>CM035441.1:103598186-104000686 GCA_020310875.1 Ceratopteris richardii | reverse complement strand
GATTTTAGATCAATGTCCAGATTTGAAAATAAAAAAAGCAACAAAATCAACGGTCGTGATTATTTCGAAATAAAAGCATCCAAAAGCACTTTAAAAAAATCTAGCAAAATAGCAAAAAAATAGATTTCCAAAAAATATTCCGCGAATTGTGGAACTGCAAAATTTTAAGCTTGTTTGGTGATTTTTTTTGGCATGCTTTTCAGCAAGCTCATAAGACTATATAAGCAATCAAGAAAGCTTTGTCCATTTTAGGCATGAGTTTAAGTGATGAATACATCCATCATCTTGTAGGTGTCATAAGTGGAGGAGAAGCTTGGATAAAACAAGAAAGGATATTTGGAACTAGGAGTCAGTGGTCTCTTAATTCTCTTCTTATCTCTTTCTTCCAATTGGAAATGTTGAACTCGACATTAGTGGTAGAGCATATTAATAAATTGAAGAGCTACTTACCTCGACTGGCAGGGATGGACAATCCAATTTGTGATGAGATTGTTGTTGTAATACTTCTCAAAAGTCTTCCATCTTCCTATGGCATGATTGTTACCATTCTCCAAAACAAGACAAATCCAAATCTTGACAGGCAATAGCAGCAATTCAAAAGGAGGAGAAAAGATTAAAGGTAGAGAATGGAAGCAGTATGTCATATATTGCTAAAGCAAAAAAATTGAAAAAGTGCAAACAAGCAAAAGTTGTAGAAAAACTTTCAAAGGATGGAATTGGTGAAGTGGTTGAAGAAACCACCTCAAAATTTGCATGTTAAACTAAATCATCTTGTATGTGTGTGTGAGAGAGAGAGATAGGAATAGATACAAGCATATGAACTTAACTTGAGAGGCTCAGCCAACCTTAAGAGTTGAGTAAATATGTTTAAGTTTACATTCTATCTGGAACTGGCATATATGAATGTCACTATTGGCATCCTATATATTTGTCTCTATCCTTCCAAGTAGTATTTGGTTGAGAAGAGTAGGGATGTGTGAGTTCTCTTTGTGATGTGTGTTGGGGAGGACTTGTGATGACAAGGTCCTTGTGTGTGCCGGCGGACTCTTGCATGACCCCACAAGGGAGTTAATTTCAAAAGCAAAGTATGCAGGCACCTACATCAACTAAATTTTAAATATACCTATTTTGACATATACTCCGTGTGTCAGGTTAAAAAGGGATTGTTGGAAAATAAGCAACCTTACACAAGAAAATTCATAAAAACAAAAATTGGAGCAGTCTAGAGGTGGTCAAAGGCTGGTCAAAATTGATCAAGTGGTCAAAAAATGTAGTTCTTTTTTTTGTCTTATTTGGAAGTACAGATGAAGAGCTATCTAACCAATGACCATATATAACACTTGGACATTTGATGACAAATTGAAGCTCAAAAGTTAAACCCTAATTTTTTTGGTCAAAGCCTCTTTTCATCAATTTTAGATCAATGGTCTAGATTTGAAGATCAAAAAGCAACAAAATCAATGGTCAAGATTATCTCAAAATAATAGCATCCAAAAGCACTTAAAAAAAAATCAAAAGAAATAGCAAAAAAACAGATTTTCAAAAATCCGTCTCTAATCACAAAGTTGTAGGATTTAAGCTTTTTTGGTGATTTTTTTAACATGCTTTTCAGTAAGCTCATAAAACTATATAAGCACCATCATAGTAGGCATGATTATCAACTTGTACCATAGCTTCTTCAAGCTCACAAACATCTAGGGTTTGTGAGATGTTTCGTAAGTATTTTTGTAATTTTAGAGTTATTTTGTAGAGCTATTTGCTCGTTTGCCAATATCTTGTGTACATTGTCTCTATTGTCTCTTTCTATTCTCTCTCTATTATCTCTCTCTATTTTGATTGTGGGACCTCAAAATCCAACACTTATCGTATATTATGTCGGGCAATCATGTGTATTATGCAGTTGTGTTTCTTGCTCATGGCATTGATGGCAGATTCTTGCCTCAGTTGGTGTTAGAGTTACATATCTGACCTATGACACATTATACTTCACAGGATAAGTGTGTATACATTTAGCTTGTCCTAATCACAAAACCATCCTCCATGAGCTGGAAAAGATGCTTCCCATAGATAGCCATTGTCATTCCTAACTCCTGAGCTGGCTCTATCCAAGTCCTGTCATATGAGTCTAGTAATCATTGTCTGTGTGAAAGAGAGAGGGCACCACTCATCACATTAGTAGTCCTTCACTCACCACATTAGGTACTATAATCTATTGTGCACTTAGCTCTGATGGCTTTCATTTGTACTCATATCTCCGATAGCAGTGCACCACATGGCATGGCTTGTATTACTTAGATTATGAAATAAATCATATTCCACCATGTCTTCCTGTGCAAAAGAAGAGAGAAAAACAGAGGAAAAAAGATGAAGGGGACACCAAATATGGTACCATCAATGATGTGCAATTTTTTGGTTTTTGTTATGTTACATCTTGGCGTATAGGGAAGCCAGCTGTGTTCACATTCTTGGAGGCACTGCAGTTCAGAATCGAGACAATCACAACTACCTCAAGCTAGTGGGATAAATCAGATGTTCTTCCAGCCACTGGATGCAGACACTGATCTATTTGGATTTAGGGGAGCACTGAACTTCTCTTTCACATTATTAAGGGCACTGCCACTATTTGAAACACGTGTTCTGTTCTTTCATGGATTATGCTACTTATCTTGGCTCACTTTTATATGGAACTCACATGGCGTTCGCATTCTTCTGAGGCCTCAGATGACAAGGCTGGTTAGAATGTGTGAATAGATGCATGTGTGTTTATGTGCATGCATTCATGTGTATGGGCATGTGTGTATCCGTATCTGTGTGGGTGGGTGAGTGTGGGCAGAGGGGGACAAGAAGAAATTTGAGTGTTCAGAGGGACTCTTTGTGTGATATTATTGTTTTATTTTTTATGTTGCAGGTGGAAAAGATTCAGCAGAGGAGTCGTTACTTGTCCACACTGCAGTGCATGATTGATTTCAAGGAAATCATCAATGTTTCGTAAAGATATCTTACATGAACTTTTCTTTTGGGCAATATCTGACGCCTCCTGGCAGCCATTGATTGAGTCATCTGAGACCTTGAATGTGTGAGGAAAGAGCATGAAACTACTGCTTTCATGCATCGTGTATCTAGATCATGTATCTTGATTTTGCCAAAATGTTTTTATACCCTGAAGTTCTGATATCAGAATTAGTCTGGGCTTGGGTTATTGGTAAAATAGGTTTACATGATGATTGATTATTCATACTGTCATGTACTATCCCCGTGTGAATCTTTGTGTTCTTAAACAAGTCTTATCTTTATTTAGGTTAACCTGAACCTAGATTTGAATACATATTATGTGTAAAAGACTTAAAATTAGTATGAAATCAGTTTTCTTTTATTTGGGAAGTCTTTCTGACTTGAATGGCTACTAATTGGTTGAATCATGTGTGTAGGAAATCTGGGCTTGATTTGTGAAGGACCATTAATTGTAATTTCTCTTAAATAATTAGGGTGTTGATTTTGTTTGATTGTTGAATCTTTGTATTAGAAATACAAATACTATTAGATCAATGGACAATGTTTCATTTGTTTGTGTCAACTCTGGACTCGTGTTGTTTGTAAAGCATGAACCTCGAGGCACATTTAGAGGATCTGATCTGTTCCCTCGTTTCAGTTTTCTACTCAGAAGTGCGTTAATGGGAAATCAGTTGAGGCAAGTCTCAGTTTATGAGTAGATTCTTGCATGGTGATTATAACTCACGGAAAATTTTCACTTGCTGTAATTATGTTGCTTCTTTGTTCTAAATGCTCTGCATCATGATGCATATCAGAGACACCTGATTAAGAAATAAAGTATTATATTTACATGAAACAATTTCAATGTGCATGCACGGATCAGGGAACAAAAAATTAGACTTTCTCAATAAAGATTGTAAGCAAGATACAGGTCCATTGTATAAGAGCATGAATGTGATCTTTTGTTTGCTCTGTACCCTGAAATTCATCATAGATGTGGATTGTCATCCATGTGGCTTTGCACGTTTCTTGGAGAATTTTTCCCTTGAAGCTTTACATGTGTCCTGAGCAGAGCCTTCTGATTGTTGTATGCAGGACTTCCAATCACTACTGTCTAGTGTAGTTGAACTTGAAAAATTAGGCAAACCCTAATTGGATTGTGTTCCTTGATGTATTCTGACTTCTGTTAACTGTTGCTTTGAACAGCTTTGGACATTAGTCTATCAACTAGGGTTATGGCTTTGCTCATAACATTCTATGCAATGCTCAAAATACCTTGAGACTTTTAAAATGATTTGGCATAGTACTGTTTATTATTCTTCCTCCATTTACATATTTTCAGAAAAAAGTATATATGCAGGATAATTTATATTTGAAATAGCCACCATGGTTGAGCCTGGTTTTTCATCTTACACTATATGCTCTCTTTTTGCAAATGTTGAATGGCAGTAGAGGTACTAGTTTCTTTGCAATTTTGGTGACCCTCCTAGTAAACTTGCTTAGGAGCTGTTATATGTTTTGCAATTCTACTGCAGAGTGGAGTAGTTGATGCAGTTACCTGGCTTTGGACCCCATGATTTTATGAAATTTTATTGGTCAAGCCCTCATAACCTGGTTTGTTATGCAAATGAAGGTTATCATCCACATAAATGTTTTATTTGATTAGATTCTAGAACTAGTACGCTAGTAATGAACAATCCCTCTATGATCTCTTTGATTACCTTAGCTTCCTCTCATATGCATATATATTTTTTTTAGTTATTTCTTCTTGTGTCCTACAAGTCTTAAGATTTGAATGAATGGGTAATCCACTATTTTTGAAATCATGGGCCTTGCTATTTGTAAAAGATGATCTACAGTTCAGCAAGAGACAAAGAGTACATAATAGAAGAGAAATGAGAATTCTTATCCTTCATATAATCATAACAAAGATGCTGCTATCGAGCTGTGTGCTCTCGTTGTGGATCATAGATGTTAACATAGATAGAAGGTAGGTGACAATCTTAAACTAGCTAGAATAGTTGTGGTTGGGTGAGAGGGATGATCTCATGATTGAATGCGTGAATGAATGCCCAAGTCTCAATTTATGTAGGAAACAATGGAATGCTTGATCCATGCCAAAACAAGTTGTACCATTAGTCTATTCTCAAAACCGAGTAGTGGAAACAAAGATACAATCTTTGGCTCAGTCTTTGATCTTGCATCACCCATAGCTTAAATCTACCTTAGATTCAATGATACACATTGTACTGTATCTTCCATAGGAAAGAAGGGTTTTGTTTCTAGACTTCGATTTGGAACAATTCTCACATCGCATGAACACCAAATCCAATGACTCTAAAATATCCTCCATAAGCATCCTTGTTCCCCCATAAAGAATTACCTTTTTGGACATCTAGTGACATAGACATTATGACATGCAAGTTAGGACCCAACTAATGTCTAAGTTTACAACATGGATTCTCTTTGTAATGAAGGCCTTAAAACTTGGAGCACCATGGATTATTGATGGGACTTCACAAGGGGGAGTATCAAACATATATAACATTGTTGTCTACTTATGATAACCTATTAATACTATTGCTATTGACTTATAGTTGTAGGCAACATGCTTGTTATGGTAATATGTTTTTGTTATATTCAAGATTTAAATTGATGTATGTGTAAATGAATCTCAAATCTTAGCTGGTAGCCCTAAAGGTGTATTGGTATTGTCCAATTTATTTTGCAATAATTATATTTGCTCTATTTAGAAATATGTTCCCTTCCAAATATGATTTTTCCATTTTTGTCTCGATAAGAGTGCTCTTGATTATAGCCTACTAATGAATAGTTTGTATGGTGGACACTTTAGGAGCATATGAAGCCTTGATAATTTTCTCTTTCAAATGATGCATATTAATTTAATATTTTTGTATGCAATGTAGTTGACTTGGGTTATAATCACCTACAAGTCTTTAATATGCTGATAGCTTGAGCCTTCTTTTAGAAAAGTTTGGCATTGTTTTTAAGACCAAAGAGAAAATCCATTTCTGATTTTTATTCACTCATGCATATGATGATAAGGTTTGCTTTGATAATAATATCTCCATTAATTTTATAGATGTGGATGATTTTTATTATTTTATGAGAGACTTGTTCTTCTCATTGATTTGATGTCTAAAATCTTGGTTTGTTTGAACTTAGACCATGCTTTTTTGTTTTTTCATTTGTGTGCTTTTGCAAACAATCTAAGCATATATTGCTCAATCTACCCTCAAATATATTCTTATGATCTTGTAATCTTGTAGTTAGATTGTATGTCCTACCTTGTGTTGGAGTTAGGCGTCTGTGGAAGCACGCGAAAAACACAAGGAAGAAGAAGAAGCTTGGAGCAAAACACACAATACTGAATGTATTACTAGAGAATGTACAAAGATAAGTAGTCCATTAGGGCAATAGGCGTATATATAAGGGGGGGGGGGGGGGGGGGGGAACCTCCTAAAGAGGGAAAAAAGTGCCCCGGCAGTCCTAGTGTGTTCACACACATCACTACCTAAATATATCAACAAATCCCCCCTGGGCGTGATGCGGTGAAGAAGGAGCTGGCACTCGTGTAAAAGGAAGTGCCAAGCTATATGAAAATCACTCCACAAAAGGAAGTAAGCCCAAAGCTTTGCGGAAAGCTTCAAACTTCTCCCGAGGCAGAGCCTTCGTGAAAAGGTCTGCAATGTTCTCTTGCGTGGGCATATATGCCAAGCTGATCTCCCAACAGAGAACCTCTCCCTGACATAGTGATAATGCACCTCAATGTGCTTAGTGCGAGCATGGAACACAGGGTTCCTCGCAATTGCCAATGCGCTCTGATTGTCAGTGAAGATGGTGGTGGCAGAAGTCTGACCAACACCCAAATCAGCCATAAGGTGTTTGAGCCACACACTCAACAGTCGCTATGAAAGCTGCCCTATACTCAGCCTCACAACTCGAAGTGGCCACAGTAGATTGCTTCTTGCTCAACCAAGATATACATGAGCTACCAAGCATGAAGCAAAAGCCACTAGTGGACACACGAGTGTCATAACAACAAGCCCAATCAGAGTTAGAAAAAGCATGCAAATCTGGCGGTAGTGATCCCCCCTGGGGATAAAACAACCCAAGTAGCCGAGTACCACTCAAATAGCGAAAGATGCGCTTAACTGCCTGCCAATGCTTGACTCCTGGGCAATGCATAAACCTGCTCATCTGTGAGACAACAAATTGATATCTGGCCGAGTAATGCATAAGTAAATCAAGCATCCAACAGCCTGTTGATAGAGAACAACATCAAATGCATCTCCAACATCATGAAGACTCAAACGTAAACCTATCTCCATAGGAGTGGCAATAGGCTTACAGTCTTCAAGGCCAAAATGCTACAATAATGTGTCCATATATTTCGTTTGACACAAAGCCATTCCACCATCAACTTGCATAAATTGAATGCCCAAATAGTGATGCAAATGCCCCAAATCAAACATCTCAATTGAGGCATGCAAATCAACCTCAAAATTAGCAATATGCTTATCAATAGGACTAGTGAGCAACATGTCATCAACATAGACAACAATGATCAGAAGCACATCATTAGCATGCTTAACATTTAAGGTGCTTTTAGTTGGACAGTTCTCAAAACCATGTGCAATCAAATAGGCATGTGTCTTCTCATACCAAGCACGTGGTGCTTGATTTAAACCATATAATGCCTTCTTTAACCTGCACACCACGTTTTCATGCCCTTTCTGCACAAAGCCATGGGGTTAAAAAACATACACTTCTTCATGCAAGTCACCATTCAGAAATGCAGTTTTAATGTCCAACTGATGTACATTCCAACCATGATGGGATGCAAGTGCATAAATGCTCCGAACAGTAGTCATACGACATGTAGGTGCAAAGGTCTCATCAAAATCAATGCCTCCTTGCGCATAACCCTTTGCAAGAAGCCTAGCTTTATACCTGTCAACTGTACCATCAGGTTTATGCTTCAGCTTGTATACCCACTTAGTGCCAATGGCCTTCTTGCCAGGAGGAAAGTCACATAAAGACCAAGTACCATTCTTCATTATTGCATCATATTTAAATTGCATAGCAGCCATCCAATTTTTGAAATTTATGCTTCATCAAACGAAACAGGCTCATTCTCATCACAGAGACTAGATGCAGCCATAGCATAGCAATCTAATGCAAAAGAGACACTATGAGAGCTTGAACGAGTACGATATGACAGAGGTGCATCTAATTTGCTATCACGCAAAGTCTGCACCACCCATTTTGGCATAGTTTTTGCCTGCTCAATATTAGCTCTCTCATCAACTAGTGCATCATGTAAATGTGAGAAGTTGCCTCATTAGGACCAGCACTAGACTGTCCACTTGTAAAAAGAGGAAGCAAAGTATCATACATGTCTTTGGAGCTAACAGATATCTCCTTAGTACATGAAAGCAATGGCTGAATAACATCTTCCACAAAAACAACATCACGGCTAACCAGGATGCGTTTAGTCTGTGGATGATACAGACGATAGCCTTTACTTTCAGAACTGTATCCAACAAAAATACATTTTACTGCTTTATCATCCAATTTTCTGCGATGTTGTTCAGGCACTAATGCATATGCCAAACAACCAAAAACACGCAGATGAGAAACAGATGGCTTTCGGTCATGCTAAGCCTCATATGGAGTGATAGACTGCAGCGCTTTAGTGGGACACTTGTTCAGTACATATGTTGGACACATGACAGCCTCAAGTTAGAAACTATGTGGTAAAGTCTGACTCTTGACCATACACCTCGCCATCTCCATGAGTGACTTGTTCTTTCGTTCAGCAACTCCATTCTGGTGAGGTGCATATGGCACTGTACACTGGTGTTTTATCCCACGTTCAGCCAGAAATGCATTAAAATTAGAAGACATATATTCCCCCCCTCGATCAAAATGGAGGGTGCCCATTTGACATGGTGATAGATTTTCAGCCAAAACCAAAAATTGTTTGAACCACATGAACACTTCGGACTTTGCCTTCAATGGATATACCCATGCATGCCTGGAAAAATCATCGATGAAAGTCACGAAGTAAAGATAATTCCCAAAAGAAGGTGTTTGCATAGAACCACAGACATCACTATGTGCAAGCTGCAATCTCTGAGTAGCCCGAACTGAACCATCTTTTGGAAAGGATGAACGCTGCATTTAGCCCAAAATACAGCCTTCACAAACATGTTTTCCACGTGCCTCAAGTTTGGGCAAAGAGGACATCTCAGATTTCTGCAGGCATAGCAAACTAGCAAAATTCAGATGATCAAAGCGTGCATGCCAAAGCTTTGCATCAGACATAGTTTGAGAATCATTTACTGCATATGCCAAATCATTTACAGATCTTTCATAGTCTATGAGCTTATACAACCCACGACGTAAAATGCTAGAAGCAATGATCACATCGCCATTTGATAGATCATGAACTGTACATCTGTCATTAACAAATTTCACAACCAAACCAATCTTGGCTAATGCAAAAACTGATAGCAGGTTCTTCTTGATCCATGGCACAAATAAAGCATTTGACAAAGTGAAAGAACTACCATCAGCAGTAGTCAAAATGATCTTACCAACTCCCATAACAGGATAAGAAGAGTTATTGGCGCATGTAACAGTATTCCTTGTAGGGGCAGGCTCGAGTGAAGAGAAGAAACTGCACTGCGAGGTAATATGTTTGGTCGCCCCACTGTCAAAATACTGGCAAACATCTGAGTCTAGTGCAGACATGCACTGCTCATGAGAAGATTGGTCAAAACTGCAGACAGTAGTGAACGCCCATTCTTCTTCCTGCACAAGATTAGCACACTCTGTTTTTGGTGTAGATGCCTCTACAAGAACCATTCTAGCCTCTTTCTTCTTTGCCTCTTTAGTAGCCAGTTTTGGACAGTTGTTTATGATATAATCATTCCCTTTACAGTACTTACAAAACAATTTCTGCTTTTCTGATTTCTTCTCATCTTTATCTTCCTTCTTCATATATGTAGATTTAGCAGATTTTTGCTTACTAGTTGAAGAGCTCCATTTTCCTTTGCCCTTCTGACTAGCCAGGAAAGCTTGATCTGAAACTCGCATAATGGACATGTTCTGCCTGGACTGATCTTCCTGCAACAGAACAGAGACTAACTCCTCAAATGATAAGGCATTTGGATTGCCTTTCATCATCAACCAAAGAGTAGAGGCAAAACTCTAATATGAATCAGGAAGACCATTCAGAACGGTTTGCACAAGTGAGCTATCTAGTATAACCTCATCAACAAAAATCAAATGTTCCTTCAAGTCTTTGATCTTCGTTAGAAAACTATCCATAGAATCACCTTCATTGATCTGCTCACTCTCCAACTCTTTTCGGAGGTAAGCAACACGAGCCTCATTCCTAGCTTAGTACAATGTGGTAAGTGTATCTCAAGCATCCTTAGCTGTTCTACAAGAGCGAATGTGAGGAATAATGGCACGTTTGATAGACAAAGCTATCAATGCATGTGCCTGGGCATCTCTGCCATCCCAGCGAATCTGCTCTGCAGTAGGTGCAGCAGAAACGGCAGCACGAACATGAATACGCAGAATATCATCATCTTCGACACCTTCTGCATCAGCTTTAGTACATGCAGTTGTAATAGTTTGAGGTGTGATAGGACGTTTTTCGACACCCTGTACAATGTTCCACAGTCCTTTTGCAACCAACACATGTCGCATCATATAAGCCTATAACGGGTAGTTGGTACCATCCAACTTATCCTCAACAACCAACATACGGAATACATTACTGCTTTCAGCCATGGCTGGTGACTAAAATACCTTGATGCAAAAAATTGACTGTATCTCAAAAAGTTGAAGAGAACTGCCCAGACGAAATCCCCTAGACCTGTAGCAGACTTTGAGATGCTTATACTGGCGAACAGAAACTGGTATATACCTTTGGCACAAAAAGATGAAATAGCCTGCACAAGCACTATGATAGTGCGTTCGGCGGCCGAAACGAGCTCAGATTGCGATTTTGGCACCACAGAGCGAAGTTGTTCTGATCTCGGAAACACGCTGAGTATGCTCACCAAAATTCGTGCGATTCTGAGACCGCAAATGGAGGAGTGTCGACGACACCCTAGATGAAGCGACTACATGCTCTGATACCAATTGTTGGAGTTAAGCGTCTATGGAAGCACGCGAACAACACAAGGAAGAAGAAGAAGCTTGGAGCACAACACACAATATTGAATGTATTACTAGAGAATGTACAAAGATAAGTAGCCCATTAGGGCAATAGGCGTATATACAAGCCGAGGGAAAAAAACCTCCTAAAGAGGGAAAAAAGTGCCCCGGCAGTCCTAGTGTGTTCACACACATCACTACCTAAATATATCAACACCTTGTGATGTGAATAATTATTTTGTTAAAAGAGCTATTTTCTTGCAAGAAATAAATGTGCCTTTGTGTCATGATAATGCTCAACGTTTGAGTCTAGTGATGAATAATTCTTTTGTTGCACTCTTGGTTGCATGTTAAGTCTTGGCGCTTTTCTCTTTCCAACATTGTATATTAGTCAAGTTTAAGTGAAATGTGGACTACTTAAAATATTGTGGATTTGTTATCATATCGTTCTATTTTTTTGAAATTGGAAGCTTTTCTACATTGATTCTAGGGTAGACACGTTCTACTAATTTATTTGATCTCCAAAACCCTTCGTTTGTTTGAACTTAGCCCATGTTTTGGTTTCTTAATATGTGTGTACTTCCAAACAATACAAGTGTATATTGCTCACCTATCATCTATGTAGATGATCAACTTATAATTAGATATTGCTACTTTGGTTATAAGTGAACTCAATTCTTAGTTGATGGCCTTAAATGTATGATTTGAACCTTTGAATCTTGTATATTAATTTTAAACCTTGTGATGTAGAGACCTATATTTGTTCAAAAATGTGTCCTCTTGCACATGCGCTAACAAATCCTCTTATCTTGTAATGCGAGTTGGTAAGATCATTGTGAATACTGCTGATGGTAGTTCTTTCAGATTTGTTAGATGCTTTGTATGTGCTAGGGATCAAGAAAAAATGTTGTCAGTTTTAGCATTGGCCAAGATTGGCTTGATCGTGAAGTTTGTTTATGACAGATGCACAATTCATTATCTCTCAAACAGTGATGTTATTATCACCCCTAGCATTTCATCTCATTGGTTGTATAAGCTCATAAACTATGTAAATCTATGAATGATTCAATGTGTGCATATGCAAAGCTTCGGCATGCACGCTTTGGTCATCTAAATTTTGCTAGTTTGCTACACATGTAGAAATCTAAAATGGTGTCCTCTCTACCCAACTTGAGGCACCTTGTAAACATGTCTGTGAAGGTTGTATTTTGGGCAAAATGCAAGGTTCCTCCTTCCCAAAAGATGGTTTAGTTCAAGCTTCTCATAAATTGGAGCTTGTTCATAGTGATGTTCATGGTCCTATGCAAACACCTTTGTTTGGGAACTAAGTGAATTTGATGATTTCTCCAAGCATGCATGGGTGTATCCATTGAAACCAAAGTAAGAAGTGTTTATATGCTTTCAAAGAGTTTCTGGTTATGGCTAAAAATCTATCAGCATGTAAATTGGTCACCCTCCATTCTAATGGAGGGGGGAAATACATGTCTTTTGTTTTTAATGTATTTTTGGATGAGAGTGGGATAGAACATCAATGTACAATGTCATATAAACCTTAACAAAATGGAGCTGTTGAAAGAGAAAATAGGTCTCTCATAGAGATGGTAGGTGTATGGTCAAAAGTCAAGCTTTATCACATAGCTTCTTGCTTGAGGTTGTTATGTGTGCAACATATGTAGTTAACAGGTGTCCCACCAAAGCACTACAATTGATCACTCAATGCACTTACATGATGCACTTGTTGATGTGAGGGCTAACATAGAGGAGGCTAAAACAATGCCTAAATGGCTAGAGTAGACTTTGAGAGATAGCAAATTAGATGCATCTTTGTCATATCATACCCGTTCAGGATCTCATAGTGCTTCCTATGCATCAGATTGCTATGCAATGGTTTCCTCTAGTTTTTGTGATGAGAATGAACCTGTTTTTTTTTTTCATGTAAGCACAAAATTCAAAAAAATTGAATGGCAGCTATGCAATCAGAATATGATGCTATTATGAAGAATGATACTTGGTCTTTAAGTGATTCGCCTTCAGGAAAAAGGTCCATTGTCACTTAATGGGTATACAAGTTGAAACATAAACTTGATGTAACAATTGATAGATATAAGGGGAGGCTTGTTGCAAAAGGCTATGCACGAGAGAGAGAGAGAGAGAGAGAGAGATGCATTGATTTTGATGAGACCTTTTCTACCGCATGTTGTATGACCATTGTTTGTAGCATTTGTGCAAATGTAGCACATCATGGTTGGAGTATACATCAGTTGGACATTGAAACTGCATTTTTGAATGGAGACTTAAATGAAGAAGTGTATGTATTTTAGCCTCGTAGTTTTGTGCAAAAACTGCATGAAAAAAGTGTGCATGTTAAAAAAGTCCGTATATGGTTTGAAGCAAGCACAACATGCTTGGTATGAAAAGATACATGCCTACTTGATTGCACATGGTTTTGAAAACAATCCAACTGAGAGCACTTTATATATTAGCATGCAATTGATGTACTTCTTATCATCGTTGTATGTGTTAATGTCATGTTGCTCATTGGTCCTAATGAGAAGCATATTGCTGATTTTAGGTTGATTTGCATGCGTCTTTTGAGATGTAAGATTTGGGGCATTTGCATCATTATTTGGGCATTCAATTTATGTAAATTGATGGGGGAATGGTTTTGTGTCAAACAAAATATATTGACACATTATTGTAGTGTTTTGGCTTTGAAGATTGTAAACATATTGGTACTCCTATGGAAATATGTCTATGATTGAGTCTTCATGATGCTGGCGATGCATTTGATATTGTTCTCTATTAGTAGGTTATTGGATGCTTGATTAAGTTATGCATAAATCAGCCTGATATTCAGTTTGTTGTCTTTTAGATGAGCAGATTTATGCATGGCCCAAGGTTTAGTGATGTGTTTGTAACCTTGTAATCATATATTTCAATTTTAAGCATCATCTTGTGATTTAACTTCTTATTTTGTTAAAAAATATATACCCTTAGGAAATTAATTTGCTTTTATGGTCCGACTAGTGACAAATAATTCTTTTGTTGCCATTTTTGGCAACATGTTAAGCCTTTAAACTCTCTCTTTCAAACAATGCATATCAATTAAATATTCCTAGTATAGTGTAATTGACTTGCTTTATCATTGCATACTACTCTAGATGATATAATTCATAGATATTTTTTTTTAATACTTTGGCTTTGTTGTTATCGACAAGCTAATGATAATGAGGTTTCATTGATAATTTTCTTGTTGTTAATCTAGATTTAGACAATATATTTATTTTTGTGTTGTTTTGATTCTATATGCAAGGTGTTAGCATGTATGATTATATATGGTAACCAAAATCTTAATCGAGTTTGCCAATTCTATTCTTATAACCTTATATCTTGGTAATTGAGACCTTTTCCACTTCTTTTGCTTTTGCTTCTTTACCAATGGGATAAATACCTTGTTGGATTTTGAGGTCTATAGACGAATGCAAAGAACACAAGGAAGAAGATGAAGCTTGGAGCACAAGACACAATATTGAACGTATTACCAAGAGAATGTACAAAAGATATGTGACCCATTAGGGTTATAGGCATATGTACAAGGGGGGGAGGGGGAATCTCCTAAAGAGAGAAAAAAGTGCCTTGATGGTCCTAGTGTGTTCACACATATAGACACCTAAATATATCAACAAATCCCCCCTAAGAGTGATGCGGTCAACAAGGAGCTAGCACTCATGTATAAGGAAGTGCCAAGCTATGTGGAATCGATCCACAAAAGGAAGTAAGCCCACAACTTCGTGGAAAACTTCAAACTTCTCCCTAGGCAGATCCTTCGTGAAAAGGTCTGCAATGTTTTGTTGTGTGGGCACATATGACAAACCGATCGCTCCACCAGAGAACCTCTCCCCAACATAATGATAGTGCATCATGTGCCTAGTGTGAGCATGCAACACACGATTCCTTGCACTGCCAATGCGCTTTGATTGTCAGTGAAGATGTTGGTGGCGAAAGACTGATCAACACCCAAATCAACCATAAGGCATCTGAGCCACACACACTCAGCAATCATTGTGAAAGATACCCTATACTCAGCCTCACAACTGGAAGTGGTCATAGTAGGTTGCTTCTTGATCAACCAAGATATGCATGAGCTAGCAAGCATGAAGCAAAAACCATTGGTGGACACATGTGTGTCATAATGATCAGCCTATTCAGAGTCAGAAAAAGCATGTAGATTTGGTGGTAGTGATCCCCCCTTGGGATAAAACAATCCAAGTAGTCACGTACCACTCAAGTAGTAAAAGATGCGCTTAACCACCTGCCAATGCTTGACACCTAGGCAATGCATAAACCTGCTCATCTATGAGACAAAAAATTGAATATCTGATATAGTAATGCATAAGTAAATCAAGCATCCAATAGCCTGATGATAGAGAACAACATCAAATGCATCTCTAACATCATGAAGAGTCAAACGTTAACTTGTGTCCATAGGAGTGGCAATAGGTTTGCAATCTTCAAGGCCAAAACACTTCAATAATGTGTCCATATATTTTGTTTGACAAAAATTTATTATGCGATCAACTTGCATAAATTGAATGCCTAAATAGTGATGTAAATGCCCCAAATATGACATCTCAAATGAGGCATGCAGATCAACCTTAAAATGAGCAATATGCTTCTCATTAGGACCAATAAGAAGCATGTCATCAATGTCAACAACAATGATCAGAAGCATATCATTTGCACACTTAACATATAAGGTGCTCTCAGTTGGATTATTCTCAAAACCATGTGCAATCAAGCAAGCATGTATCTTTTCATACAAAGCACATGCTGCTTGATTCAAACCATATAATGAATTTTTCAACCTCCACACTGTTGGAGAAACACTCACTAATTAGACATATATTTGAAGGTCAAATCTTAGGAAGAAAACCCCATGCCTATGTGAAGGGACAAATTCACAAGTGTATCATATTTCTAAAGTTAGTTCACTTTAGTTCTAGAAGTTTTTTAAAATCACGAGAATACAAAAATCTATATAAGTTAGTTTGTATCAACTGACGCGAAGAGAGAGAGAGAAAGAAGAAGTAGAAGAAGAAGTTCATTTTATACGACTGTGTATAGTCGTGCTTCTCTGAGTGAGAAAGCAACTGTAAAAACTTCTGAGTTTTTTATAGTTATGAGAAAGAACTGAGTAAAGTTCTGTGTATGAGTCTCTCTCCATCATCTCCATGCTTGCCTACTGTGTGATGAATTCAAAAGTTCAAGTTTTCTGAGCAATTCGATGCCTGGCATCGAATCTTGGCTGATAAGTCATTTTTCATTCTCTGTGTGTTAACTGTTGTTGAACCTTCTAAAATATGAAGTTTGTGGAGCAACTCGATGCCTGGCATCGAGTTCCAGCATAAAATGGATGCCCGGCATCGACTTCTAGCATATAAGTCATCTTCTTCATGTGTGTGTAAAATAGAGTGTTTCTGGTGCAGAAAAATAGCCAAAAAAAGCCCAAAGTCAATGCTCGGCATCGACTTGGACTGAAATTCAATGCCAGGCATCGAATTTTTATTTTTGGACACCAGGAATACTAAAATAGGAAAAGTTTCCAGTTTTGGAAGGTCATACAAGGTCATCTTGTGAAGGCCATAACTTGAGTTCTAGAGGTCCGTTTGATGCATATGATAGCTTGTTGGAAAGCTCTACTCTTCTAGTTTCAGCCTATAAAATTTCATGGAGAAATATTACTTGAGCTAGGAGAAATTAGCAAAATACTGAAGGTATGTCATTTCGGTGACTATGAATTTCTGTAGAAGCAAAGTTCTCACTTTAGGCTATCATTTCTCAAAGTTTGGAGTGGCAATGAGTTAATGGTGACCATAGAGGTGTTCTAGTGTCACATTAATTCATTTCTTGTGGTGTTTCATACATCAACAAGTGGTATCAGAGCAGAAAGATTCTCGAGAGCAGAAGACGACAGAGGTACGAGAAGTTTTGTAAAGTTTTCCATTAAAGTTTGAAAGGTGAAGCATTTGAAGACACAAGGCATCAAAAGGTTACTTCAAAAGTATCCTCATACACAAAGAACTTCAAAAGGTATTATCCTTTATCCTTTAAGCTCACAGGTTGCAGCAGAAGGAAAGAACTATGGCAGATCATATCTCCATTGACAAACTGGACAGAGATAATTACCCCGCATGGGTAATGAGAATGGAAGCCTTACTTATGAGTAAGGATCTCATGATATATGTTACAGGTGAAGAAGAGAAGCCAGTATTTGAAGATGAAAGCCGACCAAAGAAAGAGGAACTTGATGCTTTAAAGCATTGGCAGAAGAAGGATGCAAGTGCAAAAGCTTACATTTACAATACAATCTCTGATCATTTGCTACCACACATCAGAGGATTGGAATCATCTGAAGATATATGGAATGCATTGGAGTATCATTTCCAAAGTACTACTAAAGCACGGAAAGCAAGTCTATGGTCAGAGTTTACAACATTCAAGAAGAAGCCAAGTCAAACCATTAGTGATTATGTCACTAAGATGAAGGATCTAGCAGATAGTCTTGGATCCATAGATGAAGATGTTGAAGATCACAGATTGATTGCTCAACTACTTGCAGGTTTGAGAGGGGATGAAAGGTGGAAACCTTTTGTCTTATCAACAGAACTTTCATTAAATCATTATGTTCCAGATTTGAACCAGTTGCTTGGTTTGATGCTCACATATGAGGAAGACTTGAAGGGAGATGGAGATAAAGGACAAAGTTCTGCAATGTACATGAAGAATAAGAAGAAAGGAGATAAAGATAAAGCAAAGGACGAAGAGGAGTCTAGTTCTCAAGCTTATTATGCAAGGGGTAAAGGCACTGGCAGAGGAAGAGCAAGAGGCTTTGGAAGAGGAAGAGGTAATCAAAATAACAACAAAAAGGCTTGCTGGATCTGTGGATTGAGTAATCATTTGGCTCATGACTGTTGGCACAACCAACAAGGATCAAACCAGAATCAAAACAACAATAGCAAAGGCCGAGGTGGAAGATATCAAAGTAATTTTCAAAGAGGTAGACAAAGTCAAAGAGGAGGCTATGGTAGAGGTGGAGGAAGAAGTTGGGGACAGAATCAATCCTACAACACCACCTACTACAACTATGCAAATGACACACAGAATGAAAGTCATACATCATTGATGATGAACTCAATCAACACATCAGATAAAGAAGATCTAAAGGTATTTTACATTGACTCTGGATGTTCTAATCATTTGTCAGGAAACATAGAATTGATGTCAGAACTGGAAAAAGGTATTTCGAGTCACACAGTTCAAACTGGTGATAATACAAGACATAGTGTACATTCAATTGGAAAAGTGAAATGCAAGAGTGGAGCAGATTTGCTAACCAATGTTTTGTATGTTCCAACAATACCTAAAAACTTGATTAGTGTGGGATAGATAGTTGAAAAAGGTTTTCAAGTCAGGTTTACAAATGAAGGAGTATTTGTGGAAGATCCAGAGAATGGATATAATCAGATTGTCTCTGGTAAGAAAGAAGGTAGACTCTTTACTTTAAGAGTGCAAGGGAACATTGGTCAAGCTTTGCTCACACATGGTGAAGGAGTGATTACAGAACTTGATCTCTGGCATAAGAGATTAGGTCATTTTAATGAAAGAGGAATTAAAGCTATGGTTGCTAATCAGTCTGTACTAGGATTACCAAATGTGCAAAGTCAACATATGGTTTATAAATGTGAAGCATGTCAAATGGGTAAAGCACACAGGTTACCATTTCAAAAGAAAGGATTCAAACATGATGGAGTACTTGAGCTCATTCATACAGATATATGGGGACCAACAAAAGAAGGATCTATCAGTGGCTCAAGGTATTATGTTCTTTTCATTGAGGATGCTACAAGATGGATAACATTATATGTTTTGAAGGAAAGATCAGAAGTGTTTGGAGCTTTCAAGCATTTTCATGCATATGCAGAGAGAGTCACAGGTCAAAAGCTTAAGAGACTGAGGTCTGATGGAGGGGGAGAATATTTCTCCCAAGAGTTCAATGATTATCTTTGGAATGCAGGTATTAAGAGAGAAATAACTTGCAGGTATACACCACAACAAAATGGTGTAGCAGAAAGAAGGAACAGGACTTTGGTTGAGTTTGCTAGAGCTATGCTAAAGGAGAAGAACTGTCCAAATTATCTTTGGGCTGAGGCTGTAAATACAGCTACATATCTTGTGAATAGATTACCATGTGCAGCTCTGAATGGAATGACTCCATATGAAGCTTGGTGGGGTAAGAAACCAACACTAGATCATTGTAGAGTGTTTGGATCAATTGCATATGCTTATGTGCCATCACAGCTTAGGCATAAACTTGAACCAAAGGCAGAAAAATATGTGTTCATTGGTTATGATGAAAAGCAGATGGGTTACAGGTTGTGGAATCCTCTAACAAAACAATTTCTTGTTTCTAGAGATGTTACATTTGATGAACAGAAAAGTTGGTATGCAGATCAAAGTCACACAGCTGAAGAATTTGAAGAAGAGGTAAGAAGATGTGAGAAAGGAAAATCAATTGTGCAGGTAAATAGAGATGAAGACTATATGCAAGCAAGTACATCCACAAGTGGATTAACAAGAAGAAATGAAGAAGCTCCTATATTTGATGAAGAGGTGTATCCAGACACATATGAAGAATGTGAACCAAGAAGGTCAAGCAGGACTAGAAGACAACCAGAAAGGTATTCTTATGATACTTCTTACATAACTCAGAAGAACTATGCATATATGGTCAAAGATGATGAAGAACCTCAGAACTATGATGAAGCTAAAGGTAAGAAGCAATGGGAAGAAGCAATGAAGGAAGAGTTCAATGCACTGGAGGAGAACAAGACATGGGAACTTGTTCCTAAACCAAATGGTAAGAAAGTAATTGGAAATAAATGGGTTTATAAAGTGAAGAAGCTTGCAGATGGAAGTATAGCCAGATACAAAGCTAGATTGGTGGTGAAAGGCTATGCCCAGACCTATGGCATAGATTATGATGAGACATTCAGTCCCGTAGCTAAGATGTCAACTATAAGGACAATCATTGCTATTGCAGCTTCAAAAGGATGGACTCTAAGTCAATTGGATATAAAGAATGCATTCTTGAATGGATACATATCAGATGAGGTATACATGGAACAACCTCAAGGGTTTATAGATTCCAGGTATCCAAATTTTGTTTGCAGGTTGAGAAGAGCATTGTATGGATTGAAGCAAGCTCCAAGAGCTTGGAACTATAGACTGGTGAAGTATCTCAATGATCTTGGATATCAAAGTTCAAAAGCAGATTCAAGTCTACTTATCAAAAGAACAGAGGAAGGTACAATCTACATTTGTATTTATGTAGATGACATTATAATCACAGGTACTTCAGATGAAGGAATCAAGGAGGTGAAGAGATTGCTTGAAAAAGAATTCAAGATCAGTGACCTAGGAAAGTTATCATACTTTCTTGGAATGGAAGTTACTTATACAGATCATGGCATACATGTGTCACAAGAAAGGTATCTTCTGAACTTGTTGAAGAAGTTTGATATGGAAAATTGTAGAGAAGCTTCAACTCCACTTGAAGTTAATCACAAGCTCAGTAAATATCATGGTGCAGACTACAAAGATATGAGGAAGTATCAATCTCTTGTGGGTAGTTTGATTTATGCTACACTAACAAGACCTGATCTTAGTTATGCAGTGGGAGTTTTGTCACAATTCATGCATTGTCCAAAGGACCCACATTGGATTGCAGGTCAAAGAGTTCTCAGATATATCAAAGGAACTATAAAGGAAGGATTATATTATCCTTTTACATCAGATTTGAAGTTGAGAGCCTATAGTGATTCAGATTGGGCAGGTAATCAAGATGACAGAAGATCAACTCATGGTTACATGATATATATTGGTGATAAGCTTGTAAGTTGGTGTTCAAAGAAACAACATACAGTAGCATTATCATCAACTGAAGCAGAGTACAAAGGACTTGTGGAAGCAGCTAAGGAAGTCATATGGATGCAGACATTGTTCAAGAGCTTAGGCATTGATCAAGGTACACCTACAATACATGGAGATAATATGAGTTCACTTTATCTTGCAGCAAATCCAGTATTTCATGCAAGGACAAAGCACATAGAGATATAGTATCATTTTCTCAGAGAAAAGGTAATGGAGAAGGAGATTGAAGTGGAGTACATTTCTACTAAAGATCAGTTAGCAGACATAATGACAAAGAGCTTGGATGGTGTGAAGACCAGCAGATTCAAAAGCATGGCAGGAGTAAAAGAAAAGAAGATGATATGAAGAAACAGAGAATGTCAATTAGTGATTGAGGGGGAGCTGTTGGAGAAACACTCACTAATTAGACATATATTTGAAGGTCAAATCTTAGGAAGAAAACCCCATGCCTATGTGAAGGGACAAATTCACAAGTGTATCATATTTCTAAAGTTAGTTCACTTTAGTTCTAGAAGTTTTTTAAAATCACGAGAATACAAAAATCTATATAAGTTAGTTTGTATCAACTGACGCGAAGAGAGAGAGAGAAAGAAGAAGTAGAAGAAGAAGTTCATTTTATACGACTGTGTATAGTCGTGCTTCTCTGAGTGAGAAAGCAACTGTAAAAACTTCTGAGTTTTTTATAGTTATGAGAAAGAACTGAGTAAAGTTCTGTGTATGAGTCTCTCTCCATCATCTCCATGCTTGCCTACTGTGTGATGAATTCAAAAGTTCAAGTTTTCTGAGCAATTCGATGCCTGGCATCGAATCTTGGCTGATAAGTCATTTTTCATTCTCTGTGTGTTAACTGTTGTTGAACCTTCTAAAATATGAAGTTTGTGGAGCAACTCGATGCCTGGCATCGAGTTCCAGCATAAAATGGATGCCCGGCATCGACTTCTAGCATATAAGTCATCTTCTTCATGTGTGTGTAAAATAGAGTGTTTCTGGTGCAGAAAAATAGCCAAAAAAAGCCCAAAGTCGATGCCCGGCATCGACTTGGACTGAAATTTGATGCCAGGCATCGAATTTTTATTTTTGGACACCAGGAATACTAAAACAGGAAAAGTTTCCAGTTTTGGAAGGTCATACAGGGTCATCTTGTGAAGGCCATAACTTGAGTTCTAGAGGTCCATTTGATGCATATGATAGCTTGTTGGAAAGCTCTACTCTTCTAGTTTCAGCCTATAAAATTTCATGGAGAAATATTACTTGAGCTAGGAGAAATTAGCAAAATACTGAAGGTATGTCATTTCGGTGACTATGAATTTCTGTAGAAGCAAAGTTCTCACTTTAGGCTATCATTTCTCAAAGTTTGGAGTGGCAATGAGTTAATGGTGACCATAGAGGTGTTCTAGTGTCACATTAATTCATTTCTTGTGGTGTTTCATACATCAACACACACTTTGTTTTCATGCCCTTTCTGCATAAAACCACAGGGTTGAAAAAAATACACTTCCTCATGCAAGTCACCATTCAAGAATGCAGTTTTAATGTCCTATTGATGTACATTCCAATCATGATGAGTTGCAAGTGCACAGATGCTATGAACAGTTGTCATTTGGCATGTAGGGGTCTTATCAAAATCAATGCCACTTTCTTCAGCATAACCCTTTGCAACAAGCCTAGCCTTATACCTGTTAATTGTATGCTTTAGCTTGTGTACCCACTTAGTGCCAATGGCCTTCTTGCAAGGAGGCAAGTCACATAAAGACCTAGTACCATTTTTCATGATAGCATCATATTCTCATTGCATAGCAGCCATCCAACGCAAAAAAGCACTCTGAGAGCATGAATGACTACAATATGAAAATGGTGCATCTAATTTGTTATCTCGTAAAGTCTGCACTACCCATTTAGGCATTGTTTTTGCCTCTTCTATATCATTTCTCTCATCAACAAGTGCATCATGTAAATATGCATCAGAAATGGAATGATTTGCATCATCATGTGAAGACTGTAAAGGCTAAGAAATTGCCTCAATTTGATAAGTACTAGACAATCTAGTTGTAAAAAGAGGCAACAAAGTATCATATATGTCTTTGGAGCTAATTGGTGTCTCCTTGGTACATGAAAGTAATGGTTGAATTGCATCTTCCACAGAAACAACATCACAGCCAACCAAAATGCATTTAGTATGAGGATGATATAGATGATAGCCTTTGCTTTCAGAACTGTATCCAACAAAAATACATTTCACTACTTTATCATCCAATTTCCTGCATTGTTGTTCAGGCACTAATGCATATGCCAGAGAACCAAAGACACACAGGTGAGCAACAGATGGCTTGCAACCATGCCAAGCCTCATATGGAGTGATAGACTACAATGCTTTAGTGGGACACATGTTAAGTCCATATTTTACACACATAATAGCCTCAAGCTAGAAACTATGTGGTAAAGCCTGACTCTTGACCATACACCTCACCATCTCCATGAGTGATCTATTCTTCCTTTCTGCAAGTCAATTTTGTTGAGGTGTATATGGCACTTTACATTGATGTTTTATCCCACATTCAGCCAAAAATGCATTAAAATCAGAAGACATATATTCCCCCCTCAATCAGAATCGAGGTGCCCATTTTACATGTTGACAAATTTTTCAACCAAAACCAAAAACTGTTTGAAGGATGTAAACACTTCAGACTTTGCTTTCAATGGATATACCCATGCATGCCTGGAAAAATCATCAATGAAAGTCACAAAGTAATAATAGTTCCTTAAAGAAGGTGTTTGCATAGGACCACAAACATCACTATGAGCAAGTTGCAATTTCTGAGTAACTTGTATTGAAACATTTTTTGGGAAGGAGGACGTTGCATTTTTTCCAAAAAACAGCCTTCACAGACATGTCTATCGGGTGCCTCAAGTTTGGGCAGAGAGGACACCATTTCAAATTACTGCAAGCATAGCAAACTAGCAAAATTCAGATGACCAAAGTGTGCATGCCAAAGTTGGCATCTGACATAGCCTGAGAATCATGTATTGCACATGTTGAGTCGTTCACATATTTTGCATAGTCTATGAGCTTATATAACCCACAACATAAAATGCCAGAAGCAATAATGACATCGCCATTTGATTGAATGAAATGTACATTTGTCATCAACGAATTTCACAACCAAGCTGATCTTGGCTAATGTTGAAACTCATAACATATTTTTCTTGATCCCTGACACAAATAAAGCATGTGAGAATGTAAAAGAAATACCATCAGTAGTAGTCAAAAGGATCTTACCAACTCCCATGATAGGATAAGATGAGTTTTTGGTGCATGTGATAGGATTCCCTATAGGGGCAAGCTCAAGTGAAGTGAAGAAACTACACTGCAAGGTAATGTGTTTGGTTGCCCCACTATCAAAGTACCAAACATCTGAGTCTATTATAGACATACATTGTTCATGAGAAGATGGGTCATAATTGCAAATAGTAGCAAATGCCAATTCTTCATTTTGCACAAGATGGGCAGACTCTATTTTGGGTGTAGAGGCCTCTGTAACAACCATTTGCAAAAAAGAAAAAAACTTTTTTGTTTTCTTCTCATCTGTGGCATCCTTCTTTGATTCTGCAGAATTAGCATATTTGTGCTTACTAGCAAATGATCTCCATCTACTTTTGCCCTTCTAACTAGCTAGGAAAGCTTGATCTGCAACACGCATAACGCACCTATTCTGCCTAGGCTGATCTTCTTGCAATAAAATAGAGACTAACTCCTCAAATGTTAAGGCATTTGGATTTCCTTTCATCATCAATCGAAGAGAAGAAGCAAAACTCTAATATGAATCTAGAAGAACCATCCAACTTATCCTCAATAGCCAACATATAGAATACATCACTACTTTCAGCCATGGCCACTGACTAAAATACCCTGATGCAAAAAAAAAACTTTATCTCAAAAAGTTGAACAAAATTACCCTGTCAAGTTTTGCTAAACTTGTAGTAGACTTTGAGACACTTATATTGGCGAACCAAAAATTGTATATATCTTTGGCACAAAAAGATAAAATTTCCTACACAAGTGCTATGATAGTACGTTCGGAGGCCAAAACGAGCTCAGATGGCGATTTCGACATGACAAAGCAAAGCGGTTTTGAATTCCTATTCGCGCTGAGTATGCTCATCAATTTTTGTGCGATTTTGAGATTATGATTGAAGGGGTTTCAACGATGCCCTAGATGAAGCAGAGACATGCTATGATACCAATTTCTAGAGTTTGAGGTCTACAAAAGCACACGAACAGCACAAGGAAGAAGAAGAAACTTGGAGCACAACACACAATACTAAATGTATTATCAAGAGAGTGTACAAAAGATAAGTGACCTTTTTAGGGTTATAGGCATATATATAAGCTGGGGGAAAAAACCTCCTAAAGAGGGAAAAAAGTACCTCAGTGGTCCTAGTGTGTTCACACACATCACTACCTAAATATATCAACATATCTATTTTTCCCATCAATACAATCTTTAGAATCCTTGGATTGGTTGAACATGTCTTTGCAAGTTTTAAATTCGTGTTTACTTCCAAACTATATAAATATATATTACTTTACCTATCCTAGAAACTTGATTTGTATATTAGTAGGAATTGCTGATTGTCTATTGTTTCAAGTTGATAGCCCTAAATGTATTTCTATGACTGTATAATCTTGTATTGGTATTATGTGCCTTGGCCTATGATGTAGATACATATTTTTTCCTTTTGATTAGGTTATTGTAGATCAAGGTTGGTGGTGATTACGCCATATATTGGACATTTCAGCAACATGTCAAGCTTGGATAAGTTTCTATTTCAAAGGGTGAATGTTTTTTTTATTTCCTTCATATTTAGTGAGATTAACTAGCATTTTATTTATATAAAAATTTATGATTTGCTAGTTTTTGAACGTTTGGCTTTGAATATTTGATCTTATTATTATCTACAAACCTTATGGTAGATGCGCTATTAAAAAATGAGATGCGGAACCTATATTTTTTTTTAGTATGGTGTCATTTTTGTATAAAAGGTACTATTATTAATAGTTTCTCAACTCTTATTGAATTCCCTAAATTTAGTTTTAAGGTAAAGTTTCTATTAATTTTTTAGATGCGGAACCTACATCTGTTTTAGTATTGTATTTGTTTTGTATATGAGGTGCTAATGGGTACTATTATAAATGGTATCTCAATTTGTTATTGAATTCTTTTGGATTTACTTTTAAGGTATAGTTGTTATTAATTTTTTAGATGTGGAACTTTGATTTTAGCATTGTATCACTTTTGTATACGAGGTCCTACTAGATAGTATTCTAAATGGTATCTCAATTATTGAATAGATTCCGTAAATGTATTCATATAACCTTTTATATCTATATAAGACACCTTTCCAACACTATTATAGGGAAGATACCTATTTTCCAATCAATTTCTCAAAAACCTTTTCATTCGTTGAAACTAACTTCTAATTTTCTTTTCGAATTTGTGTTTATTTCCAAACGATAAAACTATATGCTACTCATCATATCCTTTATGTAGATACTTGATTTGGCTAAAAATTGGAACTGGTGATTGTGAGGAATGTTTCGTGTCAGGTCTTTGTGGTTGCTTGATCTAGCACAAACATTCTTCTCTTTCAAACTAATGCTTATTACTTTGTATCCCTAACAAGCTTTGTTATTATCTAAAAGCTCATGATAACATTGTCTTCTTGGATAATTATCATTATATTGATTTTGTAGTTGCGTTTCTCAATTTTGTAGATTCTAATCAATGTTGTATACAACTTTCATATGGCTTTAATGCAAATGGGATACCAATTCTTACTAGATGTCCCTAAATGTATGTTTATGAGTTTATAATCTTGAATTGGCGATTATCGTATGATGAAGTTACATGTTTTGTTGATAAAGATAATTTTTTTGACATCCTTGAGTTACTGATAAAGTTACTAACGAGTTCAAAAAGCAAGGTAATCATGGGTTTCTAGGTGCATATGACCTCTTGCGGAGACAATGGTCATGTGATTTCTTGAATAGGTGGATAAGAAGTATGGGATTAGGCATACAAATATATGGTGGTTGTATGATTGGTTACGTAGGTGTTCAAGTGAGAAAGGGGTTAGGTATTCATAGAAAAATCTAAACAAGAGCAATCATTAATCCAATTAGGGTGACCATTGAAGTGTTTAAGATAAAAGTGATTTTGTTCATGGATCAAGAAGGTCATGTACAATAGTCACAAATGTGAGTTTTGTAAATTTGGATGGATAGTTAACTGCTAAGGGAGAGGCCATCAAAGAGTATTCATGATTAATCAAGGCATTCAAAAGCTAATTAAACCTAGAGAAATTATGAGCATTGAAGACAACACTCATAAATGAAGGATTTATCAATTGGGAAAGAAATATTTGGAGCAATCAGATGATTGTTGTGGCACATGGTCATGGGGAGAAAGACATGGGATTGGTTGTATAATCCTTTCTAACCTCTCAAAATGGATTGAGTTATATCTTATATTTAATGCTAAATCTTTTAATATAGCCCCAAAATCATGCACAATGCAAAAATCATTCATAAAAATTGCATAAAGTCGAAAAAGAAATTATAAGAAAATGAAATAAATGTAATTGAATCTCTCCTCAAAGTAGGAAAATAGGCAAGTGCTTGCACACAAGGAAAATCCACTCAAAATGAAGGAATCGTGGTTGCTTTGAAACTCCCTATCTTGTCTGCCAAGTTTAGGTGCAAAATGACTCCTAAACATCAGATCTTTTATATACATGCACAACCATTGTAACCTCCATGCAGTTCTAATGCATGTAATTGGCTTTACCTCTTGTTTTGGCTATGAATACCACAACATTCACTAAAAAGTTGCAAAAGTCCAAAAGATGTGTCTTGCAATGCTTATAGACAACTCAAAGATAAATGTAAGAAACATGATTTTCAAATGTTTCTTAAATTATATACTCACTTGTTTCATGCTTTTATTAAAAAAGTTATAACAATAACATACGTTTCCTATTTTGGGAGGCCGATCCATGTTAATAATGTCAATAAGTGTTGCACATCATCAATAACCAAACTACTACTATGATTATGGAAAGCAAAGTGATGGTTGGAAAATAGAGCATGATTAAAGTAGTGCATGGGAGGCACATAATAATCATGATCTCCAAGATAATATTTCTCTCAAGTTACTAAGTTTCCAATACTTTTCTATCTTATCTCACAATATTTGTGGTCGAAAACAAGGAAATAAACACTAAAGTGGATGTCATGCATGACGCATCCAACAATTTACCTTCAAATTTGATAACCACATAGTAAAAAGACCATCTACAAATTTAAGTAAGACTAAACTGAAAATGCTACTTTAGTGAAAATTTCTCTCATTTCAAGCAATCAGATAGGTAATCATACCTACAACTATGTGCTTACCATGTTTCTTTCATAAGTTAAATAGAATCAAGCATTTTTTAAAATGTTAAAGAAAACAATGTATGTGACACGCATCAAGGACTTGAAAGAGCAATTGGCAAATATAGATGAGATCATTCCGAATGCATCACTCATTTCTACATTGTTGAAAGGATTACTGGAATCTTTTCAAAGCTTTGCTACTACACTTTGTTTGGTTGTAAAAGGGAATCCTAATATGTACGCATTTGATGAGGTTGTGTCTCTTCTTTTGCAAGAAGAGCAATCTAGAGTGAATAGGAGTGGTTTGATTGAGGGAACGCAAGCATGTGCTATCTCACAAAAGGGGAAAAGCAAGTACGGTTCAGCTTTGGGTTCTTCAAAACCAAAGTCTCAAGCTTCCTCTTCCACTCATTCCTCTAATGATGGTGATTTGCAAAAGAAGAAGAGATGCAAATATTGCTGAAAGGCTGGTCATACTATTGATGAGTGTAGAAAGCTTGCTAAATGCAATGAAAAGAAGAAGGAATCTGGCATGTCTATTACTGAAAATTCAGCAAATGTAAAGAATGATGAAGCTAACATCGCACAAGATTTTTGGGCATGTATTGTTACATGTCATTATGATGCTTCTTTGCATTCTAAATGTATGGTTGTGACTGAGGCTGATTTGGATTGGCTCTTTGATAGTGGTGCTTCAAAGCACATAACATCCTGCAAAAGATTTTTTGCCTCTTTGAAAGTTGCACCCAAAGGAGGACATGTGGTGTGTGCAAACAATGCCTCTTATCCTATCATTGGAGTAGGAGAAATTGAGCTTACGGCTGCAAATGGAGGTGTGATTCTCTTGAAAAATGCATTGTACATGTCCGGTATCAAGAATAACTTAATTTCAGTTCCATTGATTGCCAAAGTTGGACTTCATGTACACTTTGTTGATGATAAGTGTATGGTTCATGATTTCAGCAATGGTGATGTTATCGTGATGTCCGATACATTATGTAATGGTTTGTATCCCATGGATACATACAAGAGACTGCCTCGAATGCCTTGGTTGCTCATACTTCTTCCATGGCTGAAATGGAGCTTTGGCATGGTTGTTTTGATCACTTGAACTTCAATAGTTTGCTATACTTGCAAAAGAAGGACATGGTTATTGGCTTGCCTACACTTGAGTCCATTGAAAAGCATGCATGTGAAGGTTGCATTCTTGGAAAAATGCATCGTGCTTCTTTTCCAAAAGATTGTTTTACACACACTACAAGAAAATTGCAGCTTGTTCATAGTGATGTATGTGGTCCCATCAAGACTCCATCTTTTGGGAAGCATGTATATTTTGTTACCTTCATTGATGATGCTACTCACCATACATGGGTGTATCCTATGAAAGCAAAGAATGAGGTATTTTCTTGCTTCAAAGCATTTTTAGCTATGGCTGAAAATTTTTCTTCACAAAAGCTTTTGACTCTACGCACGGATCATGGTGGTGAATACATGTCACATGAGTTTAATGCTTTTCTTCGTGAAAGAGGTATTTCACACCAATGTATGGTGCCATATACACCTCAACAAAATGGTGTTGTCGAGCGTAAAAATAGAACTCTACTTGAAATGGCACGATGTATGGTTAAAGGAAAGCATCTTCCTGACAAGTTTTGGATGGAAGTGGTTATGTGTGCAAACTATTTGTTGAACCACTACCCTACAAAAGCATTGTGATTCATCACTCCTTATGATGCTTGGAATGGTCATAAGCCTATGGTTAATCATATGCGTGTGTTTGGTTGTTTGGCATATGCTCTTGTGCCATCACAACAACGTCATAAACTTGATGACAAGGCAAAGAAATGTATATTTGTTGGTTATAGTGCTGAAAGTAACGTATATCGTTTGTACCATCCATTGACGAACACAATTATTGTGAGTCGAGATGTGGTATTTGCTGAAAATTCAGTTTTCCCTCTACTTGAATGCAAAAAACAACCAACAGTTAGCTCACAAGATGTTTTCGATACACTCATGCCTTTATTCCAAAATGGTGCGCTTGACTATGGCCATGTAGATCAGCCAACTGAGGCTCAAAGGGCTTAAAAATTCCAACCATATAGGGCTGAAAATGCAAAGAATTTCTAGCCAAACATGGCTAAAAATTTTCAACCAAAAATTATCAAAATTGCTAGAAATTTCCAGCCACATATGGTTGAACATTTGCATCAAAATATGGCTGAAAATGAGCATGAAATTCATCCCACACATGATGAACATGTTGAAGATGTATTACATAATGAACGCATGTCTATCAAGAGTGCACAATCTATGCCAAAGTGGCTGAAACAAACTTTGCAGGACAACAAATTGAGTGCACCTTTACTTGGCAGAACAAGATCAAACTCTCACCATGCATCAAGTAATTTTGTGGATTATTCTCTTATTGCTACAGCATGTAATGAAGAGCCACTTTCTTTTAAAGATGCATGTGACGATCCACAATGGATGAGTTATATTCAATCAGAAATGGATTCCATACATATGAATGGTACTTGGGAGTTATGTGAATTGCCAAAAGGAAAGAATGCCATTGATACAAAGTGGGTTTACAAGATTAAGGGAAAATCTGATGGTAGCATTGATCGCTACAAAGATAGATTGGTTGCCAAAGGATATGCACAACAATATGGAATTGACTATGAGGAAACTTTTGCACCTACTTCACGCATGACTACCATTCATACTATGGTTGCATTGGCTTCCCATCGAGGTTGGAAAGTGCATTAGTTGGACATAAAAACAGCCTTCTTGAATGGTGATTTACAAGAAGAGGTTTATGTGAAGCAACCTCCTGGATTTGCTACGAAAGGGAAAGAGCATATGGTTTGTCGCTTGCATAAAGCCTTGTATGGTCTCAAGCAAGTTCCAGGTGCATGGTATGACAAAATCCATAAGCACTTGATTGCTCTTGGCTTCACATGTAGTCCAATTGAAAGCACACTCTATGTACACAAAAATAGGGCTAATCTTACAGTGCTTGTTCTTTATGTTGATGACATACTCTTGATTGGGTCATGTGATGCAAAACTTGACATTCTTATGGATGATTGGCAGCATACTTTTGATGTCACTTATCTTGGTCTTTTGAGCTACTATCTTGGCATCCAGTTTGTATCCATTGAGGGGGGAATTGTTATGCATCAAGCAAAGTATGTTGAAAAACTACTTCAGCATTTTGACTTTGAGGATTGTACGCCAGTTTCCACACCAGTTGAGCTAGGATTCAGGTTCTCAATTGAGGATTCCACTGATGCATTTGACACTTCTCTTTATCAGCAAGTTGTGGGATGTCTTATATATGCATGCAACACAAGACCGGATATACAATATGCAGTTTCCCAATTGATTCAATTCATGCATAGCCCTGGCACTAAGCATTGGCAAGCGGTAAAACATGTGTTTAGATATCTCTGAGGCACTTTGAGCTTAGGTCTCTTTTATGGCAGAGATATTCAGCCATGCTTGCATGCTTTTACAGATAGTGATTGGGCTGGTTGTTATGATACTCGCGTGTCCACTAGTGGTAATTGCTTTTTCCTTGGAGACTCATGCATATCTTGGTTGAGTAAGAAGCAACCTACAGTGGTGACATCGAGTTGTGAAGCTAAGTACAAGGCTGTTTTCAAAGCTATAGTGGATTGTATATGGTTGAGATGCCTATTGATGGATCTTTGCATGGAGATTGATGTTGCTATGCATATTCTCACTAATAGTCAGAGTGCTTTGGCTATTGCACGAAACCTAGTGTTTCATGCATGGACCAAACATATTGAGGTGCATTATCACTATGTGAGAGAGCGCCTTCATCCAGGAGATATTGATTTCGTATATGTGCCTACACAAGATAATGTGGCAAACATATTCACCAAAGCTCTTCAATGGGAAAAGTTTGAAGCTTTTCACAAGGCTTTAGGCTTATTACATTGTGACAGATGATCTGTCAATCCATGTATGTGTTCACATCATTCGCTCCAGGGGGGTTTGTTACATTTATGTGTTCCTGGAGTAGCTTTGATGTGAATCTTTTCCCCATACATGGGCACTTTTTACTCTAGTGCTGGCTAGAGGTTTTTTCCCCATGTTACCACATACTTAATACTCTCATATGTGGTGGTACTTTGTACTTAGGGATATTATTCAGCTCTTGCTTCATTTTAGTTCATCGTCAATAGAGAGAGTTATTCTAGCCATCATCTTTGCCATGTATCTTGCTATTTTTTTGCTCCTTGTGTGTGCTTCTTGTGTGCCTCTTGCACTTCTACACACACCCAACAAGTGTGTTCACACATCACTACCAAAATATATCAACAAATCCTTGTCTGGATTGATGCGGTGAACAAGGAGTTGGCATGCATGTATAAGGAAGTGCCAAGATATGTGGAAAGAGATCAATCCACAAAAGAAAGTAAGCCCAAATCTTTGTAGAAAGCTTCAAACTTCTCTCAAAGCAAAGCCTTTGTGAAAAAATTTGCAATGTTATCCTGTGTAGGCACATATGTCAAACTAATGTCTCCAGTAGAGCCTCTCCCTGACATAGTGATAATGCACCTCAATCTGCTTTGTGTGAGCATCGCACACAGGGTTCCTCGCAATTGTCAATGCACTCTAATTGTCACTAAAGATGGTGGTGGCAGAAGACTAACCAACACCTAAATCAGCCAAAAGGTGTCTAAGCCACACACACTCAACAGTTGCTATGAAATCTTCCCTATACTCAGCCTCACAACTAGAAGTGGCCACAATAGGTTGCTTCTTTCTCAACCAAGATATGCATGAGCTACTAAGCATGAAGTAAAAACCACTAGTGGGCACACAAGTGTCATAGCAACTAGCTCAGTTCGAGTCAAAAAAAGCATGTAAATCTGGTGGTAGTGATCCCCCCTTAGGGTAAAACAATCCAAGTACTTGGGTACCACTCAAGTAGAAAAAGATTCCCTTAACTACCTGCCAATGATTGACATCAGGGAAATACATAAACCTGCTTATCTATGAGACAACAAACTGAATATCAAGTTGACTAATGCATAAGTAAATCAAGCATACAATAGCTTGTTGATAGAGAACAACATCAAAAGCATCTCCAATATCATGAAGAGTCAATCATAAACTTGTTTCCATCATAATGGAAATAGATTTTCAAACTTCAAGGCCAGAATGTTTCAATAATATGTCAATATAGTTTGTTTTACACAAGGCTATTCCTCCATCAACTTGCATAAATTAGATGCCCCAATAATGATGAAATAATCCCAAATCTAACATCTCAAATGAGGCATGCAAATTAGCCTTAAATTCAACAATATGCTTCTCTTTAGGACCAGTGAGCAGCATGTCATTAACATACACAACAATGATTAGAAGTACATCATCTGCATGTTTAACATATAAGGTGCTCTCAATTGGAGTGTTCTCAAAACCATGTGTAATCAAGTAGGCACATATCTTTTCATATCGAGCATGTGGTGCTTGCTTCATGCCATATAATGCCTTTTTCAACTTGCATACTTTGACTTCATGCCCTTTGTGCACAAAACCATGGGCCTGAGTGTTGGCATAGAAGCAATGAGGAGACAGAGCAGTCAAGTACAATCCGGCATAGAAGAGGCCCAATCATTTTTTTCATAAATTACTTCCAATCAATAGTGATTTTAATCACTACACCAACCTTGTAAATACCATTTTTTATAATTCCAACTCCATTTTGTGTAAGCCAAGGAGTCCTCGAGCTTAAGGAGTAGTGGAAACACCTACATACCAATTTTCATGATTTTTAGACTCCATTTGAGCCCCAAAATAAGCACTAGAACCTAATTTTTAACTAGGTCAAACACTAGGTCTGGATAGGGCCAAAACCTAGTCAAAAACTATAAAAAGAGCTAGAGAGCTCATTTTTGAGGTTAGCTTGTTAGATTTTTGAGCTATTGTAAGAAACTTTTTGAGTAATACAAAGAACTCCATTGTTCCTCTCTTTGTACTTGCCTAGCGTGCGCGTGTGTGTATGTGTGTGCATGCTAGTGTGCTTCTCACTCACGCACTTATGCCTTCACTTGCTCATAGTCATCATACTAGTCCTCACGTCTCCGCGGATTGACATTTATGAGGTGGATCTTCTCACATTGGTACTTGCCATTGTGCTAGACCAAATTTGGCGCCATTGCCGAGGAGAGCTTTGAGGACGAGTGTGTGATGGTAAGTGTAGAGTTATGACGTTGGAATCATAGATATTTTCCTTACTTTTCATCATTTTTTCTTACTTTTTTCATTACCATCATCATCCTCACCATCTCCCACCTCCATCTCCACCTTCACAAAAATTTCAGTTTTTTGGTCATTCATCAAAATCAATGCCTTTTTATTGGGCATAACCTTTAGCTACAAACCTAGACTTATAGTTACTAATGTTATTGTTAGGTTTGTATTTCAACTTAAAAACCTAACAATAACATTTAAGTTTAAATACAAACCCATTGTTAGGTTTGTATTTCAACTTAAAAACCCATTTAGTACCAATGGCCATCTTGCCTGGATGTGTCACATAAAGAACAAGTACCATTCCTCATAATAACATCATTCATATTGCATATTTTCCATTCATTTTTTGATTATCTATTTCATCAAAGGAAAGAAGCTAATTCTCATAGCAAAGGCTAGAGACATCCATTGCATAAAAATCAAATGCAAAGTAAGCACCATTGAAGATTGGGCAAGTACCAGAAGGCAAAGATGCATCTATGTTAATATCTCTCAAATTCTGCACCAACAATTTTGGCATAGATTTGGACTTTTCAATATTTGTTCTCTCATCAATAAATGCGATGATCATGAATATCTACATAAGAAATGGGATGATCTTTGTTCTCATTCAAGACCTCCATATGTTGAGAAGCTTCCTCACTATGAGATACATTTGACTATCTCTAATGAAAAGAGGCAATAATGTCTCCTTCAAAACCTCCATAGGCTAATATGCTACCTCATTGGGAAATACATTTGACCGACCTCTAGTGAAAAGAGGAAGGATATTTTATTTTTCATCTTTCTTTTATATAGCTAGCATCAATATTTTGATCACAAAAGGTGATATAAGATGAAATCATAAAAGTATGTTGTTGGGCTAGTTTTCCAAGCAATTATAATTATTATACAAAGGTATTTCTAGGGGATTTTATATACAGCTACCATTATTATTTTGATATAGAGCAATCATTCCATAGCAAGTGTGGTATTCACAAAAGCTAAAGGGCATACTAAAAACGATGTAAAGATTTACAAGGATAAATAATTATAATCATTCATCAGACCTTAAATATGGGTGCAACTTAACGTTATATATTTGCATCCTTTAAAGGTTAAATCCCTAGTAAATTGTGCTATGTCTTATATATCAATAAAGATATAATGAGAAAAACTTTTAATACTTCTAGATTAAGTATATGCATAAGAAAGTTAAAGAAATACCATAGAATTCTAATGGCAATTGATCCCCCAATGCTAATATTTATTGTAGTCACAGTAGAGTGTCATATACCTTTTTAATAAATGAATATTAACCTATCCACGTGATAATAACATACACACACCTATGTGTGTGTGTGAGAGAGAGAGAGAGATCTTGGGTATGAGATAGATATATCGACTATGAATGCAATGGGCCAAGCATATCATGGTCATTTCAATTCCAAATAGATAGTCCCAGATGTTTTTTAGCTTTAATAAGTTCGCATTAGAGTGCTTCAGTTTTAGCATATATCTCTATGTGTGTGTAGGTAGTGTGGAACTACCTAGCCTTGAGTTTTTAGCATTGTTTCTCCTTTATTATTCATTTATTTTATTTAATGTGTCATTGAATAGCTAATATAGTACATTCTAGCAAGTACCGCGTTTGGTCTCTAAGTAATCTATGAGAAAATTGCAAAATAGTGAATCGTGGTGATTAATCTCCCTCTCTCTCTCTCTCTATATATATATATATATATATATATTTATTTATTTATATTTATATTTATATATATATATATATACACACACATATATATATGAAAGCTTTAGATCTATCTAGCTCTGAGTTCTAAGCATTTTTTCTACTTCCATAGTTATCCATTTGCCACAATCTTGGTGTTTTGGTGTAGCAGTTAGAGTTCTCTAAAGTTATGTTGAGTTTCATCCTCTTGTTATTCTTGGAAAAAAGCTTACTCGAGTCAAGTGTGCTCACTATGTGATTAGCTCTCACATACAATCAACTAACCTTTGTTGTAAGCATCGTTTTCTTTAATGTAGGAAATTATTTTGTGTGAATTTTATTTTGTTGGAAGGCTCCATTAGTCTAATTTAAGTGTATAAAATTTCATTGGAAATTTCTACACGAACTCTTTGTGAAAGAGGCATTTTAAGTTGCAGAGGTGAAGGGAAATCTACATGTGGAGATCATTCATGCTTTGTGGTTGCATAAGGATAGAGTTACATCCCCCATCATTTATATATGTATGCAATTTATGTATGCATGTAAGTTTGTATTTATGTAATGTATGTATATATGTATGTATTTATATATTATGTATGTATGTATGTATATATGTATGTATATATGTATGTATGTATGTATGTATGTATGTATGTATGTATGTATGTATGTATGTATGTACATATGTATGTATGTATGTACATAAGTATGTATGTATGTATGCATGTACATATGTATGTATATATGTATGTATGTATGTATGTATGTATGTATGTATGTATGTATGTATGTATGTATGTATGTATGTATGTATGTATGCATGTATGTATGTATGCATGCATGTATGTATGTATGCATGCATGCATGCATTAGGGAAAAAAATGAACCCTGCATGGGCCTTTTGGATTAAGGAGTGATTAGTGATGGACCAATGAGAGGAGGGTGGTGGACACAGTCTATAGCCTATAAATCACTACGCTGAAGGGGGATGAGGGGACAGGATTCCCCTATGTTCAGGTTTTGCCTCTAGAGAGAGAAAGGAATCTCGTAACTTACCTGGGCCCAAAAATTCAAAATTTTCAAAAAGTTATAAAACTCATCATAACACCATTTAATGGTCCCCCAACCACTTTTTAGGATCAAAAGTGCTATTTTTGGGTTCTAAATCAAAATCCGTGCATGAACTGAAGTGAAAAAAGTGACTTTTTCAAAAATAACTCAAAATGCAACTTTCTCCCTCCAAAACCTCCCATTTTCATACCCAGGTCCCAAAAAGTCATCTCTTTCCACTACTTTCTCTCCCTAGCACACCATTGCAGCTCCTGCATCTCCATTTCTTTCTCTATGCATCATCTTCTTTGAATTCCTACTGTCATTTCCATAGCCTGATCTCCAATGGAGAAACCTAAATCTCATAGACGTCCAAAAGATGAGGTTATCGCGATAAAATGTCACAATATCAAGGCTCCAGAAGGATTTTGGTTAGGACAGGAGTTCTGCAAAGGTGCATGGGTGTACATGCAACCCTCTGGTGTTGGTCCTCACCGTGTGAGAGATCGTGGAAACTTGGATCTTCATTGGAAAGGGAAGTTACTAGGCTTCAAAAAGCTCAAAAATGGTGAAACTGTTGCCATTGTACAACATGTGTTCACAATGTCAACCATGAAATTGGAAAACTCAAACAAAATGAGATATCCTATCAACTGTAAGTATTACTCATTGACTTTTGTCCAAATTTCAGAATATACCTAGCTAAGTTGTGTATTTTTTTGTTGTAGACATATTTCCTTCTACCTTGGTGGAAGAACAACCACTTCATAGTCTTACAGGTACTTTCCAAGCATTGCATGCAGATGTTGGGTCGATAGTCTTTCCACAAGCCCATCCTGCTCAGCTATTATGTGAGAGAGTTTTCTTTTACACACATACATATGTTGTACCCTCTTCATCAAATGATTTTGGCAAGTTAGAGATGATTAAGGTAGATTCTCTCTTAAAGCTTGAGTGGCCGCAACCTGATGTATGGACATTAACATCTTTGAAGCATAAGATGGTGATGGACATACACAACTCTTTGAAATTTACAAGAGTTTCACGATCTATAGGATTACATTGGTGTGTTCCTGTTCATTGTTTTGTACATTTATTTCAGATATTCACAATTCTAGAGACGTCAACAATGTTCATGTTAAAAGATATCACGTATGAGCAGGTAGAGTGTTTGCTAGGTGAAAAATGGGGACTTGTAGAAGGATGCACCAAAGGGGATAGATACATTTGTAAAATTGGTGCAACAGGCATAGGATTTCGATACTTGAAACATCGTACTTCATTGTACATTAGATTCTATTATGATCGTTGGATGTGTAAACTTGGTGAATGGATACCATTACAAAGTTCTGAGGGTGTTTTAATTTCATTTGAAATTAAGATAAATCTACCCAACAATGAAATGGAAGTTATTTCAGTAAATCATCATTGGACTCTTGCCAACGTGAGAGAACATCTAGTAATCATGGGATTTGAGGATCTGGATCAATCAAAGTTCAGAATACAAGGGCATAAGGTAAGTAGCATATGGTATTTCTTCTTTTGTTTATACAAATTCTTACACTCAAATATGTTCATTTAAAGTTTTCTATTTGTCTGCAGATTGGTAAGAGGTTGGAGGATAAAATTAAAGTCCTCCTTGAATGGAGTGTGGATGGAACTCAACTTTCATTGTCATAGCTCAAGGACTATTTGAGTGCTACAGTGTACACACACCTATGTTCCCTTTATAATCCTACATCTGCAACAATGTATTTAACATTGCAAGACATGTAGCATGTAAAATTTTTTGATCTCAATATGATGTACAATTTGCCAAATCTTTGGTTTTTCCAATGGCAATTTATTATAATTTTAAAGTTCTGAGAATTTTTTTTTTCTATTGTGTTGTCGTGTATCTTATTCTGGTTAATGATTCTGTTCAATCTTTTTATGAGCAAAAGTTTTTTTTCTGAGAGTTCTGTGCATGATTGTTTTATTTGAAGGTATCAGTTTTAGTTTTAAAATGGGTCCCACTCACTTTAAAATTTTGAAACTACTATAAAAGCAACACTTATTCTCTCATTTCTCACTTTTGCAACCAAGAAGAGCTACAATCACTAGCAGAGTATGCACACAAGCTAGCATCACGCGCAATGGCTGCCGCATCCTCCAGTACCCTGCAACCCAAACGTCCACGTGAACTCTTCAATGAGTTCTTGGAATCAACTGAGTTCAAAGGTCAGAACCACTTGTATGACCTACTGTCTAGGGTCCCTGATCTAGACAAAACAATTCAACTGAACTCTGATGTGCTCAAGGAAATCATAGAGTTCCTTGAGTACTACAACTTGCGTTTTTCTATAGAAATACCGACTTATGAGGGTAAATGGGTTCCATGTGACCTTCTACTCTACATACATAGAGGCGATGAAGCCTTCATGAAGCGCCTTAAGCGCTTCATGGCAATTGCGGAAACTGCTGGGCACTTACTAGATGACTCTGTGCCATTAGTAAAAAAACTTAACAAAAAGAAGAGGATGGGTACAAAGTACCTATCCTACACTGCAACAACATATTTTATTATTAATGAGGAGCCGAAACCTACACCTGTTGAGCTCCCCAACCTTGCCACTGGGGGTTTTGTTAAGGAGAAGAATGAGCCTCAACCAGAGGCCATAAATTTTTCCAAAGAAAGCATTACAATCCACCAAGAATTCCCTGGTGGTGTTGAGGATAAACTACATGTGCAATCAAGCATGGAGGAGGCCCCCCCTTCAAATCTCAACCCCTCTGAGCCCACATTACCAGAGGTGGAACTTGAATATCTCTCCTGCATCGTTGTGGATGGAGAGGAATTTATTTTACTCCATGACATTGAGAAGGCATTCGGTCTACGTCTAGATGAATGCTTGAGTATTTTCTCCACAATGTCAGATGTTCCACTTGACAACACATCTGACATACTTGAAAAGAAGTCCATCCCACTTGGGGATTCTGTGGCAGACACCATATCAATGGTGTGTGCTGATATTTTAAATGATGACAACAATTCTACTACAGAGGAGGAGTTCAGTGCAGCACAGGAGAGGATACTGAAGCAAAAAATTCCTACATCCCATGTAGCAGAGCAGAGTGGCATGGCCCACTCTAGCATTGATCTTGATGCCCCTGGAAGAGGGGAGGAAGAAGACAAGCTTCATGATGTAAGTGGTAATTGAATTAAATAAATCGATAATTTTAAGTTAACATTGTAAGAGCTTGAATTCTCATTTGTTCTTAACAGGAAGCAATTGAGCTCGACAAGTTCGCAGCAAGGTCTGGTGGGGATCGAGCTTCTCGTGGGAGTGGTGCATCCTTGGCAAACTACATCGGAAAGTTGCCAAAGGATGATTTTGTTATCATACACAAAGACTACAGTCCCGATGGGCACTTCATCACTTGGTGCTTGAAGGCCCTTAGCAAGATTTTGTGTTTATGTACAATTACCCAAGGCACTAATTGTGTCATTTTGGTTAGGAAATCCTTAGTTGTAACTACTTTAGGACTTAATTTTAGAGGAAAAGTATTAGGGCAAATAGGTATCGCCATGAGTCTTGGAATGCAAGACCCCCATGTAATATCAAGATCTGTATTGACTTACCAGCTGCCTCAATCTCTCCAAAGGAGAAAGAAAGTTGTGGAGAAATTGAAGGCAGCTAAGAAATGATGTAATGTCTTGATAATACAAACTTTTTTTTTCATCATTTGTCTAGTTCTGTATATGAATGTGCTAAAAAATTGAACTTATCTTCTCTCCACAAATTGTATCTAATTGGGGGTCTTTGTATTGTGCTTTGGTCCTCTGTATGATTATATGCTTAAAAAAGGCCAAAAAAGCCCCAGCCACAGAAACGCGAGAAACAGCCCTGCAAAATTTTTGCAGGGCTGTTTCCCGCGTTTCTGTGGCTGGGGCTTTTTTGGCCTTATCTAGTGTTTTTAGGTGCTACAATACATAGGAAACTATGTAATTTCAGATTTTCAATTGGTTTTGGTATTATCAGGACCAGAAGTTTTCAGTAGGGTATAAACTCAGCCTTTAGTAGCTAAAGATCTCAATTCCTATAGGGTATAACCTCTTAATACCTAGACCATTGCATCTCTACCATATGTCTTATGCTTACCAAAGACCAAATATTGCAAAAAAAACCCCAGCCACAGAAACACGGGATTCAGCCCTGCAAAAATTTTGCAGGGCTGAATCCCGCGTTTTTGTGGCTGGGGGTTTTTTGGTATGAAAAGGACATGTTGCACACCAGTATGTAGAAAAGGAACATATCTAGTCATAAAACAATAGGCAAGTGCATGCATGTTTAACTGAATCCATATATAACTGACTGAAAGAGAGAGAGAGAGAGAGAGAGAGAGTGAGAGAGAAAAAAGAGACAAAGAATATAAGTCAAAACAAAATTTTCTATTATCCATTGTATTACATCGCAAAGTAGCCTATCATAGGGTATAATATACACATCATGGGTTATTTCCTCTAATTCTTCTTGCTAGCTGAATGTCCTTCGGTTGTATGGTTACTCTCTTGGCATGGATAGCACAGAGGTTAGAGTCCTCAAGCATGGAGATGAGGTAGGCCTCAGCTGCCTCTTGAAGTGCTTCAAGTGCTATCCCTTGTATTCTTAGACCTGCTTGGTAGCTTTGTAGTTCCTCTTTCACTACCCTTGCAAAAGCTCTTCGTGGTATGAGTAGTTCAACGGACTTTTGGTAGTGTCGTATCTCTGCAAAAGCCCTACAGTGCTTCCTTCGTCTTTGTGGAGCTCTTGGGTTGGGAGGTATGTTTGGCTGGCGTTGAGGTCGACGTCGAGGTTGATAGTTTTTTTTTCTCCGATGGACACGATGTGAGGGCCCAGCTTCATCTTGCACATTTTGTTGTTGATGTGGTTGTTGACTTTGCTCTCTTTCCTCCTCTGTTGGTATTTGCCCTTGTCCTTGTGGAAGTGTCTTACCTCCATGTGTCACCCTATGGCTTGTTGGTATTTGCATATCATTCCATGGTGGTTGATTGTTGCTTTCCTCATTTGGGGATGACTCTTCGTCGCTCTCTGGTACACTCCTTCTGATCAACTTCTGTTTGGGTCTTGATTTGATGGGTGTCCTTGTTGGTGGCTCATCATCTGAAATGGCCTCTGATCGTCCTGGATTGTAATAATCTTGTCTATTGGAAACTTCATTTTCTCGCACTGAATTACTCCCAGGTGGTGTGCCATCGTGTGACACAGGCACAGATGTGCTCTGGGAACCACTTCGAGGCCTTTGGGGGGGTTGCAACCATGGTGGGCGTTGTGTCCCTAGATGAGGGCTAGGAAAGAAGACGCGATCTTTCCTTGCAGTTTGCTTGGTGCGTGCCATTCTCTTGAGTTGCAAAAAGTGTGAAATGAAGTGAGTTCTCTCTATTTATAGAGTTTTTTAAAAAACTGTTTGTTCACACTAGAACAGACAAAACCTGTTTAAAACCATACAGAATATTATATATTAAATAATAACACATTGAAATCAAGATTACAATAATCATATGTATTACCACATAATGGGAAATAGCGAATTCACTTTACTTCCAAGCTGAGCCTTCTCGTTGTCTCCTTGCACGCCACTGAGCATGATGAAGAGGACCTAACGATGACTTCCATTTCTCACTGGCAATGTTGTGTTGCATCTTTCTTGCAAGTTTTGCCAATTTTGAATCCCTAAGTCGTTCCACAAAAAACTTTCTCGAGAATGTAGTGCGGTAAAACCAATTAAACATCTCCTCCATGTAGTTTGATTGCATTGGGCCACCACCATGTCGGGTGTTTTTGAAGTAGACACCCCTCGCTTTGTAGTGTGACTTTTCCATTCCTTGGGTACTGAAAATCTCTAATGACCCATATCGATGCATGAAAAAAGCTCCATGTGCAAACAAAATATGCTAAAAATTGTTAAGTACATTGGAAAAAGGTAAGTGCAATGAACACTTGTAGAAGAAGATTACACTTACAATGTAGTGTGTTATATTGCTCTCTCCCCAACATTGAATGAAACACTTGGTGAACTCCACTAATGTTTCTTGAAACATTTGACGTTGAATAGCACTAGACCTAGTCAGACCCATTAAGCCTACAACCTTATCAAAGCTCGACCAAACTTTCTTTCTCTTATTACAAAGATCAACTTGAGAGTCATTGTCTGTTGTGATCATGCATAGGTCTTTCCACAGCTCATAACATTCATTATTTTGAGTGCTAGTACCTCTTCTAAAAAAATGTCTTGCTTTATTCCCTGTCATTGACACTTGTTGCAAGCTATCTTGAGATTCTCCAACTTTCTTAACAACTAGGGTTACATTTCCACCATGACAACCAATTGAATTAAGAAGTTCCTCCAATTTCTTTATAGCTTGAATAGATTTATCAACTGGCTTCATGGCAAATGCGTATTCTATATGGAGCTTCAATAGTCTATCAAAAATTCTCATGAAGGCATGCAAGGTGCAAAAGTGGACATTGACTAAAGGGAATGGAATAATGGGATTCCAATCCTTATCTGACATGTCACGATTAGGTGTACCTAACATGGGACACCTCATTAAAGGTGTATCCCATTCAACAGATGGAGTTGCATCTGTGTCATCAACTAAATCATCTATGTTGTTTTGTTTTCTCTTTGTTCGTTTATAACCTCGTGTACAATATGGACAAGGATAGAGAGTAGATGCACCTTGTTTGCACCCTAACATGCATTTGATAGTCTTTAAGTCTCCACCTAAGTGCCACTCTACTTCAAAATCACCAAGGCTTTCTACATTGATTTTGGCACCATGAATTTGAGAAGTTATCACCTCTGTGATCCATGGGATCCTATTGAAAATCCATGTAAGAACATCATTGGATTCTTTAGGTACTTCAATAGCACCTAACCACCATATATCTTTCTCTGATTGGACACTATATGTAAAGTGATGGGTAGATTCTTCACTATCATCAATAATAGCATGGGCCATAGCTTCGTCCATGAGTGTCACACTAAGTCTCTCCATACGGCGTCCCTTTATGATTTGACATTCGTCTAGCTTCAATACAAACTTGAGTTTGGAACCACAATCTACATCAAATAACAAACATTATATTATTAAAAATACTATGAATGTCATTATCAAAACAATGGATATACCTTGAAGTGTGGATTTGTAAAATTTAACCATTTCCTTTTGGAGCCTCTCCAAATTGACAAATATGTTGTTGTACTTTGTGTAGATGAATCCCTGTCTAGATGTGTTTTTCAACTCTTTCTTTGATGTAGATGAATGATAAATGGATGCAGGCATAACATCTTCTATATGCAGGTAATTGCCAAGAGTATTGGCTACATCCTCATTGGTTATCTTCTTCCTCACAGATACCTTGTAAGGGCATGGAAAAATGCTCTGGAAAATACCTTTGTTTTGTAGAGCCTGCTTCAAAAGATTGTACAATGCAGTGTACGCTCTAGTACTAACACCTGCTTCATCACATACCATCTGTACCTCACTAGGACTAATAATATCTTCTAAGTTGCCTGCAAAATCTTTAATCACTTGGGTTTTGATGTGATTTCCTATTGGTGACTCCAAGATCATAAGCACATGTTTGTTGCTAAGACAAGAATTCAGAAACTTCAATTGATCCTCCATTGTTGAGGAAGCACTCGCATCTTCAACAAATGACCTGCACAATAAGAATCTCAATCTAAAAGTCTTTTAACATAACTAAACAAAGGAAATACATACCTAAGTGCGTAAACACGTCGCTTCCGTGCTCCACCACCAGTTGAAAGAGCTTGAAAGGATGATAATGGTCGTTTCCTAAATCTCATCCCAAGTGGAGTCTCTTTTAGTTGTGTAAGATTGGCTTTCAACTTTGTAATTGTGCTCTCCTTTTCTTCCACATCTTGTTTGAGTCTATTATTGTGCTCATCCAAAGATTTGATAGCACTTTCTAAAGTGTGTATAGCACTCTCTAAACTGTGTATCTTGAAATGGTTGTGATGACATTGTTGCATCCAATAATTTGCTATAGATGTAGAATGGTTAGACAATCGCTTGCAATAGCCTAGGAGTCCATCTTCACCGGAACCAAGGAATTGTAGAAATGTGGAGATAGTATGGAATCTAGGATGAACATTAGCCATTGGATCCAAGGGATACAAAGCACCATGGACCCAAAGATCAATATTCTTCTCTCCAGCTGCACGTCGTGCATTTTGAGAATCTATGTCATTGCTACCTCTAGTTGTTGGTGCAAATTCTGTAGGAACACGAACATGTACACTCTTTGAGTGAGGAGCACGCGCTGGTGCTGGTGTCATGTTCGTAATACATGTGAGCACCATGATGTTCCAAAACTCCAGCACCGAATGGGAAGAAGCACACAGATGGCTGGAATGGCTAGTACAGTAGCTATGTGCAAGAAAAAAAGTGTGTTTTGGTATGTGGATAGGTCAAAATGACTTTTTTCAGTATGTTAGAGGGAAAATGAGTTTTTTTTCAAAAATTCATGTTTTGGGGCAACCAAAGTTACGAGTTTGATGATGTGGCACTTAACTTTTGGAGGGATTTTGAAAAGTATGTTTTTTAAGTATTTTTTATAAAAATAAGTCTAAAAAAATTAAGTTCTGACATATACATAAAAGTATGGGCCATTTTGAATAAAGAATAGCTGAAAAAGAGACTTTTTCAGAAAACTCATTTTTTTATTCATAAAGATGGACGGATTTGATGAGGTGGAAAGTGGTTTTTCTCTCTTTCTATGTGCAGAAGAGAGAGAAGGTCCTAGCTCAGCCTAAAAAAAAGCCTACTTCAGCCTACCAAAAAGTGCTCTATTAAATGCACTTTGTCCCCTTAACAAAGAACAAGATTAAGCTTAATCCCTAAAAATTAGGAATCCTTACAAGGCCCATGCAGGGTTCACTTTTTTTCCTAATGGTATTTATTACATGTGGTATGTTGTGTCATGGGTTTCATAGGCTCACAAATTATGGAAAATATATGGACGATTATGCATGTTTAGTACAAGATTTGTAGGCCATCTTCAAGTGCAAAAATTTTGCATGCACATTTTGGTCATCTAAAATTTGCTAGTTTGTTATGCTTGTAGAAGTCTAGTACAATATCCTATTTGCTTAAACTTGAGGCACCATACAACATGTTTGTGAGGTTTGCGTTTTGGGTAAGGTGCATCATTCTTCATTTCACAAAGATATAAGAGTTAAATGAAAATAGTATCTTGTTCATAGTGACGTCTTTTGTCTTATGCAACAAGCATCTTTTGGTAGTTACCTTTATTTTGTGGCTTTTATTGATGATTTTTCTAGGCATGCATGGACCTACCCATCAATGTCAAATTGTGAAGTATTTATGTGCTTCAAATTACTCTTGATTATGATTGAAATTTTATCAAGATGTAAAATGGGCACCCTTTGTTCCGATCGAGAGAGGAGTATATGTCTTCTAAATTCAAAGCATTCTAGGTTGATCATGGTATAAAATACCAATTTGCAATGTTGTATATACCACACCAAAATGGTGTTGTAGAGAAGAAAATATGTTTCTCATGAAAACAGGAAGGTGTATGGTAAAAATTTAGGCTTTACCTCATAGTTTCTTGCTTTGGGCCATAATGTGTGTTGCTTGGGGCCGTAATGTGTTTTGCATATGTGTTCAATAGGTGACCTACAAATGCATTACTATAAATCAATATAAAACTTGGCATGGTTGCAAGCCATCTGTTGCTCATATTCATGTTTTTGGTTGTCTATCATATGCATTAATGTCTAAGTAAAAATGCAAGAAATTGGATGATAAGGTTGTGAAACATATTTTTGTTGGGTAGGATTCTGAGGCCAAGGGTTATCCCCTATATCACCCACAAACTAAACACATTCTGGTTAGCCATGATGTAGTTTTTGTAGAGGATGTTGTGCAGCCTTTACTTTCATGTATCAAGGAGACATCAAAGAGCTCAAAGTATGTGTATGATTATTTGTTATGATTAACTTTACCTTATTCTTTAAACAGTTTTAAAATACCAAACTTTATACAAAATAATTGTCCACAACCAACTTGAGTTGTTTGGATTATTAATTTTTTATTATCTTCCTTAATGAATAAACATTGGTATTTTAACTATTTATACCACACCTATAGTCATCTCTTCTACCAAGCATACATCGTGTGTGAAACCATGGTGTCGAAAATGATATCAAGTTTAGTTTTACATTTAAGTTTTTAGTCATGAGTAGGTGTTACATGGATAACAACTCAGTCTTGTTGTTGCACCTATCACCCATATCGCTTCTTTGGTTCTTACTAATATGGTGTTATGATTGGTTTGATAGGAATGTCAAAATGGTGCTCTTTGTTGATATATTTCGATAATGGTGGCATGCTTAGGACCACCGGGGCACTTTTTACCCTTTTTAGGAGGTCTTTTCCCCTGACTTGTATATACACCTATAACCCTAATGGGTTACTTATCTTTGTACATTCACTTGGTAATACGTTCAGTATTGTTTGTTGTGCTCCAAGCTTCTTCTTCTTCCTTGTGTTATTCACATGCTTCTGCAGACCTTAAACTCAAACAATTGGTATCAAAGCAAGTTGTTGCTTCATCTAGGGCATCATCGACATCCCTCTGGTCATAGTCTCATAATCGCATGAAATTTGTTGAGCATACTCAGGTGATCGAGATTTGGTGTCCAAATTTTGATATGAGCTCGTTTCTGCCTCTAAGCACACTATTGTAGTGCATGTGCAAGCAATTTCATCTTTTTGTGCCAAACATATATACAAGTTTCGGTTCGCCAATACAAGTCCCTCGAAGTCTGCTACATGCTTAACATAACTCAATAGGGTAGTTTTGATCAACTTTTTGAGATACATTCATTTTTCTACATCAGCGTATTTTAGTTAGTGGCCATGGCTAAAAGCAATGATGTATTCTATATGTTGGTTGTTGAGGATAAGTGGTACCGATTGCCCATTATGGGCATACATGATGCATCATCTATTGGTCACAAAAAGACTATGGAATATGGTGCAAGGTGTTGAAAAACAACCTACTACACCTGCAAACACAATTATTGAAGGTGATGCAGATGGCATTGAAGATGATGCTCTTCAAGTTCCTATTCATGTAGTTCTTGGTGCACCTACCATAGAGAAACTTCGTTGAGATGGCAAAGATGCTCAGGCATATGCATTGATAGCCTTGTCTATCAAACGTGCCATTATCCCTCATAAGTGGTACCGATTGCCCATTATGGGCATACATGATGCATCATCTATTGGTCACAAAAAGACTATGGAATATGGTGCAAGGTGTTGAAAAACAACCTACTACACCTGCAAACACAATTATTGAAGGTGATGCAGATGGCATTGAAGATGATGCTCTTCAAGTTCCTATTCATGTAGTTCTTGGTGCACCTACCATAGAGAAACTTCGTTGAGATGGCAAAGATGCTCAGGCATATGCATTGATAGCCTTGTCTATCAAACGTGCCATTATCCCTCATATTTGCTCTTGCAAAACAGCAAAGGATGCTTGGGATACACTTACCATTTTGTACTAGGCAAGAAATGAGGCTCGTGTTGCTTACCTCCAAAAATAGTTAGAGGGTGAGCATATGAATGAAGAAGATTCTATGAACATTTTTTTGAGAGAGATCAAAGATTTGAAGCAGCAATTGATTTCTATTGATGAAGTCTCGCCAAACAATTCACTTGTGCAGATTGGCATGAATGGTCTTCGAGATTCATATTGGAGTTCTGCTTCTACTCTTCGATTGATGATGAATGGCAATCCAAATGCCTTAACATTTGAGGAGTTAGTCTCTGTTTTGTTGCAAGAAGATCAATCCAAACAGAACAAGTCCATCATGCTTGTAGCAAATCAAGCCTTCTTAACTAGTCAGACGGGCAAAGGTAAATGGAGCTCATCTACTAGTAAGCAAAAATTTGTTAATTTTGCACAGTCTAAAAAGAAAGACAAAGACAAGAAGAAAAAAGAAAAGTAAAAGTTGTTTTGCAAATAATGTAAAGAAAATTATCATGTCATAAATAGTTGTTCAAAACTACCTGCAAAAGAGGCAAAGAAAAAAGAGGCCCGAATGGTTGTTGCAAAGGCCTCTACACTTGAAATAGACTCTGCTAATCTTATGCAGAATGAAGAATGTGTGTTTACTATTGTTTGCAATTATGACCCATCTTCTCATGAACAGTGTATGTTTGTAGTAGACTCGGATGTTTGGTACTTTAAGGGTGGGGCAACCAAACATATTACATCATGACACAATTTCTTCAGTTCACTTGAGCATCTCCCTACAGGGAATATTGTCACATGGGCTAATAGCTCCTCTTATCCTATAATGAGAGTTAGTAAGATCATTCTGACTACTACTGATGGTATTTTTTTTCGCATTATCAGATGCTTTGTTTGTGCCAAGGATCAAGAAAAATCTATTATCAATTTCAACATAAGTCAAGATCTTCTTGGTTGTGAAATTTTTTGATGACAGATGTACAATCCATGATCTGTCAAATGGTGACATTATTATTGCATCTAGCATTTTATTTCATGGGATGTATAAGCTCATACATTATGCGAAAAGAGCATGTGTAGTTCAAGATACTTAGGCTAAATCATATGCAAAGCTTTGGCATGCACGCTTTGTTCATCTCAATTATGCTCATTTCCTACATATGCAAAAATCTAAAATGATGTCCTCTCTGCCCAAAATTGAGGCACCTTGTAAACATATTTGCAAGGCTGTATTTCGGGCAAAATTTAGCATTCCTCCTTCCCAAAAGATAGTTCAGTTTGAGCTACTCAAAAATTGCAGCTTATTCACATTGACATCTATGGTCCTATGCAAACATCATCTTTTGGGAATTACCTTTACTTCATGACTTTTATTGATGATTTTTCTAGGCATGCATGGGTGTTCCACTTAAAGCAAAGTCGAAAGTGTTTGTGTGCTTCAAACAGTTTCTAGTTTTGGCTGAAAATCTGTCAGCATGTAAAATGAGCACCCTCCATTCTCATTGAAGGGGAAATACATGTCTTCTAATTTTAATCCATTTCTGGTTGAATGTGGGATAAAACATCAATGTACAATGTCGTATACACCTCAACAAAATGTAGTTGTTGAATGGAAGAACACATCACTCATGGAGATGACGAAGTCTATGTTCAAAAATCAAGCTTTACCACATAGCTTCTGGCTTGAGGTTGTTATGTGAGCAACATATGTACTTAATAGGTTTCCCACCAAATCATTGCAATCTATCACTCCATATGAGGCTTGACATGGCCGCAAGCCATTAGTTGCTTATCTATGTGACTTTGGTTGTCTGGCATATGCATTAGTGCCTGAACAACAACATAGAAAATTGGATGATAAAGCAGTAAAATGTATTTTTATTCTAAAAACAAAGGTTATCATCTGTATCATCCACATACTAGATGCATTTTGGTTAGGCATGATGTTGTTTTTGTGGAAGATGCAATTCGGTCATTAATTTCATGTACTAAGGAGACATCAATTAGCTCCAAAAACATGTATGACACTTTGCTCCCTATTTTTATAGGTGGAAAATCAAGTGCTGGTCCAAATGAGGCAATTTCTCAACCTTTATAGGTTTCACATAATGATGCAGGTCATTCCATTTCTGATGCAGATTTACATGACACACTTGTTGATGAGAGGGCTGATATAAAACTATGCCTAAATGGTTGGTGTAGACTTTGCGAGATAGCAAAGTAGATGCACACCTATCATATCATACTCGTTCAAGCTCTCATAGTGCTTCTTTTGCATCAGATTGCTATGTTATGGTTGTCTGTAGTCTTTATGATGAAAATGAGCCTATTTCTTTTGATGAAGCACAAATTTCAAAAAATTGGATGGATGCCATGCAACCAGAATATGATGTTATTATGAAGAATGGTACTTGGTCTTTATGTGATTGCCTCCAAGCAAAAAAGGCTATTGGCACTAAATGGGTATATAAGTTGAAACGTAAGCTTGATGGAACGATTGAAAAGTATAAGGCTAGGCTTTTTGCAAAAGGTTATGCTCAAGAAAGAGGCATTGATTTTGATGAGACCTTTGCATCCACATTGACGGAATGACTACTATTTGTAACATTTGTGCAATTGGAGCTCATCATGGCTAGAATGTACATCAGTTGGATATTAGAACTACATTTTTGAATGGTGGCTTACATGGATGTGTATGTATTTCAGCCCCATGATTTTGTGCAAAAAGGGCATGAAAACAATGTGTGCAGGTAAAAAAAGGCATTATATAGTTTGAAGCAAGCACTGGTGTGCTTGGTATGAAAAGATACATTCCTACTTGATTGCACATGGTTTTGAGAATAGTCCAACTGAGAGCACCTTATATGTTAAGCATGCAAATGATGTGCTTCTTATCATTGTTTTCTATGTTGATGAGATGTTGCTCACCAGTCCTAATGAGAAGGATATTGCTGATTTTAAAGCTGATTCGCATGCGTCTTTTGAGATATGAGATTTGGGGCATTCGCATCATTATTTGGGCATTCTGTTTATGTAGGTTGATGGTGGGATAGATTTATGTCGAAAAAAAAATGACACATCATTGTAGTGTTTTGGCCTTGAAGACTACAATGAGTCCTATGGAAACATCATTGCAGTGTTTTGGCCTTGACACTCCTATGGAAACAGGTTTATGGTTGAGTCTTCATGACGTTGGAGATGCATCTGATGTTGTTCTCTATCAGTAGGCTATTAGATTCTTGATTTACTTATGTATTACCTGGCATAATATCTAGTTTATTGTCTCTCTGATGAGCAGCTTTATGCATTGTCTAGGTGTCAAGCATTGGTAGGAAGTTAAGTGCATCTTTCATTACTTGAGTGGTACCTAGCTACTTAGATTGTGTTATCCCAAGGGGGATCACTATTTCCATATTTACATGCCTTTTCTAACTCTAACTAGGTTGGCTGCTATGACACTTGTGTGTCCACCAGTGTTCTTACTTCATGCTTAGTAGCTCATGCATATCTTGGTTAAGAAAGAAGCAGCATATTGTGGCCACTTCTAGTTGTGCGGCTAAGTATAGGGTAGCTTTCATAGCAACTGTTGAGTGTGTGTGGCTCAGACACCTTTTGGATGATTTGGATGTTGGTCAATCTTCTACCACCACCGTCTTCATTGATAGTTGGAGCACATTGACAATTGTGAGGAATCATGTGTTCCATGCTCACACTAAGTACATTGAGGTGCATTATCATTATGTCAAGGAGAGGTTCTTCATTGGGGAGATGAGTTTGGGATATGTGCACACACAAGAGAACATTATAGACCTTTTCACAAAGGCTCTATCATGGGTTTTGAGTTTTTCGCAAAGCTTTGGGGTTACTTCCTTTTGTGGATTGATCTATTTCCACATAGCCGATCACTTCCTTATACATGAGTACCAACTCTTGTTCACTGCATCACTTTTAGGAGGATTTGTTGATATATTTTGGTAGTGATGTGAGAGAACACACTTAGGATTGCAGATGCACTTATTTCCCTCTTTAGGAGATTTTTTGCCCTAGCTTGTATATACGCCTATAATCCTAACGGGATACTTATCTTTGTACATTCACTTGGTAATACATTCAATATTGTGTGTTTTACTCCAAGCTTCTTCCTCTTCCTTGTGCTATTCATGTGCTTCCACAGGCCTCAAACTCTAGCACTCTTCACCTCTTGCATGCTACAGATTCAAATACTTTACTTGAGTAATTGAAGAGATTCTAAGATATGCCATATGAGAAGATGACATCACCATTATTGGCATAATCAATTGCCATAGACTCTTGTAAAACCACTATCTTACCTGCATCACATGCATGTATCTTACGTTGTCATTACATCCACCTAAAGAAACATCTTTGAGTATGGCCCTCACGATCACAACGCCAACATCAAAATCATCAATGTGACCTACATCTTACATGAGTTAATGGACTCATATACATGTCATGTAATCTCCATCATAATGCACTACTCATCTTCTCATGCATCATAGACTCATATATAGAGTCCACAAGTTGTAACTGGATAGCAAAATTGGCCAATGCATTCATATCCCCCCATACATGGTCAAGCATGTCACGAGGCCTCTGTGCATCTTTATGCACATACATGTGTAACCTTGCACAAACCCATGTATGCCACATCTGATCTTTCCATATCAAGAAAGTCAATGCCATCAAACCAAGAAGGCACCATGCTGGCAATCCAAGAGTCTAACAATGTAACAAGAGACTATCAATAGGATCACACTTGCATATCCATATGCATAATTCACATCAGAAATGTCTTGTTGGAGAAGAAACCCTATGAACAACTTTTCACATAACAATGCATCTAGTATGCACATAAAACAATGAGCATAAACCTCCTTTCCAAGTCTACAAATGACCAAGTAGATGTGATACAATCCTAGGAAAAATTCAACAGAGTATCCCTTGTAAAATTAGCAATAAAAAATGAGATATAGACCACAATGCCACTATACATCATTGAAAATACTATGATCAAACTCATGGTAGCATAAACCGAAAAGGTAAACCATGATGCTATCTCACATGCCATACACTTGACAAGATCATGCTCTACCCTCATATAGGGGAGCTACCATAATGATCAAACATGGTCAAATGGAAACCAATTTCAAAGCACATGAGCTCACACACACTTCTCCCAACTATATTTGCACTAATGAAGCTCTAAAACAAGATCTCAAAAGATATTTGAAGATAATTTAATTCTTCAATTGTCTTTTGGGTTCCATAGGAAAAATATGGTAGTCTTTATATTGCAATTTGGATGCTCTAGAAATAAAAACTTGCCTCTAAGTTCCTCAATATACTTGAAGTTTTCAATATCAACTACAAGTTTCATGTTAAAAATTTCTCCATCTAAGATTTGTAGTTGAAGATATGACCAAAATACTACACTCTTATCAAAATGATTGCTACATGTCTGTATTTTGCAAATTTTGCAACTTAGAAGTTTGAATCTGCACTTATGATCTTCTAGAAAGTTATAGATCTCTACGTCAATACATCAGCCCAACTTGCACACAACTCTATAGTTTTTTGAATTTTTAGCACCCTTCTACTTCGAATCAAAATTTGCATCCTTCTGTGAGCTTGTGTAAGGTATGAATAAAACATTAAATCAAATTAATCTAATCATTCTAGCTCAACTTGTGAAAAAGATGCTTACTTTCACATTCACCTCTTGTACCCTAAGCTTCCATTGAAGCTCTTTGCATTTCAGCCTTCAACATGCTTTGATACCAATGAAAACCTTTGGTGGGTCGAGCAAGAGGAGCAAGGAGGAAATGGAGGGAGAGAGAGAGACAGAGAGAGAGAGAGAGGAGAGGAGAGGAGAGGAGAGATGTGCACTCTTGAGTGGGAGCCTCAAAACCCACATAATGATCTTTTGAGGGAATGCTCTATAAAAGATATATGTATATGAATATAGGGGTAAGGTTACGTGACCCTTATTTTCCCAACAGAAGTAAAAAACTCTTATCACTACAAATTGGTTGAGTAAGAACCATTAAATTAGTCTTAGAAGCATAAGCATTTTGAGTAAAGGAGAAATATCATCAGTTGAAGCTTGATGGGTCACACATCTATGTTCCATACCACACTAGTCCCTAGTGGTTGCATGATGTTTACATTCACTCCAACAATCTTTTTGATAATTTAGTTTAATTCCCTTAAAGATCAATAAAATGTTTTGCAACCATGTTTGAAATGGATCTTTGAAGAGTTAAAGTTTTGAGTCTCATAGAAATTGACTCAAATCAATTTACAATATCTTAGAAGTCTTGCATTAGTTACAAAGATTTATGGTTCTTCCTTGCTACTTTCCAAAATGACTCAAATAGAGTATCTGACTCATCTCAATAAAGTTCAAGATAAGCTGGTTGGAACGGATAACTAAATTAAACATTAGAGATGGACGTTCTATGGAGAACTCATTCGATATCCAAAGATGCTAAGTTGACTCATCCATCTAATTTTGCCTCAAGCTAAGTAACACAACTCCAATGGACAACAAAAGATTTTATAGTTCTTTAAGATAGTTCAGAACACTCTTGAAAAGAGTTAGGAATTGCTCATAAGATTGGCCATTCCCGAAGAATTTAAAGCTAAGTCTTTGAGAAACATGTCCTAAGTTGGACAAAAAAATCATTTAGAATTTGTTTTGTTCTAGTTCAAATAAAGATTGGCCAAAGTTGTAAGGAACACTTTCTCCTATATTTTACATAGGACTTCGAACTCGATTGGAGAAAGTAGTTCTTCAATTGGGTCATGATAAGTAAATGTTGATTGGAAGTGGACTATAATACAAACATCTAAGTTAGATGTTTGGGTCAACCATAATTGCAGTTTGATTTCCAAAACAAATTCAAATGAAACAAAAATTCTCAAAGTTTTGAAAGGGATAGAAATCCCACCCCATTTGCTAGGTCCATGCACTAATTGATGCCTAGTAATGGACTAGTATCTTGAATCCACCCGTTTCACAAGTTAGTGCCCAAATAATGCAAAGGAAAAAAAAACTAATGAATTGGGCAAGGATGTTTTTTGATCCACTCTTGCCATTCATTCCCTAATATGCACTAAGATGAGTTTATCAAGTGCAAATTCTGATAATGTTTTGAATCATTTGGGTAGGAATCAAATAGTAGAATTCCCTATATTCATTTGGAATGCCACATGAATCTCACTACAGAGATGAAAGCATGTTCTACTAGACTAGAACATGAGGCTCAAGGGTATGCCTACAATCTTTTTATATAGATCTATTATAGAGGGAAAAGATGTTTTCTGAGGGGAAAAGAAATTTATAAAGTAGTCTTATGACATGAGCATCTGAGTGGTTCATATAGTTATAAAATTGGACATTGTTTGGTCATTCTCATGTAGGGCCAACATCTTAATATTAGACTCATACATAGGTTCATGTGCTCTCTAAGACAAGCAAGAAGCTTGGCCAAGTGGCTGAGTCAAGTGACTAGGAAGGAGGAAGTCTTGGGTTCAAGTTCTACAAGAGTCGTGGAGGATTATTTTGCCTTAAAAGCAAAATGGGATACTTGGAGCACATGTAGTTACATGGTTGACACTTAGATGGATAGTATCAAACCAGAGATGGAAGTCCCTTGGAGAGAGCTATATATTGATGCATAAGGTTGGGAGGAGAGTAATCTCTATAGCATATGGTGGTCCTAATGCTCTAGTTCTTTACATGATCCAACTCATCAATTTTTGTTCAATCTCCAAAATTATAACTTTTAGCTATTGGATCTTTAATTCTAATTGTTGGAACTGATATTGATGTTGCACTTCTCTGTCTATTCAAGTCTTAGCAACAAAATAAAGAAATCAAACTATTTTGATTAAATAATCATTATGGAATAAAGGTGGAAAAACAATCATATGAGGGCTTGTGTTGTCTAGGAGAGGGAGGTGGCAAGTATGAAATGGTATTGTGATCAAAATCACGTTGTCATTCATTCTACAGTTGTTGGTGTTGTTTTTGTTGTCCCTATTGTTGTTATTGCTTTTTTTGTTTTTCCTTGTGTTGTCATTTTTCTTGTTATTGGTGCTATTTTTGTTGTTCCTACAATTAATTCTCTTAGTGGTCATTTCATATTCTGATTGGAATGTTCTTCTTCATTTTGAGATTGTTGTTGCTAATTTGACCATCATTTGATATCGATTGACTCATTGACATCCTCAGAATCATCTATGATTGGTACTTGATTGATAGGGGGGATGCAGGTATTGTGCTTGAACATCAAGAGGTGGTAGTAAATCTCTCATAATGATAGGCGAATGCTTAAGGGTGGCAGCATTAGTAAGAATATGTGACCAATTCGAGTATGTGCTCCTTGATTTACTCTATTGGTGACATTATCATTAATCGGTGGCACTCATTGATGTTTTTTTTATAGATGGTACTAAATCTCTCATAATGATGGGCGGGATGCTCGAGGCTGGTAGCATTAGTGAGAACCAATTCGAGTATGTGTTCCTTGATTTACTCTACTAGTGGCATTATCATCAATCAATGGCATTCATGATTTTTTCATGTAAATATCTAACCTAGTTTACCAATATTATTGTTGCAACACATAGCCATCTATAGAAGGTCCTGTTGATGGTGAAGTATTTACCTTTTAAGTTAAGGGACTCAACCAAGAACTTCAAAATTTATGCTTCTCATCCTCTTTTTTCTGAATTAGGATACTCATGGTTGGTTGCACTATCGAACTCCCTTTGCATTTCTTATGTTGGGATCATTTGTTGCATGTTGAGTCTCATAATTCCATGGGATGAGAGATGGAGTCAATCAAAAAGATTTCCTATCTGTGTGCTTCTAGATCTCATAGGGCCCTCATATGATTTTCTATAGATTCTTTGAGTAATAAATGATGTTGTACTACTATTTTGATACTGGGGACTATGAATTCCAATGGCAATATGGCTTCTAAGCCAAACATTAATTTAAAAGGGGTGAATCCACCAACTACCTTATGAGTGGTGTGTTGAGCCCAAAGAGCAATTGGTAAATACTACTTTCAACATGTAGATCCTTTTGGAACTAGCTTTTGTAAAATCCATGTTAGTACCTTATTGGTACTTTCACTCAGCCCATTCACTCTAGGATAGTATAGGGAGCTAAATTTGTATCGGTTTCTGAGTCAGTGAGCAATACTCTCGATAAGTTGATTCTTAAAATGTGTTCCCTATCTAATTCAAGTTCTTATGGCAGTCCCAAACATGGGAATAGTCCTTTCGTCAAGATATTGGATATGGAGAGTGCATTGGCACATTTAAGTGCCCAAGGTTTAGCCCATTTTGTAGCATAGTCATCGCAAGTGAGTACATATATGCATCAAGTGGTAGATGGAATCGAAGAAAATGGAATGATAAAATCGAGGTCACATTTTTGGAAAGGTTCTAGTGGAAATATAGTTTGCAATAGGGACAACTGTAATGGTAATGGTTCTCCCGTTCTTTCACAAATATCCCAAATTGCAATTTGGTGCTAAATATTTTTTGTATGTTGATCCACCATAGTCTAGACAATAGAATTTTCCCAATAGTCAAGTCTGCTCTTGCCATAGGATGTTGGTGTGCTTCTTCAATCACAGCCTCATGAGATTACACACAAAAAAGCAAGGATTTTGTAATATCTTTATAACATAGTTTCCTGAGTAATATCCTAAATCAATTGCTGCATAAATCCAAGTTTCACCTTTCTATCTTGCTCCAATAGGAAGGCATAAATCCATTTTCTAAGAATGCAAATAGTAGTTCATGGTGTTGGTATATTTTGATACTGATGTGTGTGAAAACACTTGGAACCTTTTTCCCTTTTTAGGAGGCTTTTTTCCCCAGATTGTATATATGTCTGTAACCCTAATGATTCACAAATCTTCTATACATTCACTTGGTAATACATTATGCGTTGTGTTGTGCTCCAAGCTTCTTCTTCTTCCTTGTGTTGTTCATGTGTTTTTGCAGGCCTCAAACTCCAACAATTGGTATCTGCTAGAGCTTGGACATTTGTGGAACTATAACTTCTAAGTTAGATGAGATCTATGTGTGATCCTTGATTGTTATAGATGATCTTTGTGAGCATAGACATTAGGTTAGGTAGGGCATAAACTTCTAGGCCATTGGGTTTTGGTTCAAGGCAAAGATAAAGACCCTTTCGCATCATGGGATTTCCCCATAGAACCTTAATGGGTGGAGTGCAGAGTGGGGCTTGGTCCCTTTATCCCCCTCACCTATAGGGCCAAGGCGATAGGACTTTTGGTCATGGGGATATTATTGGATTGTACATTTGTCGACTATTTTGTATCTCTTGACTACATTTATGTATACGGACTCCCCTTGTAAAATCTATATAAGCATGGCCTAGGTTGAGCTTTACTTAGTATTGCGAACTAGTAAGCCCTTCATCTAAAGTCTGTCTAGATCACCATCTAAGCTCCACATTGGGAGCACATGGGTGGATGGCACCATTGTTGTAACTACATTACGCTTGGAAATCTAAGAGTTTAAGTTCTTTATCTCTCAATCTACATCTATCTTTGTTCGTGTTTTATTTCATTGTGTTGTCATTTTCTTACATGGTATCATAGCTTAGGAGCCTTTGAGTGGTGCAAAAGCAAAAATGCAGAGGTTTCAATGACAAAAGAGAGAATATGTCAAGTGGTACATCATCATCTAAAAATGGGAGCCAAGGTGGTTCGTCAACAAGAGTAGGTGGAGCACAGATAGGAGCATCAATGATGCCGGTCATCACAACATTGCGAATACAACCACGTGCCTTCACGGAACGTAAACTTGACGATACAAACTACACCCTATGGAAGTTTAAAATCACTTATATCCTTGATTCATATGAGCTTCTAGAGACTATTATGAGGACTGATCATGTCCCCCAAGAAGCACATTATCCAAATCCTAGTCGAATGGTTCCTCCTTATGTTGATCTTCTACATGCTTGGAAACATGGAAACACAAATGCACTATGTGCGCTAGTTACAAGTACTACTGATAATGTTCTAACTCTCATTCAGAATACTAGCAAGGCATGTGAAGCATGGAACATATTGGGAAATCAATATGAAACTCATAATCAGACATGGAGTCAAAACTTGGAGAATCATCTAGCAGCAGAAAGTTTTGGTGATGGGGAGAGTGTAGAGGTGTTTATCACTTGCATAAAGAATCTACGAGATGAAATGGTGAGAGAAGGTGTACAAAACTCAAGTGGGGAGCTAGATTGGCATTGTCTTTGAATCTACCCACCTAAGTTCGATGGTTTGATAACTGCTCTTAATACTTAAATTAGACCTCAACCAGTAACTTTTGAAGAATCCAGTGCCTTACTCATGGAGGAGGAGCTTGTTGATATATTTAGGTAGTGATGTGTGTGAACACTCTAGGACCGTCGGGGCACTTTTTTCCCTCTTTAGGAGGTTTTTTTCCCCCGGCTTGTATATACGCCTATTGCCCTAATGGGCTACTTATCTTTGTACATTCTCTAGTAATACATTTAGTCGTGTGTGTTGTGCTCCAAGCTTCTTCTTCTTCCTTGTGCTGTTCGCGTGCTTTCGCAGACGTCTAACTCCAACAATTGGTATCAGAGCAGGTCGTCGCTTCATCTAGGGCACCGTCGACACTCCTCCGTTTACAGTCTCAGATTCGCACGAAATTTGGTGAGCATACTCAGGGTGTTTCCGAGATCAAAACAGCTTCGCTATGTGGTGCCGAAATCGCGATCTGAGCTCGTTTCGGCCTCCGAACGCACTATCGCAGCGCTTGTGCAGGCTATTTTGTCCTTTTGTGCCAAAGGTATATACCAGTTTCTGTTCGCCAGTTTAAGTGTCTCGAAGTCTGCTACAGGTCTAGTAGAACTCGTCTGGGCAGTTCCGTTCAACTTTTTGAGATACAGTCAATTTTCTGCATCAAGGTATTTTAGTCACCGGCCATGGCTGAAAGCAGTGATGTATTCCGTATGTTGGCTGTTGAGGATAAGTTGGATGGTACCAACTACCCATTATGGGCTTATATGATGCAACATGTATTGGTTGCAAAAGGACTGTGGAACATTGTGTAGGGTGATGAAAGACATCCTGTTACACCTGCGACTACAGGTACTACAAATACAGGTGCTGGAGGTGCTGGAGCTGATGAAGATGGTGTCGAAGATGATACTGTGCAGATTCCTGTTCGTGTTGCTGTTTCTGTTGCACCTACTGCAGAGCAGATTCGTTGGGATGGCAGAGATGCCCAGGCACATGCATTGATAGCTTTGTCTGTCAAACGTGCCATTATTCCTCACATACGCTCTTGCAGAACAGCTAGGGATGCTTGGGATACACTTACCACATTGTACCAAGCTAGGAATGAGGCTCGTGTTGCTTATCTCTGAAAACAGTTGGAGAGTGAGCACATGAATGAAGGCGATTCTATGGACAGTTTCCTAACGAAGAGCAAAGATTTGAAGGAACAGTTGATTTCTGCTGATGAGGTTATACCAGATAGCTCACTTGTGCAGACCGTTCTGAATGGTCTTCCTCACTCATATCAGAGTTTTGCTTCTACGCTTCGGTTGATGATGAAAGGAAATCCGAATGCTTTATCATTTGAGGAGTTAGTCTCTGTTCTATTGCAGGAAGATCAGTCATGTCGTGGGTTGTATAAGCTCATAGACTATGAAAGATCTGTGAATGATTCGGCATGTGCACTTCAAGATTCTCAGGCTATGTCAGATGCAAAGCTTTGGCATGCACGCTTTGGTCATCTGAATTTTGCTAGTTTGCTACGCCTGCAGAAATCTGAAATGGTGTCCTCTTTGCCCAAACTTGAGACACCTGGAAAACATGTTTGTGAAGGCTATATTTTGGGCAAAATGCAGCGTTCTTCCTTTCCAAAAGATGGTTCAGTTCGGGCTACGCAGAAATTGCAGCTTGTACATAGTGATGTTTGTGGTCCTATGCAGACACCCTCTTTCGGAAATTACCTTTACTTCGTGACTTTCATTGATGATTTTTCCAGGCATGCATGGGTATATCCACTCAAAGCAAAGTCCGAAGTGTTCATGTGCTTCAAACAGTTTTTGGTTTTGGCTGAAAATCTATCAGCATGTAAAATGGGCACCCTCCGTTCTGATTGAGGGGGGGAATATATGTCTTCAGATTTTAATGCATTTCTGGCTAAATGTGGGATAAAACACCAGTGTACAGTGTCGTATACACCTCAACAAAATGGAGTTGCTGAACGGAAGAACATGTCTCTCATGGAAATGGCGAGGTGTATGGTCAAGAGTCAGGCTTTACCTCATAGTTTCTGGATTGAGGCTATCATGTGTGCAGCATATGTACTGAACAGGTGTCCCACTAAAGCACTGCAGTCTATCACTCCATATGAGGCTTGGCATGACCGCAAGCCATCTGTTGCTCATCTGCGTGTTTTTGGTTGTTTGGCATACGCATTAGTGCCTGAACAACATCGCAAAAAATTGGATGATAAAGCAATTAAATGTATTTTTGTTGGATACAGTTCTGAAAGTAAAGGCTATCGCCTGTATCATCCACAGACTAAACGCATTCTGGTTAGCTGTGATGTTGTATTTGTGGAAGATGCTATTCAGCCATTGCTTTCATGTACTAAGGAGACATCTGTTAGCTCCAAAGACATGTATGATACTTTGATGCCTCTTTTTACAGGTGGACAGTCTATTGCTGGTCCTAATGAGGCAACTTCTCAGCCTTTGCAGGTTTCATATGATGATGCAGATCATTCCATTTCTGATGCAGATTTACATGATGCACTTGCTGATGAGAGAGCTGATATTGAGCAGGCAAAAACTATGCCAAAATGGCTGGTGCAGACTTTGAGTGACAGCAAATTAGATGCACCTTTGTCATATCATACTCGTTCAGGCTCTCATAGTGCCTCCTTTGCATCAGATTGCTATGCTATGGCTGCATCTAGTCTCTCTGATGAGAATGAGCCTGTTTCTTTTGATGAAGCACATAATTCACAAAATTGGATGGCTGCTATGCAATCTGAATATGATGCTATAATGAAGAATGGTACATGGTCTTTATGTGACTTGCCTCTTGGCAAGAAGGCCATTGGCACTAAGTGGGTATACAAGCTGAAGCGTAAACCTGATGGTACAGTTGACAGGTATAAGGCTAGGCTTGTTGCAAAGGGTTATGCGCAGGAAAAAGGCATTGATTTTGATGAGACCTTTGCACCTACATGCCGTATGACTACTGTTCGGAGCATTTGTGCACTTGCAGCCCATCATGGTTGGAATGTACATCAGTTGGACATTAAAACAACATTTCTGAATGGTGACTTGCATGAAGAAGTGTATGTTTTTCAGCCCCGTGGCTTTGTGCAGAAAGGGCATGAAAACCAGGTGTGCAGGTTAAAGAAGGCGTTATATGGTTTAAAGCAAGCACCACGTGCTTGGTATGAGAAGATACATGCCTATCTGATTGCACATGGTTTTGAGAACAGTCCAACTGAAAGCACCTTATATGTTAAGCGTGCTAATGATGTGCTTTTGATCATTGTTGTCTATGTAGACGACATGCTGCTCACTGGTCCTATTGAGAAGCATATTGCTGATTTTAAGGCTGATTTGCATGCCTCATTTGAGATGTCTGATTTGGGGCATTTGCATCACTATTTGGGCATTCAGTTTATGCAAGTTGATGGTGGAATGGCTTTGTGTCAAACGAAATATATTGACACATTATTGCAGCGTTTTGGCCTTGAAGACTGTAAGCCTATTGCCACTCCTATGGAGACAGGTTTACGATTGAGTCTTCATGATGCTGGAGATGCACTTGATGCTGTTCTCTATCAACAGGTTGTTGGATGCTTGATTTACTTATGCATTACTCGGCCAGATATTCAGTTTGCTGTCTCACAGATGAGCAGGTTTATGCATTGCCCAGGAGTCACGCATTGGAAGGCGGTTAAGCGCATCTTTCGCTACTTGAGTGGTACTCGGCTACTTGGGTTGTTTTATCCCAAGGGGGGATCACTACTGCCAGATTTGCATGCTTTTTCTGACTCAGATTGGGCTGGTTGCTATGACACTCGTGTGTCCACCAGTGGTTTTTGCTTCATGCTTGGTAGCTCATGTATATCTTGGTTGAGCAAGAAGCAGCCTACTGTGGCCACTTCCAGTTGTGAGGCTGAGTATAGGGCAGCTTTCACAGCGATTGTTGAGTGTGTGTGGCTCAGACGCCTTATGGCTGATTTGGGTGTTGGCCAGTCTTCTGCCACCCCCATCTTCACTGACAGTCAGAGCGCATTGGCAGTTGCGAGGAACCCTGTGTTCCATGCTCGCACTAAGCACATTGAGGTGCATTATCACTATGTCAGGGAGAGGTTCTCTGCTGGGGAGATCAGCTTGGCATATGTGCCCATGCAGAAGAACATTGTAGACCTTTTCACGAAGGCTCTGCTTAGGGAGAAGTTTGAAGCTTTCCGCAAAGCTTTGGGCTTACTTCCTTTTGTGGAGTGATTTCCACATAGCTTGGCACTTCCTTATACATGAGTGCCAGCTCCTTGTTCACCGCATCACTCCCAGGGGGGATTTGTTGATATATTTAGGTAGTGATGTGTGTGAACACTCTAGGACCACTGGGGCACTTTTTTCCCTCTTTAGGAGGTTTTTTTCCCCTGGCTTGTATATACGCATATTGCCCTAATGGGCTACTTATCTGTGTACATTCTCTAGTAATACATTCAGTCGTGTGTGTTGTGCTCCAAGCTTCTTCTTCTTCCTTGTGCTGCTCGCGTGCTTCCGCAGACGTCTAACTCCAACAGAGCTGCGGCTCAAGGCAAGGAGTGGTGTCGGCAAAGGAGATGTTGCATTCATAGAAAATCCCAAAGGAGGCAAAGTGCAATCTTCAAAAGATGAAGACAAAAAGAAAAATGACAAAAAGAAGTTCAAGGGAGAGTGTTTCCCTACAAGAAGAAGGGACACAAAACCCAAGACTGTTACATCAAGAAGGCATAAGAGAAGAATGGCTCTTCAAAAGGTGACAAGGGCAAGGAGTCTGCCAACACAACAGAAACAGAGCTTGAGTTATTTGTTACAATAGAGAAGGTATGATCCTCCACTAAAGATTCAAGAATGGATGACTCATGGGTGTTGGACAGTGGTGCATCTCATCACTTGACAAGTAGAAAAGACCTTTAGAGTTCCATACAACCTCTAAAGGAACCCATCATGGTAAAGGTAGGCAACAATGCAAGATGTCCTCCAAAGGGTGAAGATACGATTTCTTTCATTGACTTGAATTGGGATGTTAGAAAGCTTTCAAATGTGTTGTATGTTCCACAAATCAAATGAAATCTATTTTCAGTAGCTTCTTTAATTGATCAAGGTCATCAAGTATCTTTTAGTAAGAAAGGGGCTAAGATTATGGATAATAACACCAACATTGTTGGGACTGTCATACAGAGGAACAACCCGTATGAGTTGTGTGCTCTTACGACCACTACAAGTGTGGGAAAAAGTAAGCTTTGGCATGAAGGATTCGGCCACATCGGATACCTGGTACTGAAGGAGATGCATCAAAGGGGTATGGCTGCACACCTACCATCGATTGTGGAAATGAAGGAACCATGCAAAGCTTGCATGATGGGCAAGCAACAGAGGAAGGCATTTCCTCAAGAAAGCAAGAACAGGGCAAGCTATCCTCTAGAGTTGGTTCACACTGACTTGTGCAAAAAAATGCCTACATAGGCCTTGGGCGGATCTTCCTATTTCATGTTACTTCTCGATGACTCTAGCAGGAAGATGTGGGTTTACTTACTTTTTGATAAGGCTCAACCTTTTGGTAATTTTAAAGAATTCAGCTTGTTGAAACTAAAATAGGGAAGAAGATAAAGAAATTTATGATTGATGGCAGTGGTGCATTCACATCAACAAAGTTTGAAGATTTCAGCAAGAGTAGAGGAATCAAGCATCAACTCATAGTGGCACATAGCACTCAATAGAACAATGTTGCTGAATGTCGAAATCAAACCATCATGGAGATGGCAAGATGCATGTTGAAGGAAAGGGTTTGCATAATCAATTTTGGGCAGAGGCTATCAACATTGCTTTCTACATCTTGAATCAAAGATACGCTATGGCACTTGATGGAAAGACTCCACAAGAAGCATACAATGGAAAAAATCTTTCTGTTCCCCATTTCAAAGTATTTGGAAGTGAATGTTATGTACACGATCTAGATAGGGAGAGAAACAAGCTTCAACAAAAAAGCATCAAATGTATCTTCCTAGGGTACAATGAAGATAAATGGCTTATAAGCTTTATGACCCTGAGGCTAAGAAGATCATGGAAATCCGTGATGTGGTGCTTAAGGAGGAGCAACCACATGCAATGGAGGAGGAAAAGAGAGCTTCCACTTTATCATCAGGCGAAGGGGCAATCCACTATGAACCTGGCCCAATTTATCCCTTTTACGCAAGAGAAAGAAGCATCATCCTCAGATGATGAGTCTAAAATTCACCAACTATTGTCACCCAGGTGGAAAATCCATTGCCATGTTGGGTGAGGTAGCTCTATGATTCTACAAAACCCATCCCACAGTCACTAGAACAGGTTGCAGATGGACCAAGGCAATCACAGAGAATAGAGGAACAGAGACATGCAAGCACCCATATTGTAAACATAGCCCTGATGACTAATCTCATTCAAGAACAAGCAAAGAAACCAACCAATGTGGAAAAGGCATTCCACAATCCTAATTGGAGGACTGCCATCAAAATCTCTTGCATGCACTGCTAGAAAGTGTCATGCACCTTTTTGAGTGTGAACCACATAACCTTGCAAACATATACCCCCTAATTAGTAATAAATGTTGCCTTGGGTATATCATAACCATAGAAACATGGTTATAGCTACTAAATGCATCCATAAAAGAATACAGTTCTTGCTTAACAACTTCATCTAGCATACTATCCACAGTGGGAAGGGATTTGGGATGGTAGAAGCATTGAGTTTTTGATAGTCAATAAAGCTAGTTGTTTTTCTTTGGGACAATAAATATTAGAGATCTCTCTTTGGGATTCTCAATGGGAACCATGAATCCCACTTTCAATAGTCTATCTATTGAGACTCACGAACCAAATCAATTGGCAACAGGTGATATTGGGGGAGGCGGTCGGCTGCTCATCGAGGTTGTGGAATGCCATCAGAGGTGAGACTCTCTGGAAGATTTGGAGGGAGCGATGTGCTATCAATTTTGGCCAAACTCCTAAGGAATGGTCGATCGAGAAATCCTTGTTTCTCCTAGGTAAAAGAATCTCCCGAGATAAGAGATCTCCACTGTTTAGACATCACTGTATTTATCTCTTCGAAAACAACAAGTTGAAACCCAAATGGGTCCCACATGAGGGTGATGATAAATTTATCCGCCTCATTTGTAATGCCCTCTAGCTTGCCATACTCCTCCCCTGCATTGTGGGATTTGGGGGGTCCCATGGGCACTAGTCCCATTCACTTGTAGCTTTTTGTTTCTTTATTTTAATTAAAGTCCGGGAGATTAGGCTAAGGCCAAACTTCCTTTTATTTGAAAAAAAAAAAAATTATGCTCATAGGATCTGGGGTAAAGTCCCTGCATATCAATATGATTCCAAGCAAAGACATCTTGGAATTTTATAACGAGGTCCATTAACTAAGAACGAAAATCCAAACAGACTACAATGTTAAATAATTTTAATCCAGAACAGGTATGTAGAAATAACTAAGATAATCTTCTACCTTACAAGTGTGCAATAGAAATATCTACTTCCTCCTACATGAACTTCTAGACTTCTCCACTTCAATTTTTTTTCCAGTGCAAACCTCTATTTTTTGTATTGCGATTCCCAGATGGGAGTTGTTAGTTCTCGTATTGTAGGGCCAATTACAATGGATGTCATATCACATGGGCATTGTTCCATATTCTTCATTCACCAATAGGGGTATTTTTAGTACTAACTAAGTCCAATTCAAGTGAAAAAAAAAGGTTAGATTTACAAAGACTTTTACCAAAATAAAATGGCTTTTACAAAATGATTATCAGATTTCAATGAAGTATTTTTATAAAAAAAATATTTCAATGAAGTATTTTTATATTCAAAAGAAATTACAGGTCTTCACATGTTCTAAGAGGCTCTTGAAAGCCATAGAATTATAAGCAATTTCTTTGTCAACACACTTTTTGGTACGGAGAATTGACATAAGTTATGTGAAAAGGAGGGCACTTCTTATGAAAACTTGCAATACTTCAACATTAGCTCATCCTTATCCTTTGCAAAACGGCTCTTTTGGTATCCATTCCCTCTCCATGGAACAAGCTCAAACATGAAGGGCCCATCTCAGAAGAAGGGAAGAGGAAAAATATGAAGAACTCGTGTCTCCTCCATCTCTTATTCACAATCAACAATGGATTAAGTTTAGAGCTTTTAGCTTGCTCAAATTTAAATGTTGACCTCGTATGTACTCGATATTCCATGTCTCGTTGTTCCAGTGGTTGAGTCTTTGGTCTCTTGAGGAGAAGGTTCAAAGTTCAATCCTAGGGTTGAATATGTAATGGCTTTGGCTAACCTAAACGAGTTGAAACCAATTCTAATCTTGTCTATCCCCTCCTTTGTGGGATATGGGGGTCCCATGACTATATGCCCATTCACCTATACAATTGTTCTTTCAAAGTTAAAGCTCAGGGGAGTAGGTGCTTGCCGAACCTCCATTTAGAAAAGACACTCTGTTTTGGAAAGGGGGTCAACACTTGTGTGGGTGGGTCTATCCAAGTTCCAATTTAAGATGATCACTATATTACTATGAGAGGGTGAACCTTCGTTGGAGTTGGCCATTGAACAAACCTTAACATATTTGCATAGGCATGATCCGATGGACACACATCTTGAATGCCAAAGATAGATGGTCCAAAGTTCAAGTCCTATGGAGATCTCAATATGTGCTTAGATTTCAATATGTACTTAGGGCATACAATTGCTCAAAGGTGAGGTGGTTGAAAGGTCGACATGGTCAACTATGAAAGGACAAAAAGCAAAGCATACAATTCCCACGCCCTCCTATTTTTTGAATTAAGGGATCCTATTTTAAATTTTCATTTGTACTTCAAAAAGAATTAATGCAAAAATAAATTAGAGACCCCTATCCTATATCCATTTCGCCAACGGTCAAGATTTTTTGAACTAGTTTAGAGTATCCTGCAGTCCTATTACCCGCCATATATTCCCGACCTCTACCCGCCATAATTTATTCGCTTACTCGCGTGCGTGTGCCTCTCCAGCTCTTTGGCTTAGCTATCTGCTTCAGGCTGCGTTTATCTCTGCACACGCACGCACGCTCTATAGAGTCCGCAGACGGGATGGTTATGTTAAGAAGCAAGCTTGACAGCAGCACTCATAGGCTCACTGATAAAATGGTAAACGTAGAGATCATAAATATTGAAACTGATTCAGAGGGTGAGTTGCAGGCCACCAGAAAGGCAGGAAAAGAAGAGGACGAAGAAGTATTCTTTCAAGGAAGGCGTTATGGCTCATCTGGAGTCAGAAAACTTGCTGTCGTATCAAGCGATGATGACGATGACGGATTGGGCAACGCGCCGATCGAAAAAGGTCGTTGCGTTATTAAGCATTGTCGAATAATGAAGGATACTGAGAGGGAGCTGAAGCTCAACGAAGAAGAAGAAGGAAAAGAGGAACAAATTCTCTGGCACCGAAGAAGCTATGCTTCGCCTGCTAGCAGAAAGCTTGCGACGGTTGTAAGCGATGGTGAAGAAGAAGACGTGCCGATAAAAGAAGACTTTTGCGCTAGAAAAATTCGATCCTGTTTGGCAAGCTCGAGGATACTTCCAGAGGAAATCTCTCCTCGAGGCCTCGCAAGTGAGCCCACGGGTAGGCGGAGGCTCTTCAAATTTTCCGAAAAATCGGGTTCTAACAAAGACACTTCAGACTTGAAGGACATCTCCAATGGCGGAGAAACCGTGCAGGAAGACGAAACTCTGGATGCATTATTTGTCCGTCCACTCCGGAAAAGGTTGAGATGTTCTTATTCTTCCTCATCGGCAGAGGCCCGGTCAACTGTTGAGACTGATAGTGAGAGTACATCTACACGGCGTCGGCTACCAAAATCTGAGGATCCGACTACGGCCACATCAACTTTGATTCAGCATGCTGCTCCAAAACCTGAGAAAGAAGGAATGAACTCGTCTCTTTCATTGTCCAATAGAAGGGGAAGCAACAACGAGATTGTTCCTCTTCCCATTCAGCCGAATGCGAGATTAGCCACAGATATAAAAGCGTCCAAATTAGTCAAAGATACCCTGCGGCTTTTCAATTCTTACTATCTTCGATTTGTACAGGCAAGTACTCATGTCTATCTATCTCCCTGTCCGTATGAGTACTCAAGTACTCATGTCAATGCCTGTGTCACCATGCACAGAGAGAGAGAGAGAGAGAGAGAGAGAGAGAGAGAGATTTTTAACCTCTATTTCAGGCCGAAGTTGGTCTGTGAGACAAATCATGTGTACATGGTGTATATAGCGTCTGTCTATCACAAAAACAAATGAACACAAAAGAAACAGAACTGATCGTAGGTGGAGATGGTTGGTAATGGTATATTCATGGGGTGTCAGAGAAGGGTAGGTGGAGATGGTTGGTGAACGATCAACCTAAAACTAGGCTGATCGTAGGTGGAGATGGTTGGTAATGGTATATTCATGGGGTGTCTGAGGAGGATGGAGCTGGAGCTCTATCTCTAGGGTCTAGGGAGCATAGTTGCATCGCAACGAACGGTTCGCAACACGTTGCCAACGGTGCGCAATGTTGCTAACGGTTCGCAATGTTGCTAACGGTTCGCAACGTTGCTACGTACGCAACGCGTTGCTTTACATGCATATTTTTTTCGTGGTCCAAAAAATATTCAAAATTATATTTTGCTTAAGAGGGACAAGAAACTATTTAAAATCATGTTCAAATTGTCCAATACATGAATAAAAAACATGGAAAATGAGGAAGACATAGAAAGCTATAGAAGTACATTTGTTAATGATTTTCTTTATGGGCCTTATCACTGTACTTGTGTATGTATGTATGTATGTGATATGCATGTATGTATGTATCCACTTATATTATTCATGTATGTATGTATGCATGCATGCATGTATGCATGTAAGTATGTATGTATGTATGTATATCGGTATGTATGTATGCATGTATGTATGTATATATGTCTCTCTCTCTCTATCTATCTATGTGTCTGTGTGTATGTATGTATGTATGTATGTGTGTGTGTATGTATGTATGTATGTATGTATGTATGTATGTATGTATGTATGTATGCATGCATGCATGCATGTATGCATGTATGTATGTGTATATATATATATATATATATATATATATATATATATATATATATATATATATATATATATATATATATATATATATATATATATATATATATATATATGTGTGTGTGTGTGTGTGTGACATGTGTTATGTGGGTATGTATATATATGTTGTGTGTGTGTGTATGTTATGTGTGTATGTGTGTGTATATATATATGTGTGTGTGTGTATGCATGTATGTATGTTATGCATGCATGTGTGTAATATACATGCGATATGTCTCATATCTACTCTTAAGTCATAATGTATGTGTGTATATTTATTTATATGTGTAAATGGATGCATTTCATCATGTATTAGCTGTAGGAAGCTTAGGATACCAAAATATATTAAAAAAAATCCCAAACAAAAAAAATAATGTTCGCAACGTTTTAGCAACGTCTAGGCCTAAACATTGCTATGTTGCTAACGCGTTAGCAACGCGTTGCCTTGGACGTTGCTAAAATGTTGCTTACAACTATGCTAGGGAGATATGCATGCTCAGATCCCAAGGTGCTATAATCATGAGAATGAATCAAGCTATCTAGCTCCATTCTATGCTAACGGAGAGGTGTAAGATGTGATTTATGAGTGGGTATGGTATTAGAGATGCCCTCCTGAAAGAGTAGCCCTCATATGGGCAGGTCTCTCCTCAATGGCACTATGCTCTCGAGTCCAGATCTCCTCGATCTGTCAATAGCGGAGGTCCACATCTTATAACCCGCAACTCGTGATGATCATCTAGCTTAGCTCCCCTGTGCTTGCAAGAGTGTGACTCCTCTCTTAAAGAAGTCTCTAAGCTATAATTGTCTCAATTCCATGTGTGTAGCTGTGTGTGACTGTAGTAGTGTGTCCTGATGGCTCTATATCTTCGACAAGGAGAGTACTAACTTCCATAGTGTGACAAAAATATGTTTTTTTATTGAAAATAAAAACCTTTCAAATCGTTCTCGATTTAATTCTCTTACAATTTGTATTATGATCTTTTTGATTATACATGGGTAGGGACGCTTTGGAATAAGTGCATTTTTGATGTTTTTGATTATACATGGGTAGGGACGCTTTGGAATAAGTGCATTTTTGATGCTTGTGTGTTGACCACTTTATTTAGATATTACGTACAATTTTATATTTTGATTTTATGTTGCTGTATATATATATATATATATATATATATATATATATATATATATATATATATATATATGTGTGTGTGTTACAAAAATAAAAATTTTTTTGAAGGGATTAAAACCTCCATTTTTATTTGGGATCTGAACAATCCAAACGATTCTTTGGTCATCAGAGTTCAGTCTCGAGAGAGTGGGCTGTCCCCTGAATAGGACCTTATATATGTTTCTAATTGACGTATATGCATTGCATCGACATACAAAATGCTTCTCACTCTCCACCTCTTCTTGGGATTCTCTCCTCTTTGCATTCAAGCTTGCCCCTCCATGGGACACAAGTTTGTCTTCCGACCTCGATCTCTAGTCTATGTGATCCCACTTTAATTAAGCTTGAATCAGTTTCTTACCAATAGGGTGTCTCGTTGATCTTTTGCCTCTTGAAGTGGGGCCAAGGGTTCAGTTGGACTTTAGGCAAGTGAATCGCCTTCAGATGGACTTAAACCAATTGCCTTGGGAAGTCCTTTTTCAAGTGTTTTTTTTGTCTTGCTTCCCTTGGGAAGTCCTTTTTCAAGTGTTTTTTTTGGTCTTGCTCTGGATATGAAGGGTCCATGATAGTATGTCCCTTCATCTATAGAGTCGTTCTTTTAATCTAATTCAAGCTATAAGAAAGATTAGACTTTGGCCGAACTTCCTCTTTGAAAATAAATTAAAAAAAGACAATAGTCCATTTTGATATCTCTTTTGCTTTTTGCCACGTTAATGTTACTAGAATCTTTGTGTTTGTTGACGTTTGACCTGAAAAGAACGAAGTCCACTTCATTAGTCTTTTCTCTCTTTTGAAAGTGATCGTGATCCTTGTTCTGGACGATGTTTGGCGATTTGGTTCCAACTTCTTGTCAAGTGATATGTGGCATTTCTTTTCGTTTTCGCTGTACTAATTTTGCCTTTATCTTTGCATTTGTTAACATCTCAGCTGAAAAGAAGGAAAAACATTCGAAAAAAGTCTATTTTATCTCTTTATATTCAAATTTCATTGATACATGATTCAATCATTCACTTATTATCTCCGCCTGTACAAAATGTCATAATTATCATTATTCATAATACCTCTTTGCTTTCCAAAAGCCCCAAGTTAGGCTATTTGGGCATTAAATATTGATCCATTCTTCTTTGCACATATGATTATTAATGGATAATGTGTAGGCTGGTTAATAACGGTACACTTGTATTTCGTTTTTACTTGGCCGCCTGTAAGCGTGTTCCTAAAAATTTCCTGCAGTTCTTGCGATCAGATGAGCGTGCTAGTCAACATATTGTATTTAAGAATGTGTTTGTTTTTGAGAAACACTATAGATTTACTAGATACGTGAGAAATTCTTCTCTCTAAATATACGTGTACTTTCTTAAATATAGCCTTCTGTGGGAACAATGGCTTATGTTTGGCCCCTGCATGTGGCATATGCCGATGCATGTGTCGTCATCGTCATGTGATGCAGCATTGAGCCGTTTGCCATTCAACTGTTCGCATGTGCTCGAATGACTGATTATTGCTGACAGCAACAGACTCAAAGATAAATGTATATACTAATTGCTATTACTTGCAGCTTGCTTGAATGCATATGTTAAGACTATGTTTTGTTGCCTACAGTCTAGTGAATGCATATCTATAGTCCACTTTGCGGTTCAATCTTATTGCTCATCATACACTCCAGTGCCATCCAGAAACAAGCCTATCAGCGGCCCAAGCTGCATTTTACCCAAAGGAACGAACGTGCAGCCCATAGCGCGGCTTATTGTCACATCGGCCTGTTTACTTGAAATTCTATGGCGGGGCTGTCTCCTAGCACGAGAGGTCTCAGCGTGTTGAAGAGTCAACCGTCTCCGAGTGACAACAGGTTGGGGAGCTCTTGCATGTCATGGGGCAAAGAAGCCATTGAGATGTGTCTATCTCTCGTCGATCGGAGCTATTGTGGTGGGTTGGAGAAGGGCATCTATGTGGCTCTATATCTCTAGTAAGATCTCACGAAGGGTAGGCTGTCCTGTGAATAGAACCTCATATATGCTCTTGATACCATCATATGCCCTGCATCGACATACAAAATGCTCCTAATCAGATCCTCTCCTCTCTGGGTGTCAGTGAGATGTGTCTATCTCTCGTCGATCGGAGCTATTGTGGTGGGTTGGAGAAGGGCATCTATGTGGCTCTATATCTCTAGTAAGATCTCACGAAGGGTAGGCTGTCCTGTGAATAGAACCTCATATATGCTCTTGATACCATCATATGCCTTGCATCGACATACAAAATGCTCCTAATCAGATCCTCTCAGGTGTCAGTGAGATGTGTCTATCTCTCGTTTATCGGAGCTATTGTGGTGGGTTGGAGAAGGGCATTTATGTGGCTTTGTATCTCTAGTAAGAATCGCCCTGATTGATGTTGATCTCTAGAGGCCATGATCTCACGAAGGGTAGGCTATCCTCTGAATAGAGCCTCATATCTGCTCTTGATACCATCATATGCCCTTCATCGACATACAAAATGCTCCTCATCCTCCATCTCTACTCCACATATATGGCAGATCCTCTCCTCTCTGGGGTGTTAGTTGCTGCCAACCTCTACCCTCGAGCTATGGGGCATGTATGTGTCCATGTAGTGTGGTCTTTGGAGGAACCCTTTTGTTAGAGAGTCCAAGAATTGGTCTCGATAGTGTGACAATCTAGATCAGAGAGAGAGAGAGAGAGAGAGAGAGAGAGAGAGAGAGAGAGAGAGAGAGAGAGAGAGAGAGAGAGAGAGAGAGAGAGAGAGAGAGAGAGAGACTTTTTAACGTCTACCAAAGGCCAAAATCGGCCTATGAGACAAAACATATATATCAGTATGATCCAATCCACTGTGATCCCAAAAGGAAAATAAAGTGCGAGTCCAAAACAGAGTATAAAAGGAGTGGATAATAGCTTGCGTCGAGGGTGTGGGGTGCTATGGGTATGTACTCTATATGCTCAATAGGTGAGATACAAATATGATATGCATAGGGAGGGTAGGCTAGGTGGTGTCATAACCCTCTAAATGCCTGGAGTGTGTGTAGGATATAATGCATCGGTGGGTAAGGCATCATGGTGATCCTCAAAATGCTCTGCACATCGAGATTGGTAGGGGTGCGTTGTTGATGTCTCCATATCTCCATGTCATGGCGTGCATGAATTGCCTGAATCTCTCTCTGGTGAGGATGGGCTCTCCGAAGCGGGAGTCTCGTTCATCGGCACTGTCGTCTAAGCTCCTCTCCTCTCTGTAATGTGACCTAGAGGGTGCTGGTCCTCCGTCTCCAATAAAGCCTTGATCTCTCTGGGCCCCCTTAAGAGCTGTGGGTAGCGGTCTCTGATGTCCTCATATGCCCGGCATCTACATGTGTAGTGCTCCTCGTCCTCCACCTCCTCTCGGCATATCTTGCATAATCTCTCGTCCCTGGGGGTATGTGTCGTTCGCCCAATCTCAATCTCGAGCTGGTGTGATGATACTTTGAGCTGCCCAATGGCCACTCTCTTTGTTGGTTCCATGTAGGTATCCATGTATCGTGGTCTCTGAATGAAACCATTGGTTGTCAGAGTTAAGCGCTCTTTGAAGTGTTGCCTCTTTGTGGGAAGAGGCTCCCGTGGTGCTATCCATGTCTCCCTGACGTGTATCTGTAGTAGGTCCTGACGGATGACCCTATTCCTCTCCGAACGAGAGAGGGTAATGTAGGGGGAAGAAAGGTCATACTGAAAAGGGGGGAGATCGGTAATGCTCATGCCATGGTCTGCCAACCATCGGTAGGTCTGTGCATACCATACTCTCTCATGCCTTGTCTCTACCAAATGTCTAGAGCTCTCAAATGCAAGCCTGGTGAGTCGACTGGAGGGGAGCTCCCTAACTCTCAAAATAAAGTTCAGCAGCTGAAATAGGGCCTCCACTAGCATCAGTGGTGTGCCAAGCTAAGCTCGTATACTGTCATGTGGAACGGAGGGCTTGCTTCGCAGCAAGCGTGAGATCATGGTGACCTGCGGCCTCCATGTCCACATCGCCCATACTTCCACTACGTACATCAATGCGGATGTCACTAAAGTATCAAATAGCCACCCCTTAGTTCGGGGTTCTTGAAAATGTGCCTGAAAGCAGCGTCTTTTCAATCCAGCAAGCGCCGCATAGCCTTGCGTCAATCTATCTCTCACTGCCTGTGCCATGGAGAATACCCTTGTTCTCCTCGAGAAGGTGACACTTGAGTAGACGTAGGAGTCCACTACTTCTATTTGTCTTCGAGCTACGGTGAAAGAGGCGCGATGGCATATTGTCCTTGAGGTGTGGAAGATCATGACCTTGGTCTTGCCAAGGTTCATTGTGAGTCCTCTCTTCATGCAGAAGGTATAGAGCGCCTGTAAATGTGACTGCAATCCCTCCTGTGACTCTAAAAGCAAGACAATGTCATCAGCATATAATAGGATGTGTACTGGCATACCTCCGAGGTCTCCTCCTAGCCCTCTTGCTCGCTTTATATACTCCGTGATCTCGTCGATGTAGAGATCGAAGATAGTGGGTGAGAGAGGGAAACCTTGTTTCACACCAATGGTGCTAACAAGGCTCTCTGATAGGCCGCCACGGAAGCACACCCTGCCTCTGACTCGTGCATACAAAGCATGGATGGCCCATAGCATGTCTGATGGTAGCTGTAGCTCTTGGAGTCTCCATAGTAGTCTCTCTCGAGGGACCATGTCGAAGCCTTTGCGGAAATCCACAAAGCAACAGTATAGTCTTCGCTTCCTCGCCTTCGCACTGTCAATCACGCAACGAAGTACGAAGATGTGGTCGATGGTGGAGAATGTGCGGCGTAAGCCTGCCTGGCCGGGTGCTCTGATCCGAGCTGCCTCAATCGTGTGTACTGAGCTCTGCCTCTAGTACTGCCCATAGATCTTGGCCAGGATGTGGCCTATCATAATAGTCCTGTAGTTCCCCGGGTCCATCATATCGCCGTACTTATGGATAGGCGCAATGGTATGCATAGTCCACGAATCAGGTAACCCCTAAACCAAAGCATGGTTGAAGAGGTGGTCGATCAGGTGGGAAACTACATCGATTGTGTATATAAAGTGCTCGCCCGTAGTCCTGTGTGGTCTGTTGAATGGCCATGCTATAGCCTATGGATGGCCTGTTGTACCATGCCTGTCGTGAATAGGGTAGATATCACAGGATGTGGTGTGGGAGGGATCGACAATGGGGGTTGTCTTGGGATGTCATATAACCTCTGGGCATAGGTGTGCCAAGTTTGAGGATCTGCTATGGGTGTAGGTGGGTGTGGCTCACGAAGGGCCCTCCACGCGGTGGCGCAATCCCTACTCATGAGAAGGTTGAACAACTCTGCCTCCTGTCGCTCCTCGAAAACTCGCTGCTTCCAGCGCTTCCAACGTGTGAGAGCTCGCATTTGTCGTCGTGCCTCCCTCTCTGTGATGGATCCCAAGATACTTTGTGCTCTGAGATGTCGGTATAGTCGTCTACACTCATCATACCATCTATTTTGGGGTGTATGCCCCAGCCATATCGAATGTGCGGTGTTGTGGGTGGTGTATGGGAAGCTGAGAGTAGCGAATGTGTGGAGGATCGAGAAGTGGGCGGTGAGGGTGTCCAATGGGGCGAAGGGGTCAAGGGAGTAGATGCGCTCTCGAACATGGGAGCTATAGATATGTGCTAGCTCATGTCTAAAGTGAATGGTGGTATGGGCATGTGGCTGCATGGTGGCGGGGTGGTCAAGGGAGTAGATGCGCTCTCGAACATGGGAGCTATAGATATGTGCTAGCTCATGTCTAAAGTGAATGGTGGTATGGGCATGTGGCTGCAAGGTGGCGGGGTGGGATATGGTGAGCCCTATATGGATAGGGCGAGATATGTGTGATCAGCTCCAATCGGTATGGGCGGGATGGTGAATGAGGTGATGAGATGTGTCTCCTCCGGGGGTCCGATAACATAGTCTACCACACTGCCTCCATGCGGTGTCGTGGGTGGAATGCAGGTGAGACCACCCGATGTGGGCCAGGTTGCCATCCCATTATAGATAATGAGACGGTGTGCTTCTCCCATCAGGAGTAGGTGTCGGTTGTATGAGGTGGGTGTGGCGGTGTCAGTTGAGGGTTGAGGCTCTGAGTATAGACATGCACCTCCATGGTGCGGAGCATGTGAGGGTCATCAAAGTCATAGATATCACACTTGTGGCTCTGAGTGTGGGCATTGAAGTCTCCTACAAGGAAGACTTCACCCATCTCAGTATACTCCATAATGGTGTCACTGATGCAATCATATGGCGATGGGGTGTCTGGTCCCTCCCCATTTGAGGGCTGCTCGGGGGTATGTGTGAAGAGCGAGCCGATGGGTGCGGGCATTGAAGTCTCCTACAAGGAAGTTTTCACCCATCTCGGTATACTCCGTAATGGTGTCACTGAAGCAATCATATGGCGATGGGGTGTCTGGTCCCTCCCCCTCTGAGGGTTGCTCGGGGGTATGTGTGAAGAGCGAGCCGATGGGTGCAATATAGCATATGGCAAAATACGTTGCTCTCACCTTTGATAGCTTGAGGCATATCCACATGAAACGTGCCTCCGGGTCTTTGGCGACCACCTGTACCTTGTGCTGTAGCGATTGCCTATAGAGCACGACTACTCCTCCTTATCCTCGTATGGTGTGCTTTTGCATCTGTCGGCAGTGAGCTGACTCCCACATATAGCCCTCAATCCTTGGTAGGCTCCTCCTCCGGCTCTTGTGTGTCTTTGTCAAGAAGATCATGTCTTTGCCCTCCACCTCTTCGAGGTGCCCTAGATGTGTTCACAAAGATCCATTGCGGTTCCGGACTGCAATGCGCACCTCCTCCTCTGCTATCTCATAGGCTGCGAATCCCTAGTCAATGGGTCGTCCATCAATGATGGCATGATCGTCTCTATATAGGGGAGGATGTCCCTCACGTCGGGCCCAGAGGACACGTGGCATGCATGCACGTCTGTGCTCTACCTGCATCCGTGTGAGGTCGGGGTGCCCAGTGTAGTGCGTAGTATCACCCGTCGTATGAGGAAGTCTTATTAATAAGCCTGTCGTCTGAGGAAGTCTCTCCTCCTTGCCTCATCTAAGAACTCAAGGATAAGTGCTCTTCTCTGTGTGGTGTCCCGTCCTCTCCAAGCTCTGGTGAAAGGGAGAGGCTCATCCGTGCGGTATCCAAGTAGTGTGCACAAGCGACACTTGTCTTGCTCTTGTGATTCATCTGTCTCTGTGAGGCTGGAGACGTAGTCATTGAGCCTGCGAGCTTGTCGTATCCGCTCCTTCTCAATGGTGGTGTGTACTATGTGGATCTCGTCATGGTGTTTGTTCTTCTTTGCCTCCTCTCGAAGGTTTTTTTTTGACATTCTTGACCCATCCATCTTTTTTAATCTCAAGCTAGCTCTGAACCACCTCTATGCACTCTTTCTTGATAGTCGGTCGGCTGTCCTCTAGCTCTAGGGCGATCTCCCCCTCCTCACGTATGTTGTCTAGTTTCATCCTCATATCAGTAAACCTAGTGCAACTCCTCCTGATCCCGTGAGTGCCCTCTCCAAGCTCTGGTGAAAGGGAGAGGCTCATCCGCGCGGTATCCAAGTAGTGTGCACAAGCGACACCTGTCTTGCTCTTGTGATTCATCTGTCTCTGTGAGGCTGGAGACGCAGTCATTGAGCCTGCGAGCTTGTCGTATCCGCTCCTTCTCAATGGTGGTGTGTACTATGTGGATCTCGTCATGGTGTTTGTTCTTCTTTGCCTCCTCTCGAAGGTTTTTTTTTGACATTCTTGACCCATCCATCTTTTTTAATCTCAAGCTAGCTCTGAACCACCTCTATGCACTCTTTCTTGATAGTCGGCCGGCTGTCCTCTAGCTCTAGGGCGATCTCCCCCTCCTCACGTATGCTGTCTAGTTTCATCCTCATATCAGTAAACCTAGTGCAACTCATCCTGATCCCGTGAGTGCTGCTTGCGGATAGCAAGAAGCTCTTCCCGGAGGGACTCGTTTTCCCTCTCCAAGGCTGCTATTTTGGCTTCGAGGGCGATGACTCTTCGGGTAACCCCGTTCAGTCGAGAATCCGCTTCTTTCTTATGTTTCCCTAAGTGGCCAGTTGTTCCTCCAGCTTGGGAGCCATGGGGGGGAGAGAGAGAGAGAGAGAGAGAGAGAGAGAGAGAGAGAGAGAGAGAGAGAGAGAGAGAGAGAGAGAGAGAGAGAGAGAGAGAGAGAGAGAGAGAGAGAGAGAGAGAGAGAGAGAGAGAGAGAGAGAGAGAGAGAGAGAGAGAGAGAGAGAGGGAGGGAGGGAGGGAGGGAGGGAGGGACGGAGGGAGGGAGAGAGGGAGGGACGGAGGGAGGGACGGAGGGAGGGAGAGAGAGAGAGAGAGAGAGAGAGAGAGAGAGAGAGAGAGAGAGAGAGAGAGAGAGAGAGAGAGAGAGAGAGAGAGAGAGAGAGAGAGAGAGAGAGAGAGAGAGAGAGAGAGAGAGAGAGAGAGAGAGAGAGAGAGAGAGAGAGAGAGAGAGAGAGAGAGAGAGAGAGAGAGAGAGAGAGAGGGAGAGAGAGGGAGAGAGAGGGAGAGAGAGGGAGAGAGAGGGAGAGAGAGAGGGGGGGAAGAGGGGGAGAGAGAGGGGGGGAAGAGGGGGAGAGAGAGGGGGGGAAGAGGGGGGGAAGAGGGAGAGAGAGGGGGGGAAGAGGGTTAGGGTTAGGGTTAGGGTTAGGGTTAGGGTTAGGGTTAAAGTTGAGATTTAGGTTTTTGGGGGTTTTGGGTTACGGTTAAGGCTAGCTTGAGAGATTCGATTAGGCATTTGGGTTGGGTTTTAGTTTTTAGGGTTAGGGTCTGTTTGCGCTTAGGGTTAGTGTTTGTTTGCGCTTAGGGTTAGGGTTGGTTTCTGCTTAGGGTTAGGGTTTAGAGTCACATGGCATGAGGCATAAAGAGAGAGAGAGAGAGAGAGAGAGAGAGAGAGAGAGAGAGAGAGAGAGAGAGAGAGAGAGAGAGAGAGAGAGAGAGAGAGAGAGAGAGAGAGAGAGAGAGAGAGAGAGAGAGAGAGAGAGAGAGAGAGAGAGAGAGAGAGAGAGAGAGAGAGAGAGAGAGAGAGAGAGAGAGAGAGAGAGAGAGAGAGAGAGAGAGAGAGAGAGAGAGAGAGAGAGAGAGAGAGGGAGGGAGAGAGAGGGGGAGAGAGAGGGGGGGAAGAGGGGGAGAGAGAGGGGGGGAAGAGGGGGGGAAGAGGGAGAGAGAGGGGGGGAAGAGGGTTAGGGTTAGGGTTAGGGTTAGGGTTAAAGTTGAGATTTAGGTTTTTGGGGGTTTTGGGTTACGGTTAAGGCTAGCTTGAGAGATTCGATTAGGCATTTGGGTTGGGTTTTAGTTTTTAGGGTTAGGGTCTGTTTGTGCTTAGGGTTAGTGTTTGTTTGCGCTTAGGGTTAGGGTTGGTTTCTGCTTAGGGTTAGGGTTTAGAGTCACATGGCATGAGGCATAAAGATGGGGCTGGAAGGGGCTGTGTACAGGGGCGACGGGGGAGGTCCATGGGGCAGAGCTCCGACTAGAGTTTGTTTGCGCTTAGGGTTAGGGTTGGTTTCTGCTTAGGGTTAGGGTTTAGAGTCACATGGCATGAGGCATAAAGATGGGGCTGGAAGGGGCTGTGTACAGGGGCGACGGGGGAGGTCCATGGGGCAGAGCTCCGACTGGGACAGCCGGGGATGGCGGGCAGCAGGCGGGAGGTGGCGGGGATGGCGTGCAGCAGGGGGGGGTGGGCGGACAGCAGGTGTGAGAGAGAGAGAGAGAGAGAGAGAGAGAGAGAGAGAGAGAGAGAGAGAGAGAGAGAGAGAGAGAGAGAGAGAGAGAGAGAGAGAGAGAGAGAGAGAGAGAGAGAGAGAGAGAGAGAGAGAGAGAGAGAGAGAGAGAGAGAGAGAGAGAGAGAGAGAGAGAGAGAGAGCAGGGGAGAGAGAGAGCAGGGGAGAGAGAGAGCGGGGGAGCGGGGGAGAGAGAGAGCGGGGGAGCGGGGGAGAGAGAGAGAGAGAGAGAGAGAGAGAGAGAGAGAGAGAGAGAGAGAGAGAGAGAGAGAGAGAGAGAGAGAGAGAGAGAGAGAGAGAGAGAGAGAGAGAGAGAGAGAGAGAGAGAGAGAGAGAGAGAGAGAGAGAGAGAGAGAGAGAGAGAGAGAGAGAGAGAGAGAGAGAGAGAGAGAGAGAGAGAGAGAGAGAGAGAGAGAGAGAGAGAGAGAGAGAGAGAGCCTCCAGGAAGAAGAAGCACGCTGCAGGAAAGAGGAAGGAAAAGAACGTGCTAAAAAAAGTAAAGAACCAAAAAAGTCAAGAAGGCCAGACTTGAAAGCCATTTCTCAGGTATGCAACATCTGTGCACGAATTAGAACATGAATATAGTATGAATTTAGATGAATGCGTTGGTTCTGCCCCGTGATTGATCAGCCTTTTGAGTCCCAGTCCATTATTCTTCAATCTCTCCTGTAATGTTTTATTTTTTTCCTTCTCTCCCCACTTTCACTAAAGTTTTGTGCACATGTCACACAGATGAGAATTGACAACAAGCTTGGTCATAACGGAAAGGTTCTTGGTCCAGTTCCAGGCAGGCTCATGGCTGCTGGAAAAGCATGCTGAAGTTCTTGATTATTTTGTTACTCAAGATGGGGGACCTATTATTGAAAATAAATGTCTGATTCTTTCTGGATAGGAATCAATGTTGGTGATCAATTCTTCTCACGTTGTGAAATGGTTGCTGTTGGGCTGCATTGTCATTGGCTTGGTGGCATTGATACAATTCCAGTTTCATTCAAGCAAAAACTGGTAAATGATTTGTCTTTGGAACCAGTTTTTTTATTATCTCTTAATTTTTCTCTGAATTGTCGCTTCTGCACCGCGTATTCCAAATAGAACATTTCGAAGCTGCCAGTGGCAAGCTCTATTGTTCTGTCTGGCAATTATGAAGATGACATCGATAATTCAGAGGACGTCATATATACTGGGTCAGGAGGAAATGATCTTCTTGGCAATAAGAGGCAGATTGCAAACCAGGTCCTGAAGCGTGGGAATTTAGCCTTAAAGGTATGTCCTACATGAGGATTAACTAAGTATGAGCTAAGAATTAGCAGAATGTTTTTGTGTAAACTTCCAACAGTACCAATAATCATTTTCGCTACACTGATTACAGAATAACATGGAGCAAGGCATAGCTGTGAGACTGGTACGTGGGCATAAAACAAAAAAAAGCTACACTGGAAAGGTTTATACCTATGATGGGCTATACATGGTAGGATTTGGTTCAGGTGCCTTGGGACCTCTTATATTTCATAAATAAGATAACATGATTTTTTGTCTTTACAGGTTACTGATTTCTGGGCAGAGGAAGGGATTTCCGGTTTTACTGTCTATAAATTCCGGCTTAAGAGGGTTGAAGGACAACCTGTTTTGACTACAAACCAGGTTTCTGAACTTCACTTTATTTTATGAAAGAAGGTGATAAAAGGAGATTCCGAAGTATCCTTTCATAAGAGACTAAATGGCTGAAATAATTGAGATTTTTCTGAGAAATGAATGTCCTGCATGGATGACCTATACAAAGTTGACCAAATCTAGAAGATGACATGTTCCTGAAGTACGTACTTCCCTGTGTTGCTGTATTCATTACTTCTGGTTCTGGTGATAGTCACAAAAAGGGCTAGCTAAGAAACAACTATTTTGAAACAAGAATTATCAGGAGCTTTCTTGAACTTCCTTCTTTTATGTAGTAGTACTATGAGTTTCTTTTCGCTGTGTGGAACTTCTAAAGGAAGATGCTTTTCTTGAACATGTAACGACTTATTAATTATCTTATTCGTATTCCCAGATTACTCTACAAATTACATGCAAGAAGTCAGTCATGGGGAATTGCTAGATTATTATTCAGGGATATAGAATCACAGGAGAATTGATTGTTAGATTATTATATCGGAAATATGATGAAACTTCTTGTTCATACCCTTCATATTGGACTATTATATGCAAATAAAAGCTTTGTATCTCTCAAGTGTATTTGCAAACTACTCTGCACACTATATGCAGGTAGTTTGTTAATGTAGGATTACTAGATTACTATGAACATATATTTTCAATCTGGACTACATTTGGCAACTGACCTTGTTTTGCACTTCTTAGTTGGTTCTAGATGAAGCTATATTACAATCTTCATTATGCTTGTGTCACTTTTGCAGGTCCATTTCGTGTCTGGTCACGTGATTCCATCAAGTATCATAGAGTTGAAAGGGTACTTATCTACTTCGTTATCTACTTCTTTCTCTTTTGTTTTCCACAAGAAGAGGCATGACAAACCATTTGCTTCTACTTCTTTCTAGAATATTTTCCTAATAAACTGTCATGAAGTCTATTATATCTTATATGCCTGGAGAAAACAATGTGTTTCAATACTCTATGTAGACTGGCTAGATTTTTGGTGTGTCATGCTCAGATGGCATCAAATTTTTTTTTTGTGAGGGAGAGGAATAGGTAAGGTGAATGGATGCTTTATTTGAGTACAGCCTTCAACCATCATCGGTGAATGCCCAGGAGGTGTAGCACATCTTATCTGGGTACAAGCCTTGTGCTCAAATTCTTTGGTATAGCAAGGCAAACCATCCAGACCCTATGAGAGCCTGGATAGAAATCTAGGGAGGAGGCAAGAAGGCATGACATCATGTACCCTATGATTTGTAAGAGTCTATCAGAGTGTCTATTTATTGGTACAAAGAGGGTCATAGGAACTGGTCTTGTCATCCCTCTCTTTCCTTCCCTTTTTTAGACTTTACAAAATCGAAATGCTCGGGTACATGAGCATTTTCTTGCAATGACTTGCAGACATTAACTTGTGCAAGGTATACAAAGTGCAAATGAAGTCAATAATGCTTAATTTGCAATACATGTATGCGTACAGGTCTTACCCATGTAACAATGTGTTTTTTGGTTGGTTACATATGATGATATCACATGTGGGATAATGAATTTTGTTTCTCTTTACATTCAACCATGTATGCTTTTTCCTTATGGTTGCATATGGGAAACCTGTCACGAAGCTTCAATTATGGTAGGTGAGCAAAGCAGCAGCTTTTGCTGGGTGCTGTAGAACATCTTTAAACGTGAAAGCCAATTTTTTGTTTCATTTTAAACAAGTTATTTGTTCTTTACTTTATTTTCTATCCTGTTTGCTTTCTTCATATGGTTGCATTATGTATATGAAAAGTTGTTATGAATTTTCCACTATGGTAGGTGAAAATAGCAACAAAGCAGCAGTTTTTGCAGGATGTTGTAAAACATTTTTAAACATGAAAGCCATTTTTGTTTTCATTTTTAACAAGTTACTTGTTCTTTACTTTATTTTCCATCTGGTTTGCTTTTTTCATATGGTGGCATTATGCAACTGAAAAGTTATTATGAATTTTCGACTATGGTAGGTGAAATAAAAAGCCACAAAGCAGCAGTTTTTGTTGGGCGTTGTGAAACATCTTTAAAAATGAAAGCCATTAGTTGTTTCATTTTCAACAAGTTATTTGTTTACTTTATTTTCTCTCCTGTTTGTTTTTCATATGGTCACATATGAAAAGTTGTCATGAATCTTTGACTATGGTAGGTGTGTATAGCAGTGAAAAAGCATGTTTTTATACTGTGGATGTTGTGATGCATCTTAGAAGAACAAAACTTTTTTTTTCCCCCTTTTTTTAATTGGATTTGTCCTTTTTTCAAGTTTGAAATTTGTCCTTTATACACATCATGCTAACTCAAAACCATAAAAAATTTACACCCTGATTTTTGCTCTTCCTGTCCATCTATGTGTATATCATGCATTATCAAAGTATAATGTGTATGTCAAGTACACTCGCGATGGCAATTTATTTTGCATGAGGTTCTCTTTTCACTGTTTGTAACGTATTAATAAATCTCAATTTCTGCAAGTTACTGCGATATTAATATATATCTGTAAGACAAATTATTGAATCATTAAAGGGAGTTTAGAATGTACTGTGAACAATGCACTAAATCATAGTACCAACCTCAGACCTTGAGGATGATAGACTAACTTGAAAGCTGCAATATTCAAGGATGATGGCTCATTGAACATGCAGATGATTTTATGTATGCATACACTTGAAACATGCAATATTCATTTCACATGCATTTGCAGTATTCTTGTGAACTAATATGGATTGAAATGGATTTTGTACAGCATGTGCATCACTGCATTGCCAAGACACAGCAGTCTAGCATAACTGTGCATCCCATCATTTACTAAAAAGTAATGAATCTAGCTCCATACATTCCTCATTGAAATATTTATCTTCCATCCAAAAAAGTCTGTGTCTATTTTTAACTTACATATTTATATGTCTTCTTATGTATCCTCATGTATCTCAGGAATTTGAATAGAAAAAACTCATTTTCTTGTATATATTTTGAAGCCGAAATAAAACATGGTAGTATGCAATGTGCATGTTCACACATCCAACATGGTCTAGTGTTTTTTGTTCTTGGTTGCTATTTAGGGAACCTTGTGAACTTTTCTTACTTCACATGTTGTCATCTGAATCTCTAGACTTGTTTGCATGGACATAAGCAATGGCCTAGAACCTTTTCCTATACCAGCTACAAATGTTCACAACCCCCCTTTGGCTCCTAGAGGTAAGCTTATGATTGCTCATGATGATTCAATAACTAAAGATCTTGTTGTCACTCAAACATTTATTTACATGAATAAAAATATTAGTGCAGATTTTGAATACATTACTGAAATTAAAGTGCAAAAGAAGGTCAAAAAAACTATTCCTGCAAAGGGATGCAAATGTAATGGAGCTTGCAATGATCCTTGCAAGTGTTCTTGTGCTGTTCGAAACAATAAAAGGTTTCCTTATGTAGCACAAAATGGTGGAAGGTAAGTTGTAGGAACTGGAAGTACACAAGAAGGCATTTCTTGGATAAAATGTTAAGAACAAAAATGTCTGTTTTGCAGGCTTGTGGAGCCAATGGATGTTGTATATGAATGTGGACCAGCATGTGGATGTGATCAAACATGTCCAAACCGTGTGACACAAAAGGGTATGCAGTATCGCTTAGAGGTGAGTAACATCTGTGCTCATCATGAATTGGTTTTTGTTAACTTGAGTAAGGGTGGAACTAGGATGTTTGGCCAGTTGATGTTGTATCCTAGCTCATGAGTCAAATTCATTAGAGTTGAGTCAAGTGGGATCAACAGGATATCTTCTCTCAATGGACAATTTTTGACATGAAAATATTACTATGCAAGGTTTTCTTCCTATGCATTTTTCCCACATTTTCCCTAGTATTTTGTGTATTTTTCTCTGTTTTTTTTTTTCCACTCACCTCTAGGATCCAGGTGCTTACTCGCTCATACATTTGTTAAATCTAATTTTTTTTATTAACAGTGATGTATGCTATTTATTACGTGTAAAATTTTATGTTGAATTGTACCCTTTTCTCCACTTTTCCACACCTGTACGAGTATGAAACATGAGTTATGCATGACTAAACCTTAACTTTATGTATAGTTTCTTGATATATTTGCTTTGTGGAATGATTATAAGTGCAAATACTTGGAATTTTAACCTATGGCTATGTGTTGCTTCATTTTTGTATGGGCTGCTGGTTGAACAAGCCATATTTCTAATTTTTTTTATTAACAGTGATGTATGCTATTTATTACGTGTAAAATTTTATGTTGAATTGTACCCTTTTCTCCACTTTTCCACACCTGTACGAGTATGAAACATGAGTTATGCATGACTAAACCTTAACTTTATGTATAGTTTCTTGATATATTTGCTTTGTGGAATGATTATAAGTGCAAATACTTGGAATTTTAACCTATGGCTATGTGTTGCTTCATTTTTGTATGGGCTGCTGGTTGAACAAGCCATATTTCTGAATGAGGTTTCCGTGAATCTGGTTAACTATTCAAAACCTGAAAAATATCTGCAAGCTTTAGAATCAGCCAGCATTTGTAAAATTGGCATTATTTTGACAGTTTACTTTGTGAGTCTTGTTCTTTTGATGGTTGAGCTCTCAATTTTTACAATCTTTTGGTTGTTTGCAAAAGATCAAGACCTTGAGGGGTTGTTTTTTTAAAGAAGGAGTTTGATCTTACGATCTACATCCCCCTTGAAAAAGTGCAACTGTATAATGAAGGGCGTAGTACCCATAGGACCTCCCGAATCTCACACAAGCAGGGATACAACACTAGAACATACTAGGAATGAATAGAGCATGAAGGCCCACTAAAGATAGGAACTTGGAAAGGGCAGCCCTAAGGCAAGAGGAGACTGGTTTGAACTGGTGAAATGCTGTCCGCAGCACACACAACCTTTGCCGCTGTTGACAGAGTCCACCGAGAACGCCCGAAGGCCAATGAGAGATGTCCCTGAAGGGCACAATTTTCATCTTATCTGAAAGATGAGGAGCTTTCTAGCAGGGCCAGCAGCAAATAAGTGAAGAAGAGAAGAGAATTGATTGGAATGCTTGAATTGGTACCGAAATAGATGTATATGTCAATATCAAAATAAATGTAACAAAAGCCTTCATGTTGTCGAAACAAAGAAATACAGCAGATATCAGCTATAAAGATAAACAATCAGCATTAGCCAAATAATTTCTTTCATAGCAGCCTGCAAGTAGATGGAAATAGCACCTAGATATTGAAAGTCTTCTACAGACTTGGAAACAATAGAAATAATAACATATATGGTTTGCGCTGCTTAAATGCATGCACAACTGAATAGGATGATGCTTAAAGGTCAGCTGCGGATAGATATAGAACATAGGTATAGACGTAGATAGTTAATGCATGTGCAGTTGAATAGGCTAAAGAAGGTATTGTTGGATATTTTGGCCAAATGAATTAGCTTAGCAAATTTGCAAGCTTCAAATTCAGATTATCATCATCATGGTTGTAATTGAGGCTTATAAAGATGAAAAGAAGAGGTTCAAGATAGATAAGATAAGAGAGATGATTTCTAATAATAGTAACACTACAATAAAGTAGCTTACGCATCTGATAAAATAAGTGGAAAAGCGACTTACAAATTTCTAAAGTCAACTTAGGTTTTTTATGAAAATAATGAGTGTATGCACTCATATTAAGGTTTATATTAAAATTTGGAATAAACTGCATCCAAATTAGAATTTTAAAATTTTTCTAGTTTAGATGTTAGATCACAAGAAAGAGCTTCAAAATAAAAAGCTTCAGAAGGTCGATAGCTGAGTCAAAATATCAAAAAATTCAACATTCCCTCCTACTTTGACATAGACGTGGACATTGGGAAAAAAAAAAAGAAAAAAGAAACAATAATGTGAGTCTAACAAGCCTAGATCCATTGCTTAAAAGTTTTAGAACTCATCATTGACTTCAGTAGGGAAATTAGTTTCTTGCTTTGGGCCAGCTTCACTTGTGGACAGAAGCAAAATTTTTCATTGTGATTTGTGCCTCCACAAAACTTGCATGGATGCAACTTGAAGCACCCAAAAACTATTGTGGTTTGTTACCCCACAATGCTTGCACGTTTTGTTTGTCTTCTTCTTTTTCTTCTTCTTTTGAATCGTGAAGGAAACTTTAGAGTGGTTCCTTGATATCCTTTTCTCCTCCTCTTCTTGAATTCAAACTACAAGTCTTTTACAAGTCTTTTACGAGTAAGATAAAGAAGGTTTTGCAAAATGGTTATCAAAGTATCATATGTAAAAGTAAGACTTTTTAAAAGAACAATCATTGCATTGTCCTAAAGAAGAAGGGCACCAATGGAAGCCAATTGTGATATGTGGCTATTAAACACATTTGAATGCTCACAAATAGATGAATTTTTTGTTATCTTCAATCATGGAACTTGATAAGAAAGGACATCCCTAGGCCTCATGGTTCTAGCTCCCACAATTCATTTCATTTATGCAAGCTTTAGTTTCAAATCTGACTTCGGATATATGATTGGTGTATGCATCACTTAATTTTAAGCCTTTGATTGACAAAGCTCTGTCATTTTGCTTGGAACTAAGATCTTGGTGTTTTCTCCTTGACCAAAAGAAGTATCTTCTCTACTTTCACATCTTTCTATGTCATTGGAGAGGTAATATATTTTTGTCTACCATGTATGGAATCCCTTACCTCAAACTTTTGTCTGTAGCCATAATTTCGGAGCTTGCCATATTTTTTGAATCACCCTCCCTCTGTAAGATAACAAGAGTTTTTCTTACTCTTCATTTGTCTACACTTTGTAAACTTGTTTGATACCAATGTAGGAAAGTTTATAGTGTTAATCTATACTTTGGACCAGTAGCAAATAACTTAATAAGTGAAGACGGGAATAGCTTTGTGTCAAACAAAATATATTGACACATTATTGCAACGTTTTGGCCTTGAAGATTGCAAACCTATTGCCACTCTTATGGAAACAGGTTTATGGTTGAGTCTTCATGATGTTGGAGATGCATTTGTTGGATGCTTGATTTACTTATGCATAGCTCTCCTTGATATTTAGTTTGATGTCTCTCATATGAGAAGATTTATGCTTTTCCGAGGTGACAAGCATTGGCAAGCGGTTAAGCGCATCTTTTGCTACTTGAGTGGTATCCAACTACTTGGGTTGTTTTACCCCAAGGGGGGATCATTGTGGCCAAATTTACATGTTTTTTTTGACTTAGATTGGGCTTGCTGGTGTGTCCACTAATGGTTTTTGCTTCATGCTTTTGGTAGCTCATGCATATCTTGGTTGAGCAAGAAGAAGCCTACTATGGCTTTTTTTAGTTGTGAGGCTGAGCATCTTTCACAGCGATGGTTGATCTTTCACAAAGACTGTTGAATGTGTGTTGTTAAGATGCCTTTGGCTGATTTGGGTGTTGGTCAGTCTTCTACCACTACCATCTTCATTGACAATTAGAGAGCATTGGCAATTTCGAGGAACCCTATGCTCCATGCTCGCACAAAGAACATTGAGGTGCATTATCATTATGTCATGGAGAGGTTCTCTGTTGGAAAGATCAATTTGGCATATGTGCCCACACAGGATAACATTGCATACCTTTTCACGAAGGCTCTGCCTAGGGAGAAGTTTGAAGCTTTCTGCAAAGCTTTGGGCTTACTTCCTTTTGTGGATTCATCTCTATCCACATAGCTTGGTGCTACATTATACATGAGTGCCAATTGCTTATTTACGGCATCACTCCCAGGGGGATTTGTTGATATATTTTGGTAGTGATGTGTGTGAACACATTTAGGACTGCCGGGGCACTTTTTTCCCTCTTTAGGAGGTTTTCCCCCCGGGTTTGTATAGACGCCTATAACCCGAACACGTGAATTATTCTTGTTCATTCACTTGGTAATACATTCAGTATTGTGTGTTGTGCTCCAAGCTTCTTCTTCTTCCTTGTGCTTCTCGTTCTTCTTCCTTGTGCTTCTCGTGTGCTTCCGTAGACCTAAAACTCCGACACATACTTTGGCCAAAAGTATTTCAGGCACAAGCTGAGTGAATTTGGAAGTTTTGGATATCCATTAGCATGGTTGGAATCGAAGCTTATATAGATTGAAGAGGAGGTCTATAGTAGAAAAAATTAGACAAGTGATTTCTAACAATAATAATAATAAAGCTACATACATTAACTTGAGTTTTTTCTTAAAACATGTGGGGAAACCCAGGAATTTTTCAAGATAACGTAGAAAGAGATTATGCACTCATATTAGGGTTTATAATAAAAATAAGAATAAAGTGCACCCAAGCTAGAGGTTTCATTTTTCCCCAATTTAGATGCTAATCATGTTAGATGAGAAAGATAATTACGTGTGTGATACACAAAGAGAGCAAACTCTCAAAGAAGGGCATCAAAATAAAGAAACCCCAGAATTGGAAAAGTACCTCCACTGTATGGAATGTTGAGAGCCAGGCCAAATATCAAAAAAATCTAACATTTAATTTTTTTTCTTTGTAAGCCTTCTTTATAATTTTTGAATATGATAGTTTCATTCATTGTTTGACCGAAAGAGTAGAATTGAAAACCAGAGTAGAATTGAAAATCTCATTGAATTCATTCTTTAAGGGCTGATATAGATCATTGTAAGCGATCTTTTAAGGATTTCATTCCCCTTTAAAGATCAATATAGAAGTCTCATTTTCACAAAAAAAAGAAACTAATGAATACCATGAAATGTATTGGAATTAGATCAATGTTTGCAATGCAACGTCATGACATTGCGCTTAATAAAGTTGGGTTCGTTCATTCTGTTGATTTTTTGTCAAAACAACAAGATCACAGGTGGTTCCATAATCATTTGCTCAATTGGGTAGTTGTTTGACCTTATATTAAGAATGGTGCTGGACTCGTAATAGGATTCACAAGTAATATCATTGGTATTATTCTCAATAAAGTTGACCTCTTTCTTATTTGGATATTAAGAATGGTGGTGGAGTTCAGTTGGGATTCACAACTGCAAAAGAAACAAGGCTATAAGGTGATTTGTAATTGCTTTGCTCATTTTCTTAATCAAGGTCCAGCATGAAAATAAGTAACCACAAAAAAGGGCTTAAGCAAGACAGGGAGTAGGGTTAAAATTGATTGGAGCAGAAGTGAACTGGAAATGCCATTTGACAATTCTCTATATTGATGGATGCTGTCATATATGACTTTTATTTGATAGTGCTTCATTCAGTCCATAAATCAGATACTAACATTGGGCATTCTCACAATTTGTATCACTGCTTTTGCCAGTAACAAAGTATACACTTTTGTTTTTCATGCCCTTTGTTATAGGTTTTTCGAACAATCAACAAAGGTTGGGGAGTGCGGACATGGGACACAATTCCTGCAGGGGCTCCTGTTTGTCAGTATTTTGGAGTTCTGATGAGAACCGAAGATGCAGATGCTATCTGTGATAACGAGTTCATATTTGAGCTTGATTGCTTGCAAACCATTAAAGAAATCGGTGGACGGCAGGTATGGATCCTTGCCAAAGTACTGGCAGAAACTATGTAGCAATAGATGTATGTCATAGACTTGATTGTTTACTTTTAGTCCAGCTACAATCGTGACATAGACATCATATAATGTGATATTATCTTTGAATCATGTGTATCATAAAATTCATAGCAATACTGATATGGATGCGATGCTCATATAGTGTAGATATTTATACATACGATATGCATGCATAATGCATGGGGCAACACACATGCATACAAACATAGAGGCCTGTGTACCATGCAGCCCTCTCTCCAATGCATGGGCCTATATGCCTCTGGATGCTTGCCCTCCCAGCCATTATAGAAGGCAGGCTAGGCTCTAGCTAATGTATGCTACATATGCTATGGAATCAAGCTATCTATGTATACATGCACGTGATTGCAGTGAGATAAATGCACAGATACATACAGAGGTTTATGTACAGTGGAGTTTGGGTTCCAATAGACACAACACATGTATACATGCATGTGAGCGTAATGGGATAAATGGATCGAAACACAGAGATTATGTACCATGGAGTTTGTGTTCCAATATAAACAACAAATGTATACATGCGTGTGAGTGCAGTGGGATAAATGCACAAATACACAGAGGTTTATGTACATAGAGTTTGCGTTCCAATGTACACAACACATAGATCTGTCTTTCATAGAGTTTGCTCTCCAGCCCTCATGGCAGACTAATGTATGCTAGTATAATCAAGTGCAGATAGTCTAAGTGTACGAGTCTTGGTGGCATGTTGTCAAGAATTTCATTTATTGCTGTGTGCTTGATGTTTTCTTTCAGATGTCTGCTCAATGGACGGGTGACCTTGTGAGCTTATGCTTCAAAATTGCCTTTTGGCCGGTTTACTATTATGCATGTTTAGTTTGGTGCATTTCTTTTTTAATCAACAAAGCCAAAGAAACATCACAATTTACTGCTTTTTCCTTCTCATCATGTTTACTATAATGTTTCAATACTTTGCTTAATAAATTAGTATATTTGTTGTACTGATATAATTCAAATTTGATTTTACTTATATATGTGTATATTATGCATGTTTCACTTTAAATGTATAATTATCAGCAAAAAAATATATATTTTTTGATACAACATGACATGAATTTAACCTTTGTTGAAAAACAGCATTCATGTGAATGTGATATCATGTTGATGGGGTTATGTGATCTGATATCATGTGCCAAAAATCTTGGTCATTGAAGAAACACAGATGCATGGACTTATGTGATAATCCAAAAGGCATTTGACAATCGAATTTAAGATTTAAGAAGTGCATTGAGTGTAGTGAAAGCTCTTTTTTTTTTGGAAGAAATTGAGGTTTCTGGATATGAAAGATGCAAGAGCACAAGGAAAATATTTAAGGAATCATATTCTCCGGCCAAACATCCAATCACCATTCCTTAGAGGGATTGTTCTCAATACATATATTTTTTTCTTTCTGTGGTTGAAAAGAGACTTATTCACCATTGAGTTTGGTTATTTATCCAAAATCTTGATCATAACGTTGGCTAAATAAAAACATTTATGATGTCCATTGTTGAGTAGAAGAGTGTCTAGGATATTGGGATGAGATTGAGAAACCCCATTATACCTATATGTAAATATAAGGAGACTTGTAACTTAATTTTTAACCTTGTCTTTCAAAATACTTTTGTTCATTTTAATAGAATGATTGTTTTGAGAAAAATGATAACATCTTGGACATACCAACTTTCCTACTTTCTTGTAACTCATATATTTGAATCATGCCATCAACACTTGGGATAAATCTACTTTTAAGTGGAGTTAAAGCTCTTATGAAGATTGTCCAACTATGATGACAATGGAGATTCATGTAGAGCAAGGGTTCCAAATTAGGTAGGTTTGGACCTTTTTAGAGATCACACAACTAAAGAGACAAGTAAAATCTTAATCGATAATTAGAAATGGATATTCCAAGGTGGTAACATGAGGACTAGAACAAATGGAAGTTGATATAATAATGAATCATGGTTATCTATGGAGAGGCGAACCAATTAGGATCAAGGACTTCATAATGAAAGGTTGGATCATCTTGATGAATCGGATGAATTTAAAGAACTGATAAAATTTTTGAGTTGCAAGAAATAATCTATCAATACATATGTTTTTGGAAATGAGGCAAAACATTGCTTTGAAGTCACATCATGAGTGTATCAGCTATGAAATACTCAACAGACAACATTGGGGCCTACAATAAAAGATAAAACGAATGTAGCATTCTTCAATACAAAGTTTGAATCTGTTGAACATGTAATATTAATTCCGAGATACAAAAAAGGTTGAGTAGTTAAAAGACTTTTCCCCAACAAAGTCCTGGCTCCATGAGAAGTATTTTATGATTGTAGAGAAACGAGAGTTTTTTTATTGATCAAGAGAGAAAGGAGATGGTGAAGGTTTCCATCCCCTTGCCAATAACTTCTTGACATTTTCTAACTTTTAAATTTGTAGACATTTTATGATGAATAATAAGAAACATTAACCATGCTTTTGTATTCTTTATTAGTGGTTGCCATAATCTTTGAGGTTTGAAAACTCTATCTCACGTTGGAAGCTTTTTTGCCATGAGGAATCCCTTTGAGACTGAAGGATTTGATGAGTTTTAAGGGTAGATGATTTGACTTGTAAAAAAGGCTACGTTGTGAAGGCACTGTATTATTTTTGCTATCCTTTGAAGACTCTAATGAGGCTTTAGATGAGATTAACTTCATTTATTGATTGATACAACTGAAGACCAAGCCAAAGGCAAGATTGAAACAACTAAATGGAGCATACCTTTTAGGCTCGATTGCCGAACCATCAAGATGATGCACTCTCAAAAACTCAAGGGACATCCCCCAAAATATCAACTCAAGCAGCGAAAGGAACATATTTAAAAAGGCAATGCCCAAGGGACAAAGAAAACCCATATACATACAAATAAATTGAGTGCAAATGTGTGGAAAAGGAATTCACTTCTCAAGTTCTCAGTTTCAAAAGTTTAAGGCAAGTGGTATGGAGTCGGCAAGGCCTCTTTCTCCTCTTCATTGTCTTCTTCTCCTTAGGTGGTGGAGGTTTTGTGTGGGGGCATACCATAGCAAGCTTGGCTTGCATTGTGGAAGGCTCTTTGTCTGCCCTTTTATTGGTTCGATCCAGCTATATTTCTTTCGAAATCATCTTTTCATGTTCTGTTAGAATAGTTTTTGTTCCCATTTTTGGGAAATGGTAAAAAATATGGTCAATTTTTTCTAATACTTAATCAGCTATCCAACTATGTATAACAATCATGTGTTTGGCACCAACATCGAGGTAAAAGATCAAACCCTATTTTATGATATAATGTGAAAAGCATGTTTTAACTTTGAAAAACACATAGCACTTGGAGAGGATTACTGTTTACAGATTCTACTTGGGAATTAGAAGTTCAGATTCGCAAGTACTTTCCCTCATCATTGAGGACAATGATCTTTAGAAGGGAGAGAGAGTGTTAGACATCGGTCTATAGAAACCATCTCATGTGTAAATGGGCCCAAGTCCTTAACTCGAGAGATATCCTAAGGTTTCTAGATAGGTAGTAAAGTGAGTGTGAATGATGGCCACATGTCCACACTAGAGCACACTAGACACTATCTATTTTAGAAACAAGTGATAAAATGTATGAGAGATCTATCTTAGAAACAATTGATAAAATGTATCACAACGCTTTTAGTCTTCTTTTGGAAACAGTTTAGACAAAACTCTTTCAAATAACTTCAATAAACATGATTTGATGAATGATGTGAAAGATGGTCTGCATCCTTTTTGAGTGCGCTAGTCTGCATCCTTTTCTATAACCTATAAATTACTATTGTAAGGATTCACGAACCGACGGTGATTCTGGTAAAAAAACGTGTACCTTGGAGCTTTTTTGGAACGTACTGAAGTTTGCTGAGTGGAGGATGGACATGAATGAAGATTACTGCTACAATGGAGGTCCTTTAGTCTGCCAGTGTGTGGCTCAAATGTCGAAGTGAGAACATAGAAAATTATTTGTTGTTCGATATTCGGAATGGATCATGCTCCTGGATGGATCCAGTCTTGATTAAGTGCAGCACCTAGGAAACTATCTCAGGATGTTGGCATTGGGTATGTGGCACGAAGTCGTACCACCAAACCAAATTCACTGTTCGAGGATGGTTTGATGCAGAGTTGGGTTGAAAGAATGAGAAAATCGTCATCGAGGTTAGAGTCCTCGTACAGTTCACAGACACAGTAGTGCAGATGTGTGATAGTGTCCATATTGCTCATAGCTCTAGGTCGGCCGTTTTCTAATTAGAGCCCAAAGAAAGGATCTGTTGTTGTGTATATTTATGTCGTTATAAGAGAAACCAATTGTTCCTCTCAATACACTTAATTATGGGATATACTTCTAGTTTGGTGGGAATGGGGCACAATTTACGGGAATGCCTCAGTGTGGATCGAGACGAGAGCGATGTAAGGTGGGAGTGGGCCACAATTTTCGGGAATGCCTCAGTGGATCGAGAACGAGAGCGATGGAAAGATGCTTTTCTCTTCCTTCGGATAAAGAAATATAAAAAGTTTCTGAATTTGAAAAATATTAAAAAATTTTGAAACTCACGGTCTTTTTTTTTTGTGGAGAGTACAATGAATTGGAAACACATTCACACACCCAACTAAGTAAAGTAGAGGCACCCTTCTTATGTGCAGTCAAGACTTGAATTCACTAAAATAGAGGCACCGTTCTTATGTCCATTCAAGAGCTAGCCTAGTGGTTGGGTCTCTCGCCTCTTGAGGGGGGGGCCAGGGTTCAATCCCTGGCAGCAACATGTAAGGGATATGTAATCTGGAAAGTTGTTGCATTGTTGCTGAGTGCCAGCGTTTGTCTATCCCTACGGTAGTGTTGACCGTCGTTTAACCCAGTCTTGTAAACCCCTCTTCTTGTGGGATAAGGGGGTCCCATGGGTACTATGCCTTTCCTTGTACAGTTGCAATTTCAAAGTTAAAATCCGGGGAGTAGGCCTCGGCCGAACCTCCATTTAAAAAAAAAAAAAAAAAAAAAGACGATTGAATTCAGGACTTCTTCCTAGAGACTCAAGGCATCAAACCACTAAGTTACGCGTCAAACCGCTAAATTACGCAGGCTCGGACTGAATTCGCCTGTCAGCTTATCTCCGATGTGGAAAGCGGAATTCTTTGTGAGCAAGGGGTATGGAAACTGTGAAGCTCATTTTATGTCCTGAGCGAGAGATCTGATTGGCTAAAAATGTGACATAAGAAAGAAACGGCTTGTGCTCAGGAAAGCACTGTCAAATTCCAATCAAATTCTCTCTCCTGTTCATCTACTTGGTCTTTATATATGTTATACGGTTCTCGTCTGTAAAATAAGAGAAGAAATTACATGTCCATATTGAGCTTCATGCATTTTTTCAGAGGAGGTTGGTTTCTAATGGAGACAAGGTGGGTCTGGATAAAGAGTGTCTCATGAAGGTCCCGGAGCAGCCCGAATACTGCATTGACGCTGGAAGTTGCGGAAGCGTGTCTCGCCTTATAAATCACAGCTGCGAGCCAAACTTGTTTGTGCAATGCGTGCTTAATGACCATCACGATTTAAGCCAGCCCCGTATCTGGTTCTTCGCTGCTGAAACAATCCATCCTTTGCAGGTTCCAAGCCGTGAAAATAATCTTTTTTTATTTCTTTGCGCTTCCGCATTTGTATTGGTAACGTAAATGGGTATGCGTTGTTTTACCAGGAGCTCAGTTACGATTATGGCTACGCCCTAGACAGTGTGGTTAAAAATGGCAAAGTGAAAGTTTTGCCGTGCTATTGTGGCGCTCTTACATGCAGGAAGAGACTTCACTGAGCGATTGCTTTTCTTAGCAGCAAGAGAGACGGCCAACTTGAACCCGATTCTTGATAACGCTGATGACGATGACGATACGCGGTTTGCCCATATAATACTTGTACAGAGAGCACTCCATGATTTCGGCTGCGGCCGAACTGGAAACAAAGGGAAAGTCAGTGCACGTATAAAGGACGCAAGCCTTCTCGTTGAGTTGCAACAATTTTGAAAGGTTTAGGACAGCAGCCCTAATATTGAGTTGCAACCGTTTTTTGGTGACAGACAAAATTGTCCCTGAAAGAATCGACAAAAATGTCTGGTGGTCACTGCAAGATGCAGGGAGCTTAGTTTCTCATAGCCTAAGTATCCAGTTGGCAGCAGATCACCATCGGAAGCTGTCTGTGTACGCGTTGCTGAACGAAGTTGACTAGACCAAAAGATCACCATCGGAAGCTGTCTGTATACGCGTTTCTTGAACAAAGTTAACTATTTTGCTGTATCAGCCTTCAGGCGCTGGCTTTTGACCGAGGGAAAACACTTTTAGGTAATATAGTGGACGAAGGATGGTCATTATTTATGGAAGATCCCATTATCCATACCAAAGTAACAGCTAACATTGATGTGTGAAATGTAAAATTGTACTAACAGTCTCGTGTAATTCAACGCATGATCAAACATCTTTTCTGAAAGCATGACGTGTTCGTTGATTGTTTGGCTAATAAATATACTCATGAGACTTCTCCTTCTATTTACGGTTTTTGCATTCCTGACTAGCAAAAGCGTCAATAAAAGCATGCAATAGAGCTCAAAGAAGATGAACCTCTTATTTATTTATTTATTTATTTTTTAAATGGAGGTTCGGCCGAGGTTTACTCCTCCAGGCTTTAAATTTGAAATCGCTTGTACAAGAAAGGGCATAGTACCCATGGGATCCCCCTTATCCCACAAGAACAAGGGTTTACATAGCTGGGTTAGATTGCGGCCACAACTATCGCGGGGCATAGCAAACGGTGGCACATCAGCCACAAGATACAACTTTTCATGATAACATGTCCCTTACATTTTGCTGGTGGGGGTTGAACACTCGCCCCTGCCTCAAGAGATGAAAGACCCAACCACCCAACCAAGCGGCTTGGGACTCTTAATTTTTTTTTCCTCCCATCAGGAAGTTGCATCTTAACTCTAAAGAAGGTTCCTAGCAAAAAAAGGTTTCGGCCACATTTATCAAGGTTGCTATTAACAAGTGTTGCTTCCCTTTCCCTTTGATCCTACGAAGAGGCTACTATTTCTTGTGCTGTCAGGTGCCTTGAGAGGAGGGCTACCGGTGGCTTCCTTGTGGGGGTTATTAGAGCCAATGTCTCTTATTAAGCCCATGTACTTATTTATGGTGAAGACAAAGCCAAAACATTGGTCCATATATGTGCTATCACGTTCCATAATTTGATACCATAAATTTGATGCAAGCATAGTGTAATAACTGATGAATTTTTTGTATAAAATAGTCTTTAAATTCACATCACGAATTATTTCGCATGGAGCAAATTTTATACACTTTGGACATTGATCTTTTTTCAATTATATTGAATCATGCCCTTAGAATAAGACAGAGAGCTGATGTTGAAACTTGTTACATGGGATTGAGAGATATATATATTTTTACATGTAAAAAAATAAAATTCTCTCCAGATGGATAAATTTCCCAATTTTTATTTTTGGTTCGAACATATTAAATAAATTAAATGAATAATTTCCGAACTAATTGACACGAATTAATACTTTCATTCGTACTACGGATGCAAGACAAGTAATTAATGGTAGTCGTATGTTTCTTTGGGTGTAGTGGTAAAAGCATTTAGAAAAATATTGGGAAATTTTGATGTGGGATATGAATGATTAATCATACCATATATTATATTGTAAAACTACAAATTCTGCAAGCCATAAACGTTTTCAACCAAGTATAAAAATCTTTTAACTAAATGTTTCCATTTAAAGCGATATTGTATTCGAGATCTTCCTCCATTTCAAGCCATTCTTTTCATTAAATTGGAATGCCTAAAAAAGAGGGAGAGATTGTTGATATATTTTGGTAGTGATGTGCGAACATACTAGGATTGACGGGGCACTTTTTTCCCTCTTTAGGAGGTTTTTTTCCCTCGGCTTGTATATATACCTATAACACTAATGTGTCACTTATCTTTGTACATTTCCCTTCGTAATACATTTAGTATTGTGTGTTGTGCTTCAAGCTTCTTCTTTCTTGAGGTGTTCGTGTGCTTCAACAAACCTCAAACTCCAATAATTGGTATCAAAGCAAGTCGTCACTTCATCTAGGGTGTCATTGGCACCCTTCGATCATAGTTTCAAAATCGCACAAAAATTGATGAGCATACTTGAGACAATAAGAAGTTCAAAATGGCTTTAGTTTGTGGTGTCCAAATCGCGATCTGAGCTCATTTCGACCTTCAAATGCACTATCACAGCGCTTGTGTAGGCAAGTTTATCTTTTTGTGCGAAACATATATATATAGGTTTTGGTTCACCAGTATAAGCACCTCGAAGTCTGCTATAGGTTTACTAGAATCAGACAGGGTAGTTTTGTTCAACTTTTTGAGACAATCATTTTTTTACATCAAGGTATATTAATCAGTGACCATGGTTGAAAGCAATGATGTATTTTGTATGTTGGTTGTTGAGGATAAGTTGGATGGTATCAATTACCCATTATGGGCATTTATGATGCTTCATGTATTGGTCGCAAAAGGATTGTGGAATATAGTGTAGGGTGTTGGAAAATGTCCTACTACATTTGCAAATACAGTTATTGAAGGTGATGGGAATGGCGTTGAAGATGATGTTTTATAGGTTCTTGCTCATGCTTCGGTTCCTATTGCAGCTACTGCAGAGCAACTTCATGGGGATGGTACAGATGCTCAAGCACATGCATTGATAGCCTTGTCTATAGAACGTGCCATTATTCCTCACATTTGTTCTTGCAAAAGAACAAAGGATGCTTAGGATACACTTACCACTTTATGCCAGGTAAGGAATGAGGCTCATGTTGCTTAACTCTGAAAACAATTGGAGAGCGAGCACATGAATGAAGGAGATTCCATGGACAATTTTTTGACAAAGATCAAAGATTTGAAGGAGCAGTTGATTTTATTTGATGAAGTCTTACTAGACAATTCACTCGTGCAGAGTGTTCTGAATGGTCTTCCCAATTCATATTAGAGTTTTGCTTCTACTCTTTGATTGATGATGAAAGGCAATCCAAATGCCTCAACATTTGAGGAGTTGTCTCTGTTTTGTTGCAAGAAGATCAATCTCGACATAATAGGTCCATTATGCATGTTGCAGATCAAACTTTCCTGGCTAGTCAGAAGGGCAAAGGTAAATGGAGCTTATCTACTAGTAAATAGAAATCTACTAATTTCGCACAATCAAAGAAGGATGACAAAGATAAGAAGAAAACAAAAAAATAGAAATTGTTTTGCAAATAATGTAAAGGAAATGATCATCTCATAAAGATTTGTCCAAAATTGGCTATGAAAGAGGTAAAGATAAAAGAGGTTGGAATGGTTGTTGCATAGGCTTCTACACCCAAATCAGAGTATGTAAATCTTGTGCAGAATGAAGAATGGGCATTTACTACTCTTTGCAATTATAACCCATCTTCTCATGAACAATGTATGTCTGCAGTAGACTCAAATGTTTGGTACTTCGATAGTGGGAAAACCATACATATTACCTCGCAACATAGTTTGTTCACTTCACTTGAGCCTACCCCTACAAGGAATACTATCAGATGTGCCAACAACTCCTCTTACTCTGTCATGGGAGTCTGTAAGATCATTCTGACTACTACTGATGGTAGTTCTTTAACATTGTCGGATGCTTTATTTGTGCCACGGGTCAAGAAAAATATATTATCATTTTTAGCATTAGCCAAGATCCGCTTGGTTATGAAACTTGTTGATGACAGATGTATAGTTCATTATCTGTCAAATGGCAACGTCATTATTGCTTTTGGCATTTTATGTCATGGGTTGTATAAGCTCATATATTATGCAAAATTTGTTAATGATTCAGCATGTACAATTCAAGATTCTCAGGCTATGTCAGATGCAAAGCTTTGGCATGCATGCTTTGGTCATCTAATTTTTGCTAGTTTGCTATGCCTGCAGAAATTTGAAATGGTGTCCTCTCTGCCCAAACTTGAGACACCTGGTAAACATGTTTGTGAAGGCTATTTTGGGCAAAACATAGAGTTTCTCCTTCCCAAAAGATGGTTCAATACGAGCTACTAAAAAATTGAAGCTTGTTCATAGTGATGTTTGTAATCATATGCAAACACCTTCTTTTGGGAACTACCTTTACTTCGTGACTTTCATTGATTATTTTTCCAGGCATGCATAGGTATATCCATTGAAAGCAAAGTTTGATGTGTTTATGTGCTTCAAATAGTTTCTGGTTTTGGCTGAAATTTGTTAGCATGTAAAATGGGGCTTGAGGCTAGTATATGTGGAACATATGTACTTAATAGGCATCCCACTAAAGCATTGCAATCTATCACTCCATATGAGGCTTGGCATGGTCATAAGATATCTCTTTCTCATCTCTGTGTCTTTGGTTGTCTAGCATATGCATTAGTGCCTAAACAACAACATAGGAAATTGCATGATAAAGCAGTGAAATGTATTTTTGTTGTTTACAGTTTTGAAAGCAAAGGCTATCATTTGTATCATCCACATACTAAATGCATTTTGGTTAGCCGTGATGTTTTTGTGGAAGATGCAATTCAGCCATTACTTTCATGTACTAAGAAGACATCGTTAGCTCCAGAGATGTGTATGACACTTGCTGCCTTTTCACAGGTGGATAACCTAGTGCTGGTCCAAATAAGGCAATTTCTCAACCTTTGCAGGCTCGCACTAAGCAATTGAGGTGCACTATCATTATGTCAGGAAGAGGTTCTCTACCGAAGAGATCAGTTTGGCATATGTTCCCACACAGGAGAACATTGCAGACCTTTCCACAAAGGCTGTGCCTAGGGAGAATTTTGAAGCTTCCTGCAAAGTTTTGGGCTTACTTGCTTTTGTGGATTGATTCCACATACCTTGACACTTCCTTATACGTGAGTGTCAGCTCCTTGTTCACTGTATTACTCCCATGGTGGATTTGTTGATATAATTTGGTAGTGACTTATGTGAATACAGTAGGACCATTGGGGCACTTTTTTCTGTCTTTATGAGGCCTCTCCCCCCCCCCGGCTTGTATATATGCCTATAACCCCAATGGATCATTTATCTTTATACATTCTCTTGGTAATACATTCCATATTGTGTATTGTGCTCCAAGAAGCTTCTTCTTCTTTGTGCTATTCGAGTGCTTCTGCAGACCTCAAACTTGAATAGAGATGACTAAAGATGAATGGAAGACCATAGAGAGAAAAAAGATCTTTAATCAGATTGTTGATTCATGCAGATTCTTGGACTAGATAGGAGAGGAGACGATACTTATCTAGGAGGCCATGAACTGGAAACAAAATCTTGAATCACGAATTTCCTCTATTGAGTTAACAATATTAATGGTTGAACATACAATAAGGGAACGCTGAGATAGTAAAATCATCTATGAAAACGGTAGAGTTGGCTGTAAAACAAAAGCAAAGAAAATGTGGAGGCCAAATCTCCAAAAAGTATCAAACATTATTACATATCATTCATAGTTTGATGCTCAAATTAAAAACATATCAAGAATAGTATCAACAGCCTAGAGTTGATTATTGCCCAAAAGCAATAAGAATGCCAATCTCGATGCATGACTTAATTAGGTGATCAGCCATTTTCCCACATCAGTGTGATGTGTGACTTTGTGGATTATCTTTCTTTATGATTAGACGTACATACTCAACTAATTAATCAAATTATCCATCAAGTCATTAGTTTCACTTCATGTACACATACACATACAGACATACATACATATATTCTCACGGTGAAAATGAGTTTTTTTTTTTTTTTTTGAAAGTCTACAAGATACCCACAATCTGTAGTCTCCTACATTCTCTCGCATAAGTCTAATAGTCCAAAATAGTGATCCAAGAGTGTTTACGTTGCCTCCATTTACTTCATATTTAGTAGCATTGATGGTGAAAGCCATAGGATTATCCGAGTATAGATCATCCCTTGTTAAGTTTCATTCCTTTGTATTTTCGAATACTCCTTGACTTTCTTAGAAGTGCTGCATGCCTTATCATCAAATGTGCAACTTTAACTCTCTTTGGTAAAATATGAGGGGAAAGATGGCTTTGTTGATATTGCAACATTTGTAAATTAACAATATTTTCTAGCATATAAAAGGATAAGAGTTCATTGATGAAAATGAAATCAGAAAGCATAGCGTATGGAAGTTGCAAAAAGATCAAAGTTCATTGATGAAAATGAAATCAGAAAGCATAGCGTATGGAAGTTGCAAAAAGATCAAGTACCACAAATAGATTGCATGGAAAACATCGATGGAAGAAACTAGTTCATGCATACTGAAACGTGGATGATTGCATGAAAGCTCAAATGTGTTGTTTCAAGAAGTGTGAATTATGCAAGTAAACTTTAGTTTTTGGTACTTCCTCGGTGGGAGGGAATGATCTGCACTTATTCAGCATGTGATATAGATCTTCATTGGGACAGATTTGAGAGGGATTAACATGTAGTGGAGAAGAAGGGTTGCATCGTTTTTATTGAGGATGATGAAGACATGACATGCTCTTGGTGGAATGCAAGGGAGAAAGGGAAACTATATATGCATTGTAGATCATTGAATGCTGACGATAGTGATGAGATCAACATGAGAGCATATCCATGTTGAAAGCACTGCAAAAGAGTGTTGAAAAAGAGTGAAAACTTTGTTTGACTACGTTACTCTTATAAAGTAAGATCATAGGCCTTAGAGTCCAAAGGAATGGCTAGGAAAGCTTGGAATATGAGCCACTTTTTGAGTAAGAGTGGTGGATGGGAAAAGAATGGAGGAGTGAGCTCCTCAAAAAACTTAATATAGGTAATAAGTAGCCGGGTATTTGGGTGGAGTGGCTTATTCATCTACATCATGTATCTCAACTCTTCTTTGGTTCACTTCTCTATCTACAACTCATAAGCTAGCTCTTGATCTAAAATTGGTATTAGAGACAAATTCAAATACCTGCACCTATACTTCAGCTCATGTGATTCACTTTGCAACATGGTTATGACTTTCGCCTTGTGTACCTAAGTACCAACTTAGGGATTTGTGGAGAAAGAGACTATACCTCGATCCCCTCAAGTGCATATAGTGGGGATTCACACTTTATTTATCAATCCGAGGAGTATCAAAACCTAGCCGAGTGTATGAAGACATGCATTCAAATGATGATCAATGCAAATGAGCTTCCCAAAGAGTGTAAATAAGTCTAAATCTATTCCAAATAAGGTTCAGGGATCTGTTGAGATGTCACGATACTTGGAGCAGCAACCAATAGTAAATCAAGCTTTTCTCTCAGCTCCAAACTCCAAATATAGCGAATAGTGGGTTCCTTTCGAAGCTCTCGAGAAGACGCATCCAATGGTCATCTTCACTCAATTTTGACACTTCTGCTTCAAGTTATGAGCAAAATACTGAGTCACGGGAACGATCTTCCTACACTTCAGCACTTCCTATACTTCACACACATCTTAACAACAACAAACAAGCACTTTCATGGATAGACAACACTTCCAAACACTCTTTCATATGCAAAGCCTAGAGACAACCAAGGAAGTTTGCAAAGCATTGGAGAAGGTGTATGCTACCTCAACAAGGTCTTGGAAGATGCAACTCAAGAATGAGCTCAACAACATGAAGAATAACTCAAACCAAAGCATTAGTGAGTATACGTTGAAGATTAAGGACCTTTGAGATCAGTTAGCATCAATTGGATGCAAGATAGAAGAGGAAGACATCATTCAAACAACTCTCAATGGCTTGAGGAGTGAAGAGAAGTGCAAGCCCCTCATCACAAACATTCTTTATAGAGACCCTCTACCAACATTCGATGAGATTATACCAACTCTTGTGGCTGAAGAGGTTTTTCAACAAGGAGAAGGCAATAAAGGTAAGGACAACCATAGACAAATGTTATATGCAGGTTGAGGTAGAGAAAGGAACTCAAGAGGAGGCTCGAGAGGAAGAGAAAGAAGCTACAAGAACACAAATTCCAACCAACACAACTCGGAGGACAACAAGGACAACTCAAATGACAACACACATGGAAGAGGTTGACGAAGAAATAGAGGAAGAGGTCGAGGTTCATACAATCCTCATAAAGTTATAACATGTTATCATTGTGGTAAAGTAGGACATTATGCAAATGATTGTTGGCAAAAGAGTGGAAGGTTGAATGGAGGAAGCTAAAGGATCCAAAATAACTATGCTAGTACATCAAGTGAAGGAGACAAGCAAACCATGCTTGCCATGAAGCATGAGTACAAAAACATGAGAAGTGATGATAAAAAATGGTTTAAAGATTCAGATTGCAGAAATCATATGACGTGCCAAGGAGATTTATTCCCAAATCTACAAGCTCCAAGTGGAAAAGGATGTGTAGAGACTGATAATGAAACTCAACACACAATTCAACATGTTGGAGAAATCAAGCTTGGAGACAAGAAGGTATTGACTGATGTTCTTCATGTTCCTACTATTGCAAAGAATTTGATTTCAGTAGGACAAATGGTAGAGAAAGGATAGCATGTTATCTTCAATGAAAAAGACTGCTTTATAAAGAATCCAAAGAAGGATTCAAGATTGTTGCTTAAGGAAGGAAAGAAGGTAGGATGTTCACTTTGGACATTCAACAACCACATAGAAAGGTGAAGTATATTCAGTTTGGAAACAAGAAAATTGTTGAAACTGATTTGTGGCACAAAAGGTTTGGACATATCAATATTCCCAAACTCAAGGACATGAGCAACCATGAAGTGGTAAGAGGTCTTCCAAGCTTCAATGATGCTTGATTTCATGAGTTTTGTGAAGCATGCCAACTATGAAAGGAAAGATATATCACAAAAGTTGCTTATTCATCTACATCATGTATCTCAACTCTTCTTTGGTTCACTTCTCTATCTACAACTCATAAGCTAGCTCTTGATCTAAAATTGGTATAGGAGACAAATTCAAATACTTGCACCTATACTTCAGCTCATGTGATTCACTTTGCAACATCGTTATGGCTTTTGCCTTGTGTACCTAAGTACCAACTTAGGGACTTGTGGAGAAAGAGACTATACCTCGATCCTCCTCAAGTGCATATAGTGGGGATTCACACTTTATTTATCAATCTGAGGAGTGTCAAAACCTAGCCGAGTGTATGAAGACATGCATTCAAATGATGATCAATGCAAATGAGCTTCCCAAAGAGTGTAAATAAGTCTAAATCTATTCCAAACAAGGTTCAGGGATCTGTTGAGATGTCATGATACTTGGAGCAGCAGCCAATAGTAAATCAAGCTTTTCTCTCAGCTTCGAACTCCGAATATAGCGAATAGCGCGTTCGTTTCGAAGCTCTCGAGAAGGCGCATCCAATGGTCATCTTCACTCTTCTGACACTTCTGCTTCAAGTTAGAAGCAAAATACTGAGTCGCAGGAATGATCTTCCTACACTTCAGCACTTCCTATACTTCACACACACCTTAACAACAACAAACAAGCACTTTCATGGATAGACAACACTTCCAAACACTCTTTTCAAGCATCACACATGCACACAAGCTCACAAAGAAGAAGATACAAAGATGAGAAGACACAAATTCGAAATTCTGTGCTCTTGATTCTCACAATGACAAAAAGTCTTTACAAAGAGTCACAAATTGGCTTATATACATGTGCCCTAAAAATGGTCCTTTCACACAAGAGACCGGCACTTTATTCACTAAAAGGTTAATTTCCTACTAATTTACATGGGTAAGCTACTAATCTCCAAGGGTATGCATCTAGAGGACTCCTCTAGTGCATTTACATCGGAAAATATGTTACATGGCTATGATACAAAAATAAAGTGTCCGAATTGGAAAAATTTTGGGGCCCGTCTTTTTCTCTGCCTTTTGCTCTTCTTAGCTCTGCAACACTCTCCCCCTCTTTGTCTCTATCGTCCCTTGACAAGCTTTACTTTTATATCTGCCGCTTGTCTAAGGCTCTTTCATATGTTGGGTTGGCTGTGTTAAGTGGGACTGCCACGCACGCCATTAGTGGCTAAGAATGTGATATTCTTAGTTACCCTCTTCAACTTTTCAGCCTCTCCCTCTTTCTACCTTTTAGTCTTCTGATTTGTCTTTGTCTTCACACATCTGACCTGTTGTATTGCTTTGAGCCTGTTTATTTTTTGCCCTTGCACGCTATCAGTGGGAGGATTATTACCTGACAAGTACCTTCTTGCACTTCTTCATGGATACTTCCTGGCCCTGGTCCGTCCTTCCCTCCTACGTGCTTTTCCTTGATGTGTGCCCCTGCGGGGCTCTGTGCAGAGATGGGTGTTGCGTGCCCCTACGGACTTCTTGCAGAGATATGTCTTCAGATATAATCCTTTCAGTGAAGCTTCTTTCTTGGTTTTCTTCTTCTTTTCTTCTTGCTAGATTCTCCTTCGACACTGCCACCCTCCTGAACTTTGTCATCCTTGACAGGCTTTCAAAGTCGGCGGGAGTATGTTCTGAACTTTTTGCTCTATCTCATTAAGCAGATTAGCTTCACGTATCATGCTTTGCTTCCATTGTTTTGCCTTCACACCGTCATGTGGTGGCTGTCTATGATCGGCGAAGAAGCTTAATTCATATGCCACTAATCTGGCATTCAAGTTCGATGACATTTTAAAGAAAATTTCTGAATCAATTTCAGAAAATCCTATGAGAAAGGCTTCCTCGAAGGTTTGCAAATATGTACTTGGTAAGAACATTAGCCTAGAATAATACGCCATTATTGTGGGTCGGCTGGGCATAACCGATAGGTAAAAAATGAGGATATCAGTGCCTTGATCAATGCCGATTAAATTTAAAAACGTATAAGCCGCGTGTTTGAACACTTTCAAAACTGTAAGTAGCATGCTGAGGATTTTATTCGTCATCTTGATAGTTAAATCGGGGACTGTTGCATAACAATGCAGCCAAAATTCAGTGGTTTTTATCATATAATCCTCCATCGGTAAATAATTATGAGGTGGACTTGGAAGTAGTGGATAATTCAACCACTGTTTATTGATCACACCATTCTTTTGCATATCCAAAAATTCTCTCGCTTCTCTGTGACGTGGTGTTGGGCAAAATGAAGGATTTACCTGTAATAAATACAGTGCTGCTTGCCAGTGCACCCGCAAAGTAGGATTTTCTCCAAAAATTTTCTTCTCCATACAGGTTGTGCAACCTCAAATTCCTCTTGAGTGTAATTGAATGTATTGTCTTTGAAGTACAACTGCTCATCTGGATCCTTCTGTGTGATCTTCTTTATGTATTGCCTCGTTTTTTCTTTCAATAGTAAGGAATGTTGAAAGGCTTCATGATCGCATCCAGATCTTTCCCTTTTATCTTGGCCTCTTTCATGATTTTGACCACTTCATTTTCAAAATTTTTCGTCAATCAGGACACCAATAGTGCCCGTTCCTTCTGACCTATTTCTGCAGTATATGGCATGGGATGATCATCACATGGTTCCGCCATCTGCTCTCTTAGTGGAGAATGATAGATCGGGGGAGACAGAGGATGTACCTCTACCTCGTCAGAAGGACTTTCTTGTCGTGGCTCTACTGGTGTCCCGATAGATACTTTTTGTTATGCTTTAGTTTCTAATTGTGCAAGACATTCAGTCTTCTCTTTAACTTCTTGAAGAGTTGCCCGGAGTGCATCTTTGGCCGCAAGTAGCTCATTACCGATCTCTGCTACCTGATCCATATTTTCACTGTAGCTCACTGCAAGTTTTGCATTGGCAGTGTATAGTCGTTTCTTGAGCTCATTGGTTTTGTTAATAGACCTGCGTTCCCATTCTTCTTTCAGGGCTTGTTCATGTTTCAACAAATTATCATATTTCTCAATCTGATCTCTCAGTTCCTTCTGGTCAGTAGTTGATGTCTCTTGTTTTTCTATTGGTTGATCATAAAGCAGTGCTTTCATCAGCTCTTTATTTCTGTTGCGTAGATTATCATTTTCCTCCATATATACTTTGAGTTGTGTTTCTAGCAGATTGCTTCTAACTTTCATTCTCTCTTTGTCTGCTTCACTTGCTTCATGTTGTCTTTGTAAGTCCATCATTTGTTCCTGGAGTTTGTGATTCTGTTTCATTAATGTATTGCATTGTTCTTTGACTTTGGTTGTCTCCCTTTCCTTAGCTGAAACATCTTGTTGGGCCTGAATCAGCTGTGCAGACAATTGCTCACTCATTACTTGGAATTGGTTCTTTTCCCGCATGGCCTTGTCATAATCTGCATCTATTTCCATCATTTGTTGTTGCGTATCCATAGCTGTTTGTATCATCTACTTGACTACGGGTTTCAATTGAGTAACGTCAACATTTAACCATGTGGTCGGGATGCTAGGTTCTTCACTTGTGGTAACATCTTTCCCTTGTGCCACATGTAGCGTAGTGTCATGGGGCTGCCGAATATGAAGTTGTATCCTTGGCTCAGCCCTTGTATTTTCTGTCTTTCCTTGGGGTGTATCATCAGGGACTTCAATCATAATTTGCTCCATATTTTGTGGTAAACAACTTTTTTTTTCCATGTGTTTTGGTATTTCCTCTTTAACAGGTGGCACTGCTCTTCATGTGTGATTGGGGCTTCTTTTATGCTGATTTTTGACTTATCGTTCAATTGAATGATGTGGGCCTGTTCAGTGGAAACTTATTGGTTCTGTACCTTTGATTGTTGATTGTCGGGTGTGGCTTCAACCTCGTTTATCTCTGTCCATTCCTGATTGTTCATTTCTGTTCTTATGTCAGTGTCTAAGGTGTCTTTCTCAAAGGGTTGGATTCCTCATTAGAGCTCGAATGTTCTAATCCCAGTTCTTCATATCTGGCGGTTTGTTCTGGGGTATGTTCTTTATTCTTTTGTTGCTGCCCTTGTCTTGCTTGCCTATATTGATGTCCTTGAACATTTAGGTTCACTTGGCCCTGCATATACGTATGCGTTTCTTCTAGAGCTATGGAGAGGTCCCTTTTTGTGATTGGCTGTTAGTGTCATAGGAATCTTTGGTAATGTATGTGTCCTCTTTGATTGTGGTGTCTCTTGTCTTGCTTCCTCTCTAATGCGTTTAGTCCCTCTCATGGGTTTCTTGGAACTGGTTCCCACTTCTTCAATGGAAATTACTGTTTTCTTTTTCTTTGGAACAGTAGCAGATTTGACATATTGAGCCATTTTTGTTGAGGTTTGCATCAAGCATAAGCAGTCTTTCATTTTGAGAGCCTCATAGATTAACACAGTCAATGTTGAGCTTCCACTCAAAAACTTCTTCTGACTCCATTTCTTCTTAGCTTCGAATAGACAGTCTTGAATATATGGAGTAAGATTTACTTTATTTTCAATTTGCTTCATCGCATGGGAAAGCAATTGAACGATGATCTTCTGAGGTGTTGCATATCTGTGCATACTTGGAAAACAAAAATGTTCATGCACTAATCGAACCGCTTCTTCTATATCTATCCTGTTTATTTCCAAAAAGGTTCTCTTTTTTGGATCATGACATTCATCTTTAATATTAGTGAGGCCATCCTGACTCCAGCCAAAAGCTTTGTTGGTCAGTTCATGTGTGAATCGAATGGTCTTCCATGCATCGATTTTATCTAGCACTCTCGCTTCTAGGATTGATGGCTTATCTGCTGCAGCCTGGAGTGTGTTCATAACCTGGGTGCATCTCTGAAAGTCAGGCAAGTATATCGGAAGTTGTAGGAATGCATAAATTCTAGCCCTTGTCCAGACATTGGTAATGCGGGGTAATCCTTGTATGATAGTCTAGAAATCTTGAGACATAATCGAAAAGTAGTGGTCTCTATCCATAATTTTAATGGTGGCCATGAAAAGGAGCTCTGCCACTGGTTGATCGTCAAGAAACCAATGTCCTCTTGCCTTAGTGATTGATTCCAAGGGAAGAAGAACGAACTCTTCCTCTTGCGTAGCCTCGGAATTAGAGGATGCCATCTGCACTCAATACATACCAGTAATCAGTGGCAAGAATCATCCTTCACTTATCCTTCATAAATTTGGCAACTCTCCGAGTGAATTGTGTCGTTCCCTTCCCGTGGGTGTGAGAAAGGTAATACCTGGGATTTTTTCATACTTATTTATATTTTTTCATGTTTGTGTCTGTAAGAAAACAGAAATGTTAGTTCATAGCCGAAGCGGTTAATGAATCATTAGTTATTTTCTTTTGGATTATTTTACAAGTGCTCTCCTATTTCCCAAGAGGGAAATATGCTTCACTATCCAAAAGTAGAAGAAGAATGTGCCGAATGCTTGGCCTTGTAATGTGGCCCTATTATGCATACTTTGGACCCATCTAACTCCAGATGTGTGCAAATTGAATTATTTGGTTGATGTGTACAGATTGTTTTCCCTGTCGGCATCCAAATCTGCTTTACTCCACTGGGACAGACTGTATCTCCAACATTCCTGGTGAATGTAGTGCTTCTCATGTTGTACCTCAGGTTCGTTCACTTTTTGACTCCTTGAGTGTGGTTTGTTTCGTATTTTTGCTTATGTAATGTCTTGTAGATGTTTGTTTTCTATTGCTTCGCCTTCAGATCGTACTGATTCTCCTTGTCTTGACCTGTCCTTTTTAAAGATTGTCACTTGGGCACATGATTTGGGAATCCATATTTGCTTTCGGCCGGCTGGGCGGCTATCACCTTCTTCAGAATCCATGCTCTAGCAATCCTTTGTGGACCTGGGTGTCCAACATGACTTGCATTCTTATTCTGTTGTTGTTTCCGATGTCGAGAGTAGTTCTGTTGTTGAAGATATGTTGTCACTTGATCTTTTCTGATCCAAGCCTGTCTAGTGTAAGGAATGGGGTATATTCTAATGTGTGCAAGTTTGTGATAGTCTTGCTGACTAGTCCCTCTTGTGCTTGGTTCCTCACTGAGACTTTTATTGGACAAGACATTAATCATGTGATTTACTGGGTTAGGAGATTGTGTGAAAGCGAGATTTGGTGCATTCTCACATGAAGTACTTGATGGTGGGGTTTCCATAGTGTGAGTGAACATACATTCATCATTGTGCTCATTTGAGTGATCTCTGGGGTCTTTATATTTGGCTTTGACCGGTCGTTCGTCTAACATGCTGAATACCTCACGATGTCCTATCTTGGCCGAGATGTATCCTAGGGCCAATTGAATAGTCACTCCATATTCATATATCCAATCTTGACCTAACACGAGCTCTTCTAATAAGTCCTGATCATGACATACTAAGAGTTTTTGTTCCATCGTGTTGTTTTCAAGATGTAGAGGTAAGGTAATCTCGCCTATGCATTTAGTAAATTTTCCTCCTATTCCAATCAGCTGTGCCTTAGATGGGCGTAATTCTTCCTTGAGTTTTTGAGTCAATGAAGACTTGATATAGCTTATAGCTACTCTTGTGTCAATGAGAGCATCCACCAAGTGGTACTCTTCTGTTCCAACACCCAAATTCAAATAAGGTTGCTTTATTTGTTGTCCTAGGTTTTCAGAGGCTCTAAAGTTGGCCATTGGGATGAGTTCCTCTCCTTGTCGATATCTCTCGTCTCTCTCTCTCTCTCATCCACTCCTTTCGTTTCCTGATTCGTTTTACCGCTTCTTGTCTAGCTTCTTCCCGTATTCTTTCTTCCTCTTCACGCCTATTTTTACCCATTATTAGTCGTGACATTATCTCTTCTGTCAATGGCTCTAAATATTTTTTTACTCGGCAACCACTGATATAGTTTGACAATACTTCTCCATCTAGGGTTGCTAAGCTGATGGCTCCGCTGGTAGATATACGATTGATATTCAATGGGCCATATCCTCTTTTTTGTAGTTTCTTTGCATGTTGCTTCAAAGTATAGACCAAAACTAAATCTCCTTCCTTCAGGTTTTTATCTTTAATATAAGCATCAAAATATGCCTTCTGTCGCCTTTTAGAAGCATAAATCCCTGCTACAGCTTGTAACCTTGTTTCATGTAACTTTTCTATTTGATCCAATTGAGTTGATAATTCATGTCCAGTCCACTCGTAAGTTGTTGCTACTTTGAGAGTGGGTACTAAGAAATCAATTGGTAAGATGACATTCTGTCCATACACTAAGTTGAAGGGAGTAGTTCCTATGGCTGTTTTGTAGGCTAATCAGAATGCCCATAAATCATGATGTAATTGCTTATCCCAATCAGATCTACCATTGTTAACAATTTCGGTGAGGATTGTACACAAGATTTTGTTTGAACTTTCGGCCTGTCCATTGGCTTGTGGGTGATATGGGGCTAATTTCTTATGAAGTAATAAGAATTCATTCAGTAGGGCTTCTATCACTTCATTCACAAAGTGTGTGCCTCTATCACTCACAATTTCTATAGGCAATCCAAATCTAGTGAATACGTTCTCAAAGAGAAACTTAGCCGTAGTCCTCGCATCATTTTTCTTGGTTGCTTTGGCTTCAACCCATTTGGTCAAATAGTCTATGGCTACGATTATGTACTTGGCATGGGATCCTTTAGCTGATGGGCTAATAGATCCTATGAAGTCTATTCCCCATTTAGTGAAGGCTCTGGCACTCATCACGGGTTTCAGCGGCATTTCATCTCTTCTAATAGGATAATTTGTTCGTTGGCAGGTTTCAGTTCGTTGAACATATGTGGCTGCATCTTGATGTAGAGTTGGCCACCACATTCCTGCAAAGAGAATCATTTTTGCAGTTTTATCTGCAGAAAAATGTCCTCCTGCACCTCCTATATGTGCCATCTCTAAAACAGCAAGATACTCATCTTCATGAATGCACATTCGTAAATGATTGTCTCTTCCTCGCTTGAAGAGCTGTTTTCCTATAAGATCATAGTCTTTGCTCTGCTCTGTGAGTGCACGTTTTCTTGCTGGAGTGGCTCCTTCTGGGTACTCTTGGGTCTTCAAGAATTTTACTAGAGGCATACTCCATCTTGGTGCTATTGTGGAGTAACAAAGTGTAGAGTTCTCTTCTGGATTTCGTTCTTGACAAGTTGGGCAGGTTGATACATAGTTATGTGTATCCCTCTGCATGGTTGGCTAGTATATGCCTAATCTCTTCAGTGTTTGCCATGTACCGTTCGCATTTAAATGAGTTTTCCATTGATTAGCTTTTTGAAGCCACATTTCTTGTTCCTCTTCCTCTACACATCTCATGAGTAATCCACTTGAGACTTGGTGATATAAACTTCTAGTAATGATGTGGAGGTTTTTAGTCTTCCATAGTTCTTGGTTTCTGTTTGGTGTGATCCCATGTTTAGGTCCATATGTGAGGATAGGGATCAACTTTTCTGCCCATTGGGGACATACTTCAAGATTAAAAAGATAAGTGTCTGGCAGATCATCTGGTACTCCTAAGGGAGGTTCTCCATGGGTCATTCTTGACAAGTGATCTGCTCGAATGTGCGTATTCCCTTTCTTGACTACTACTTCAAAATCAAATTCCATCAACAATAGAAACCATCGTACTAGTCGTCCCGTATTACAAGGCTTATTGACTAAGTACAGTAGAGCTTGATGATTGATGAAGAATTTGAATTTGTTTGCCAATAAGTAGTGTCGAAATTTCTTAACCGCATACACCATTCCTAAACCCTCTCGCTCCATCGTGGTATAATTGCGCTCTGCTTGATTCAATTGTCTACTGGCATAGGCTATAGGGTGGTCTAACTTCCCTGTATCCGCAGGCTGAGCTAAGATACAACCAATGGCAAACTTGGAAGCATCTACATGAATGTGAAATGGTTTGTTCCAATTAGGAACTCTAGGGATTGGAGCTGAACTCAAATGACTCTTCAATTCGTTAAATGCCTTTTCACATTCTTCAGTCCAAATAAACTACAATAGTAATGCATAAAGAGGTCTAGCAATTATGGCATACATGTGTATAAATCTATGGTAGTATCCGTAATGTCCCATAAATGCTTGCACTTCTTTAGCAGTTTTTGGTCTCAGCAAATCTAGAATCACTTTGATCTGTCTTCATCTGTGGAAATTCCATTTTGAGAGACAATGTGTCCTAATATCTTTCCTTGTCGAACCATGAAGACGCACTTTTCTGCATTGAGATTGTCAACATTTGGCAAAAATCTTTCCTAGTTCAGGGATATGTTCTGATCGTATAGTTGAATAAGTGCATAAATCATCCACGTATACCTCCATGCTCTTCCTCAAGAACTCTTTGAATACATGGCACATCAATCTTTGGAAAGTGGCTAGGGCATTGGTTAGACCAAAAGGCATAACCCTAAAGGCGTACACTCCCCATTCAGTTGCAAAGGCTATCTTATGTTGGTCCTCAGGAGCGATCGCTACCTGATTATACCCTGAAAAGCCATCTAGAAAACTATAAACTTCCTTCACTGCCACTCTTTCCAAAAGATGATCAGTGATGGGTAATGGGTAGCTATCCCTTATGGTGGCAGCATTTACTTTTTTCAAATTAATGCATACCCTTAACTTGCCATTCTTTTTCGGCATGATCACTGTAGCTCAGTGATGAGTAGCACCTCCTTTAATGTCAATCCGGGAAGATGTGAGGATGGTATGAAGACCTCAAGCAAGTGGAGGCACAAGTGCGTGAGTGAGAAGCACACAAACATGCACACACATACACACACACGCGCACACACGGCAGGACAAAGAGTGAGAAGCAATGGAGTTCTTAGATTACTTTCAAAAAGCTCTTACGAGTTCGTTTCAATTACAATCTAACCTCAAAAATGAGCTCTCTAGCTCCTTTTATAGTTTTTGACTAGCTTTGGCCCTGTTCAGACCTAGTGTCCGGCCTAGTTAAAAATTAGGTTCCAGGGCTTATTTGAGGGCTCAAACGAGATCTAAAAAATACGAAAATTGGCAGGTAGATACTTCTAAAGCTCCTCAAGCTCAAGGACTCCTTGGCTTGCACAAAATGGAGCTACAAAAAGATGAAATGGTATTTACAATGGTGTTTAGTGATGAGAATCACTTTTAATTGGTGTAGAGGTTTTGAAAAATTAAGGTTGCCTTAGTGCTAAATCTGCGTGAATGCTCATACATACTTCTTCCTGAAGAAAATTATTGGCCTATTTGCCAGATCTTCGTTGACTCCCTTGTTTGCTTGTGCCTTCTCTCCCTTCTGACTCTCTTCTCTGACTGCCATGCCTCGTTAGTCCTTCAGTGCCTTGTCTGCTGCTAACACCCCCCCCTCTCTCGCGTCTGTCGTCCCTGACAGACCCTTGTTGTGTGGGTTTTTGGATGTAGTACTCGACGACATTCTGCGCCAAGTGATGTTCGGCAATCCTCAATCCTTTGGCCAAATCTGTGAGTAGCGCATCCCAATCTACCGGCCCGGGAACCTCTGGATGTGGTATACGTAGCTTTTCGGAATGGAGAGCTTGTTCCACTGCAAACAACTGCAAGAGATGGGATGGTCTGGGAATGAATATCTCGGAGTGATATTCCCAGAATCCCGTGACAAACATCTCTTCAAACGTTTGTTTGAAGCAGGCCGGTAGATATTTGATGCGAGCGTGCCATGCATACACAACATTAATCGATGGGGTTGTGCTCATGTCGTATACAAGGTCCTGATTACCTTCATTAAATCCTAATGCTGAGAGATGCGGTTCCTTGACATTTTTGAAGGTCCTGAAGGTGACCAACATAAGTTCGAAAATCTTCAGGCACATCTGAGTCATGACATCACGTACATTCTTGAACCGGACCCCCCAATGTCGAATCGTCGAAATCATATATCCAATCGTAGGTGGGCCCTTCGGGGGTGCGAAGTACACATAATTGAGCCACTTCTCACATCCTTTAATCGTCAGCACTGTTTGTGTGTACTCCGGCCATGATCTCCTTCGAAATACAGGGCAATAACATGGGTTATATTTGATGTACAAGGGCATGTTGTTCCATGTTCTCACCATTTCCGGGTATGTTTCAAGCAGCCGAATTCTCCACATCGGTTGGCGAATATGTCCCTGCTTGGCACTTTCTGGGATGTCGTCAGGTGCAAATTGGGTGGCGGAGGTGGGTTCCCTTGAGGTGTGGTGCTTGATCTCTGCATTATAATCCTCCATTAGCACGCAAAAAGGAACATACAGGTCATCCGATGGGCCGATCCACCTATGGTGTGAGAGATTCTGAAAATAATCGGATTTTATTACAACCTCTTCCAATTTTGACATCAATGCGATTTGGACTGCCACCCTGTCATCATGCGTCGTGGCTACTTTCTCTAATTTTTGCATCCATTCAGGTGCCTCAATTTCAATTGTTTCCATGCCCTGTTCTGTTCGCTTACCCCCGGGTGTTGGCATCGGAACATAGGGATCCTTGAATGTTTCTTCTACTTCAATTGGCACAAGATCGTCAGGCTCGGGCTCTACCAGAGGGGAGGGCTGACGCTCATATTCCATGACCTTGCTACGTAATTCCTCAAGTTCGGCCCGGATTTTAGTAATCTCTTCTGATGTATCTTCTGCGGTTGTGCTTTTGCTGGGTGATGTCTGTCGGGTGGCCAACTGCCTTAGCAAATCATCTCTCTCTTTTTCTAAGGCGGCATGCGCCTCCATTAGATCTGCATGAGTTTCTAACACCACTTTCATATTCTCAGAGGGAATTGCCTTGAATCGTTCTGGGTCAATCTCCTGTGGGGAACCCTCCATGGCCGCCTCCAGATTTTCTTCATTCTGTTTCTATAATCGTTTATTCTCCTCTAGCGCTGTAGACATATGCTTGCGTAGGAGGCCCAAGTTCCGTCGAAGCTTCAGGTTGTCCGTGATCTGAGAATGTAGCAACTCGTCCATGTGCCGTCGCTCTTCATCATCTGCTTGGGGTGGGTTGGCTACTAATTGTGCATATTGTTCCTGTAAGGTCACGTGCTGCTGTTGTAGTAGCTGCTTCTGCTCTTCAAGATCCCTACATCGTGCTTGGAGATCTTCGTGGCTTCAGAAAAGCCTTGTATGTTGGTTGTCAAGGTGTTGGTAATGTTGCTGAAGTTGGGACATGCATTGATACATATTATTAAATACATTATTAAGAGGAATGGTGGGAGAAATGGTGTTGAATGCAGAGGGGAAGGGGAAGGGAAAGGGAAGTGTGGATGCAGTACTAGAGAAGGGTGAGGGGGGAGGTGGGGGGATGGGAGATTGTGGGTAAATGGGGGGTGGGAGAGGTGCAGAGGTGGGTGACACCTCCATGGATTCAAAAGTGGAGGCCGTGGTGGGAGTGACTGTGAACATGGGGATTGTGGTTGCGGTGAGAGTTGTGAACGTATATAGAGGGGTGTGTAATTGTGAACTCCCAGGAAGTGTGATCGGAGGAGTGGGGCTTACCGTGGTTGTGGTTAGACTTATGTTTCCTGTGGAAATAGAGTATGTGGGTTGACTGATGGTTTTTGCGTCAGTGTGTGTAGTGGGTTCGGAGGTGGTGACAGTAGAGGTTACAGTGGCAGGGGGAGGTGAAGGGGGCTGATGTGGGGGAGAGGGTGGCAAGGGAGGTGATGGAGGTGCACTCGATGTGTGGGCTTCCTCGGTGTCGTGAACAGTGTGTGCTGTGCCAGTGGTTGTGGGGGTGCCTTGTGGTCCTGATCCTAATACATTCATTCATTTTCCCGTTCGTGGGGGGCGTCTTCCATATCTTTTCTCTGTCCTTTGTGATTGCGCTAGTGCAGTATGCACCGTTTCAGGTACTCCCAAAGCATCTGATATCATTTCCAGGGTGGCACGGTATTGCTCGTCCACGCCTTCCTCCTCCAGAATCTGGTTCATGAGGGCTTTACCTGCAGCTAATGATAGCCTGTGTTGCTCTTGGACTCGGTTCATCGTATCGTAGAGCTTCTTTAATGCGTTAGTATAGGCGGGGGCACCTTCCAGTACTTGTAGGGCTTCCTGATCATACTCTTGTTCTTCTGCTTCTGATTGTCCACCCTGTGCCTCCTCATGTGCTTCTTCTTCATCGTCCACATTGACTACGTCCGGTTGGCTGGGCTGGGCTTGGTCTGGGGCAGTTTGCTGTCCACCAGCTTGCTCTGCTTCAACTTCCGCATTTACAGCGTCGATGATTCTAGCAACTTCTTCGTCCGTTAGATCCTCCAGAGTGAATCCATGCGGGAATTCCAGATCAGTCGGTACTGGTGGAAACACAAGGTTAGGGCCATCTGTGCTGTGCCTGGGTAACCTGATAGTAAATGGTTGCACTCGTCGGGGAAGTCTTCGGGTTGTTTCAGGCGTTAGGGTTGCACCGCGAGCTTGTGCACAAGGCATCTGGACAGCGCCTCTCATCTTCTTTGAGGGAGGCCCCACAGCTGACAATCTGCGTTGAAACTCCTGTGCTCTGGACCAAATGAGAGCCCTCTGCACCGGTACATCATATGCGAGACATCTGTATACAATTCTTGTAAGTGCACAACAACCATACAGCACAGACTTTTGCTTCTTATACCATCTCTGATGAGCCATATGAATCTGGTCGATAATCCAGTGGGGCATATTGATGGACAACTCAAAAGCATCCGCCAGGTAAAGGCTAAACCAGATCTTTTTGGGGGGCATTGTGAACCTCTCCTGCGCGGGGAATGCGAAATGTTGCATGACCATGCGTAAGTGAATGGCAATTGTAGGTGTCATCGCAACCATGTCCTTCAACTTCGTCAGATTCCTGTTCTTCATATTGTCTGGAACCATAGTCTCTTTCTCTGTTGGGATGTGCATACCTTTCATGTCGAGTGCTTCTCTTACCAAGTTGATAGTCAAGCGGAAACGCTTCAGCTCATTGCCCCTTGTGAGAGATGGGAGCACAAAGGAGCTGTATCCTTTCTTGTCTTTGCTGGGAGTGAGGGTACTAATTAAGTATGAGCACCTTAGAAAATCTGGCTTTGGTAGTTGGAACTTGAAGTAATCATAAAGCCCCGCCTTCTTCCATATCGACTTCAGTCCTTCATTGTTCTGTAGCTTTTCAAACTCCCTGGTAAAGAAATGGTATCTGCCCCAACGTCCATTGAATTCTACCTCGGACTCCCACATATATGTGCCTTCACCTAGAGGTCCAGCAACGTCACTGAACCAGTGTGAAGCTTTGCCCACCGGCATTGTATGACCCTGTGGAGGATTCTGAATTGGTATGGCATGTAGTGCCCGTAATGCCACTGGTCTTTCCTTTAATTCCTCCTCGACCGGAAGGCTTTCGATGTCCACCACTTGGGGGCTGGTGCCTGCCTGGGAGCTAGTTCCTACCGTATCTGCCATGTTACTTCTTGCTACCTGTCTCTGTGAGAATATACAAACACGTGTTAATATTGTACAGAACAAGGGAGGATCGTTGTTGTTCCCATTACAATATTAACATGAGGGTCGGGAGCGAATAATGGGTTAGTAAGTGCTCGGTGCAAGTGTGTGTGTGGTTAGTCGTTCGGTAGACCTAAGAGTTAAGTGGAATGATGTAAAGTGATAGTGATGTGGTTAGTAAGTTATCATGGATTTACAAATGGGGTCTGGGGGTTTGGTACAAGTCTGAGGCTGCCAAATGCAGTGGATGGGTTTTGCTTTTGGTTTCGTAGAGACTCTAGAGAGCTTTATCGGTGTCTCGGTTTGAAAATGAGGCCTTTTAGGGACCCATTTACAAGTGATTATGTGCGTGCGCATGGGCCTTGGTGTGTTCTTGAGTGTTGAAAACGAGTGAATGCTGGCTGTGCGAGTGAATGGGTTACACTGTGTAGGTTGTGGCCTCGGCGTAGCCATTTGCGCCCGCAAGCAAGCCTTAGGCACCCAAATTTGTCTTGATTGTGGACTAGCCTTCATCGACTTCTTGGGCACCCAAATAGCTTTCACGTTAGCAGGAGAATTTCTGCAAGACTTCTTATTAATGTCGTGTTGTTGGTTACTAATAAGAGACTTAGCCCGTGTAGTTGGCGGGAGTGCAACCGGGTGTTCGCCTTTCCGTACCCACACTTGTTTCACTTGCTGGGACATTTTGCTGCGCAGGTACTTTTGATCTCGGACATAGGTAGTGCTCTGCTTCTTCTGCCTTTGATCCACCTTTGGTTGCTGCCTCCTTCTGGCCCTTGGAAAAGAAGGGAGTTCCTTTGCATCCCTGCCTCCTTTTTTGCGAATATCATTCCTCTGCAACACATAGTTTTGGACAAGAACAACATGGTCATCTTCATGTGTATTCCTGGAAGGACCAGGAGTCTGTGCCTTTCCTAGTTCCTTGAGTGCTCCATTATCTAACTCTACTGTAATTCGACTATGATTGACCCATACCTGAAGAAGTCCACTTCTTAGGTTTAAGTTGACTGCTTTGTCATAGATCCAGTCTTGACCCAAGACAAGCGGTTCAGTGAGGTCCTCATCTTGACACACTAGTACCTTAACTGTCATTGCCTCATCATGAATGTAGAGGGGAAGTTCCACCTCGCCCATGCAAGGGGTTTCCACGCCTCCCAATCCTATGAGATATGCTTCCACAGGATTGACAGTTAACTGCAACTCTTGACAGTAAGACAATTTAACAGCACTAGTGGCTGCGCCTGAGTCAATCAAGGCTCTTACAGTCCTTGCACTCTTTCCTTGTCCTATATCTACGGTTATGAAAGGGCATCGATCAGTTATCCTATGTGAGCTAACACCTGAAACTTCACACATAGCTACGTCATATCCTTGATCTGCATATGCATCTTGCCTAGGGTGCTCTCTACCTTGTCTTCTTAATTTCATTCTTCTTATGCGCTCTAGGGCTTCTGCTTGAGCTTCTTCTCGAATTCGCTTTTCTTCCTCTTTGCGTTTCTTAGCAGTGTTGAGTCGACTTAGCATTTCCTCTGTGAGGGGTTCCTGATACAACTTAACTCTGCATCCGCTAATATAGTTTGGGAGAACCTCGCCTTCTAAAGTGGCTAGTTGCACTGCTCCACTTGTTGAGATTCTGTTAATGATCATGGGTCCGTAGCCTCTCTTCTCTAGCTTCCTTGCATGTTGTTTCAATGTGTAGACTAAAACTAGATCTCCTGCTTTCAAGCCCTTTTCCTTCACATGGGCATCAAAGTATGCTTTCTGTCTCTTCTTAGCTGCATATATCCCTGCAACTGCTCTCAGTCTTGTTTCTCCTAATCGTTCAAGGTCAAAGATCCTAGAGGAGAGCTCATGACCTGTCCATTCGTGCTCTTGTGCTATTTTCAATGTAGGTATTAAGAAGTCCAAAGGTAGCACATCATTTTGGCCGAATACCATCTGAAAGGGGGTGGCTTGGAGTACCGTTTTGTAGGCAACTCGGTATGCCCAAACATCATGGTGTAGCTGTTTGTCCCAATCAGAGCGTTTATTGTTCACTAATTTCGTCAGTACATTGCATAAGATCTTATTAGTGCTCTCAGCTTGTCCATTAGCTTGAGGGTGATAGGGGGCAGACTTCTTGTGTATTACCAGGAATTCTTGGAGTAGATTCTCAATCACCTCGTTCAAGAAATGAGTGCCTCTATCACTTACAAGCTCTATAGGTAGCCCATATCTTGTGAACACATTCTCGAACAAGAATTTAGCAGTTGTTTGAGCATCGTTCTTTATCGTAGCCTTTACCTCTACCCACTTAGTTAGATAGTCTGTCGCAACAATGATGTATTCTACATGAGAACCCTTAGCTGGGGGATTAATAGGACCCACGAAGTCTATTCCCCACTTAGAGAACGCACGTCCACCCATCATAGGTTTCAACGGCATCTCATCTTTTCGTATAGGATACTGAGTTCTCTGACAGACATCACACCGTTTCACATAGGTATGTGCATCCATGTGAAGGGTAGGCCACCAGAAGCCCGCAAATAGTACTGCCTTGATCACCCGATCTGGTCCAAAGTGTCCTCCTGCTACACCTTGGTGAGCAGTTTCCAAGATCTTAAGATATTCACTCTCATGGGCACACAATCTCAGGTAACCATCTTTACCGCGTTTGTATAGATTATCACCAATGAGTGAGTAATCCTGGGCTTCTTACTCTAAACTCCTTTTCCTAGCCAGAGTCATGTCTGGAGGGAATGTTTTCGTCCTCAGGAAGGACACTAGAGGTTCACTCCAATCCGGCACTATGGACACTTGATAAAGAGTGGCATGTTCCACCGGTGGTTTAGTGCGATAGATTGAGCATTCCTTGCACAACTTTTGGACATCCGCTTCCATAGTTGGCCAATGCACTCCGAGTCTCCTTAGGGTCTGTAAGGTTCGTTGTTTTGAATAGTGTTGCTCCAATGCACCTACATGTGCTAATTGCAACCATTTAGCATACTCGTCCTCTTCTACACAACAAGCCAAGATTCCTTGATCCGTGTGCTTGTACATGCTCCCTGCCATGATGTGGTACTTTTGGGCTTTCACAACCTCTCTATCTTGTGTGTTTACTACTGGATGTTTAGGCCCGTATGTCAATACTGGCACTAACGGCTTAGCCCACTGCGGTACCACTTCTAAATTGAACAAGTAAGCGTCAGGAAGATCATCTGATACTCCCTGTGGGGCTTCTCCGGAGGTGAGCCTAGAGAGATGATCTGCTCTCAAATGAGTCCTACCTTTCCTCACCACAACCTCGAAATCATATTCCATTAGTAAGAGAAACCATCTTACTAATCTTCCTGTATTGCATGGTTTGTTTACGAGGTATAGCAAAGCCTGATGATCAGTAAAAAATTTAAACTTATTTGCAAGCAAATAGTGTCTAAATTTCTTAACTGCATATACCATGCCTAAGCCTTCTCTCTCCGTAGTGGTGTAATTTCGTTCAGCTGCATTCAACTGTCTACTGGCATAGGCAATTGGAAGATCCATATTACCTTCACCAGTAGGTTGTGCAAGCACACATCCAATGGCGTAATTGGATGCATCCACATGAACATGGAATGGCTTATTCCAATCTGGTGTGGTCAAGATTGGTGCTGAACATAATCGTCGTTTAAGCTCCTGGAAGGAATTCTCACATTCATCCGTCCACTCAAAGTTAGTCAGAAGTCCGTACATGGGCTTTGCAATGACAGCATACATGTGTATAAATCGTCGGTAATAACCACAATGCCCCATGAAAGCTTGTACTTCCTTGACATTTTTTGGCCTAGGTAGCTCTGCTATAGCTCTCACTTTCTCTTCATCAGTGGATATGCCATTCTTTGACACTATGTGTCCTAGAATCTTGCCTTGCCTGACCATGAAAACACATTTTTCTGGGTTCAGGCAGACTTGATATTCTCTACATTTGTCGAAGATTTGCCTGAGTTCAGGGATATGGGTTTGCCTAATGTTCGAATGAGCACAAAGATCATCAACGTAGACTTCTAAGTTTCTCCTCAGGAACTCTTTAAATACATGGCACATCAGCCTTTGGAAGGTAGCTGGTGCATTGGTAAGCCCAAATGGCATTACTCTGAAGGCGAAAATGCCCCATTCTGTGGCAAAGGCTGTCTTATGCTGATCCTCTGGAGCTATGGCTACTTGATTGTAACCCGAAAATCCATCAAGGAAGCTGTACACTTCCTTGCCTGCCACTCTTTCTAAGAGATGTTCTGTGATGGGAAGCGGATAGTTATCTCGAATCGTGGCTGCATTAACCTTTTTCAAGTTAATGCACACACGAAGCTTGCCATTCTTCTTGGGCACCACTACGATTGGGGATACCCATTCAGTGTGCTCAATTTCATAGATAAATCCAGCTTCAACCAGTCTATCTATCTCTTCTTTGATTTTAGCAGCGTAATTATCGTTATATGTGTAGGGCTTTTGCTTAGAGGGTTTAGCATCTGAGGTCATGGGGATGGTGTGTGAGCATATGTCAGGGTCAACACCTTTCAAATCCTTGTAACTCCAAGCGAACACATCTCTGTATTCTCTTAACAAGGCTATCAATTCTTGCTCTTCTTCGTCTGTTAGGTCATGGCCTATGTACGTGCACCTCTCCTCTCCTTCTTCTAGGGCCACTACGATTTTCTTGGTGGTTTCTTTGTTATCATAGGCCTCTCCTGCTTGTGCCTCTCGTTTAGGCATTCTTATCATGACTCTCCTGTCATCTATCTCATATTTCTTAAAATTTTCTGGGACCTCAAACAAAGATTCTTCCTCTTCTGGTGAGACTTCTCTCTTCTTCCGTTTCTTTCCTTCTTCCTTTGGGGTCACATGTGTGGCTAATCTTACATCATTTGTAAGCTCTCCATGCCTCTGGGGTTGAAATTCTACTTCATGGAAGTATTCTTCATCTGATGCAAATGGTGGGTCCATAATGATTGACTCTAGGTCGGAGTCACTTGCATCCTCAAAGGCATCAGGGCTAGGTTCGCATTCTTCTAGAACTGCCTCTCCCATGATTGGCTCTATGGAGAAGACTGAAATATCATAGCCATCCTCATCACAGTGAGGTGTCCATTGTTCTTCATTGATGGCTACGTCCATTGTTGCTAGGATTTCTGCCCAGCCATGGGGTTCAAATTCCTCATCAGGAAAAACTACAGGTGCATAGGCTGGGTCTTGAATTGATCTATGTGTTTCTTTTGCACCTACCTCTCTGGCTTTCTCTCTCTTCTCTTCTTCTACTGCAACCTTGCACATCCATAAATGAGTGTCTTCATGCATCCATGAGGATCCAGACCCTATGGAATGCACAGATTCCGTGTCATCTTTGGCTCTATGGATGGGATTCCATTGGATAGGAGGGACATCTCTATGAGAGTAATCCTTGAGATTGACTTTGGTCGTAACACCTAAGTGTTGCAGGTACAAGGAATTAGTTCCCCAATCCTGTACCACTTGCAACTGTCGCATGAATGGTCGTCCCAAAATCATCTCATAGGCATGATTTTTGCTAAAGTCACATATAGCAAAGGTATGTTCAAACTCGACACCACAAGTGGTGAGAGTTATTCCTTCTAGCAATCCTAGGGGTCTCTCTATGTGACCATCGGCCATCTGCAATTTCATTCTCGTTGGCCTGAGTGCCGGCTTGCCCCAACGCTTCCATAGGGAGGTGGTGGCAATTGCAACTCCTGCACCTGAGTCCAAAATTGCCTTGGTGGTGTACTCCTGATAAGTAATGGGAAGATAGGTGTTCCCTTCTTCACCTTCACACATATCTCCTATCTTATCCAAGGGTATCTCTGGCACTGTCCTATGTGATCCTACCTGGGAACGAGGTTTTGCTATCTCAGGTACTTGTTTGGTTACATGTTTCCACGATTCAGGTCTAACCTTGAGTGGCTCTTCTAACTTGAGATTGCACTGCACGTTAGTGTTCTTCACTACCTCTGTGTTCCTAGGTATGACTGAATCTTCGTTTCTTACCATGACTGTGGGTGCTCTCATACACGTGGACTTTGCTTCCCATGGGCCTGTGAAATGGGGTAGCTCTTGTATGGGATTGGATTCAAAGTCCAATCTCTCGTGAGACTGAGTACTCTCATGTTCCCCGTAAATGGATGGGATGTCTTGTGGGAATTGGTCGTGTGCATCATCCACAAGTTCAAAGGGAGGGGCGACTTCACTTTCGTTATCCCATTTATCTTCTTGAATTTCTCGTAGGAAGTCTGGTGCAAACCGATTCATAGAAGAAGAAGTGTCTGGCTCCGTAGAATTAGGCACATAAGCAACCTGGGAAGGAGGGCTTATTCTATCGTTGGCTCTTTCCTCGCTCTCATAGATGTTTGGAGCACCAGCTTCCTGGGGGGGATTACTTATTCTATTACTTTTCTGAACAGGCTCATATGCTCCCTGAGAAGGAATGTAGGCAACCTGTGGAGGTACGTGAGCTTTCGAGGGAGGCTCATCTGCCTTTTGGGGGGAAAGATAAGCTTCTTGAGGAGGCACATGGGCTTCCTGAAGAGGCTGGCTTATCCGTTCTCTTGCCCTTTCCTTTCTTTGGGGGGCAGGTTCCTTTTCTGATTGTGCAATTAGCCTCTCTATTCTTTCTAGCAGTCCATCAAAATGTAACTGCGTCTTAGCTGAGCTAGAGATGTTAAAGAGGCGACTAGCTTCAAACATGGTCTGAGCCAATTCCACCATTTTGGCACAAATTTTAGTTCGTTCAAGCTCCAGCTCGGCTCTAGGGTAGCATTTTTCATGATCGGTTATGGTTGGCCCTTCTTGGATTCTGGCCTGATATGCTTTAAGCATCATATTAAGGTCTTCGGGAGTGGGATCTGCTAGGACTGATCCTACTCTAGGGGGTGGTGGGTTTAGGTGAGGCGGGTTGGAAGGTGGCTGGTCGGATGGCGATGGGAAAGGTGGTGGTGGGGTAGTGTGAGAGGGAGTTTGAGATGTGAGTTCAGTTATCCTGGCTTTGGTTTCTCTTATGCTTTCCTCAAGTTCACTCATCTTTTTAGCCCATTGTCTTTTCATTCTTTCTCGACTATCTTTCCAAGCTCTAGTCCTTTTCTTGGTTATGCTCTCAGTTTCACTAGCTGTTGGGCTCTTTTCCTGGTCTACCCCTTGGTTTTGCTGCAATGCTTGAGCTCTAGTGACTACCTGTACCGGAGCAGTGGAAGTGACACTTCCTGTGGAGTCTACCATTAATCCAATAACGTTGATAGGCGTGATTTTTGGCATATTATTGGGGTTCTTTGGGCAATCTCGTAAGAGATGCTCTTTTCCACAATCTTGGCAAAAGCCTTGGATCGTCACTGACTGGGGTTGTGTAGGTGGAGGTAAGGGACAATCACGAATGAAGTGATCTCCTTGGCCTCTGTAGCACGGTCCTCTTGGGAATGGAGGTCTTACCTGCCTAGGTTGAGGCCTAGGGTTGGGGTTTGCATACATGACGTTGGTGTAATCGGACTCCCAACTAGGTTCACTCGGCTCTTCACTATAGTAGGACTCATCATGTTCTGGAGACTGCATGTAGTACGCCTGGGGACTATCAACATGTGTAGAATCAAAGCTATGGTCACTCGGGTCACTTTCAGGAATCAAGGGTGTCACAGGGACTATAGCTCTATTCAGGTTTTCTTCTGCAACAGCATACTTTACCGGAATCACATTAGCTGGGGCAGGGGGTTGTTGAGCTAACACTGGCTGAGGTCTTTGTTGGTTTTGGTATTGTGGTTGATAATTTTGTTGTGGCCTGCCATATGGCTGTGGAGGGTACTGGTTCTGGTATCTTCCTTGCTGCGGGTATGGCTGAGGGTAGGGTTGCCTAACTGCCTGCTTGTTGTATGGGCAATCTTGTGCGGTGTGATTGGTGTATCTCCGTTCTATGGTGCAGTACTGGCTACTAGGATTTACTTGGGGCTGAGCCATAATGGGGCAGACATTCGCCATGTGGTCACCACCACACGTATAGCACCTTTTCACAGGGGCAAACCTTGGAATTTGTTTGCCAGAGACGCCTAGTTTTTGGGCCACTCTCTCTGCGAGTTCCTCAATTGATGTGGTTTGCGTGGAAGAGTGACTAGATGCACTATCTGAATCTTTGTAGATTTTGGAAAGCTCTAGTTCTTCCCCTAGGTTATCTTCAATGTCAATGCACATGCGTACACACTCTTCTATAGTCTTAGGGTCCTTCAGATACACATAGGATCTCAATTTCGTACTCAGCAATCCATCCAAGAATAAGGCTACTTGTTTAGCTGGTGTAGGTAGCTCCGAAACAGGGCATCTTTCAAGATATTGCCTAAATCTTCTTCCTGCAAGTCTCACGGTCTCTTGAGGGGTTTGCTTGAAGCTGTGAATCAGTGAGGAGGTATTGTGTCTTATGCCACTCTTAGAGAACTCTACGATGAAAGCCTCTAGGAGTTGGTCTATGCTCCTGAACTGTCGCTCATCCAATGGCTGAAACCATGTAAGTGCTGTGTTCCTAAGGGTTAGACCGAAGGCATTGTACTGCGTGAATAGATCCTCCACTTGTTCAGCTCTCAAGACTTGCTTGAACTCCGCCACATGATCATAGGGATCTCCTGTGCCATCAAAGTAATTCTTCATGGACTTAACTAGCTGGGTCGGTCTCAGAGTTCTTGTGTGCTCACTAGGTCTCGACAGAGGAAATCCATCCACATTTCTCTGATTCCGGTGAGCCCTAAGTATCTCTGGTTCTACTCTATTCGTCTCCGTCCTCGTTCTTTCTCTGCCCACGGGGTTGGCAAAGCTTACTTCTGGTCTATCTCTACTTCTGTCTCTTTGAGTTCCATGAGCTTGGGGTGTTCCCGCTCCAGGGTGACCATAGGATACATTCGATCTTGGTTGGGAAAAAATGAATTCACCCTTCCAAGTGTAAGCATGCCTATCATTTTCTGTCACCACAAAGATCCTTTCCGAAGTGTGATCTAAGTAGGTCACTCTACCTGGGCTATCCGGATCCTTAAACTCATAGATCATGATAGTTCCTATATCAGTTGGCTGATTAGATTTATATCTCCAAAAGGCTTCGTCAGTTTCTCGATTGAGGAGCAACTCTATGCTCTTGTTGTCTTTGGGAACCCACTCAGGCGTGATAATTCTAGTGAGAACAGATTTGCCTCGAGGGGTTCTAGGTTCCGCACCCATGTTTCCTTGTTCCAAGTCACCTAAGTCCGCTTCAGAGATTACATTTCCAAATTCATCTGTCCTATCTGGGTGACTGGTGACTACATATATGGTTCCTTCCTTGTCCAGGTATGCACCATTTTCAAATTTGACTGCTGGGTGCTCTAGTCCAATGGATTGATCAGGATTCTTAATCTGTACCACAGATCTTCCTAAGCCGTCCTCATAGATGCTAGCACCTAATCGGTTGGTCCTAAGGTATTCCACCTGTGTTTTGTAAGGGCCTTCTACCCTGTACAAGTAAGGCACTCCTGAACTTCCCGTAGGTCTGTCCATGCCTTGAGACATCTCTGACTCACTGGTCTCAGAGCTAGGGTAGTACGAGTGGTGGCGCAACTGCTGGGCCCAAGACCTAGCAGTGTGGTTAACACTAGCCTCTGAAGACCTAAGGCTTTGTCTCTCCCTTACAAGATGTCGTCCTGATCTAAGGTTCATATGCCTATCTAAGTAGCCCAATTCTTTGCCCAGAGTACAACCTCGTTTCTGGTTACTTTATATTAGTCACTTGATTCTTTTTATTTATTTCTCGTGTTTACGGTCTTGTCTGATTTTACGTCATCAGGAATACTTGAATGTTCTTCGTGCTTTCAGGTTGATCGTTCCACGTTAGGTTCTTTTCCTTTATGTTATCGACAGTACAGAGATTAGGTTTTTAGCTTGGACTTGAGTTTTTAGGTAGTCTTCAACTTGATACCTGCCTATCGTCGCCCTGACTTACTCCTACCTCTCGTCGTTCTTAGCCTAAACTATGAATTGACAGAGGGGGTTAAAAGTTTCCAACCTTTTGTTTCCTGCTTGGTTGCCCTTGAGTGCCCAGGAAGTGTGTTCCCAAGCTTACACTTACACTTGCTTAGAACGCCTTGCGATGCTCTCAAAGGATCTGTAAAAGTTCCAAAGTTAGCTTAAAAACTTAAATTCCAAAGCCAGAACCAAGTATTTTCATTCCTGTAGCACAAACACAAACTTGTATAGTGAATTTTTTTAAGAAAACAATTCTAAAGACCCCTGACTTTGATCCCCATGGGTATGGTCAACTTCAAAATACCCTATCTGAAAATCAACGCATTATCCTTATAAAAAACAGTTGAGGGCGTGTAGTAGATGCCACGAGCTTTCCAACAAGCCCTAGAGCTCAAAAATTTGATTTCGTATGAAGAAGTTATGACTGTTCAGGGTTTAGGGGGTTAGGACAGGATTCAATCTGGCTGACGGATCCTATGATTTTCTCCCCAAAACACAAGTGTAGGAACCTCCTATGATTTTCTCCCAAAACACAAGTGTAGGAACCTCCAATTATGCCAATGGAGTGACTATTTGCCCCAAAATTTTATCCCAAAGTTTGAACAAAAGCAAACCCTAATTTTTGGCCGAAAAGCCTGTCAATCGCGATCGACAGGTCTGTCAATCGCGATTGACAGAGGTGTCCGTCGGGGCTGTCAGTCGCGATCGACAGTGTCGATCGTGGCTGTCAATCGCGATCGACGGTATCAATCGCGATCGACACGTTTTCCGGATTTTTCGCCGAAATTTCAGTCAATCGGGGGCCTATCAGTCGCGATGGACACGTGGCTACGCGTAAAAGTCAGTCAATCGTTGAATTTCAGTCAGTCGCGATCGACGGTGTCAATCGCGACTGACAGAGGTGTCGGTCGTGGCTGTCGATCGCGATCGACGGTATCAATCGCGATTGACAGGGTCCTACGTGGCAGTCTGTCGGTCGCGAGGTCTGTCGGTCGCGATTGACAGGGTCTGTCAGTCGCGATTGACAGGGTCTGTCGGTCGCGATTGACAGAGGCTGTCGGTCGCGATTGACAGAAAACCTCGGAATTTTTCTACTGTTTTTAGTGTTTTAGGATGTGCTCCTTGTGCTTGTTCTAGTGGTGCACTCAATTTTGTGAAAAACCAAAAATTTCTGTCAGTCGTGATCGACAGAAGCCTGCGACCGCGAGACAGTTTCGACAAGTTTCGTACCTGCGCAGGAAGCTGGGGATGGTGATTCAGTAAGGTCCTGCAAAAAGCTCAAGAAACATGCAAGAAAACACACACGCAATATCGCTCTCTCTCACAAGTGGAATGAGGGAAATGAGGTGGGAAAGGTGATATGATCAAAAAACAGAAATTTTTGCGATGATGGAGATGGAGGTGGGAGATGGTGATGATGATGATGGAGATGAATATGGTGAAGGAAATACAAGAAGATAGGTGAAAGTGAAGAAAATACCTACGACTCCAACGCGTCAACTCTACGTCTTACCATCACACGCTCGTCCTCAAAGCTCGATCCCCGGCAACGGCGCCAAAATTTGGTGTAGCTCAGTGATGAGTAGCACCTCCTTTAATGTCAATCCGGGAAGACGTGAGGATGGTATGAAGACCTCGAGCAAGTGGAGGCACAAGTGCGTGAGTGAGAAGCACACAAACATGCACACACATACACACACACGCGCACACACGGCAGGACAAAGAGTGAGAAGCAATGGAGTTCTTAGATTACTTTCAAAAAGCTCTTACGAGTTCGTTTCAATTACAATCTAACCTCAAAAATGAGCTCTCTAGCTCCTTTTATAGTTTTTGACTAGCTTTGGCCCTGTTCACACCTAGTGTCCGGCCTAGTTAAAAATTAGGTTCCAGGGCTTATTTGAGGGCTCAAACGAGATCTAAAAAATACGAAAATTGGCAGGTAGATACTTCTAAAGCTCCTCAAGCTCAAGGACTCCTTGGCTTGCACAAAATGGAGCTGCAAAAAGATGAAATGGTATTTACAATGGTGTTTAGTGATGAGAATCACTTTTAATTGGTGTAGAGGTTTTGAAAAATTAAGGTTGCCTTAGTGCTAAATCTGCGTGAATGCTCATACATACTTCTTCCTGAAGAAAATTATTGGCCTATTTGCCAGATCTTCGTTGACTCCCTTGTTTGCTTGTGCCTTCTCTCCCTTCTGACTCTCTTCTTTGACTGCCATGCCTCGTTAGTCCTTCAGTGCCTTGTCCGCTGCTAACAATCACCAAAGGTGATACCCATTCCGTGTGTTCGATCTCATAAATGAACCCAACATCTAACAACTTATCTATCTCTTCCTTAATTTTTGCTGAGTAAACATTGTTATAAGTGTATGGTCTTTGTTTGGAAGGTTTGGCTTCTGATGTCATAGGAATTCTATGGGCACAAATAGAAGGATCTACTCCTTTTAAATCCTTATAGGTCCAAGCAAAGACATCCCTATATTCTCTTATGAGTTGTATTAACTCTTGTTCTTCCTCCATTGAGATATCTTGTCCTATAAAGCTACATCGCTCTTCTCCTTCCTCCAAAGTTACTACTATTATCTTGGTCTGTTCTTTGTTGTCATATGCTATTCCTGGTTGTGCTTCCCGCTTTGGCATTTGGATAGCAGTCTTCCTCTCTTCTACTTCATATTTTTTGAAGTGGGTAGGCGCTTCGAATTGATCTTGGGGCTTGTTTTCTCCATCTTCTTTTTCTCTATCTAGTCCAAGTTCTTCTTCTTGTGTCATTTCTTGATTTAACTCATTAGTTATGACACTTATTCTTTGATTGTCATTTCATGACTCAATTTGTTCCTGCTCCATTTCAATGCTCTCATAATCCTCCTTCCATTCTTTTTCAATTACTTCTCCTTCTTCAACCTCTTGAAGAACAACCACGTATAGGCTTACGTCAGATCCTTCCTCGTCAATGCATTCATTCATGGTTATTACTTCTTCATTTACACATACATCGAGAGTGGTTAAAATCTCCGTCCAACCATGAGGTTCAAATTCTTCATCTAGGAATATTTGGGGCATGTAAGCGAGATCTTGCACAGACCAGTAACTCCCTGCCTTTGCTGCCATCCTTTCTTTCTTTCTTCTTCCTTTTTTGCTGTCTAGCATATCCATAGATGAGTGCCTTCGTTCGTCCATGATTGGTCACTTGAACCTATACTGTGAATCGATTGATCGTCCTCCTTCTTATGAATCAAATTCCATTGTAAGGGGGGAACATCTTGATACTTGTATGTGTGGAGATTTATTCTGGTCGTGGTACCTTCATCTTGTAAGTATACCACGTATTTTCCCCAATCTTGCACTACCTTCAGCTGTCTCATAAAAGGTCTTCCTTGTATCATTTCATAATTGCTAGCCCTTTCAAATTGACAGATCGCTAAGGTGTGCTCGAATTCAACTCCGCAAGTGGTAAAGGTTACTTTTTCTAATAATCCTAGGGGCCGTTCAGTGTGTTCGTCTGCCATTTGTATCTTCATGCGTGTTGGTCTTAAAGTTGGTTTTCCCCATTTCTCCCAAATTTCCTTAGTCGCAATTCCTACTCCCGCTCCCGAGTCTAAGATGGCTTTTGTAGTATACCCTCAGTAAGTGATTGGAAGGCATGTGTTCCCTTCATCTCCCTCACTAAAATCTCCAACCTTATCGACTGGGATTTTGACTGTGGTCACTTCATCAGGCATCTCCTTCTCATTTGATTTTGTCTCCAATTGACAGGTTAGCTTCTCCTTCAAATGTGGTTTTATCTTCAAAAGTTCTTCCAATGTCAGAGTACAAGGGATTTTCACCTTTCTAAGATATTGTATTATGTCCGATGTTTGGATTGATGGATTCTGCTCTTTTCTTCTTATTGAGGGAATGCAGTATAATTCAGAGTTATGTTCGTATTCCCCCGTGTAATTTGGCAGAGCCTTCACACTGTCATCATCCTTGTTGCTCTTATCAAGTTGTAATAATCCTTCTGAATTCAGCTCAGGTATTGAGCCTTCCAATTCACCTTCTGCTTCTAACTCCTCAAAGGGTGGTTCAATTCCTTCCACTTTCTTCCATCTATCTTCTTTGACTCTTTCCCACAAGTCTTTAGGCCACTCCCCGTCTACTTCAGGGACAACGGATCCTTCTCTTTTATCCTCGTAGTAATTTCCATCACATTTCTCGCCTTCTTTTCCTTTCTCGGTATCATTAGGGATGACACACTCTTGGAATTCTTTTTCGGGAATTCGTGAATTGCGTAGTCGAAGAATAGATTTTTCTAGGGTCTGTTGAGCTACTTCAATTAATTTTCTGCATATCTCCAACCTTTCTTTCTCTAAGTCACCTCTAGGATATTCTTTTTCATGTTGTTCAATGGTTGGTCCTGCTCTTAATCGTGCCTGGTACGCTTGAATCCACATGGCTAACTCTTTTTGCATGGGGTCTGCTAAAACTGATCCTACCTCTTCTTTTTTACACTAGTGTACCCTGGTCCCTGCTGTTGGTATGTGGGATATCTAAAAACTCCCCCTCCTTGTTCTCTCTAAGGGTATCCATAAGGTCTCACTGGCGGTTGGACTGGTCGATTGCCGATTGTAAGGACAATTTTCTGTGCTGTGATTTGTGTACTTTTGTTCTATACTACAATAATGCATAGGGCCTGAGACGGGTGGTCTATTGTAAGCATAAGCAGGTGGTGGGACTACTCCCCTAGTGCACAAATGAGAAGGATGATCACCTCCACAATGCACACATCTTTTAAGCATGGGTACTCTCATTGGGTTGTTGGGGTAGTTCCTCGGCCCTTGAACATTCAGTCTTTTTGCCACTAAGTCTGCTATTTCCTCTACATTGTTCCTAGAGTTTGACGTACTACTGGCGGAGTCTTCGCTTTTCACACTTCCTTGAGGTATTTTTAAGTCTTCTGCTAGATTTTCCTCTAGATCAATACATTCTTGCAAGGTTTGAACTCTTTTCACATATACCAGAGATCTTAATGATCCATTCACTAATCCTTCCAAAAACAATGACACCATTTTGTTTTGAGTAGGTCTCTCTTCAACAGGGCATCTATCCACATATTGCTTGAATCTTCTCGCTGCCAATCTCGCCGATTCCGTAAGAGCTTGTTTAAAGCTATGGATTAATGAGGAAGAGTTGTTTTTTATTCCAGACTTTGTGAATTCTTCAATCAATTCTTGATAGACTTGTTCCATGTTTTGAAAGTTATTAGGGTCTAATGGCTGGAACCATGCTAATGCCGTGTCTATAAGGGTTAGTCCAAAAGATTCATATTGGATCAAGAAATCTTCCACTTGTTCGGCTCTGATTACTTGCTTGAATTCAGCTATGTGATTGTAGGGTTCACTGGAGCCATCATAGTGGTCATGCATTTGGCAACTTGGATTGGCCTTAATCTTCTTCCTGGTTCAGGTGGTCTGAGCATTATAGGGAAGACTGGTCTTCCTATCGGTATACCTGGTCCTCTTACTACAGGTGGTCTATCAAGGACATGAATTCTATTCCTTGGTTCAACTGGTGGCTGAGGCCGATAGTTAGGATTATTGCCTGGTGTAGCGAACTGCACATGTGGTCTAACTGGTATATGTGTTTGTTGTGTCTATCCCGAATGCTGATATGAATTATCTTGATAAGTTCCTTGGGGGTTTTGTGAAGTAGTGGCTTGATCCCTAGAAGGGAACACTGGTATGTTCTGATATTTCAACCCTGCTCTTTCTAACTTCGTTAAAGGCCAGTACCTCCTCTGGCTTTTGTCCAAATACGTGATAATGGTGGGGAATTCAAGATCTTGCAATTCATAGATGGTGGTTGGGTTGGGGGTTTCTTCCCACAAAGAAGAGTGTGCTCTCAGAAGATGCTCCATCCCGTTGATCAAATAAACATCCATTAGGGAATCATCTTGGGGGACTAGGTCTCCTCTCCAAACCCTAATCACAATGGATTTCCCTCTAGGTGTAGACACCTGTTCTTCATGTCCCTCTTCATTAAGGTTGTGGGCATTGCCTTCTTCCCCTTGTTCGTTGATGTTTTCAGGGTGTTCCGTGACTACATACTGAATATCCCTTTTGTCCATGTAGAATCCTCCTGCATATTTAACTGCTGGTCTAGGTACTATGTAAGCGTCTATAGCTTTCTTTAGTCTGGCCACTGATCGGTTTAGCCCATCTAGGTAGATAGGTATTCCGTGTTGGTTGGTGTTCACATATCTAAAGATGTTCGATATTCACCCTCAATAATTGACATCATGCCAATTATTGGTACAAAATTCTGCATATCCTCTGAAGCCATGAGAATTTCTTCCTCAGACTCACTCGAGGTTTCAGAGTAATGTGAACGACTACTTGGTTCGGCTACACTTCCTACAGAAGAAATTACACTTCTTCGGCTCCCTAGGGTTCTTCCAAAACTTAGGTTCATTCACTTAAAAACTCTCGTCTCGTTTTAACCAACTCCTAGCTTCCAATGCTCTTTGCTGAGGTCCCAAGTTATAGGAATTATTTGATTAGCTAAGAAACTCTCTCTGAATCCACGATACATGATATTCAACCCAAAAGAATATACCATGATACTCGATATCTCACACACTAGAATATTCTATGATACTCGACACTCAAGAAATATCGCCCTCAGGATTCCACAATAGTCGATATTTGACTCACTGTAAAAAGTCACGATACTCGATACTTGACCGTTTGGGCATTATCACGATACTCGATATTAAGCTAGAGCACGATACACGATACTTGACATCTGAGAAAGTCACGATACACGATACTAGTCCTGTATCACGAAAAATCACGATACTCGATGCTAGGAATGTCACGATACTCGATATTCGATTGGAAAATGCCACGATACTCGATATATGATAAGTATCGCGAGAATTTCTTCGACGATACTCAATATCAGGCAAGTATCGTGAAAAAATTCAACGATACTGGATAGCAGTCAGGTATCGTGAAAAATGTCGACGATACACGATATCCGACAAGTATCGTCACAGGAGTTCACAATATCCAGGTATCGTGATACTCAACTACGAGAGAACACGATACTTGGCATTTTTTCAATTTTCAAGAAGTACATTTAGATTTTAAGTGAATACAAGTGGTCCTAAAGCCTCTCTCCCCTCTTCCCAATGCCTGAGGTCGTGTTTCTCTTCCACTAATTGATTTTGAAGGAATTCTCCAGTAATGTTGGAATGTACTCACCTTTCCAAGGTTCTCCATCTCCTTTGTTCACTTCTGCTCGCTTTTCTTGCCCCACACACCTCGTTTCTTGCTCACGCGATATGTGCCTTGCCATCTCTCTCTCTCTCTCTCTCTCTCTCTTTCTTCGATACTTGCTTGGAGACAAGTGATTTGTAAAAAATAGTTTTTTTGGTTTTTATACTTTTGAAAATTCTTTCCTACTACAAATACTAACAAGAACAAAGGTTGAAAGCTACTCTATCTTCCTAACCTACTCTCTTCTTCCTTCTACTCTACTCACTCCACTCATTTCCCTAGACTATCAACTCACTACACACACTCCAAGAGCGAGAAGTAGTAAGTGCAGATGAGTGTGACTTACGAAAGAAGAGAAATTCACAACTCCTCTACTCGCTTTAATGCTAAGAGCTACTTACCATCACACGAATGCCTCGGTTTGATTCAACATTCCCCGGCAACGGCGCCAAAAACGTGTGTACCTAAGACCAACTTAGGGACTTGTGGAAAAATGACTATACCTTGATCCCCCTCAAGTGCATATAGTGGGGATTCATGCTTTATTTATCAATCCGAGGAGTATCAAAACCTAGCCGAGTGTATGAAGACATGCATTCAAATGATGATCAATGCAAATGAGCTTCCCAAAGAGGGTAAATAAGTCTAAATCTATTCCAAACAAGGTTTAGGGATCTGTTGAGATGTCACGATACTTGGAGCAGCAGCCAACAGTAAATCGAGCTTTTCTCTCAGCTCCGAACTCCGAATATAGTGAAAAGCGGGTTCATTTCGAAGCTCTCGAGAAGACGCATCTAAATGGTGGTCTTTTCACTCAATTCTAACACTTCTGCTTCAAGTTATGAGCAAAATACTGAGTCGTGGGAATGATCTTCCTACACTTCAGCACTTCCTATACTTCACACACACCTTAACAACAGCAAACAAGCACTTTCATGGATAGACAACACTTCCAAACACTCTTTTCAAGCATCACACATGCACACAAGCTCAGAAAGAAGAAGATACAGAGAGGAGAAGACGCAAATTCGAAATTCTGTGCTCTTGATTCTCACAATGGCAAAAAGTCTTTACAAAGAGTCACAAATTGACTTATATTCATGTGCCCTAAAAATGATCCTTTCACACAAGAGACCGGCACTTTATTCACTAAAAGGTTAATTTCCTACTAATTTACATGGGTAAACTACTAATCTCCAAGGGTATGCATCTAGAGTACTCCTCTAGTGCATTTACATCGGAAAATATGTTACAAAATGGCTATGATACAAAAATAAAGTGTCCGAATCGGAAAAATTTTGGGGCCCGTCTTTTTCTCTGCCTTTTGCTCTTCTTAGCTCTGCAACACGCCTCTACAGAGAGAGGGATTTGAGGTGCCTTTCTCTTCTCCCTCCATGTAGCACAAGAACAAGAGAAAGAGAGAGCGCTTTATGCTCTCCTCCTTCCCTTGCTACCATGATGATAGAGTTTTCAATGCCCAATTGATAGCTTATTGCAACCCAATGTACCTGCTATATGGGATAAACTTTCCCTTTGTTCTCTTCTCTCGTTAGCCCACAAGGATGAGCTCTCACATGCATTTTTGTCAAGGCCCATATTAGGCCTTAAGAAACCAATGAAAGAGAGATAAATAAAGTGATCTCTTTTCTTTGATATTATAAGAAAATAGTAGAGTAATATGGGTTGCCTAAAGATCATAAAGAAAATACTTTCATATGAATCTCACATGGCTTTACTAGGGAGCATATATGACTTAGAGTAGTGATCCCAATTATCTCTTGGATAGATTTCCAAAAACAATTGTTTGTAGAGTTCTCTCAAGAAGTCTATAGCAAGAATAATCGGGCCACATTTCTAAGGTGGATCAATACACCTAGGGCTAACATGCATATCACTCACCGTTTCACTAAATTTGAGGTAAATTTCAACCAATTTCCTATTACACATAGAATGGCCCTAGATCTAGACAAGCAAACCTAAAGGTTATTCAAGAAACTAAACCTAAAACTCTAGAGAAAGGACCTAGGGCTCAAGAACAAACGAGGTGACCTTTCAATCAACCCCTAAGGTGCATGTGGTGTGATGAGTTTGACTATCCATACTAGATGTGCAATTTATGCAAAGAAGCTAGATGGAAATTGGATTACTAAAAAAAGAAGGAAGATATGTGATTAAATGATCAGGATACCATTAAGAAGGACTTTGGAAAAGGAGAATGGAAAAAGTTCTATGAGGCCTCAATTAGCTAGAACACATCCACATTTAGACTTGATAAGGACAAAAAAAAAGACGATGTGTTTTGAACTCATGCTTATGATGTTTCTAGTAAAAGCAAGTTGATTACTAAAACTCTATGCACTTCAAGTTCTAATATTCATGCAAAAACTTTTTGGAATGATCCAATCGATATGTTCTCGGTCTTTTCTCACAAAATCAATACATATGAGAAAAGGAAAAGAGATGATGGAAAAGAGGGTCAAGAAAAGAGAAACACAAGGTCTAAGAAAGAAGCAAAGAACACTGAGCCTAAGAAGGATGTAGAAAAGCACGAGTCATAGAAGAAGGCTAATGAAGTTAAAGAGAGTCCTAACAAAGGAAAGGTTCATCAAGGAATTGAGGGAATGAAAAAACCCATAGACGAAGAGAAAGGTGAAGAGAAACATGAAGAAATGCAAGCTACTCAAGAGGGAGGTGAAAAGGGAGAGAAAGAAGGCAAGAAGCAACCCCCTTTTTAATTAATTTCCCAATTACAAAAACAAATTGATATAAAAAAGGTTGTATATGAAAAGGTGATGAAGTCTCAAGCTAACCTTATTTTAGAAAAACTTATAGCACTAGCACGAATTGATGTAAAAAAAGATTTTTTGAGTGTTATAAAGAGAAGAAGAGAACCAATCAAAGTGAAAAATGAAGATATTGAAATGGAGGAGATAAAAGAAAAAGGAGAACCAAAAGTTAGTATGATGAAGGCCAATGAATTTGAATTTGATAAACCTTATGCCAACAAGAATTATCTAGGACCAATGGTTGGTAACACAGAGAAAAACAATGGGAACCCAAAGATTCATTATATGCAAAAACAATGGGCACGAGCTACAATTGATACAATAGTGATAATCCATGATAGTAATAAGCCTTATGCAGCTCTAATAGACTCGAGATATGAAATAAATGTTGTATTGCCAAAGCTATGTGAAGAGAGGAAATGGCCGCTTGATTGGGATCATGGATGGAAAATGAAGTTAGCCAAGAATGTGCATGGATATTTACTTGGTGCTTGTGTGAATGTCACAATTTCTATTGGTGATGTTGAAGAAGATCACAATTTCTTTGTCCATGATGACTATTTGTACCCAATTATACTTGGTCAATGAAGATCATAATTTCTTTATGCATGATGACTGTTTGTATTCGATTGTACTCACTCAAACATTTATCTATGAGCAAAGTATGGAAACAAAGGTGCTAGATGAGGGAAGTGCATTCTCCAAGATTCATTCTCGATTACTAAGTTAGTAGAAGTTATGATAATTTGTGTCAATCACCCAGGAAACTGACAATCAATAATGACGTTTCCTCTAATGCATTTGGAACATGAATTCGAGTAAGTGCCACTATTATGCAGGTAAATAGTGGTACATATGTCCTTGACTTCCTGTGTGATGCTATTATTGCTTGAGAAAACTTTTCATTTGTCTTTGCCTAGGATAGATTTTGTTTGTACATAGCAAATCCATTCAAAGAAAAATGAACAAACAAATTAAAAACGTGAAAATCAATTACAAATTCATGGCCTACTTGAGTTTGAAGAAAACGTTTTTGGGGTATTTGAATATTTTCTTGCACTAATATGATGGAAGAAATTGAAACATTCATGACTGAGGAACAATTACAATCAAAGTTTGTTCCATTACTATCATTAGAAATGTATGCTATATTACATCAGTGGATCAATGATGTTAAACAACAAAGAAGCAAGGTCATATATTTTGCAAAAAGGATTTTCTTCAAATAGGTGGCAATTACAAAAATTAAAAATGGAAGCATTTACTTTAGCAAGTAGTGGAGGCCAAAAGAGAATCAATCCAAAAACTGAATCGAACAAGAAGAGTGGATGCTCAAAGTAGTGGAGTTATGGAGAAGAGCTCACAAAGTCATCATGAGACCTCATGGTCACTTGGCTACAAAAGAGGCAACAGAGGACACTCAAATAAAGAGGAAGAAGGTGCTAAAGTCCCCTTGTAGGTTCTACAGTCTCACAGACTATGTCCAACCACTCACCATTTCTAAGTAGCCTGATTGCGAGAGTCATATCTCTCAATGTATGTATCCATTTCTAGAGTTTAAATATTCATTGGAAATCTTATCTTGTATACTTCCTCTATCTCAAATAGTTTTGTTAAATTTAGCATCATGCTCTTTGAGTCATTAAGTTTTTAGTGAAGACCAATTTTCAACCTAACTGAGTGGACAGACAACCTGTTTTGAGGCAAAGAGTTTCCAAACCGAAAATACTCCAAATTGAGTTTTTGATAGCTCATTTGAAATATATTAGTGTCTAGTTTGAGTGAACAAAGACACAAGTTCATTGTGTTCTTCAATTGATACCAGTTTTCATTGTAAGGTTCAACTGTAGGTAAAAGTCTTGATCCTAAGAAGGTTTTCTACACTTTTCGTTGCGCATAGGGGAGGAATTCTCCAACATTTGGTATCAAAGCTCAATAATAGAGCATTGGAGTTTGAAGAGGCAAAGCATTGGAATTGAAGTAAAGCAAAGGAGAAGCTACAAATCAAGGGGGAGCTTTGTAAAGCCAAGATAGAGCACCACAACATATTGAGGTAAACTTCAAACTTGGAAGTTTTCAATGGTTGATTTAGGATAGCAAGTTGAGAAGTTAGATAAAGATAGCTTTCAGTCTTGGAGGTATAGAATGACAAATTACCTTAAAGGTAAAGGTTTATGAAGCCTAGTTACTGGAGATGATCCACAACCAATGGACCTTCAAGATCCCAAAATTACTACAGCACAAAGGAGACAATTTGCAGATTGGGAAGAGAGGAACTGAAGGGTGATGTTCCTCATTTCATAATTTATTTCTAACACTATGATTGGTCATATGCAAAGCCTAGAGACAACGAAGGAAGTTTGCAAAGCATTGGAGAAGGTGTATGCTACCTCAACAAGGTCTTGGAAGATGCAACTCAAGGATGAGCTCAACAACATGAAGAAAAGCTCAAACCAAAGCATTAGTGAGTATACATTGAAGATCAAGGAGCTTTGATATCAGTTAGCATCAATTGGATGCAAGATAGAAGAGGAAGACATCATTCAAACAAATCTCTATGGCTTGAGAAGTGAAGAGAAGTGCAAGCCCCTCATCACAAACATTCTTTATAGAGACCCTCTACCAACATTCGATGAGATTATACCAACTCTTGTGGCTGAAGAGGTTTTTCAACAAAGAGAAGGCAATAAAGGTGAGGACAACCATAGCTGAATGTTATATGCAGGTTGAGGTAGAGAAAAGAACTCAAGAGGAGGCTCGAGAGGAAGAGAAAGAAGCTACAAGAACACAAATTCCAACCAACACAACTCGGAGGACAACAAGGACAACTCAAATGACAACACACATGGAAGAGGTCAAGGAAGAAATAGAGGAAGAGGTCGAGGTTCATACAATCCTCATAAAGTTATAACATGTTTCATTATGGTAAAGTAGGACATTATGCAAATGATTGTTGGCAAAAGAGTGGAAGGCTGAATGGAGGAAGCTAAAGAAGCCAAAATAACTATGCTAGTACATCAAGTGAAGGAGACAAGCAAACCATGCTTGCCATGAAGCATGAGTATAGAAACCTGAGAAGTGATGATAAAAAATGGTTTACAGATTCAGATTGCAGAAATCATATGACGTGCCAAGGAGATTTATTCCCAAATCTACAAGCTCCAAGTGGAAAAGGATGTGTAGAGACCGGTGATGAAACTCAACACACAATTCAGCATGTTGGAGAAATCAAGCTTGGAGACAAGAAGGTATTGATTGATGTTCTTCATGTTCCTACTATTGCAAAGAATTTGATTTCAGTAGGACAAATCGTAGAGAAAGGATAGCATGTTATCTTCAATGAAAAAGACTGCTTTATAAAGAATCCAAAGAAGGATTCAAGATTGTTGCTCAAGGAAGGAAAGAAGGTAGGATGTTCACTTTGGACATTCAACAACCACATAGAAAGGTGATGTATATTCAGTTTGGAAACAAGAAAATTGTTGAAACTGTTTTGTGGCACAAAAGGTTTGGACATATCAATATTCCCAAGCTCAAGGACATGAGCAACCATGAAGTGGTAAGAGGTCTTCCAAGCTTCAATGATGCTTGATTGAATGAGTTTTGTGAATCATGCCAACTAGGAAAGCAAAGATATATCACAGAAGTTGCAAGATGCATGCTCAATGAGATGAAGGTTCCACTAAACTTTTGGGTTGAAGCAGCTAGTACGGCTGTTTATTTGATGAACAGTGCATAATTTAACTCTCGAGGAGGTTTATTCCAGTAAGAAATCTGATCTTACACATCTCAAAGTTTTTGGATGCGTGTGTGATGTTCACATTTCTCAAGAACTAAGGACAAAGATGGAGCCAAAGTCGAAAAGATGTTTTTTCATTGGATGTTCATCAGAGCTAAAAGGATATACATGCCACAATCTGGTGACAAAGGAGCTATGTGTTGATATATTTCGGTAGTGATGTGTGTGAACACACTAGGATCGCCGGGACACTTTTTTCCCTCTTTAAGAGGTTTTTTTCCCTTGGCTTGTATATACGCCTATTGCCCTAATGGGCTACTTATCTTTGTACATTCTCTAGTAATATATTGAGTATTGTGTGTTGTGCCCCAAGCTTCTTCTTCTTTCTTGTGTTGTTCACGTGCTTCCGTAGACGTCTAATTCCAATAATCGGCATTAGAGAAGGTTGCCGCTTCATTTAGGGCATCGTCGACACTCCTCTAGTTGCAGTCTCAGAATCGCACGAATTTTGGTGAGCATACTCAGTGTGTTTCGGCCTCCAAATGCACTATCGTAGTGCTTGTGTAGGCTATTTCATCTTTTTGTGCCAAAGGTATATACCAGTTTCGGTTCGCCAGTATAAGCGTCTCAAAGTCTGCTACAGGTCTAGCAGAATTCATCTAGGCAGTTATGCTCAACTTTTTGAGATAGAGTTAATTTTCTGCATCAAGGTATTTTAGTCACCGGCCATGGCTGAAAGCAGTGATGTATTCCGTATGTTGGGTGTTGAGGATAAGTTGGATGGTACCAACTACCTGTTATGGGCTTATATGATGCGACATGTATTGGTTGCAAAAGGACTGTGGAACATTGTGCACGGTGTTGAAAAATGTCCTATCACACCTGCAACTATTACAACTGTAGGTACTGAAGCTGATGTAGAAGGTGTCGACGATGATGATATTCTACATATTCCTATTCGTGCTGCGGTTTCTATTGCACCTTCTGTAGAGCAGATTCGTTGGGATGGCAGAGATGCTCAAGCACATGCATTGATAGCTTTGTCTGTCAAATGTGCCATTATTCCTCACATTCGCTCTTGCAAAACAACTAAGGATGCTTGGGATACATTTACCACATTGTACCAAGCTAGGAATGAGGCTCGTGTTGCTTACCTCCAAAAATAGTTGGAGAGTAAGCACATGAATGAAAGTGATTCTATGGACAGTTTTCTAACAAAGATCAAAGGCTTGAAGGAACAATTGATTTCTGCTGATGAGGTTATACCAGATAGCTCACTTGTGCAGACCATTCTGATTGGTCTTCCTAATTCATATCAGAGTTTTGCTTCTACTCTTTGGTTGATGATAAAAGGCAATCCAAATGCCTTGCCATTCGAGGATTAATCTCTGTCCTATTGCAGGAGGATCAGTCCAAGCAGAATAGGTCCATTATGCGTGTTGAAGATCAAGATTTTCGGGCTAGTTAGAAGGGCAAAGGAAAATGGAGCTCTTCAACTAGTAAGCAGAAATCTGCTAATTCTCCACAACCGAAGAGGGAAGACAAAGATGAAAAGAAATATGAAAAGTAGAAATTGTTTTGCAAGTACTGTATAGGAAATGATCATATCATAAAGAACTATCCAAAACTGGTTGCTAAAGAGGCAAAGAAGGAAGAGGCTAGAATGGTTGTTGTAGAGGCCTCTACACCAAAAACAGAGTCTGCTAATCTTGTGCAGGAAGAAGAATGGGTGTTTACTACTGTTTGCAGTTTTGACCTATCTTCTCATGAGTAGTGCATATCTGCAGTAGACTCAGATGTTTGGTACTTTGAAAGTGGGGTGACCAAACATATTACCTCGCAGCACAGTTTCTTCTCTTCACTCCAGCCTTCCCCTACAGGGAATATTGTTACATGCGCCAACAACTCCTCTTATCCTGTTATGGGAGTTGGTAAGATCATTTTGACTATTGCTGATGGTAGTTCTTTCACTTTGTCATATGCTTTGTTTGCGCCAGGGATCAAGAAAAATCTCTTATCAGTTTCTGCATTAGCCAAGATTGGCTTGGTTGTGAAATTTCTTGATGACAGATGTACAGTTCATGATCTGTCAAATGGCGATGTTATTATTGCTTCTGGCATTTTATGTCGTGGGCTGTATAAGCTCATAAACTATGAAAGATCTGCAAATGATTCGGCATGTGCAGTACATGATTCTCAAGTTATGTCAGATGCAAAGCTTTGGCATGCACGTTTTGGTCATCTGAATTTTGCTAGTTTGCTACGCCTGCAGAAATATGAAATGGTGTCCTTTTTGCCCAGACTTGAGGCACTCGGAAAACATGTTTGTGAAGGTTGTATTTTGGGTAAAATGCAGCATTCCTCCTTTCCAAAAGATGGTTCAGTTCGGGCTACTCAGAAATTGCAGCTTGTACATAGTGATGTCTGTGGTCCTATGCAGACACCTTCTTTTGGAAATTATCTTTACTTCGTGACATTCATCGATGATTTTTCCAGGCATGCATGGGTATATCCATTGAAGGCAAAGTTCGAAGTGTTCATGTGCTTCAAACAATTTTTGGTTTTGGTTGAAATATGTTAGCATGTAAAATGGGCACCCGCCGTTCTGATCAAGGGGGGAATGTATGTCTTCTGATTTTAATGCATTTCTAGATGAACGTGGGATAAAACACCAGTGTACAGTGCCATATACACCTCAAAAGAATGGAGTTGCTGAACAAAAGAACAGGTCACTCATGGAGATGGCGAGATGTATGGTCAAGAGTCAGGCTTTACCAAATAGTTTCTCACTTGAGGCTATCATGTGTGCAACATATGTACTTAACAGGTGTCCCACTAAAGCACTGCAGTCTATCACTCCATATGAGGCTTGGCATGATTGCAAGCCATCTATTGCTCATCTGCGTGTTTTTGGTTGTTTGGCATATGCATTAGTGCCTGAACAACATCACAAAAAATTGGATGATAAAGTAGTAAAATTTATTTTTGTTGGGTAAAAATCTGAAAGTAAAGGCTATCCTTTGTATCATCCATAGACTAAATGCATTTTGGTTAGCCGGGATGTTGTTTTTGTGGAAGATGCTATTCGGCCATTGCTTTCATGTACTAAGGAGACATCTGTTAGCTCTAAAGACATGTATGATACTTTGTTGCCTCTTTTTATAGGTGGATAGTCTACTGCTGGTCCTAATGAGGCAACTTCTTAGCCTTTGTAGGTTTCATGTGATGATGTAGATCATTCCATTTCTGATGCAGATTTACATGATGCACTTGTTGATGAGAGAGCTGATATTGAGCAGGCAAAAACTATGCCAAAATGGCTGGTGTAGACTTTGCGTGACAACAAATTAGATGCATCTCTGTCATATCATACTCGTTTAGGCTCTCATAGTGCCTCTTTTGCATCAAATTGCTATGGTATGGCTGCATCTAGTCTCTGTGATGAGAATGATCCTGTTTTGTTTGATGAAGCACAAAATTCAAAAAAATTGGATGGCTGCTATGCAATCTGAATATGATGCTATAATGAAGAATGGTACTTGGTCTTTATGTGACTTGCCTCCTGGCAAGAAGGCGATTGGGACTAAAATGGGTATACAAGCTAAAGCATAATCCTGATGGTACAGTTGATAGGTATAAGGCTAGGCTTGTTGCAAAGGGTTATGCACAGGAAAGAGGCATTGATTTTGATGAGACCCTTGCACCTACTTGCCAAATGACTACGGTTCATAGCATCTGTGCACTTGCAGCTCATCATAGTTGGAATGTACATCAGAAAAGGCATGAGAACCAAGTGTGCAGGTTAAAGAAGGCATTATATGGCTTAAAGCAAGCACCACGTGCTTGGTATGAAAAGATACATGCCTATCTGATTGCACATGGTTTCGAGAACATTCCAACTGAAAGCACCTTATATGTTAAGCGTGCTAATGATGTACTTCTGATCATTGTGGTTTCTGGTGATGACATGCTGCTCACTGGTCCTCATGAGAGGCATATTGCTGATTTTAAGGACGATTTACATGCCTCATTTGAGATGTCTGATTTGGGGCATTTGCATCACTATTTGGGCATTCAATTTATGCACCTTGATTGTGGAATGACTTTGTGTCAAATGAAATATATTGACACATTATTGCAGTGTTTCGGCCTTGAAGACTGTAACCGTATTGCCACTCCTATGGAGACAGGTTTACGATTGAGTCTTCAAGATGCTGGAGATGCATTTGATGCTATTCTCTATCAGCAGGCTGTTGGATGCTTGATTTACTTATGCATTACTCGACGAGATATTCAGTTTTTTGTCTCACAGATGAGCAGGCTTATGCATTGCCCAGGTGTTAAGCATTGGCAGGCGGTTAAGCACATCTTTGGCTACTTGAGTGGTACTTTTGCACTTGGGTTGTTTTATCCCAAGGGGGGATCACTACCGCCAGATTTGCATGCTTTTTCTGACTCTGACTGGGCTGGTTGCTATGACACTCGTGTGTCCACTAGTGGCTTTTGCTTCATGCTTGGTAGCTCATGTATATCTTGGTTGAGCAAGAAGCAGCCTATTGTGGCCACCTCCAGTTGTGAGGCTGAGTATAGGGCAGCTTTCACAGCTACTGTTGAGTGTGTGTGGCTCAGAAGCCTTATGGCTGATTTGGGTGTTGGTCAGTCTTCTACCACCACCATCTTCACTGATAGTGAGAGCGCATTGGCAATTGCGAGGAACCCTATGTTCCATGCTCGCACTAAGAACATTGAGGTGCATTATCATTATGTCAGGGAGAGGTTCTCTGCTGGGGAGATCAGCTTGGCATATGTGCCCACGCAAGAGAACATTACAGACCTTTTCATGAAGGCTTTGCCTAGAGAGAAGTTTGAAGCTTTCCGCAAAGCTTTGGGCTTACTTCCTTTTGTGAATTGATTCCACACAGCTTGGCAGTTCCTTATACATGAGTGCTAGCTCCTTATTCACTGCATCACTCCTAGGTGGGATTTGTTGATATATTTAGGTAGTGATGTTTGTGAACACACTAGGACCACTAGGGCATTTTTTTGCCTCTTTAGGAGGTTTTTTTCCCCTAGCTTGTATATACACCTATTGCCCTAATGGGCTACTTATCTTTGTACATTCTTGAGTAATACATTCAATATTGTGTGTTGTGCTCCAAGCTTCGTCTTCTTCCTTGTGCTAAGACCATGGTTTGGAGACAAAGGGAAAGAGAAGATTCTTGAAGAAGATCATGAAGATGATGGAGGTGTTGTCCAAGAAGAATTTTAGCAAACAAGCACTCAAATGTCAAGTCAAGAAGCTTCTACATCACATGGAGAAAGCTCAACATGGAAGGGGAGACTAAGGAGTCATTCCTCATCATAGATATTAGATTCTGAAAGATTTGAAGCTGAAAGTATGGCCCAAAATAGTGATTCAAATGCAAGTGAAGAAGAGTACGAAGAGGTGATTACATGAAAGGTAAAGTTGAACCGATTGAAGAATTAGTATTCAAGAGGAAATGAAAGGATGTCTTCAAGAGCAAGGTATCCAATCCAAAGGCTGAGCTGTGATAGTTTTATTGCAAAGCATTTTGCATATATGACATAGGTGGTCAAAGACAGAACCAGATGCATATGAAGAAGCATGTACACAAAAAGAATGGCAGCAAGCTATGCAAGAAGAGATAAAAGCTCTCAAGGACACTCACACATGGGAGCTAGTTCCAAAGGCTAAAGGTATAAAGATTGTTCCAAATAAATGGGAACTTAAAGTAAAGAGAAATGCTAATGGTTGTCTAGCTAGGCATAAAGCTAGACTAGTAGCAAAAGGATTCAAGCAGACTCATGGCATTGACTATGAAGAGACTTTAAGCCCGATTGCAAAGATGGGAACAAAAAGAACCCTGATTGCAATGAGTGTAGCAAGGAGAGGGCCATTATCCCAATTGGACATAAAAATGCTTTTCTTAATGGAGAAATTCAAGAAGAGTTATACATGATTCAACTGATTGGATAAGAAAATAAAAAGCATGCAGATTTTGTTTGTAGATTGAAAAAAGATTATATGAGTTGAAGCAAACACCACGTGCTTGGAACCAAAGATTGCTTGAGTACCTCACAAGGTGTGGGTATAGTCCAAGTAGTGCAAATCCTTCTCTTTACATGAAGAAAGAAGAAGGTAAGAAGGTATACATCTGCATATATGTGGATGATCGCATCTTAACATGAAGTAATGTTGCAGGAATAAAAGAGATTAAAAAAAACTTGATAAGGAGTTTAAACTTTCAGATCTTGGTGAGCTGAAATATTTTTTAGGCATTGAGGTGGTCTATGGGAAAGATGGAATCTACTTGATGCAAAGAAAGTACCTGCTGGACTTTTCAGATTTGGAAAAAGTGAATGCAAACAACTCACTCAACCTATGGACACAAATGTGACGTTATGCTCAAATGATGGAGAGAAGTTACATGATGTAACTATATATAGGAGTATTATAGGTTCATTGATCTATGCTATGATCACAAGACCAGATTTGTGTTATATCATTGGAGTTCCTTCTCAATTTATGCAAACTCCAACAAGTGAACATTTAAATTCAACCAAATGAGTGCTAAGATATGTGAATCATGCAATCAATCATGCCTTTTTTTACAAATATGATGAAGAATTGTAGGTAACTGACTTTAGTGATGCTGATTGGGCTTGTTCGAAAGAAGACAGAAGATCCACTTCAGGTTATGTGTTCATGATAGGTAGCAAATCTATCACATGGAGCTCGAAGAAGCAACCCACTATTGCATTATCATCTACAGAAGTTGAATGTAGAGGATTAGTCTTTGCAACTTGTGAAGATATTTGGATTAAGAAGTTCTTGGCTGATCTTGATGTGCAGGTAGACACCATTCCAATTTATGGTGACAACATGTCAATCATTCACTTGACAAACAATCCAATGTTCCATGCATGAAGTAAGCACATAGAAGTGCATTATCATTATGTTTGAGAAAATTTTTTGAGCAAGGATGTGGATTAGAACAAATGACCAGATTGCAGACATGTTTACAAGGTTTTTAGATGCTTCTAAGCTAAAGAGGCTCAAGGATGAAATCAATTTGCAAGATATGGTTGAAGGTACAAGCTCACATGTGAGCTTGAGGAGGAGTGTTAAAAAATAAAGAAGCAAGGTCGTATACATTTTGCAAAAAGGATTTTCTTCAAATAAGAGGCAAATACGAAAATGAAAAATGGAAGCATTTACTTTAGCAAGTAGTGGAGGCCAAAAGAGAATCAATCCAAAAACTGAATTGAATGAGAAGAGTGGTTGCTCAAAGAGGTGAGTTATGGAGAAGAGCACATGAAGTCATCATGAGAGCTTGTGGTCACTTGGCTACAAAAGAGGCAACGGAGGACACCCAAGTACAGAGGAAGAAGGCACTAAAGTCCCCTTGTAGGTGTTGATATATTTAGGTAGGGATGTGTGTGAACACTCTAGGACCATCGAGACACTTTTTTCCCTCTTTAGGAGGTTTTTTCCCCCTGGCTTGTATATATACCTTCTGCCCTAATGGTTTACTTATCTTTGTACATTCTAGTGGTAATACATTCAGTATTGTGTGTTGTGCTCCAAGCTTCTTCTTCTTCCTTGTGTTGTTTGTGTGCTTCCGTAGACCTCGAACTCCAACAATTGGTATCAGAGTAGGTTGTCGCTTCATCTAGGGCATCGTTAACATCCCTACAATTGCAGTCTTAGAATTGCATGGTGAGCATACTCAAGATGATTAGGAGATCAAAATAGCTTCGCCTTATCGTGTCGAAATCGTGATCTGAGCTCGTTTTGGCCTCCAAGCGCACTACCGCAATGCTTGTGCATGATATTTCATCTTTTTGCACCAAACATATATACATGTTTTGGTTAGATAGTATACGTGTCTCAAAATTTTCTATATGTTTAGCAGAACTCGTCAGGGTAATTCTGATCAACTTTTTCAGATACAATCATTTTTCTGCATTCGAGTATTTTAGTTAGTGGCCATGGCTAAAAGTAGTGACATATTTTTTATGTTGGCTATTGAGGATAAGTTGGATGGTATGAATTACCCATTGTGGGCTTATATGATGTGTCATGTATTGGTCGCAAAAGGATTATGCAATATTGTGCAAGGTGTTGAAAAATGTCATATTACACCTGCAAATACAAGTACTGAAGTTGATGCAGATAGTGTTGAAGATGAAGATATTCTTCATGTTCTTGTTCATGCTGCAATTTCTACTGCACCTATTGTAGAGCAAATTTGTTGGGATTGCAAAGATTCTCAGGCACATGCATTGATAGCCTTGTCTTTCAAACAAGCCATTATTCCTCACATTCACTCTTGCAGAATAGCTAAGGATGCTTGGGATACACTTACCACATTGTACTAGGCTAGGAATGAGGCTCGTGTTGCTTACCTTCAAAAACAGTTGGAGAGTGAGCATATGAATGAAGGTGATTCTATGGACAGTTTTCTAACAAAGATCAAAGATTTGAAGGAACAATTAATCTCTACTGATGAAGTTTTGCCCAATAGTTCACTTGTGCAGACTGTTCTGAATGGTCTTCCCAATTCATACCAAAGTTTTGCTTCTCCTCTTTGTTTGATGATGAAGGAAATCCAAATGCCTTAACATTTAAGGAGTTAGTCTCTGTTCTGTTGCATGAAGATCAGTCTAGGCAGAGCACATCCATTATGCATGTCATAGATCAAGCTTTCTTGGCTAGTTAGAAGGGCAAAGGTAAATGGAGCTCTTCTACTAGTAAGCAAAAATCTACCAATTCTGCACAATCGAAGAAGGAAGACAGAGGAGAGAAGAAAACAAAAAAGTAGAAATTGTTTTGCAAGTACTCTAAAGCAAATGATCATGTCATAAAGAATTGTCCAATACTAGCTGCAAAAGAGTCAAAGAAAAAAGAGGTTGGAATGGTTGTTGTAGAGGCCTCTACACTGAAAATAGAGTCTTCTAATCTAATGCAGAATGAAGAATGGGCGTTTACTACTGTTTGCAATTTTGACTCATCCTCTCTTGAATAGTGTATGTCTGTAGTAGACTCAGATGTTTGGAACTTTGATAGTGGGGCAACCAAACATATTATCTCACAACGTAGTTTATTCACTTCACTGGAGCTTGCCCCTAAAGGGTATACTATCACATGTGCCAATGACCCCTCTTATCCTATCATGGGAGTTGGTAAGATCATTCTGACTACTACTGATGGTAGTTCTTTCACATTGTCGGATGCTCTATTTGTGCAAGGCATCAAGAAGAATCTGTTATCAATTTCAGCTTTAGCCAAGATTGGCTTGGTTGTGAAACTTGTTGATGATAGATGTGCAGTTCATGATATGTCAAATGGCGATGTGCTTATTGCTTCTGGCATTTTATTTCATGGGCTGTATAAGCTCATAGACTATGAAAAATTTATGAATGATTCAGCATGTGGAGTACCTAATTCTCAGGCTATGTCAGATGCATAGCTTTGGCATGCAAGCTTTGTCATTTGAATTTTACTAGTTTTCTACGCCTGTAGAAATCTGAAATGGTGTCCTCTTTGCCCAAACTTGAGGCACTTGGTAAACATGTTTGTGAAGGCTGTATTTTGGGCAAAATGCAGCGTTCATCCTTCTCAGAAGATGGTTTAGTTCGAGCTACTTAAAAATTGCACCTTATACATAGTGATGTATGTGGTCCTATGTAGACACCTGCTTTTGGAAACTACCTTTACTTCATGAATTTCATTGATGATTTTTTGAAGCATGCATGGATATATCCATTGAAAGCAAAATCTAAAGTGTTTATGTGCTTCAAACAGTTTCTAGTTTTGGCTGAAAATCTGTGAGCATGTAAAATGGACAACCTTCGTTCTAATCGAGGGGGGGGAATATTTATGTTCTGAACTTAATGCGTTTTTTGCTAAACGTGGGATCAAACATCAATGCAGAGTGTCATATACACCTCAACAAAATGGATTTGTTGAATGAAAGAATAGTTCATTCATGGAGATGGTGAGGTGTATGGTCAAGGGTCAGGCTTTACCACATAGTTTCTGGCTTTAGGCCGTTATGTGTGCAACATATGTACTTAACATATATTCCACTAAAGCATTGCAGTCTATCACTCCATATGAGGCTTAGCATGGTTGTAAGCCATCTGTTGCTCACCTGCATTTTTTGGTTGTCTGGCATATGTATTAGTGCTGGAACAACATCACAAGAAATTGGATAATAAAGCCGTAAACTGTATTTTTGTTGGGTACAATTTTGAAAGTAAAGGCTATCGTATGTATCATCCATAGACTAAATGCATTTTGGTTATCCGTGATGTTGATTTTGTGGAAGATGCTATTCAACATTTACTTTCATGTATGAAGGAGACATCAGTTAGCTCCAAAGACATGTATGATACTTTGTTGCCTCTTTTTACAGGTGGACAATCTAGTGCTAGTCCTAATGAGGCAACTTCTTAGCCTTTGTAGGTTTCATATGATGATGCAGATCATTCCATTTCTGATGCAGATTTACATGATGCACTTGATGAGAGAGCTGATATTGAGCAGACAAAAACTATGCCAAAATGGTTGGTGCAGACTTTTCATGATAGAAAATTAGATGCACCTCTATCATACTGTACTCGTTCAGGATCTCATAGTGCCTCTTTTGCATCAGATTGCTATGCTATGGCTGCCTCTAGTCTCTGTGATGAGAATGAGCCTGTTTTTTTTTAGAAGCACAAAATTTTGAAAATTGGATGGCTGCTATGCAATCAGAATATGATGCTATCATGAAAAATGATACCTGGTCTTTATGTGTCTTGCCTCGTGGCAAGAAGGCCATTGGCACTAAGTGGGTATACAAGCTAAAGTGTAAGACTGATGGAACAATTGATAGGTATAAGGCTAGGCTTGTTGCAAAGGGTTATGCGTGGGAAAGAGGCATTGATTTTGATGAAACCTTTGCTCCTACATGCCAAATGACTACTGCTCCTAGCATCTATGCACTTGCAGATCATCATGGTTGGAATGTACATGAGTTAGACATTAAAACTACATTTTTGAATGGTGACTTGCATGAAGAAGTGTATGTTTTTCAGCCTTGTGGCTTTGTGTAGAAAGGGCATGAAAACAAAGTGTTCAAGTTGAAGAAGGCATTATATGGTTTAAAGCAGCAAGCACCACGTGCTTGGTATGAAAAGATACATGTCTATTTGATTACACATGTTTTTGAGAACAATCCAACTGAAAACACCTTATATGTTAAGCGTGCTAATGATGTGCTTCTGATAATTGTTGTGTATGTTGATGACATGCTGCTCACTGATCCTCATGATAAGAATATTGCTGATTTTAGGCTCATTTGCATGCCTCATTTGAGATGTTTGATTTGGGAGACCAATTTTCAACCTAAGTGAGTGGACTAGTAGCCTATTTTTTTAAGGCAAAGAGTCTCCAAACCAAAAATATTGAAAATTGATTGTTTGATAGCTCATTTGAAAGGTATTAGTGTTTAATTTGAGTGAAAAAAGTCACAAGTTCATTTTATTCTTCAATTGATACCAATTCTCATTCTAAGGTTCAGTTATAGGTAAAAGTCTTGATCCTGAGAAGATCTTCTATACTTTTTGCTGCGCATAGGAGAGGAATTGTCTGACAAATGAGCCACATAACTTTAAGACAAATTTGCAAAGGAATGTTAGGACATGCCATATACTCTATGGGAGATCTCTATTCAGTCTATGATCAATTCCAATTGGTGTGATTGAAAGGAGAGACATTATTGTGATGGAGATGCCTCTTTGGTTAGTTCATATGTGCACATTACCTTAAGGTGGCATGAATTCAATTGCACACATGATGAATGCAATGAATTTAGCTGGACAATTTTATCTGGCACATTAAATTACCTTTCTATTAATAGTTGCATTGGGAAGGATAGCAATCCCTTTTTTTTAGAGTACAATGAATTGGAAACGCACTCACACCCAACCTCGTAAGGTAGAGGCACCCTTCATGTGGAACTAATGGATATGTCTAGCTAGAATTGAGCTTAGGACTTTCTCGTAGAGATTCAAGACATCAACCACTAGGCTATGCAGGCTAGCAAACTTATTATTGATAGTGAAAGATGTTGGGAATTCATTAAAGCTCATAATCTCAAGTGTGAAAAGATCTTTAAAAGACCTAGTAAATTAGGCTTAGCTTTTTTCATTGAAAAATCTACTTTTGGTGTGAATGAGGTGCTCATAGTTGGACATCAATGCAGCTTTTATGGTGATAAACCATATCCCCCAAAACTAAAAGCAAGTAATAAGATAGAGAATATTCTCAAGACTATGAGCTAAGTGAGAAGATTCTTCGGAGCATGTGTGTCATGGAGTATCATATATGAATAGGGATTAGAGGTGAGACCCTCCCCTTACTCATGATTGATATGATACTCACATGAGTGCCAAGTGGCACTCATGTGAGGAGCTTTGATCATTGACCCATATTGGGTATGTATGAGAGAGAGAATAGTTATAGAATCCCACGTGGCAACAGAAGAGTATACTTTGTGTGGTGATTGCGACGAGAGAGCAGCTGCGGAAATCGACATTCAAAAAGGGTTTATGTTATAGTGATGTTACATAAATTTCAGGAGCTATTTTGGATAAGTAGCCATTTTGGGCAAGGGAAATAATGTTGGATTTTTCTTACTTTGGTAGGAAAAACCATGCATACACATAGCCTATGTATTGACTTCCATATAAGATTAAGAAATCAAAAATATACCTCAGTATGATGGGAGTTTGAAGCTCCACAAAACCCCCTTCCATCACAGTTTGATAAAAAATTTGAGCACCTAAATTTAAGAAATTCCCATTTTGGAAGAGGGAAAAAGAGGTGCAATAGCTATGGATGGATGGGAAAAAGTATATATACTGAGAGTATGGTGTATGGAATTCTTAGGTGAATCATTAGATTCATCAAAATGATAAATTAAGGAGGAATTTTACTTCCTCAAAGACCCCCCCATACTATCCATCAGTTCACTAGTTTAGCATGTCCCTCTTGGAATGGCCATATCTTAGGCTAGAAGACTCCAAATTGGATGTGCTATGGCTCGTTTCAAAGACACAAGGTCTACTTTCAATTTATGAAAAGAATTTTTGGAAGAAATGTATTTTTGCAGGTCTGTACAACTCTACAAAATCTGAATAGTTTTTGGTAATTACCTTTCGAGAACCATATCTTTCAAACCGGGAAGGCAATTTGAGTAATTTTACTTCGAGCTCTTTGCACATGATATATATTTCAGTTTAAGAACATTTTTAGGTCCTAAAGTTGTTTTTACAGGTCTAAAGAAGGATTACTAATGCATTTTATGACTAAATTTGCATTATTTTGGTAATCACCTGACCATGCTTTATGTTTTGGGAAGTGATCCGATGTTTTTGGACACTTCAAAGCTTATATTAGGATCTAAGGAGGAAGGTGCAGAGGTCTCAAAGCTCATCAAGAAGAATTGGATGCATGCAATTTGAATACCAAAACTATTCAGGGATGTATGCTTTATGCTTCAGGCATTTTACTTTATGTTATGGCATGTTTTGTATGTACATGCATAGATTGGATTGCATACATCAAATGTTGATCATTGTTTAAATTATAAAAGTATGGATCAATAGGTGAGAAGCACACTTTTTGATTGTTTGCAGGAAAGAGGATTGCAGAAACTATATGGCTATGCAACACAAAGAATTGTTGCTAGCAATTGCTTTTATGTTTTTGCAGGTTATGGAGTTTATGGCATGCATGCCATGGGCTTGTCAAGCCCTATGTTGTTGGGTGGCCTGTGTGCCACTGAGCTTATGGTTAATTTTTTTTTTTGGGATTCCATTTCCTGGGGAAATGGTGTCAAAAAATTTCCCACCTCATGGCGTTATATACGCACTTACCTTTAGGTAAGAATGTCATGGCATGGTAACATGCCTTTTCTGCAAACATCAGTAAGCTATTACCATGCTTCTAAGCATGTATTTGATGGACTTGGTACCATCATAGTAGCATAGATAAGGCAACTTCAGTAGTAACATGATCCCTACACATAATCCTTATGGATTGAGACCATAGGATTGCTAGGGGAAGGAGCTACACCTTCACCATTAGTAATGTGCACAAGCAATCCTATAGGTTTTAGGAAGTTGCATACAGGAATGGGAGATATATTTATGATAATCTCCAAAGTAGTGAAGATTTACGTATCTTCACAAGAGTCTCACAGTATGATTAGGAAACTATGGGGTATTATTAGGAATACCCAATAAGTGATTAGTTTCACTCATGCACATCGCTTGAACAAATAGTGAAGCTTTTCTGCTACACTACTAAGGAAACCAATTAAATGGGATCATAGAGATGGGTTTCATGAAACAACATCGACGGGTGGTTATATGATTTGAGTGATGGTTAGGAAGGCCAGAGGTATGGCACTAGCTCCATGATTCAGAGCATAGATCCCTTAGTTAAGAAATAGTTGGGTTACCCAATACATATCATGTATATTGGGATCTACAGAAGGTACCTAGGCTCAGTCTTGGTACCTAGGAACAAGTTAGTTCGAAAAAGAAAGGGATATCCATTATTACATATTGATTAGAACTAAACTAACTAGTTCGAGGACATGGGACTCATTTGAGTCCACTGATATGATTTTAGGATATGGGATTCATAAGAGTCCACCTATATATTCCATTACATGGAATATATATTCGGTTTAGTGTAGGTATGGTATCGTGAATTGGAAGAAGTTTTCAATGGTATAGGATGGTGGAAATGACTTCCCTTTGAGCACTCTTCTTCTATGGCCAGGGAGAAAAGGACTTATCATTCATGGTGTCATGTCTCACTAGATCAGAGGAGAGCTCTTAGTAGACATCTCCTTACTATTGGGAGTTATCCTTCATAGTGTAGGGAAGATTTATTCTTCCAGTAGAGAATGTGATAGGTGATTTTATCACCATTAGTATCACATACTCATGTTGAGTCTTTCAGGAAGGATAATTCCATTAGTATGATTGGATCGTATAGATCCATACACAGAGGATGGTTGGCATAGATAGCTCTTTAGTATGGATACACATGTTTTTATGGTATCATGCCATACCATTGCTGAACATTTTAGTAGAGGGCTTTTACCCTTATAAGGAATTTATTTTCTCCACTCTTCATTACATATACCTTCATTACTTTTATTCTGCATCTTTATAGTAATGTCTGTAATGAGGGATTATGCATCAGTCATGAAAGAGAGGAGCAAATGAATTCATGAGTTTCTCTTTTAAGGAAAGGACAAAGTGGGAATTAACTTAGAGATCAAAGAGAGATCTCACTTTAGCTCAGTGGTCTCACTTTAGCTCCTGTTTTTTGAGAGAGAAAGATGGAAAGGAAAATATGATTTCTTCATAGGAGAAGAATAGAGTATGTTTTCCTTTAGACAGAAGAGGTGTTTGGGAAACATCTCTTAGTCTTTATTTCAGAAGGAATTCGTTTACTCTACTTTTCAATATAATTTTCCTTCATATGGGAGTATGATTCTCCACTATTTTGGAAGGAAAAGTATAGAGAACTTATGTGCATGTTCTCAGCTATGGATGAGTAGAGTAAATGGATCCAACAGACTCTCTTTCAAAGGGAAAGGGAAAGTGGAATAGGTTCCACTGCTAGAGCTCTTTTCCTTAGAAGAGATTGAAGAGAGAGAGAGAGAGAGTTTCACTTTCTCACTTTTAGGTTGTTTAGATAGAAGTCGCACTCTTCTATCAAAGACAAGAGGGAGATCAGTTAATCATGATGGTTAGATTGAGTCTCATGTGGTGGCTCTAGAGAGAACTAGTCATGTTTATTTCCAGTGATAGTCTTTGACTAGATGAGATGAGCTAGTTCTTGACATTAGTGAGAATGGGAATAGACTTATGACTTCTCTCTTTAGGGTTTATAGGAGATAGAGATATATCTAACCTATTAGGGTACCAAACTCTTAGTTGGCGTTACATCATGAGTATGATGAGTAAACATCACTTAGGAGGAAGGGTACTTAGGGATTATCTAAAGCTCAAAGAGAATGCTTTTTGCATTCATATGGCAAACTAAAGGAAAGAGAAAATTTTAGAGTTTGCACTAGTGCCAATAGATTCTCTTCCAATAGAATTTAGTCCAAAGGTAATGGATAACAAACCACAAACTTCTTGGTTGGTAAAATGTAGAGATTGCATTTTACTACCAAGAAATTCCTATGTATGAGCTACATGATGGATGTGCACAACTCACAAGGTAGTTTAGATTAAACTATTACTTGTGATTACACTCAAGGTAAGGAAGACCTAGAGTGGTATGAGGGAAATCTATCATTTAGTCTTAGATGGGTTTGGAATCACTTTTTACCGGACTTTGCTCTATATCTTAGAGGATTCTATGGTTTACTATCCCCATTATGATATGGTCAAGCCTATAAGCTTGGCACCTTACACTTGCTTTTCTTACTATTACTCCATAGAGTAAACATCATATGGACTTAGGTCATTCTGAAGATGTTATATGTTATGGGAGTGATAGTGTGGAACTTGAGTGTATATGGGAGATAGTAGGCACCACTCAGACGGTTTCCCACCTTTGAGATGATCTCTCATGAGGCTTATTAAGGGGAAGGATACGGGGAAACAACACACAGAGATGACCATGTACATAGAGAACATGGGGTTCAGGGGAGTCCGAGCACTTTCTTCTACCATTACGGACATTTCATCAACATTTTCGAGGATGAAAATGCTTTCAAGGGCAAGGAAATGTCACATGATGTATAGTATGGGGGTCTTGAAGAGCATGCCACATGGCATCATTATGGAGGGACTCCACATGTTTGGTAGAGGCATGAATTAGAAAGCTCTCTCATCATTCGAAAGAGAGAGAGGACGGTTCTGGCGCAGCTGGGAGGTGAACAGAAAAGGAAATGTCATGGAGTATCATATATGAATAGGGATTAGACCTTCCAATACCATTTTTGAGGTCAAAAATGGAGCTAAGGGGAAGGAAATGTCATGGAGTATCATATATGAATAGGGATTAGAGGTGAGACCCTCCCATTACTCATAATTGATATGATACTCACATGAGTGCCAAGTGGCACTCATGTGAGGAGCTTTGATCATTGACCCATATTGGGTATGTATGAGAGAGAGAATAGTTATAGAATCCCACGCGGCTGGGAGGTGAACAAAAGAGTATACTCTGTGTGGTGATTGCGAAGAGAGAGCAGCTATGGAAATCGACATTCAAAAAGGGTTTATGTTATAGTGATGTAATGTCATGGAGTATCATATATGAATAGGTATTAGAGGTGAGACCCTCCCCTTACTCATAATTGATATGATACTCACATGAGTGCCAAGTGGCACTCATGTGAGGAGCTTTGATCATTGACCCATATTGGGTATGTATGAGAGAGAGAATAGTTATAGAATCCCACGCGGCTGGGAGGTGAACAGAAGAGTATACTCTGTGTGGTGATTGCGAAGAGAGAGCAGCTACAGAAATCGACATTCAAAAAGGGTTTATGTTATAATGTGTCTTCTACTCAATATGGATTCCTTGCTTTGCACAGTGGCGGTCGACTTGTATGCCCTATTGAGGAAACATCAAGAGTTAGTTTGGCTTGATAAGCATACATATGCCATGAATAAATTAGAGGGACTTTTGATATAGGCCACGATTCTTAAAAGAGTTGATTACAATAATGGAAAGTTCATCTTCTTGACAATTGAAACTAGTTTGATTGGTAGTGGATATATTGAACTCAATAGAGGAAATTTGTGATTCATTATTTTTTTCCCTCTTCGTGTCCTCATAGAGAAGTATCGTACGTTTGTGCATCTTAAAAGAGCATTCATCTTTACTCATATGTCCCTCCTTTTTGAGGCAATTTCCAATTTAATGAAAAGAATTCCATGAATAGGAAGGAGATCCCCAATAAAGTGTGGCTTTAAATGGAAAAACTTATTTAAATGATTCTTATAATTGGTTGAAAACCTCTATGGATTGCAATATTTTTAGTTTTCAATAGATTACTTGAGTATAACGATTATTCACTAGTACATCCAAAGAAAGATATGAGTACAGCTAGTTATTTATCTTGCATCAAATTTACGCTATTAGATTATGCATGTGGTAGGTGTATATATGGATCAATGTTTTGGCTTTCTCTTCACCATAAAGAAGTTCAAGTGCTTAATGAGACACATTGGCTCTAGTAGCCCCCATAGGGAAGCCATCAATAGACCTCCTCTCAAGACACCACACCTCACAACACAAGAAATAGTAGCCCCTTCCTAGGATGAAAGGAAAAGGGAAGCAACACTTGTGAATAGCAACACTCGATAAATGTGGTAGAAACCTTTTTTTGCTTAGAACATTAAAACTGAAAGAAAAGATCTTCTTTTTGTTTCTTTCTTCCTTCCTTTCAGTCTCTCAGCCTTTGTGGTTCAACCTCCTTTAGACTTAACATATAACTTCTTGATGGGATGAAAAATTAAGAGGCACAATCAAGAGATTAGCCTTCTTTGAGCTCTAATGCCTCTATTGATGCTTTTTCCAATCTAGGAAGGCAGTCTTACATGTAAAAACTAAGATATAAGAGAAGTCTCATGGGTAGATATATTAGGCAAACAATTAATGAACATGTCATTATTACAAAAGACATGTTAAATTTCATAGCATAGTCTGTACAATTTACATTTTACATATCAATGTTAATTGTTATTTTGGTATGGAATCTTCCATAAATGATGAAATCAATCCTTTGCCATTACCTTAAAATAGTGTTTTCCTTGGATATACATAGATATCTTTTGATGGTGATGCCAACTGGATACTTAGTCTATGAGAAACTAAGCCTCATACATCTTGTAGTGACCACTAGACATTTTTGACGATTCCATCGAGTACATTTTTTCTGTCACCAAAAACTGATCGCAACACAATATTAGGTTGTCCTAGACCTTTCAAAATGGCTGCAACTGAATGAGAAGACTTGGATATAAACACAATAGCTTTTCATATACAATCTTTTGGTGAGACTCAATCAAATCATTATGACTAATTGATCTCTATGTTGCCTTTAATAGGGTAATGTCACTCCTATCTGGGCAATATAAAAGATAAATGCTTAACAGTAACTATTTGTCAAGGAATAAGCTAGAGTTACTTCCTCTAGAGACAATTCCCTTCTCATACTTATCTTTATGAGTAAACTAGACTTAATACTTCCACTAAAGGTATAATCTAAGTTGAAACTTCTCTATACTATCCATTTTCCTTGAAAGACACTTTGGTGAATACTGCTACATCCATTCCTTAAGTAGGAATCATCATATCCATATACTTAGATAGGATCATCTATCAAAGTAATAAGATGTATAGAGATAAAATCTCTCTTAGAAGAATAAATCTTCTTAAAAAATCTTTTTTTTGTTGGAAGAACCAATCCTCCCTATGACATACATATTTTGCCCTACAGAGAAAATCTTCTATCTTATTTATATTCATTGAAGAGCATATCTTCCCATGTGTCAAAATCATATCCTTAGGATATTATCTATTCCTTCTAGTTCAATTGTACTCTCCTTTTAGTTCAATTAAAAAATCTCTTCATGGATGATGAGTCCTTTTCCCTCTAGTCATAGAAGAAGATTGTTGAAAGGAAAGTTGTATCCACTATCCCATAATATTGTATCTTCCATTCAATCCATGTGTCACGTCTTTACCAAAGTAACAATGAATTCCTCATCTTAAATTGAAATTCCATAAAATTCAACAAAATGGATTCCTATAAAATATGGATAAATAAAAAAATTGGATTCTTATAACTATAGTCTTATGAAAAAAATATGGACTCTCATGATTCCTTTTTACTAGGTCATAGAACTAATACCTATGCTTAGACAATCACTTGAAATTTATAAGCAAACATCTATGCTATTTCATGAAACCCATGTCATGGATACCTTTACATGGTTTTCCAAATGATTATGCAGTATATACTTCATGATTTTAGTCAAGTGATGTTACAGAATATCCTTTCCCTTGAAAGAGACTTTGGATGAATCTCCTACATCCATTACTTAAGTATGAATCATCATATCCATACACTTAGATAGAATCATCTATCATGAAGTAATAAGATATATAGAGATAAAATCTCTCTTAGAAAAGTAAATTTCTTAAAAAGTCTTTTTTGTTGGAAGAACCAATCCTCGCTATGACATACATATGTTGCCCTAAAGAGAAATATTTTGATCTTATTTATATTAATTGAAGAGCATATCTTCCCATGTGTCAAAATCATATCCCAAGGATATTATCTACTCCTTCTAGTTCAATTATACTCTCCTTTTAGTTCAATTAAAAAAGCTCTTCATGGATGATGAGTCCTTTTGTCTCTAGCCATAGTAGAAGAGTGTTGAAAGGAAAGTTGTATCCACTATCCCATGTTATTGTATCTTCCATTCAATCCAAGTGTCACATGTTTAACAAACTAACAATGAACTCCTCATCCTAAATTGAAATTCCATAAAATCAAACAAAATGGATTCCTATAAACTATGGATTAAAAAGTTGGATTATTATAACTATAGTGTTATGAAAAAATAATGGACTCTCATGATCCCTTTTTACTAGGTCATAGAACTAATACCTATGCTTAGATGATCACTTGAAAGTTATACAGAACCATCTTTAGTTAGTCCTAAAGTCTCAAAATAAGACTTTACCTTAACACATGTCTATGTCTTACTTGTTCTTGGATATTCAACTTGTAAACATTAAGTTTCATGAAACTTGTAATCTCTCACACTTTGATTCATTCAGATATCTTTTCATTATCTATATTGTCCTCCTTAACTAGCTTATGACAATTTGATATGTTGAAATAATTTTCAGTCCATGTGCTTTACTAGTCACTTTGACTAAGATACTAATTTGGTTTCCATAGCATAGGTGAGTGTAAGTAGTATACCTTGATCAATTTCACATGACAGACATAGGTGTCCCTATGCCATCATGGTGCATCTAGGTGAATGGAATCAACAAAAACAAAAGTTAAAGTGGTGCATGTGCATGTGCACCCAGCCATGTCCATCCCCTTTTGGCACACTCGTATTCTTGCTTAGATAAATACATCTTATTAGAGTTTGAGGTAGGCTTAATTCAGCTCCTTATCAAGAATACAAGCAACACACGATGAAGGTAGGTTCTAGTCACCCCTTTGATTTACAATGTTATGAATTTGTTTCCCCTTTGGGTGAATCCGATACAAAAATAAGGTGCACTTACAAATTGCACAATTACAAGATTTTCTAAAATCTAATTTCTAACTCAAATTAAAACTCATGTACACTTCTTGCTTATGGATTCAAGAGGCTTCAAGTTCTAGAAGATCATCCATGCACTCCATGACCAAGTTTGGAAGTGAAATAATGCCAAAAAATCTCAAAAAATTAGCCAATATCATTTTTGTAACTATTAAAGTTTATTGACGAGAACAAAAGTACTCTTCTCACACTTGTAAAACCTCCTCCATTTCTAGTGATCTTTGTATTATCAAATAGCTCCCTAGATAAGCTTTTGAACAACTAAAAATCTATAAGATCCCACACCTGAAGAGAGAACACCATCCATTTGAATTTAATTGGTTCCTATATGATCATCGATTGGAAACTTTGTGTGCAGGGACTAGTTCAGAAGCTCTCCAAACATGTTTTGGAAATAGTTTCTCCAAGTTTGAGGACTAACTTGTAGTCTAGAACCCAATAAACATGGAAGAACAAAAACCAAATAAATCAGACATTGTTTGATACCTTAAGCAAGGGTAAGAAAATTCCCTCTTGCATATTTTGACTTATTTTGAAATGGAGTTTTTTGCAATTTCAGAAGCCTTCTTTGCTTCTTTCTCCTTTACTTGTGTCCATCTTTTTCCCCATAGCTTTCTCTCTTCTTGATGCTTCCTTTCATTCTCTCTCTAACTCCTTTGTCTCCTCTTCATCCCATCCTTCTTCCTTCCTTTCCAAGGAAGAAAAGAGAGGTAAGAGACATGATCTTCCTCTTTCCTTGCTCTCTCACTTGCTCTCATAAGAAGAGAGATCATGCGCATGGAGGAGGAGTGGGCTCATAAAGAGAGACTTTTCCTTAAGAAGTTATGCTTGATGGAAATGTCGTATTTAGAGAGATGTGTGATTCATAGTATTATGGGTAAGTTGTCCCTTCCAAATGAGATTTCTATGCCTCTTATGCCATATGCCCCTCTTGTCATAGCCATCCATCTTTTCTTCCTAGTCATGCATCTTCTCATCAATCCAACAAGCCTTGTTGTCCATACTCTCCATCCCTCTGCTTCCTCATGCATACTTCTGATAGATTTTTGTTGTCCCAATGTTTTTTCCTGATCTCAAATGCATACAAAAGTCCAAAAAATAATCAAGTTCCAAGTTTTTGGAAGGGTATGTGCACATGTACATGCTGCCTGCTTAGTTAAAACTAGAATATGCCAAATAACCAAACAAGCTTGTCCAAATGAATTCCCCTCATGATGTGATGTTAGTTTCTTTGCAATGTGTTTTGAATAAATGAAGCAATCAATCAACCAATTGAGATATACACGATAAACCAATGATCCCTTGAGTGATTTCTATGACCTCAACTAGTTTTTGTGGGGCAAGAGAAGAAGATTTAGGGAGAAGAAATGAAGGATGTGGGGAAATGGAAAAAGAGGCCAACCTCTACAAGCACTACTCTCAGGTATTCAAGACTAGTCTATTCATGAGATCCTCAAATGCCTTCCCTGTCATATAACTTGTTACTTCATGGAAAGGAAGGGCCGCACTTTGGGATCTAAAAGCATGGTTGTCATAAAACGATTCACTTACCAACTCATGTGATTGCCAAGGCTTTCCTTTTCATCCAATGCTTTAGTACCACTGACATTTTTGGAGTTCTAGTTGGAGATGCTCAAAGTAAGGGATGTTGTGTGATGCAACTCACTGGACTATCTATGGAGTTGATTCTATGTAATCACACTTTTCTTTCATGGACCAAGCTTCTCTAGGGGATGTTGGTGGTTGAGATTTTTTGGTGGTGAACTTTACAAATTTTAGCCAATTCAAATAGAACTCTAGGAATCGATCAAATGGCTTATGCTCCTTCTAGATGTTTGGAGTTCACACTAATGTCCTTGCTAGTTGATAATCTCTTGAATTGGTCTATAAAAGTACCTTCCCAAAACTCCTTCTCAAGTGTTAATCGTGGATTTCTGTTAACAATTTTCTTAGGGGTCACTTATCTTTCATGAGCTCAATGACCCAAGGTTCTCCTCCTACGCATTATGCCCCTACTTTCAAAGCTTCGCTTCCCTTAACTTATAATACCCCAAGGATTTCAAGATCCACACCTCCTCAATGACCTCTTGATTCATGCAATTGATGGTTCCATCTCCTTTGTCACCCACATGAAGTAAAGATAGGTTACCCACTATCTAAATCCACCCGAGGATAACCAATGTTTGAATCATGGGTAAGAAATTCATTCAATTCCAAAAGTGATGCTTGTCAAGATAGTAGATTCTTCTAAGTGATCAAGACTCCTCTCACAAGTCATGAAGGATACTCATGATGGTAGAGGAACCAAAACAAAATTAAAAAAAAAAGCAAAAAATAAAAAAAGAGCAAAAAAAGAGAGATTTGAACTACCTACAAAATAAAAAACAATTTCCACACTAACTTACTGTTGGAGCTTGAGGTCTGCGGAAGCACGTGAACAACACAAGGAAGAAGAAGAACCTTGGAGCACAACACACAATACTGAATGTATTACCACTAAAATGTACAAAGATAAGCGACATGTGAGGGCTAAATGTGTATATACAAGTGAGGGGGAAAAAACCTCCTAAAGAGGGAAAAAAGTGCCCCGACAGTCCTAGAGGGTCAATAGAATAAGAGAAGAAGTAAATCAAGGAAGAAGGATATCGAATGCCATTATTTTGATAAGAAAGGGCACATGAAGAAATATTGCTAAGCATAAAAGAATGCTAAAGTTAAAGGATAGAATGTGGATGGGCATGTTAAACAACTACCTGCACCATCTGCTTTGACTATGAAGATTGAAGAAATTAATGATATTTCTTATGATGCTAATTTGTTGAGACTATGAAGATTGAAGAAATTAATGATATTTCTTATGATGCTAATGTGTTGAGACTTGACAGTGTTGTGCCCATAGATGCTCTTACGGTTAATTCTCTTTCCCACATGTGGCTACTAGATTCTAGTGCTTCTTTCCATGTGACACCACATAGAGAATGGTTCTCTAATTATGAAGTAAAGTCTCTCGATACCATGAGACTTAGAGACTCTTATCGGTGTGACATTATGGGGATTGGAGATGTGATTGTGCATTTCATTGATGATTCAAAATCTACCATGCATAATGTATTCCATGTACCTCGGTTATCACATAGTTTGATGCGCGTTGGTCAACTTGATGAACTTGGTCACAAGGTTTTTTTTCTATGCTCGGTCCTTTTGCATATCAAAGGGCAATGGTTATTGTAAAAGGAAGCAAAGTTGGCTCACTTTATCCTTTATTGGTATCAGAGAAAGAACAATTTTTAGCTATTATTAAACATCCTATTGCTTGTATTCGGCATGGTTGTTTGGTCCACATATCTCATAGTGGAATGGAAAATCTTTCTCATTTTGGCTACTTACGTGTGTTATCTTCATCTAGCTTTTAATTTTGTGAGAATTTTCAATATGGAAAGAAAATTAGGAATGTGCATAAGACACACATTGACTCTTCAATTCAGCCTTTAGATCTCATTCATATAGATGTGTGTCATCCTATCCCCACAAGGTCATTAGGTGTTTCTCTTTACATTGTCACTTTCATAGATGATTCTACTAGAAAAGTCTAGGTATATCCTATCAAATCAAAGGATGAGGTATTCCCTACCTTCAAAAAATGGCTTGCTTCAATTGATAATGAGAAGGAATTAAGCTCAAGGATTTATGTTCAGATAGTGGGGGTGAGTATACCTCACATGAATTCAGCCTTTTCTGTCAGTCTAGAGGAACTCATAGAGAGTTTACAGCTCCTTATACCCGAGTACATAATGATGTAGCTGTGAGAATGAATAGAACTATTCAGAATAGAGTAGTTTCTATGCTACACCATGCAAACCTTTCACAAGGCTTTTGGGCAGAAGTGGTATTGGCTATAGTTCACATGATTAACCTTTCACCTAGTACTACCAAAGTTCTAAAAGTGGCACAAGATTTATGGACAGGGAAGCCACCATATTATGATCATATTAAAATTTTTGGGTGTGAAGGGTATGTTCATATACCCAAGAATCTTAGACAAAAGCTATACCATAGCTCAAAGAAATGCATTTTTCTTGGATATGGTCAAGAAAGCCAATTTGAATATCACTTATGGGATCCTGAAACATGGTTAGTGATAAAAAATAGTGATGTCATTTTCAATGAATCTAAGATGCATAAACAACCAAGAAAGGAGGTTGAAGCGAGAAGAATGGTGTTTGAGGACACTAATCCTCTAGTTAGCATGCATAAAAATGCTACACATAGGGATGTTCAAGAGAATTTCCAATCAGTTCAGTCTACAAATATTCTTGTTCAGTAACCATTGAGATGTTTAGCATGTGTCTTGCATCCACCTGATATATATGTTCTAGGTTTGATTTTGTTATGTTAATAGATGCTGGTGAGTCTTCTTATTACAAAGAGGCTATGCAGATAGAGGATCATGTCAAGTGGGAGTGTGCCATGAGGAGTGAATTGGATTCTATTCACAATAACGATACTTGGGATTTAATACCTTTGCCAAAGAGGAGGAAAGCTTTACCATGTAAATAGGTATATAAGATGAAATTCACATCACCTAGTGATTCTCCAAAGTATAAAGCATGAATTGTTGCAAAGGGTTTAAAGCAACAACATGGCATTGATTTCAAGGATATCTTCTCTCTAGTAGTCAAGATGACTACCCTACACATGTTGCTTGGATTCATTGCAATTGAGGACTTAGAGCTAGTCCAAATGGATGTGAAAATTGTTGTCTTGCATGGAGATCTTACAAATGAGATCTATATGGAACAACCAAATGGTTATGTAGTTCCTCGTAAAGAAAGTCTAGTTTGTGAGCTAAAGAAGAGCTTATATGGACTTGAATAGTCCCCTAGACAATGGTACCAAAAGTTTTATGAAGTATTAAGGCTATTCTCAAAGCAATGAGGATCATTGTCTCTACAGAAAGAGATGATCATATGGCAACTTGATATGCTTGATACTTTATGTCGATGATATGTTGATTGTTGGGAAGTCTTCTTATGAGTTGTCATATCTCAAAACGAAGTTGAGTGATACATTTGATATGAAGGATTTGGGGGATGCCAAACATATTCTTGGCATGTTGATTACTTGTGATAGGAGTAAAAGATATATATGTCTCGAGGTGAATACATATCCAAAGTACTTCATAGGTTCAGTATCCATGGTGGAAAGGCATTGAGTGCACCTTTACCCACATATGTGAAATTGATCAGGGATGATTGCCCAAAATCAGATGAGGAAAAGGAATTCATGAACAAAAATCCTTATCAATATGTTGTGCGTAGTCTCATGTATGCTATGGTAGCTATGAGGCCAAACATTGCATTTGTAGTGGGAGTTGTGATTACATATATGTCTAATCCTAGCAAGAAGCATTGGGAAGTGGTCAAGATGTTTTTGAGATATCTGAGTGGCACTAAGGACAAGTGTCTATGCTTAGGTACAGGAAATGCATCCATTATTGGTTACATAGATTTTGATTATGTTGGTCGTGTAGACAATCAAAAGTCTACATCAAGGTACATTTTTCATTTTGCTCTGTGCGGAGTATTCTATGTGGCAGAGCATAGTTTTCTACTATGAGAGTATCATTGTGGAGCTCTTGAGAAGGAGATTCCATCCTAGTGCATCACCATCACATCATTTCACAGGAAAATTGGAAATGCAAATTTGCAGAGGTTGAAGTTGATGTAGTCAAAGGAGCTTGTCAATGGACTACCAAATTTCAAGGTTGGAGAGATGTAGAAGGTATGTGAATCATGCCCATTTGGTAAGCAACCAACAATGTCATTTGCACGTGACAAGAATATTCGTGAGAATGTGCTAAAATTAGTACATACAGATGTTTGGGGCCCTGCAAATACCATGTCTATGGGAGGTTGTAGGTTCCATGTCATTTTCATTGATGAACATGCATAAACATTATGGGGATAATTCATGAAGGACAAGAGCGAGGTCCTTAATCACTTCCAAAATTTCAAGGCTATGGCAGAAAATCAGAGGGAAGTATATTCATACATTAAGACATGATGAGTAAGTGAATACATATCAAATGAATTAAATAGTTTTCTTAAAATTCATGGAATTCAAAGGTAGTTTCATGTAGGTACACAACATAACAGAATGGTGTTTCTAAATGAAAAAATGGACATATTGTAGAAATAGTAAGAACCTTGATGGCTGACAAAAACATGTCTCATTCTTATTGGGAAGAAATTGTGCACACTATTGTGTACATCATTAATAGAGCTCTGATCGTTGGTGTATATGAAGTTACACCTCAAGAGAAATTTACAAGTAAAAGTCAAACTTATCGCATGTGAAAGTATCTGGTTGTAGAAAAATGTATCTTCATTGGGTATTCCCTTGAGTTAAAAGATATAAATGTTACAACCCACTCACATGATAGGTGAGGATAATTATAGATGTGGTGTTTGATGAAATGTCAAGCTTCTATGTTGATGCCAAAAGACTTAACTTGACTCAAATGACAAAGAAAATGTTGAAAACTCAAGTGCAGAATCTCAAATTCTTAGTGGACTTGATATATCCCTCGGAAATAGTTCCAACTGAAACCCATGGAGTGTAAGATTGCATGGAAATTTCAGCCCAACAAATTCATCAACTACGTCCAAGAAAGGTAAAGAAAAGTTTTATATTAGTAATAAAACATCTATAGGTTTTGAAGACATTGATGGAGGATCAAGGGGTTAAGAAAAAAGCCTTGGCGAGGAACTTGGATTGCCCTCTATCAAGAACCCAAGCTTAAGAAAGGCATATGTAGATTATACAACAAGAATAAGTGATCCAGTACCAAGAAGATCTAGGAGAATGCGGAATTTAGTGTAATGATTAACATATGATAGCTACATGGATCGTTATTGTGTGTACATGAACAAGGTACTACAAGATGTTGAACTTTCTTATTTTGAAGATGCAATTGGAAATGTGGATTGGGAGAAAGCTGTGGATGAGGAGATGGCTTCACTTTATGGAAACGAAATATCAAATTTGGCTCCATTGCCACAAGGAAAAAACCCATAGCTTGCAAGTGGGTTTACAAGGTAAATCACAATGTTGATGGTAGCATAAGCAAGTATAAAGCACTATTGGTACCAAAAGGATATGCACATACATACAACATTGATTATGAGGAGACTTTCATCCCTATAGGTAAAATTTCTATTGTTACAGTACTTGTTGAATTGTCTTTAAAAAAGGGATGGATTTTGCATCAGATGGATGTGAAGAATGCTTTCTTACATGGTGAGTTGTAGGAAGAATACATGGACTAGCCGCAAGGATATGAGGTTTCAAATCATCTAGAATATGTTTGTAGGTAGAATAAAGCTTTTTATGGGCCTAAACAAGCCCCTCATGCTTGACATGCAAATATTGCATATTATTTATCCTCCATTGAATTTTCTATGTGTGATGTGGATCACTCATTCTACACAAGGAAGGGTGATGATGGCATCACAATTGTGGCTATCTATGCTAATGACTTGATTTTAGGTGGCTATTTACATGAAAGATCTTTGTATGTTGCGTTATTCTTTGGGCTTTGAGTTTATACATACAAAAATAGGTATATGGTTGTCCCAAAGGCAACACGCCTTAAGTATACTACAAAAGTATGGCATGGTTGATGACAAGCCAATTTCTATGCCATTAGATTAGAATCTGAAGTTGGATACTACATTGAGTGAAGCATTGGAAAATGCTCCTATGTACAAGAAAAATGTGGGAATTTTGATGGATTTCACAATTACAAGGCCTAATCTAAGCTACACTCTAGGATTTTAAGGTCAATTTATGCAGGTTCCCAAGAAACCACATCTAGATGCTTTGAGACGCACTCGCGTTATGTGAGCACTACTTTGGATTATGAATTGTTTCATGAAGCTTATGCAAAATTGTAGGTTCATGGATATATCAATGCAGATTGGGTTGGTTGTGTTCGAGATAAAAGATCTACTAGTGGCTTTCTATTCTCACTTGGGAGTCTTGTTGTTACATGGAGTTGTAAGAAGCAATCCAATGTTTCTTTGTCAAGTATAGAGGATGAGTGTAGAGGTGTTGCAACGGAAGCATGTGGGGAATCATGGCTAGAGATGCTACTAGCATATTTACATGTAGAAGTGAAAAATCTAATCATCATTTATTGTGATAGTCTGAGGAGCATATAGTTAACACAAAATCCTATTGTTCAATCAAGGAAAAGGTATTAGCTAGTGATATTGATCTTGGAATTTATGTGAGTTTAGATGAGCAGGTTGCTGATATTTCCACTAAAGCACTTGGAGTAGAGAAGCTTAAGAAGTTCTGAAAGATGTTTGGATTAGATGACATGATGTTGAGCTTCAGGGGGAGTGTTGAGATATCAAGCTCAACATGTGATGATCGAGGATGACACATACCACATTTTCATCTCTTTTACATATATAGTGGTTGCACTGATATATGTCAGGGACACTTTTTAAGCTTTATCATATTTACCTACTAAGAGTGTTGGCACATTTGTTTCTTGCCAACTCACTCATTTGCGAACATTAAGATTTTCTTTATGTATTATTCTTTATATATTGTATTGATTGTATTATTGTATTAGATTATTCTTCTAAATTCTCTTTATGCAATAGAAGAAGTAGAAGAACATTCTTCCTTGCCTAAATCTAATGAAAAAGTTCATTAATGGATACATAAGTGTCACATTAGACTCATACTTCAATTTTTTGTTTATTATATCGATTTTTGTACTCCACTGCAAGAAGTCTCATGTCTTAACTGTTGGTCTTAGCTCTAGGGGTAGGATTAGATATTAAGAGTGGAATTTTGCACTTATAATTAATGTTTTGGATTTTCATCCCTTGTAGATTATAATTTTTCATCTTTTTATTTTCCATTATTTTTTTTTTCTTTTCCTTTTGGTTTTCAAAGCAATCGCTAGTTTTTAAATCATTAAAAAATAATTATTGTATATGTTAACATTAGTGTTGTACAAAAACAGGACATTATAGTGTCCTTTTTTCTAACAAATTGAAAAAAGTGTAATAATCAAATAAATTTCTTAAAAAACCTTCAAGGACCGAAAATACTTATACTTAGATGTTCTAAAAAATATGTATTTAAAAAAAATAAGCTTTTATGATAACCCAAAATGTAGAAAGGATTGAAAATGTTAAAAAAAATTGCTTATCTATAGATTTGTATTTGAGAAAAAAGAAATATCTCCATAGGAAAATTTTCCCTTGTATTGGAATATTTTTTCTAATGTTAATTTAAGTTCATAGAATCGTCTTACACAAATAGCCATAATCTAGTCTATTGAGAATAAAATTTCATCCTAAAAAATTAACTTTTCTGAATGACATAAGGTATATAATATCAAAAAAAATAATTATATAAACAATATAAACTACTTATATAGAAAAGACTAGCATATTAACTTTAATATGTAGTGCATGCAATATTTTCTCATCAAATGACATTTTCCTAGCATAGAAAAAGATGCTATTATCTAACTTGTAAAAAAATTATTTCTAGCTTTAAGAATCTCAAATATAATATTGATAATAAAAAATCTATCATATTAATACCATCACTTTGTAGGTAGGAAGTGAGTAGGGATGGTAGGGATAATGATGAAGAAGATAAAAAGTAAATAAAATGGAAAATTACCTACTTACCTATGGTTCCAATGTCAAGACTCTACATCTTACCATCACGTGCTCGTGCTCAAAGCTCACTCCCCAAAAATGGTGCCAAATTTGGTGTCACTCGAGCACAATGGTGAGAACCAATGTGAGGAGATCAACCTTGTAAATGTCAATGCGTGGAGATGTGAGGGTGGTATAAAGATCATGAGCAAGTGGATTACACAAGTGAGTGATTGAGAAGCACACTAGCATGCACACACATACACACACATGGTCACACAAGGCAAGACAAAGACTGGAACAATGGAATCTTCTATTCCTCTAATTTCAAGATACAATCGAGTTCATACAAGCTCAAATCCCAAACAAACTATCCTCTAGAATGAGCTCCCTACCCCTTTTTATAGTTGTTAGACTAGTTTTGGTTTAGTTTAGACCTAGTGTCTAGCATAGATAAAAATTAGGTTCCTAGGCTATTTCGTAGGCTCAAATGAGCTTTGAAAATTATGAAAATTGATATGTGGCTTCTTCTAACACTCCTCAAGCTTGAGCATTGCTCTGCTTGAAGAAGATAGAGTAAAAACTATCAAAAATGAATAATTACAATGATGTGTAGTGATGAAAATCATTGTTGAATACATAATTGATTTTAAAAGAAAGAAGTTGGGCCTATTGGTTGTCATGTCTATGTTGGCTGCTCTATCTGCTCAATCCTCCTTTTTATCTCTTTGACTCTCTTTTCTTTGGCTCCCCTATCGCTTCCTTGTTGGCTTAATCCACCTTGCCGGCTAATAATATTTGTAGGGGAAGAGTAGAGAAGAAGAAAAAATACATGTTGCGGAGGAGGTCTTTGTGCCTTGATTAAAATAGTAGATTACAATAGCTTTTGTTGCAAGAAGAAGACAAAATACTCATTGTGCATAACCCTTTTAGGACAAAAACTACACAAGTACAACAAACTACCCCATGTACTTGTGCAACCAACCTCTTTGCCAGTCCTTCACCTTTCTAGTGGCTTGCTCCTACTCATCCCTTGCACTCAAGCCTCGAATAAGTTTGAAGTCCTACTAATCACTTCTACTACCAACTGCACACCTCCTTGATAGTACTATGATCACACCTCCGTTACCTTCTGTCTCCAATGACTTTTATCTACACACAAGAGAGCATAGAATAGTTTCTTCACAATCAATGGCTCTCTCTAGTCCTCTATACAATCTTTGCACACTTTTTTTGTCCCTTATCTCTTGTCCCTCTATGTTTTTCTCTATTTTTCTTACTTGGCTTGTTGACTCTTTTGCATATGCCACCTCACTTGACTTGACTTGCATTTACATGTGTATATTAGTGCATCTAAGCCTTCGTTGTGTGGCCCACCTTCTCACTCCTTGGTGCATCATTTGCCCAAGCCTTACTCAGCATGATGCCTTTCTATTTATTTTCTCTAAAATGCTTTCATGAAGATCTTCTTATATCTACTTTCAATGATAGCATATTTTGTCCTATAGTGACTTTATAGAAAACAAAATTTTAATGGGGGGCCACACATAGGATTTTTCACTTTATGTATTATTTCACTTCTAACCTTGAATTCTCCAAAATCTACACATAAGAAAGGTTCATATGAACCTTCCAACCACTTTAAAACCTTTAAAAATCTTTCAAAAGACCCTTTGCAGTAATTAAATTCATCCGTAAGACAATTATGATCATAAACATTAAAAAAATATTTGCATAGTAGATGAGGCACTACACCATGTTGGATGCAATCTCCCCCCATGCAATCTGTTTGATGAGCCTAGTAATGCGTGTATTTATAGGATTTTTGTTAGTGTTGAAAATAGAGATTACGATGTGAGGGTGATTTGAAAAGCAAGCATGAAAGTAAAAATTTGCTCTTTTTTATGAAGATCCCTATCTTTTATTTACAAAAATTGTGATCCACATCACTCCTTACTTTAACCACTGTTTTTATGACTTTCTAGAAAAAACCCTCTACATGGGTCTTTATTTACAAAGTATATAGAAAATATAATTTCTCTTATTACATATATAAAATGTCCATGCCCATCCATGCCCTCATGAACCTTTATCTACTTATCAAAACACAAAACAAATTAATATATCAATAATAAACTTCAATAATTTGATCATTCCATAAGTGATAATATGTCCCCATTTGAAAAAGCAACTAGCCTCAATTGATAAGAAATAAAATAGACATGGATGGCCAACCACATGTCCCATCACTGAATTAAAACAAGTATCTTCCATGTAAAAACACATGCATAGAAATGTATATTGGAGGAGTTAAATTATTGTGATTGTGAATGATATGCAAAAATTGAGTGATCATAATGAGGCTTTAATGAAGTCTTATGGATCTATTATGATTCTTTAATAAAGTAAAAGGAATGTCTAAATAGGAAAAGGTTTTAACAAACTTCCTATAGAAAAATAGCTAACCCAAGAAAAGGAACCTATACCATTGATTGATTGAGGTATAGACCATTCCACATTTACTTTGATTTTTGTTGGGTCTACATAAACTCCTTGACTAGAAATGATATGCCCTAAATGTTCTAGTTTACTTTGGAAAAAGTAACCAAAGTGTGTTTGTACTTCACATACTAATTTTTTTTTCTAAATGTTTCTCATGATCGATTTTATTCCTACAATAAACAAGTATATGATCAAAGAAAACAAGAATGAAAGTTTGATAATCAAGGAAAACTAGGCATGTTGAAAGGTTTTTGTTGATGTGGTTGTTGCCAATGGATCTACTTGGTAATGGATTGAAACTCCTTTTGTGCATCATGATCAAAAGAGATAGCTTCCTAAAGCATTCTAGGCCGGGGTTTGCAAAGCTTGGCTTGGATTCCCATCTCCAAACCATCTTCATACTTCCTCTGCAAGTCATCTTCAAGAATGTCTTCAAGCATGCAAATAAGTAAAAGACTTTGCCATTGCCGCTTCGTGTAAGTAGTAATGGTCTCACCTTCCTTCCATGTGAATGTAGTCCATGAGCGACGAACATGTCGATGGAATTGAGGGGGAAGAAAAGACTCCTTAACCTTCTCTTGAAAGGCCTTCCATGTCATGAGAAGATATGCACTATGTTAGAAAACATCCTGCCAAAGTTGGGCCTGCCCTAGTAAATAATTAGTAGAAAACTTCACTTTATCATTTTCGAAGTAGGATTCATCCGAATAAAAATCATCAAATTGGGATAACCGTGTTAAAATAAGTTGGACATTCTTTCAGCCATCAAACCATGAAAATTGGAATTTTTTGACACTGATCTTGGAATGCATGCCATTAGCTTGAGTGGTAACAATGGTCTTCACCACCGTTGCAAGGTTGCCCTCCTTGGAATGCATCTTTTGAAGCATTTCATCGCATTCTTGGATCTCATTTTGGGTGCCTCAAAGTATGTGCCATAGGAGCTCTAATTGTAGCTCAAGAAATACCATGGTTAGAGGTGATTCTCCAAAGTCCTCCATGGTGTGTACGGTCCATGGGTGTATAAAAGAACAAAACCCCCTTGCTAAAGATGTGCAAAAAATTAAGAATTCTTGAATTCAAATGGAAAAGGGAAGGGTGATTCTTGGAAATTGAAAAAGTACGAGAGATGAAAGTTATGTTAAATATAATTATAAAGGAGTATAGTCATAACACAAGTGAATAGTGTAGTTGTAGAACATTTGACTTGTGAATGTGAGGTTGTGGGTTCAAATCCCCTCCTTGGTAGATGAGAGACTCCTCATTGCCACTCCTTAATTAAAGAGTGTTTGCACATAGCCAAGGGCTGCCAATGGTTGCCAAGGGATCCATGTTCGCTAGGGAAGCCAAAGATGACAAAGTTATATGCCTTAGTGTAAATATAGGTGTAAATGTAGGAGTAAATTATAGGTATAAATTATAGGTTCTTGAACTGGAACTAAAACCAAAACCAAAACATGAACAGGAATAGGAAACAAAATTGAAACTAAAACTAGAATTGGAACTAGAAAATGAAAACAAAAATAGAACCAGATCTGAGTTAGAGACACAGGTAGAGATTGGAATCGGTCACCAAATAGACGATGATCAAATGCAAAGAAAAACAACACCAAAATGTCTTTTTAGTGATGTGTGCAGGCTTTGATACCGTTATTGCAAGACCTTACAGACACGCATACATAGAGAGTACAAAATTTGAAAACACACAGAAACAAAGTTGCACAATAGATGAGACAGTACACAATATTGGGTGCAATATCCCCCCATGCACTCTGTTAGACGAGTCTACAAACGTGTGTATTTATAGGATTTTTAATATGTCAAAAATAGAGATTACAATGAGGGAAGCCCTTTGAAAAGCACGCGCCCTATCTTTTATTTACAAAAATCATGATCTACAATGATCCTTATCTTAACCACTATTTTTATGACTTTCTAAAAAAAACCCTCTATGCGGGACTTTATTTACAAAATATATAAAAAATATAGTTTCTCTTATTCGTGTCTAGACACATTCAAAATGTCCATGCCCATCCACACACTCATGAACCTTCATATGTTATCTCAAAACACAAAACATATTAATATCTCAACAATAAACGCCAATAATTCAATCATTTCATAAGTGATAACACCTTGGTTGGTCTTGAACAAATTTTGTCTATGAACACAAGAGAGCATACAGTACTCTCTTCACAATCATTGGCTCTCTCTAGTCCTTTGCACACTCTCTATACACTTTTTTTTTCTCCTATGTTCCTCTATGTTTCTTTCTCCTTTGCTTGCTTGGCTTGTTGGCTCTTTTGCATACGTCACCTCACTTGATGTGTGTTAGGCCACTGGAATGTAATTGAAATTATTGGAAAATGTAATTGGAAAGGATGCACATTGAAAGGATGTAGCATAATAGTTGTAACCCTTTGATAATGAAAAAGTGTGCGGAAGCGATGTGAAGAGAAGCACGACGTCAGACTATGGGTCTGGGCGGTGCACTTGTGGATTGTTTCCGGTGCAAGTTTTTACTTATCGTGGTGTGTTGATCATTTACTACTTCGTATATTAAGTTATTTCGGTGATCTTGTCTGCATAATACTTTGCTGGTGAAGATATAAGTTAATTGTGGTTGAGCATCGATTGGCAGTGAAGAAGCCCATGTGATTCTGTGTAATTGAATGACATATTTTATCGCGGTGAAGTTATTCGCCTAATGTTAAAAGTCTGATGATGGAATTACTATTTACAAGTTTGCTGGTGGATAGTCAGAATAAAGTAATGAATAATACTACGCAATGAATGCTTTATTTGGGAAGCCCACGATAGAGACCGTCTATTGTGATAGACCAAACGACGATGGAAGATAGACCCCGTCTATCACGACAGACATCGTCTATCGTGACAGACAGCCCCAGGACAGACGACAGACTCAGTCTATCGTGACAGACACTCGTCTATCGCAATAGACAGGATCCCACGATAAACCCCGTCTATCGTGATAGACACCGTCTATCGCGACAGACAGCCCCATGCGATAGCCAGTGTCTATCGCGACAGACACCGTCTATCGCAACAGATAGGCATTTTCGGCAAAAAATAAAGGGGTAATTTTTTTTGAAAATTTAGGCTAAATTTTGGGCATATTTGCATACTTAATTACTCATACACTTACAAAGGCCATAGAAAAATGCACTAAACTCATAAAAGGTCCTGATTTTCTGTTTTAACCTCTTGAACCCTGAACTGTCATAACTTTTTCATGTGAAATCCATTTTTGAGCTCTAGGGCTTGTCGGAAAGCTCGTGGGGTTGACCCTCTGTGGGGTAGGTACACCAAGGGAGCCCTAGAGAAAAATTTTCTGGCAATACAAAAGGGGGAACAAGGGTCATTAAAAGTGTCTAAAATAAATTGTCTGTCAATTGAAGGTAAAAACTTGAGCTAAACTTGGAATTTTTACAGGATCATAGAGAGCTTTTGGAGAAATCAAAGCAAGTGCCATTGTGTGCAAGCTTGGGAACACGTCTCTTGGGTACACAAGCATAGCAAGGAGAAGCAACTTGAGGTTGGAACATCTCTCAACCCCCTCAGTCCATTCTTAGCTTAGGCTAAGTATGAGTAGTTGTCTTGATTGACTAGGGGTACAATAGGAATACTCAAGTTCTAAGAGCCTCTAATTTCTCAAGTCGAAGAATAGGTTAAATTGCAGTCAAGGGAAAACTTAAGGGAAAGGAACTTAAACTAAGTGGATGAAAAACATCAAGTACGACACACTTAAGTGCTCCTGACGATGCTTAATTAAAGACAAGAAGACACATACAAAGGAACTCAAAAGAAATAAGTGATTGGTATCAAAGAATTAGCAACGTGGTTGTACAAGGATCATTGGGTTAATTGGAAGGGCATATGAACCTTAGATCAGGAAGACACCTAGGGAGAGACCGTCAAAGTGTTAGATCATCCGAGGCTAGTGTCAACCATATAGCCAGATCTTGGACCCAGCAGTTGAGTGATTACCCCTATGCTTTGGACTCAGAAACTAGTGACTTGGAGATGTCTTACAGCATGCAGAGGCTTGTGGGTAGCTCAGGAGTGTCATACCTAGAAAAACTTGAGGGTCTCTATAGGACTCAATTGGAGTATATCAGGACCAACCGCTTAGGTGCATGCATCTATGAGGATGGTCTAAGAAGATCTGTTGTCCTAATTAAAAACCCGGATCAGCCCATTGGACTAGAACACCCTGTAGTCAAGTTCAAAAATGGTTCCTATATAGATAAATAAGGAACAATGTATGTGGTCACCAGCCAACCTGAAAGGATGGATGAATTTGGCAACATAATCTCTAAACCTCAAATAGGTGACATAGAGCAAGGGAACTTAGGAAAAGCGCCAAAAACCCCTCGAGGAAAGTCGGTTCTGACAAGAATAATCACTCCAAAGTGGGTTCCCCAGGACAATAGGAGCATAGATTTGCTCGTTAATCGAGAGACAGATGAGGCCCTTTGGAGGTATAAACCTGAGCAACCTAACGAAGTGGGAACACTTGCCATCTATGAATTCAAAGATCCTGATAGCCCAGGCAAAGTGACCTACCTAGATGATGCTTCTGAGAGGATCTTTGTGGTCTCAGAGCATGGAAGACATGCATACACTTGGAAAGGTGAATTTTTTTTTCCCCAACCTCGATCCACTGTCTCTTATGGTCACCAGGGAACTGGAACATCTCAAGCTCATGGGACTCAAAGAGAAAGGAGTAGAGATAGACCCGAGGTGAGCTTTGCTAACCCAATGGGAAGAGAAAGAACAAGGATTGAGACTGATAGGATGGATAGGGAGAGACAGAGGGACCTAAGGAATCTAAGAAATGCAGACGAATTCCCTCTGCCAAGGCCTAGAGAACACGCTAGAACCTTAAGGCCTACACAATGGGTTGAGTCCATGAAAGATTGCTTCGGTGGCACAAGTGACCCGTATGACCATGTAGCAGAGTTTAGGCAAGTTTTGAGAGCTAAGCAAGTTGAAGACTTGTTCACTCAGTACAATGCTTTTGGCCTAACTCTCAAGAACACTACATTGACTTGGTTTCAACCGCTTCACCAAGGCCAGTTCAAAAATATATACCAACTCCTTGAAGCGTTCATCACTGAGTTTTCCAAGAGTGGTATTAAACATAACACATCCTCCCTGATATACAGCTTCAAGAAAACACCTCAAGAGATAGTGAGGCTCGTAGGAAGAAGGTTTAGGTAGTACCTTGAGAGATGCCCTGTTCCAGAGTTAACCACTCGAGCCAAACAAGTGGCCTTATTTTTAGATGGATTGTTAAGTACCGATATGAGATCATATGTGTACTTGAAGGACCCTAAATTATCCTCAGCCATATTCACAACAAGGAAAATATGAGAATCAGTACCCACAACAGTAGTATGGTAGGCCCCATCAACCCTATCAACCACCCTGTCAAGGGTAGCAAAGACCTCAACCAATCCTAGCGCAACAACCCCCTCCTCCAACCAATGTGATCCCAGTGAAGTATGCAGCGGCAGAAGAAAATTTGAATAGAGCCTTAGTGCCAGTAACACCATTGCTTTCAGAAAGTGACCCAAGTGATCATAGTTTTGAGTCTACCCATATTGAGAGCCCACATGCTTACTACACACAGTCACCGGAGCATAGTGAGTCATACTATTATGATGAACCGAGTGAATCTAGTTGGGAGCTAGAATATGCGAATGTCATGGGTGCAAACCCCAACTCTAGACCTCAGCCTAGGCAGATAAGACCTCCATTTCCTAGAGGCCATGCTTCCGATGTCAGGGAGATCACCTCATTCGTGATTGCCCTCTACCAGCACCTACACAAACTCAATATGTGACAATTCAAGGCTTTTGTCCCGATTGTGGGAAGGAGCACTTGTTAGGAGAGTGTCAAGAACCCCAACAATATGACAAAAATTGCCCTTATCAATGTTATTGGGTTAGTGGTAGACTCCACGGGAAGTGTGACATCCACGGCCCCAGTGCAAGTCATCACAAGACCTCAAGCACTGAAGCAAAACCAAGATTTAGGCCAGAGAAAGAATTCGGAGGTTAGCGAGATCGAGAGTCAGAATAAGAAGAGGAAAAGAGCTTGGAGAGAAAGTCATGAACGTATGAAAAGGAAATGGGAAAAGAGGATGAGCGAACTCGAGGAAAGTCTACGAGAAACCAAAGCCAAAATCATAGAAATCACATCTCAAACGCACTCTCACACATCACCCCCATTGAATGGGTATCCCCCATTGTAGTGGTGCCCAAAAAGAACGAAAAACTACGTGTATGCATTAACTTGAAGAAGGTTAACGCAACCACTATCAGAGATAGTTATCCGCTTCCTATCACTGAGCATCTATTAGAAGGGGTAGAAGGCAAGGAAGTGTACAGCTTCTTAGATGGGTTCTCTGGTTACAATCAAGTAGCCATTGCACCAGAAGATCAGCATAAGCCGGCTTTTGCCACGGAGTGGGGCATATTTGCTTTTCGGGTATGCCATTTGGGCTTACCAATGCTCCTACAACCTTCCAAAGACTGATGTGCCATGTATTTAAAGAATTCTTGAGGAAGAATTTGGAAGTCTATGTTGATGATCTTTGTGCTCATTCCAACATTAGACAGACCCATATACCGGAACTCAGGCAAATCTTTGACAAATGTAGATAATATCAAGTCTACTTGAACCCAGAAACGTGTGTTTTCATGGTGAGGCAAGGCAAGATTCTAGGACACATAGTGTCAAAGAACTGCATATCCACTGACGAAGAGAAAGTGAGAGCTATCACAGAACTACCTAGGCCAAAGAATGTCAAGGAAGTGCAAGCTTCCATGGGGCATTGTGGCTATTACCGACGTTTCATACACATGTATGCCATCATTGCAAAGCCTCTGTATGGACTTTTGACCAATTTTGAGTGGATTGATGAATGTGAGAAATCTTTCAATGAGCTTAAATGGCGATTATGTTCAGCACCAATCTTGACTACACCAGATTGGAACAAGCCATTCCATGTCCATGTGGATGCATCCAATTATGCTATTGGGTGCGTACTTGCACAACCTATAGGGGAAGGTAATATGGATCTTCCAATTGCTTATGCTAGTCGTCAGTTGAATGCAGCTAAACGGAACTATACCACCACTGAACGAGAAGGATTGGGTATGGTATATGCTGTGAAAAAGTTTAGACACTATTTGCTTGCAAATAAGTTTAAATTTTTTATTGATCATCAAGCTCTATTGTACTTGGTAAACAAGCCATGCAATACAGGTAGATTAGTTAAGATGGTTCCTCTTACTAATGGAATATGACTTTGAGGTAGTGGTGAGAAAAGGCAAGACTCACTTAAGAGTAGATCATCTCTCAAGGCTCACATCCAGAGAGGCCCCACAAGGAGTATCAGATGACCTTCCTGATGCTTACTTGTTTAATTTGGAAGTTGTACCACAGTGGGCCAAGACCTTAGTGCTAGTACTAACATGTGGGCCTAAACACCCAGTAGTAAACAATCAAGATAGGGAGGTAGTAAAGGCCCCAAAGTACCATATCATGGCAGGGAGTATGTACAAGTACACACATCAAGGAATATTATCTTGTTGTGTGGAGGAGGATGAGTACGCGAAATGGTGGCAATTAGCACATGTTGGTGCATTATAGCAACACTACTCGAGGCAAAGAACTTTACAGACACTAAGGAGACTCGGAGTGCACTGGCCAACTATGGAAGCAGATGTCCATAGGATGTGCAAGGAAGGCCCAACCTGTCGTACTAAACCACCAGTGGAACATGCCACTCTTTATCAAGTGTCTTTAGTGCTAGATTGGAGCGAGCCACTAGTAGCCTTCTTGAAGAGGAGAACCTTTCCCCAAGATATGACATTGGCTAGACAAAGGAGCTTAGAACAAGAAGCTTTAGATTATACTCTCATTGGAGATAATCTATATAAATGAGCAAAGATGGATACCTTAGATTATGTGTCCACGAGAGCGAGTATCTGAAGATCTTGGAAACTACTCACCAAGGTGTAGCAGGAGGACATTTTGGACCAGATCACGCGATCAAGGTGATACTATTTGTAGGACTTTGGTGGCCCATGCTTCACATGGATGCACATACCTATGTGAAGAGATGTGATGTTTGTTAGCGAACCCAGTATCCTATATGCAAAGATGAGATGCCATTGAAACCTATGATGGGTGGACGTGCATTCTCTAAGTGGGGAATAGATTTTGTCGGTCCTATTAATCCCCAAGCTAAGGGTTCCCATGCTGAATACATTATTGTGGCCACTGACTATCTAACCAAATAGGTAGAAGTAAAAGCTACAATGAAGAATGATGCCCGGACGACAGCTAAGTTCTTATTCAAGAATGTTTTCACCAGATACGGATTGCCAATAAAGTTAGTGAGTAATAGAGGCACACACTTCTTGAATGAAGTCATTGAGAACCTTCTTCAAGAATTCTTGGTAATACATAAAAAGTCTTCCCCAAAATATTTCAGCTTTCCAAGATCTGAAATTTTAAACTCCTTACCAAGCTTCCTTTTGATATCTTTAATCCCTATAACATCATTTCCCATTATGATGAGGACATCGATGTATATGCAAATATATACCTCTCTATTTTCTTCCTTCTTCATGTACAATGAAAGATCTGCGCTACTTGGGTTGTATCCACACTTAATTAGATATTCTACCAATCTCTTATTCCATGCTCTTGATGCTTGCTTCAAGCCATAAAGTGCCTTTTTCAACCTACAAACAAAGTCTAGATGGTTTTCACCTTCAAATCCAACCGGTTGACTCATGTATACCTCGTCTTGTAGTTCTCCATTGAGAAAAGCATTTTTCATCTCGAGTTGATATAATGGCCATCTCTTTGAAGCACCAATTGCTATTAATGTTTTGATTGTTCCCATCTTTGCAACAGGGCTGAAATAATAATCTATGCTTTGTGTTTGTTTAAATACTTTGGAAACTAATTAACTTTATATCTAGCTAGTGAACCATGAGCTTTCCTCTTTACTTTAAACACCCATTTGTTTGGAAAAATCTTCATACCTTCTTTCTTTGGCACTAGCTCCCATGTGTGATTATCTTTGAGAGCTTTGATCTCCTCTTTCATAGCTTGCTTCCATTCCTTTTGTGTGCAAGCTTCTTCATATCTCTCAGGCTCTTTGTCTTTGATAAGCTGCATCATGTATGCAAAATGTTTTGCCATGAAACTATCATAACTCAACCTTTGAGTTGGATACCTTGTCCTTGAAGATCTTCTTTCATTTCCTTTAGAAAGTTGCTTCTTTAACCTATTCAGCTTTACCTTCGGAGTGATTACCTCTTCATATTCTTCTTCACTTGCATCTATCTCACTGTTTGGAGTAGCACTTGCTTCTTCGGCTCTACTATGAGCTAAATTTGGAGACAAAGAATGACTCCCCCTCCATGTTGAACATTTTTCATTTGATGTAGATGCCTCTGGACCTAAAACCTTTGTGCTTGATTGTTGAACTTCTCTTTGATTTGTTCATGCATAATCATCACAATCTTCTTCAAGAATATTTTCCTTTCCTTTGTCTTCATACCATGGTCTTAGTTCATCAAAGACCACATCTTGCGAGACTCTTACTTCCTTTGTTATAGGGTTGTAACACTTGTATCCTTTTTGCTTCGTCGAGTAGCCAATGAAAATGCATTTTTCTGACCTTGGTTCCATCTTTGTTCTAACTTCTTGTGGAATGTGAACAAAGCAAACACATCCAAACACTTTGAGGTGTGTAAGATCAGGTTTCTTACCAGAATATACCTCTTGTAGAGTCAAGTGACGTATTCCCAATGTTGTGCACCTATTCATCAAGTAAATGGTGGTTGTGGTAGCTTTAGCCCAATAGTACAATGGTACCTTCATCTCGTTGAGCATGCATCTTGCAATTTCAACAATTTGCCTATTTTTCCTATCAGCTACTCCATTTTGTTACGACATATACCTACAAGTAAACTGCCTTTTAATCCCATTCTCTTGTAGAAAATCTAAAAATTCTTTGGAGAAGTATTCTCCTCCACCATCAGGCCTTAAGGTTTTGATAGACCTTCCTGTTTCTTTTTCAACTTCAACTTTGAATCTTTTGAATATAGAAAACACCTCTGATTTTTGCATCATACGAAATAGCCATACCTTTCTTGAGCGATCATCAATGAAGGTGACAAAGAATCTATTACCAACCATTGATGCCTCTTGGGTTGGTCCCCATACATCTGTATGTATCAAGTCCAAGACATTTGGGGCCACATAGTTGCTCCTCTTGAATGGTTGCCTCGTTTGCTTTTCTAGTTGACAAGCTTCACATAACTCATGTAGTCCAATGCTATTAAATTTTGGAAGACGTCTTACCACTTCATGTTTGCTCATGTCCTTCAGCTTTAGAATGTTGATGTGTCCTATTCTTTTGTGCCGTAAGTCTAGCTCTCAAATCTTCTTGTTTCCACATTGAATGAACATGACCTTTCCATGTGGATGTTGGACATCCAAAGTGAACATCTTTTCTTCTCTTCTACCTCGAGCAATGACCTTGAATCCTTCCTTTGGATTCTGATGCACCCATTCTCATTGAATATGACATGATATGACATGATAACCCTTCTCTACCATTTGTCCTATTGAAATCAAGTTCTTTGAAAATTGTAGGAACATGAAGAACATTAGATAGTACCTTTGCTCTACTTGTATCTCCAAGCCTTATATCTCTAATATGTTCAATCATGTGTTGAGTATCATCACCTATTTCAACACATCCTTTTCCACTTAGTACGTGAAGATTAGTGAACAAACTTCCTTGGCATGACATATGGTTACTACAACCTAAATCAATGTACCATTTTTTGTCATCTTCACAAGAGCTTCTATACTCATGTATGATTGCAAGTAGTGTATCCTTGCTTCCTTCACTTGAGGTGCTTGCATAGTTGCTTTGGCTCCTTTGATTTCCTCCATTTGGTCTTGCATTCTTCAGCCAACAATCACTAGCATAGTGTCCTACTTTACCACAATGATAGCATGTTATACCTTTATGAGAATTGAAGAAGCCTCGACCTCTTCCTCTATTTCTACCTTGACCTCTTCTTTGTGTGTTGGCATTTGATGCATCCTTGTTGTCTTCCGAATTGTTTTCATTGTAGTTGTAGTTGTTGTGACCTCTTCCTTTTCCTCTTGATCCTCCTCTTGAGTTCCTTCCTTTACCTTGACCTGCATATAACATTTGGTTGTGGTTGTCCTTTCCGTTGGGGCTACCAAAGCTAATCTCTTCTGTGATAAGATGATGGATTAGTTGTTCAAAACTTGGGCATGCATCTTTCAAGTTAGTGGAAGTTATGAAATGCTTATAATAGACAGTATATTGATTTGATCATGATTTAAATCAATGCAAACGATCAACTACACACTGAGAACAAGCTCTGAGAAGATCACCCTTCTGATGGAGTTATGACAGAGAAGTAAGATGAGAATGTAATGATCATATATGTATTAAACATGGACAAATACAATGTGATTGGCAATCAAGCATTTCTCAATGTGTGAAAGGTGAAAGAGCTATGAGGTGAGCTCTCACTTCACAATGGATGTACTACAAAATGATCTCTCTACCTCGAGATACACATAGGTCTTCTTGATCCTCTTCTTATAGTTGAGCTTGGAGCTAAAGTTTGAATTCAAATTCAAACTTCTACCTAAAAGGTGAATGCTAACATATAGTATAGATTCTCTCATTGCTCAACAACCAAGTGATACGTGATTTAGAGCTTCCTAACTCCTCGTGGGTGTAATCCACTTTTATAAGGATAAATGTGAAGCACTTTTACAAGAGGTTGATCATATGAATCCTTTCATGGGTTATGTCACTAAGTTAAGCATAAGTGAATTGATCAAGCATGTGGGCTTGGGTATATTTGCACCAACACCTCTAAGCCAAGGGGGGAAATATGAGGAGAGCTTGCCAAGTGTCACTCCACATGGATTCTACTTCAAGACCTTCTAACCTTGGAAGTCACATGAAATCACATGGCTCTAACATGGACTCTAAAAGGATTCCTCCCAAGCTTGTATGTGCAATTCAAAGGCTTGAAGGCCTCCATAAGGGTTAAAGAACATACCCTCAAGGTCAAAACTTTTCAATTGTAAGTAAATAAACTCAAACAACTCAAGATTTCAAACCATAATCTTGGAGACACTTTCCCAAGGGTTTCTCAATAAAATCTAGGGGTTCTCCAATTGATTTTGTGCCCACAAAACCCATGTCTTTTGCTGGTTAGACCCATATTTATGCAACAGTCATCCATCATTTGACTATTCAACCACTCTTATACTTGTGTGAACCTTGAAAATATCAAGAAGATGTACTAGAAAGGAATTCTAGGTCTTGCATTCAACGAGACTACATCTTCAATAAATATCTTAGTGACTACTTATATTAACATATTTATGAACTTTTGCTCCATTTTGGGAAAGGTCATGAATTCCAATGTTCCTTAAAATATGAGTTCATGTTTATCTCTATTAAGACTTTGGGACAAATCTCTAAGTATGTTTTGTTACTATCGAAATTGCAAGTTCAAAGACAAAGATAAGAAGAAAACCAAAAAGCAGAAACAATTTTGCAAACATATAAGGAAAATGATTATGTCATAAGGAGTTGACCAAAACTTGATGCAAAAGAGGCAAAGAAGAAAGAACCTAGAATTTTTGTTGTAGAGGCCTTTACACCTAAAACAAAGTTTGCTAATCTTGTGCACAATGATGTTTGGTACATTCATAGTGAAGCAACCAAACATATTACCTTGTAGAGTGCATTTTCTTCAATTCACTTGAGCCTGCCCCTACAGGGTATACTATCACATGCTCTAACAACTCCTGTTATCATGTAACAGGAGTTAGAAAGATAATTTTGACTATTGCTGATGGTAGTTCTTTCACATTGTTTGATGCTTTGTATATTTCAGGCATAAAAAAAGTCTATTGTCAATTTCAACATTAGCCACGATTGTGTTGTTTGTCAAATTTGTTGATGACTAATGTACAATTCATGATCTCTCAAATGGTGATGTTATTATTGTTACTAGCACTTTAAGTCATGGGTTGTATAATCTCATAGACTATGTGAAATATGTGAATGATTTAGCATGTGAAGTTCAAGATTCTCATGCTATCTCATATGCAAAGCTTTGGCATGCACGCTTTGGTCATGCAAATTTTGATGGTTTGCTTCACCCACAAAAACGCAATTATGAAGATATGGAACTAGGTGAGTTTGCCCTTAACCAAGTCTTCAAGAAGGCAGAGTTGAATGATTTTGATGGTGAGAAGAAGAGTGGCCAAGATCTTGAGGCATGTATTGAAAAACTGGAGGATTTCTTCTGGATATCACCAAATTAGGATCAAAACTAAGGATATTCCTAAGATAGCTTTTCGAACAAGATATGGTCACTATGAGTTTACGGTTCTACCTTTTGGATTAACAAATGCTCTTGCCACATTTATTGCTTGATGAATAATATTTTTCACGATTACCTAGATGAGTTCATCTTAGTATTCCTTGATGATATATTTGTATACTCTAAAGATGATTCTGAGCATGCGATACATCTCAAGAAGACTTTGCAAACTCTTAGAGAACACAAATTGTATGGGAAAAAGAGTAAGTGTTTCTTTGCTAAGGATAATCTTGTGTATCTAGGAAGAGTAATATCAAAAGAAGGAATCCTTATAGATGAAGATAAAGTAAAAACAATAGTTGACTGGCCGATTCCTAAGAGTGTAAGGGATGTTAGAAGTTTCCTTGGGTTGGCACAATATGAAAGAGCACATATTAAGGATTTCTCTAAGATAGCTACTCCCCTCATAGAATTGACTAAAAAGAATGTAGGATTTGCGTGGAGTGATGCATGTCAAAAATCATTTGAAACATTGAAACAAAAAGTCGTTGAGAATTGTGTTTTGAAAATACCAGAAATGGGAAAGCCTTTTGTGGTTACATATGATGCAAGTGGTAGTCAGATAGGATGTGTTCTTTCACAAGATGGAAGGGTGGTCACATATGAGTCCGGAAAACTAAGAAAACATGAACTTAACTATTCTACTTTTAGAAATGCTTGTTGTTGTGCATGCACTTAAGCATTGGAGACATTTGTTAGGGGTTGAGTTTGAATTGAAAACAGATCATCAGAGTCTAAAATACATCTTCACACAACCATTGCTTAACAACAGGCACAAGCGTTGGATTGAATTATTAAGGGAGTATGATTTTGACATTAAGTATCTCGTTGGTAAGGAAAATAAGGTTGTTGATGCATTAAGTCAGAGACCTTTGTGTAATCTTATTTCTATAATAAATTCTGATTTTCTCAATCAAATTCAAGAAGAGATAAAACAGGATCCTTTTTATGCACCTATTTTGAATGTTTTGAATGCGAAGAGGGGATCGATGTATGAGGAAAAATTTCATTTGCAGAATGGAACATTGTATTGTAACAATCAGCTATGCATATCTTCTGAATCTACATTAAAATTTAATTCATCTTAGTTTTCCTTGATGATATATTTGCATACTCTAAAGATTATTCTGAGCATGGGGTACATCTCAAGAAGACTTTGCAAAATCTTAGAGAACACAAATTTTATGGGAAAAAGAGTAAGTCTTTCTTTGCTAAGGATAAACTTGTGTATCTAGGAAGAGTAATATCAAAAGAAGGAATCCTTATAGATAAAGATAAAGTGAAAACAATAGTTGATTAGCCGATTCCTAAGAGTGTAAGGGATGTTAGAAGTTTTCTTGGGTTGGCACAATATGAAACAGCACATATTAAGGATTTCTCTAAGATAGCTACTCCCCTCACAGAATTGACTAAAAAGAATGTAGGATCTACATGGACTAATGCCTGTCGAGAATCATTTGGAACATTGAAACAAAAAGTCGTTGAGAATTGTGTTTTGAAAATACCAATAAGGGGAAAGCCTTTTATGATTGCATGTGATGCAAGTGGTAGTCAGATAGGATGTGTTCTTTCATAGGATGGCAGGGTGGTCGCATATGAGTCAAGAAAACTAAGAAAACATGAACTTAACTATCCTACTCATGATTTAGAAATACATGCAGTTGTGCATGCACTTAAGCATTGCAGACATCTATTGTTAGGGGTTAAGTTTGAATTGAAAACAGATCATCACAGTCTAAAATACATCTTCACACAACCATTGCTTAACAACAGGCAGAAGCATTTGATTGAATTATTATGTGAGTATGGTTTTGACATTAAGTATCTGGCTGGTAAGGAAAATAAGGTTGCTGATGCATTGAGTCGGAGACCTTTGTGTAATCTTGTTTTTGTAATAAATTCTGATTTTCTCAATCAAATTCAAGAAGAGATAAAACAGGATCCTTTTTATGCACCTATTTGAATGCTTTGAATGCAAAGAGGGGATCGATGTATGAGGAAAAATTTCATTTGCAGAATGGAACATTGTATTGTAACAATCGGCTATGCATATCTTTTGAATCTCCACTAAAAGTTAAAATATTGCATGATTGTCAAGGTACACCTTTTTTTGCACACCTAGGTTATTCAAGGACCTATGTTAAAACAAAGTATTCTTACTTTTGGCCATGTATGAAGCGGATATTAGAAAATATGTAAGTGAATGTTTGAAGTGCCAACAACTGAAATCTGAGTTTAAGAGGATGCCTCGAATGCTTCAACCTTTGGATGTTCCAAATCAGAAGTGGGAGTCTATTTCTATGGACTTTATCACTAAGCTACCTATGACCAGAAGTTTGTTGTAGTCGATCGGCCTACCAAGATGGCACAATTATTTCCTATGAAAAAGTCTGATACGGCATTGAATGTTGCAAGAATCTTTGTAAAAGAAATATTTCGATTGCATGGTATGCCTAAAAGCATAATTTCTGATAGAGATTCTAGATTTATGTCAAACTTCTAGAAAGCAACATTTGAATCGATTGGAACTCAACTTCGTATGAGTACAGCTTTCCATCCACAAATTGGTGGGGAAATCGAGAGGATTAACAGGGTAGTTGAAGATATGTTGTGCATGTATGTGAATGAAAAGCAGGATAATTGGAGCGAATATTTACCCTTGGTTGAGTTTGCATACAATAGTGCATGGCATGCATCTATAAAAATGACTCTGTTTGAAGATATGTATGGTTATAATTGTTTGACTCCACCTTTGTTTTTGGGTTTTCCAAATAAAGTAGAAGTATCCAAAGAAATGCTTGATAAGATGGATGAAGAACTTGGAAAAATTAAGAAACACATAAAAGAAGCTCAGAAAAGACAAAAGAAGTTCTATGATTTGAAGAGAAGACCACTTGAATTCCGAGTTGATGATATGGTATTTCTTAAAGTTAATCCTCACCGATCTAACTTGTTGCTAGCGAAGGATCATATACTTTCTCCTTGATATGCAGGTCCTTTTAAAGTTTTGAAAAAGATTGGATCTCTTGCTTATTTGCTGGAATTACCTAAACATTTAAATATGCATCCTATATTTCATGTTAGCTTACTTAAAAGATATGTATCTAATGTTGCTCATGTTTTGCAGGACAATTATAAGTTGAAAGATGATGGCTCTTTTGAGCTTCAACCAGAAATTATATTAGATAGGAAGGAAAGATTTCTTAGAAATAGATCTATAGTAGAAATTTTGGTGAGATGGCACTCATACCTAGTAGAAGATTCGAGTTCGGTGAATTTAGATGATTCTCTAACACTTATCCTTCTTTCCAACTCTAAGGACAGAGTTCTTAAAGGGGGGAAGAATTGTAATAGGCCTCCTTTCTAGTGAAATTATTCATTTTGAACTTTTTGAATTTCATTGTGGGGATAATGCTTAGAATGAATAATTAGGTCATTTTATGCATATAGGAAAAATTTTGGGTTGACAAGTTTCATTTTCTCTCTCTAGACCTTATTTGCATCATGTTTCTAGTCAAATTTTGAAGCTGAAGATGAAAGAATTAAGAAAAACTATGTATGAGAGAAAGGTAGAGCAAGTATAGGAGAATAAAATTGCATGAGTGAAATTCTTGTGAATGATGTTTTAAGTACCTCGTTCAGGGTCCTACATTTAGTTCATTGTAAGAAAATGTCTTGATTATACTCTCTCTAGAATTTTGAAAGTTGCAGGGCTCAAAAGTGGCATTTGGAGGTGGATTTGGATCTCGGACGTCTATAGCACTATTGTGCATATTGCAAAATTGAATAAAAGTGTCTCTCACAAGCTTAAGCTAATTCCTCACCGTTTTTTGAGTTATGGGGCTTTGAAAAGTGTCGTTTTTGAACACTTATAAAAAAAAACAAGGGCTTATCTAATCTTATTCGAATCCATGATTCTGATTCTCATGTGTCACCATGTCTAATTATGGATGTTTTCGGATATGTCTTCTTGGTGTTTTCCTTGATAGGTACGCTAAAGAAAGAGAGCACACTATGATCGCATGGCTTTTTGTGAAAGTTTTGGAGAAACGCGACTTTTTCTAAATTTGGTGGATCGCACACTTCTTTGGAAAAGGCAGCCATCAAACTCTGATATAGGGAGACCTGCGCATCAACACAGAGGACACACAGAAATCTGAGAATTACCTTGTCATTGAGAGTGTGATTGAGAGTGAGAGTGAGAGTGAGAGTGAGAGTCTGATTGAGAGTGCGAGTGTGAATGCGATTGTGATAGCTCGGGGGTGGTCGCGAGGTAGAGGCTTCATCAAGAAGCTATTGTCCAAAGCTATTGTAACCATTGATTCACATCTATAATATCAGAATTCTTCCTTCTCTACGTCATATTTGTTTCTACTCTTCTGCATTAGATTTTCTTTTACCTTATGCAATCTCTGCGTTCTTCTCTCCACTGTTATTTTTGAGTGATAGAGAAATCTTGATTGGGGATAGATTGTGATTGAGGAAACACTACAATTGGTATCAGAGCAAAATCAATCCTCGGTAACGATGGAAGGTCTAACACAAAAGATTCGTGAACAAGAGGAGCTTATTCAGAAGCTTCCTGGTGAATTGCGGAAAGAACAAGGCAAAACGCAACCAGAAGGAGCAACAAATTTGTTTATGGAGCTGAACGATGAAGTAGATGAAGGTGCGGGAACATCTAGTGTACCTCGCAGAAAACAAAAACGCAATTATGAAGATATAGAACTAGGTGAGTTTTCCCTTAACCAAGTCTTCAAGAAGGCAAAGTTGAATGATTTTGATGGCAAGAAGAAGAGTGGCGAAGATCTTGAGGCATGGATTGAAGAACTGGAGGATTTCTTTGATCTTCGACAATTTAGTGAAGAATCCAAGGCAAAATTTGGGATCTTGCACCTGCGTGGGATTGCAAAGCTATGATGGAATTCATATATGCAGACTCGAACGTGTTCTGGTCCAATTCTATGGAAGGAATTTAGAGAACAAGCTGAAAAACGCTATTGTTCTCCACACTACCATATGGAGAAGAAGATGGAGTTCTACAATTTTCAACAACACGAAAGTGATAAGCATAGCTTATCTGTTGATGAGTATAAAGACAAGTTCCTACGTCTTCATAAATATCCATTAGAGGTTAGTGGTAACGCTCTAAAGAGTAAATTTATTGAAGGGCTTCGTGAGGAACTTCGCTATCAAGTCAAGGGATCTGGATGCATTGATTTTCTTGATGTTGTTGCGATGGCCGAGAACTTTGAGAAGATGGAGAAGTTCAATTTGCAAAAGGCAAATAGAAGCAGATTCATTGCAACGGGACATAGGCCACAAAGACCTGTTGCAATGAACATGAACAATTCGAAGAAAACTCCATCTTCTAATAACCAAGGTAAGAACCCTGCTCAGGTGGAAAATCAAAGGAGGCGTCTGTTGGAGCAAGTCTATGACAAGCCTAAGTATTGGCTTGAGTCCCACAAAGTCATAAAAGAAGCTTCAAAATGAAGACTATGTAAAGTTCACTTGTGAACTACCTCTTGTAACTTTTGAAGAGTTTACTTAATGTAAAAGTGAGAGAATCTTAAGTGGTTGAGTCCACATGATCAAAAAGGGAAAAAGGAGCCACGAATTCGTGATTTGTGGTAGGTAGAGAATTAAATCAATCACTGATTGATTGGAGAGTGATTGAGGGAAGTTAGCCTCCCAAACTCAACTATAAATAGATGGCAGTTTTAGTCATGGTTAGAGAGACCTATGTGAAGACTTCCAAGAGCTGAGCTTTATGCCATATCAAGGTGTGATTACAAGGCACACATATGTATCAGTAAGTCAATTGTATTGTACAAGCAATATACTTTCATTTTCATTATCATTTGAGTTCATATGTCCATGTTCTTGTGAAGTGTACTACTCACTGCCATTACTCTCAGTTTTCTCAGTCAGATTGCAGAGATTGTTTCTCTGAGCTTGGTGCATCATTTTCAGTGATTTAACTTGGCAAAGTTAGCTCTATAAGTCTACTATATGCTCATAAATTTTCATTTCATTTGGATGTTTCAACCTTTAGTTATGTTCATTTGAAGTCAACAGGGTATGTTCATCTTCACTTCCTTGTCAGGTACCCGACTTTTTCACTCATCTTGTCAGAGCCATTTCTCAGTGGTTACTTATCCAAATTCAATGATTTAAACCTTTTTGGATTTCACGTACTGTCTAGTATAACCATAAAAATTTTCATAATCATTGGATTCCTAAATTTTGAGTTATGTTTATTTTTCTGCTCACTAGTCTCAAATTGTAGCAGCTCGTGAAAATCGGGATGATGTCATCACTTGTTAAAACTCATTCTCAGTGTGTGGTTTATTATTTTTGATGAAATTACTCTTGAAAGTTATCTCTTTAAGTTAACTAGACTTCCCCAAGAGGAATTAATCTAATTGTTGTTGTGCTCAGTGAATTATGTAAAACACTGGAGAGGTGTATGAACCAAGAATAGCAAGTTTTCACCTCTGAGCTAACTCCAACTTATCTGTTTTGATCTATCTTTTTGAGAGTGATCTTCCAAGGTACATAGGGTGTCTAATACATCCATTGGCAAGCTAAAAGGGCCCACCATATACTCCTGGAGTTCATTTGGCTGGTGTAGATCAAGGATTTTGCAACACCTCTTCATCTTCAAGCACATACCTATCCATCTCTTCACAATGGTATCAGAGCAAGGTTGGACAACGTGGCAGATGGATTTCCTTCATCAATTGACAAATTGGACAGAGGTAACTACTCAGCTTGGTCATTAAGAATGGAAGCTTATCTCCAAGGTAGAAGTTTATATGGTTATGTGGTTGGAGATGAAGTTATGCCAAGTTTCAGGAACAAAAGTCAACCAACACAAGAAGAGCAAGAAACATTGAGCACATGGTGCTCCAAGGATGCACTTGCAAGGTCTTATCTCCTCAACTCTATCTTAGATTTTTTGTTGCCTCACATTAGAAGTTGTAAGACATCTCAGGAAGTGTGGGATGCACTTGAAGCTTTCTTTTCTTCAAGTACCAAAGCTAGGAAGCATCAACTATGGCTGGATTTCACAACTCTCAAGAAGGCTCCCAAACAAAATGTGACTGATTTTGTCACAAAGCTCAAGGACATAGCAGATCAGTTGGGAAGCATTGGAGAGGTAATAGATGAAGAGCAAATTGTAAGGCAGGTCATCAATGGCTTGAAGGCAGATGACAAGTGGGAAGCATTCACCACAGCTATGGATTTGTACATGGACATGCATGTACCTGATTTCAATACACTCATTGGACAACTACTTACCCAAGAGTCAAAGCTTATCAAAAATGGAGAAAGCTCTAAAGGTAATCAATCTTCAGCTTTATACACTGATAAAAGCAAGTCCAAAGCTAACAAAGGAAAGGCAAAGAAAGTGGATGATGAAGCAGGTACATATCAAGCTAACTATGCAGGAAGAGGAAGACATGGCAGAGGTAGAGGAAGAGGAGGTAGACAAGGCAGGAGGAGATCACAAGACTCCAACTCATGTTCTATTTGTGGATTAACTAATCATACAACTGAAAATTGCTTTAGGAATTCCAAGAATCAAAGAGGCAGAGGATACAATAGAGGAAGTTATGGCTACTCAAGAGGAAGGTTCAACAATTATCATGGCAACTACAACAACTACAATCATTCAAACTATCAAGGAGGCTACAAAGGAAGGAGAGACTACAATAACTACACAGAAGACTCAAACAAAGAGGATTCATTATTGATCATGAACATGGCTATGCCACAAGGTAAATCTGATGAGCATGTTTTCTACATAGATTCAGGTTGTTCAAATCATGTGGCAAGAAATGTGGCACTCCTATCAGATTTAGAAGATCGAAGGAATAAGCATGAGGTACAAACAGGAGATGATACAAAACATCCTGTGGAGAAAATAGGCAATGTCGAAGCACCTGATGGAAACATCAACCTACTCAGTAAGGTACTCTATGTCCCTACCATTACAAAGAATTTGATAAGTGTTGGGCACATAGTAGAGAAAGGGTTGCAAGTCAGGTTCACAAAGGCAGGAGCATTTGTTGAAGATCCAAGTCAAGGATTCAGAAAAATTGCAAAAGGTGAAAAGACAGGTAGATTGTTCACATTTGAATTACAGGACACTAGAAACATTGCTCTCTTTAATTATGGTAGTCAGACACTCACAAAATTGGAAGTATGGCACAAAAGGTTAGCACACATTGGTGAAAGTTCATTAAAGCAAATTTGCAGGGACCAAAGTGTACTTGGACTCCCTAATTTGTCAAAACAACATATGATTTATAAGTGTAGTGCATGTCAATTTGGAAAGTCTCACAGGTTACCATTCATGAAGAAAGGTTATATGCATGGAGATCTCTTGGATTTGGTTCATACAGATATATGGGGACCTAGCAAGGAAGCTTCAATATCTGGATCAAGGTATTATGTCTCCTTTATTGATGATTGCAGCAGATGGACTATCCTATTCTTTATGAAACACAAATATGAAGTTTTTTCATGTTTCAAAAGAGATTTGGCTCTTGTGGAGAATCAAACAGGTAAATCACTAAAAAGGCTAAGGTCAGATGGAGGGGGAGAATACTTCTCCCATGATTTTGACTCTTTTCTTCAAGAAAGAGGTATCAAAAGAGAGGTAACTACAAGGTACACTCCGGAGCAAAATGGAGTGGCAGAAAGGAGGAATAGGACAATTGTTGAAGCTGCAAGGTCTATGTTAAATGAAAAGCATTTACCTAATTATCTATGGGCTGAGGCTGTATCTACAGCCACTTACTTGATTAACAAGTTGCCTTCAAAATCCCTTGATGGGATGACTCCATATGAGGCTTGGAATGGAAGAAGACCAAGCTTAGATCATTGTAAAATTTTTGGATGTATTGCTTTTGCTCATGTTCCTTCACAGGTTAGAGGCAAGATGGATCCAAAGGTAGAAAGATGTGTATTTATTGGATATGACAACAATCAAAAGGGCTACAGGTTATACAACCCTACCAACAAAGGATTCTTGGTAAGCAGAGATGTATTTTTTGATGAAAACAATTCATGGTATGAAGATTCATGCAGGAAGGTCAATTTACCATATAATCTTGAAGAAGATTTTCCAAAGCTTGGTAGAGAACAACCAAAGATTGAAGAACAAGACACCTCGGAGGATGATGAAGAATCTCAAATAGAAAAGATCAAAGCATGGAAGTCTAAAGGTAAAGCAAAATTGCAGGAACTTGGACATGAGGCAGAATCATCACATCATGGCCTAAGAAGATCTATGAGGGAAAAGAAAAAACCAGAAAGGTATGGGTTTGACACCTCATTAGTAACTAAGCATTCTATCTACATAGCACAGGACATAAACCAAGAGGAGCCATCATCATTTGAAGAGGCCAAAGCAAAAACAGAATGGAAGCATGCAATGAAGGAAGAGATTGAAGCACTTGAGGAAAACAACACTTGGGATTTGGTGCCCAAGACTTCATCCATGAAGGTAATAGGCTCAAGATGGGTCTATAAACTCAAGAAGAATTCTAATGGTTCCATTAACAGGTATAAGGCAAGGCTTGTAGCAAAAGGCTTTGCACAAACTCAGGGAATTGATTATGAGGAGACTTTCTCTCCTGTGGCAAAGATGCCTACTATTAGGGTTTTGCTTAGTATTGCCTCTTCCAAGAATTGGAAGATACTTCAACTAGATGTAAAGAATGCATTCTTGAATGGTTGGATAACAGAAGAGGTATATATGGCACAACCACCTAGTTTTGAGAATCAAGTTTATCCTGATTATGTGTGTAAACTTAACAAAGCATTGTATGGTCTCAAGCAAGCTCCAAGAGCTTGGAATTTCAGGCTTGTTTCATTCTTGCAAGACAAAGGATTTCAACCAAGCAAGGTAGATCTTTATTAAAAGGAGTAATTCTAAGGTCATCTACTTATGTGTATATGTAGATGATATTATATTGACAGGAAATGATGCAGATGGTATGAAGAAGATCAAAGATCAGATGAGAGAAGAGTTCAAGATAAGTGATTTGGGTTCACTTACCTACTTCCTAGGTTTGGAAGTTGTCTACAAAGATCATGGTTTGTTTCTCACTCAAAGAAAGTACATTAAGGACATGTTGGCAAAATTCAAGATGCAAGATTGTAAGATTGCAGGTACTCCAATGGAGGTCAATCACAAATTGAGCTCACATGAAGGTGAACTCATAGAGGACATCACATCATATCAAAGTCTAGTGGGTAGTCTCAACTATGCCACATTGACAAGAGTAGATATATGTTACAGTGTGAGTGTGGTAAGTCAATTTATGCACACACCAAGGAAACCACATATGGATGCTGCCAAAAGGATTTTCAAGTATCTCAAAGGAACCATAAATGAAGGACTTTATTATTCTTATGTATCTGATTTAGGTTTGAAGCTATTTTCTGATGGAGATTGGGTTGGTTCCAAGGAAGATAGAAGGAGCACTTCAGGTTATCTTACCTTTGCAGGTTCAAAGCTTATTTCATGGTCATCCAAGAAGCAACCCACAGTTGCTCTCTCTTCTACTGAAGCTGAATATAGAGGTCTTGCCATAGCTACTCAGGAAGCTATGTGGATGAAGACCTTATTCAAAGATCTTGGATTGGAGTTTGGAACTCCAACTATTTTTTGTGACAATATGAGTTCTATTCACTTGGCTGCTAATCCTATTTTTCATGCAAGGACTAAACATATTGAAGTTCATTATCACTATGTACGAGAGAAGGTTCTAAGCAAAGAGATTCAAATATAATATGTGTCCACTCATCAACAATGTTCAGATATTCTAACCAAAGCATTGGATGGTACAAAGCTTTGCAAATTCAAGGCTATGATTGGTTTGCAGGTAATCTTGGAAGATTGAAGACCTCAAGCATACTTGGATTGAGGGGGAGCTGTTGGAGCAAGTCTATGACAAGCCTAAGTATTGGCTTGAGTCCCACAAAGTCATAAAAGAAGCTTCAAAATGAAGACTATGTAAAGTTCACTTGTGAACTACCTCTTGTAACTTTTGAAGAGTTTACTTAATGTAAAAGTGAGAGAATCTTAAGTGGTTGAGTCCACATGATCAAAAAGGGAAAGAGGAGCCATGAATTCGTGATTTTTGGTAGGTAGATAATCAAATCAATCACTGATTGATTGGAGAGTGATTGAGGGAAGTTAGCCTCCCAAACTGAACTATAAATAGATGGCAGTTTTAGTCATGGTTAGAGAGACCTATGTGAAGACTTCCAAGAGTTGAGCTTTATGCCATATCAAGGTGTGATTACAAGCTACACATATGTATCAGTAAGTCCATTGTATTGTACAAGCAATATACTTTCATTTTCATTATCATTTGAGTTCATATGTCCATGTTCTTGAGAAGTGTACTACTCACTACCATTACTCTCAGTTTTCTCAGTCAGATTGCAGAGATTGATTCTCTCTGCTTGGTGCATCATTTTCAGTGATTTAACTTGGTAAAGTTAGCTCTATAAGTCTACTATATGCTCATAAATTTTCATTTCATTTGAATATTTCAATCTTCAGTTATGTTCATTTGAAGTCAACAAGGTCTATTCATCTTCACTTCTCTGTCAAGTACCCGACTTTTTTACTCATCTTGTCAGAGCCATTTCTCAGTGGTTACTTATCCAAATTCAATGATTTAAAGCTTTTTGGATTCCACTTATTGTCTAGTATAACGATACAAATTTTCATAATCATTGGATTCGTAAGTTTTGAGTTATGTTTATTTTTCTGCTCACTGGTGTCAAACTGTAGCAGCCCGTGAAAATCGGGATGATGTCATCACTTGTTAAAACTCATTCTCAGTGTGTGGTTTATTATTTTTGATGAAATTACTCTTGAAAGTTAGGTATTTAAGTTAACTAGACTTCCCCAAGAGGAATTAAGCTAATTGCTGCTGTGCTCAGTGAATTATGTAAAACACTGGACAGATGTATGAACCAAGAATAGCAAGTTTTCACCTCTGAGCTAACTCCAACTTATTTGTTTTGATCTATCTTTTTGGGAGTGATCTTCCAAGGTACATAGGGTGACTAATACATCCATTGGCAAGCTAAAAGGGCCCACCATATACTCCTGGAGTTCATTTGGCTGGTGTAGATCAAGGATTTTGCAACACCTCTTCATCTTCAAGCACATACCTATCCATCTCTTCACAGCGTCAACCAATCGAGTGGCAACAAGACCCTAATTTTATTGAGAGAACAAAAAGACTTGGTCTTTGTTTTTGTTGCAGGGAGAAAGGGCATCAGACATATGAGTGCCCGAACAAGGCAGTCTTTCGACCCGCACAATCAAAAGCGATAAACATCATCGAGGAGGGTACAATTATTCAGGAAGCAGATGATGGAGGTAAGTGTCCTGACTCTACTTGACGTTGCATGGTGGTTAGTTCTTTCCCAAAGGCTTTTGTAATCATGATTCCGGGTATGATTTTTGCACATAAAACCACATTTGATAACCGGACCTATAGAGATGGCCAATGGACGAGACACTACACGAAAGGATATGTTAAAAACCTTCAATTTACTCTTTCTAATAGGCGCTTTTCTGGAAGTTTCTATGTGATTGAGATGAAACAGAGTGATGTAATCATAGGCATGGATTGGTTAGTTAAAAATTCTGCGACAATTAATTATGAACAAAGAACGATCACTTTAAAGCTAGATGATGGATCTATTCATATTCTAGGTGATGTCATTAATCCTAAACCTACTCTTATTTCTGATATGCAGATAATTAGAGGTATACGTGATGGCTGTAGAACATTTGTAGTGTATGTGAACAATCTGCATGAGCAAGGTAATGACGAAGATATTCCTGATTATGTAGGAAATCTCTTGAAAGAATATGCCGATGTATTTCTAGAAGACTTGCCTGGTATATCCCCACCTAGGTAGATTGACCACGCCATTGACCTATATCCACGGAGTGAACCATATTCTAGAGCACCCTATAGATTTAACATTGATGAATTAAAGGAGCTTAAGATTCAATTAGATGATCTTTTGAAGTAAGCCTTAATAAGACCAAGTGTCTCACCTTGGGGTGCACTTGTTTTATTTCAAAAGAAGAAAGACGGCTCTTATAGATTATGCATTGACTATAGGGGGTTGAATAAAAGAACAATTAAGAATAAGTATCCACTCCCTCACATAGATGACTTATTAGGTCAATTAAGTGCAGTACTTGTATTCACAAAGATTGACTTAAGATCTCGATATCACCAAATTAGGATCAAAATAGAGGATATTCCTAAGACAGCTTTTCGAACAAGATATGGTCATTATGAATTTAGGGTTCTACATTTTGGATTAACAAATGCTCCTGCCACATTTATGTGCTTGATGAATAATATTTTTCACAATTACCTAGATGAATTCATCTTAGTATTCCTTGATCATATATTTGTATACTCTAAAGATGATTTTAAGCATGCGGTACATCTCAAGAAGACTTTGCAAGCTCTTAGAGAATACAAATTGTATGGGAAAAAGAGTAAGTGTTTCTTTGCTAAGGATAAACTAGTGTATGTAGGAAGAGTAATATCAAAAGAAGGAATCCTTATAGATGAAGATAAAGTAAAAACAATAGTTGATTGGCCGATTCCTAAGACTGTAAGGGATGTTAGAAGTTTTCTTGGGTTTGCACAATATGAAAGAGCACATATTAAGGATTTCTCTAAGATAGCTACTGTCCTCATAGAATTGACTAAGAATGTAGGATTTGCGTGGAGTGATGCCTATCAAAAATCATTTGAAACATTGAAACAAAAAATTGTTGAGAATTGTGTTTTGAAAATACCATAAATGGGAAAGCCTTTTGTGGTTGCATGTGATGCAAGTGGTAGTCAGATAGGATGTGTTCTTTCGCAGGATGCCAGCGTGGTTGCATATGAGTTCAGAAAACTAAGAAAACATGAACTTAACTATCCTACTCATGATTTAGAAATGCTTTCTGTTGTGCATGCACTTAAGCATTGGAGACATCTATTGTTAGGGGGTTAAGTTTGAATTGAAAACAGATCATCAGAGTCTAAAATACATCTTCACACAACCATTTCTTAACAACAGGCACAAGCATTGGATTGAATTATTAAGTGAGTATGATTTTGACATTAAGTATCAAGCTGGTAAGGAAAATAAGGTTGTTGATGCATTGAGTCGGAGACATTTGTGTAGTCTTGTTTCTGTAATAAATTCTAATTTTCTCAATCAAATTCAAGAAGAGATAAAAAGGATCCTTTTTATGAACCTATTTTGAATGCTTTGAATGCAAAACAGGGATCGATGTATGAGGAGAAATTTAATTTGCACAATGGAACATTGTATTGTGACAATCGGCTATGCATATCTTCTGAATCTCCATTAAAAGTTAAAATATCGCATGATTGTCATGATGCACCTTTTTTTGCACACCGAGGTTATTCAAGGACCTATGTTAAAACAAAGTATTCTTACTTTTGGCCATGTATGAAGCGGGATATTAGAAAATATGTAAGTGAATGTTTGAAGTGCCAACAGGTGAAATCTGAGTTTAAGAGGATGCCTCGAATGCTTCAACCTTTGGATGTTCCAAATCAGAAGTGGGATTCTATTTCTATGGACTTTATCACTAAGCTACCTATGACCAGAAGTTAGCATGATACCATATTTGTTGTAGTCGATCGGCTTACCAAGATGGCACATTTCTTTCCTATGAAAAAGACTGATACTGCATTGAATGTTGCAAGAATCTTTGGAAAAGAAATATTTCGCTTGCATGGAATGCCTAAAAGCATAATTTCTTATAGAGATTCTAGATTTACGTCAAACTTCTGGAAAGCGACATTTGAATCGATTGGAACTCAACTTCATATGAGTATAGCTATCCATCCACAAACTCTTGGGGAAATCGAGAGGGTTAACAGGGTAAGTGAAGATATGTTGCGTATGTATGTAAATGAAAAGCAGGATAACTCGAGTGAATATTTACCCTTGCTTGAGTTTGCATACAATAGTGCATGGCATGCATCTATAAAAATGACTCTGTTTGAAGTTATGTATGGTTATAATTGTTTGACTCCACCTTCGTTTTTGGGTTTTCCAAATAAAGTAGATGTATCCAAAGAAATTCTTGATAAGATGGATGAAGAACTTGGAAAAATTAAGAAACACATAAAAGAAGCTCAAAAAAGACAAAAGAAGTTCTATGATTTAAAGAGAAGACCACTTGAATTCCAAGTTGATGATATGGTATTTCTTAAAGTTAATCCTCACCGATCTAACTTGTTGCTAGGGAAGGATCATAGACTTTCTCCTCGATATGCAGGTCCTTTTAAAGTTTTGAAAAAGATTGGATCTCTTGCTTATTTGTTGGAATCACCTAAACATTTAAATGTGCATCCTGTATTTCATGTTAGCTTACTTAAAAGATATGTATCTAATGTTGCTCATGTTTTGCAGGACAATTATAAGCTGAAAGATGATGGCTCTTTTGAGCTTCAACCAGAAATAATGCACTCATACCGAGTAGAAGATTCAAGTTGGGTGAATTTAGATGATTTTCTAACACATTATCCTTCTTTCCAACTCTGAGGACAAAGTTCTTAAAGGGGGGAAGAATTGTAATAGGCCTCTTTTCTAGTGAAATAATTCATTTTGAACTTCTTGAATTTCATTGTGGGGATAATGCTTAGAATGAATAATTAGGTCATTTTATGCATATAGGAAAAATTTTGAGTTGACAAGTTTCATTTTCTCTCTCTATACCTTATTTGCATCATGTTTTCTAGTCAAATTTTGAAGGTGAAGATGAAAGAATTAAGAAAAACTGGGTATGAGAGAAAGGTAGAGCAAGTATAGGAGAATAAAAGTGCCTGAGTGAAACTCTTGTGAATCATGTTTTAAGTACCTTGTTTAGGGTCCTACATTTAGTTCATTGTAAGAAAATGCCTTGATTATACTCTCTCTCTCTAGAATTTTGAAACTTGCAGGGCTCAAAAGTGGCATTTGGAGGTGGATTTGGATCTCGGATGTCTCTAACACTATTCTGTAGATCGCAAAATTGAATAAAACTATCTCTCACAAGCTTAAGCTAATTCCTCACCATTTTTGAGTTAAAGGGCTTTGAAAAGTGCCGTTTTCCAACACTTATAAAAAAAAAGAGGGCTTATCTAATTCTATTCGAATCCATCATTCTGATGCTCATGTGTCACCATGTCTAATTATGGATGTTTTCGGGTATGTCTTCTTGGTGTTTTTCTCCTATTTTTGATAAGTACGCTAAAGAAAGAAAGCACACTACGATCGCATGGCTTTTTGCAAAAGTTTTGGAGAAACTCGACTTTTTTTAAATTTGGTGGATCGCACACTTCTTTGGAAAAGGCACCGATCAAACTCTGATATAGGGAGACTTGCGCATCAACACAGGGGACACACAGAAATCTGAGAATTACCTTGTGATTGAGAGTGAGAGTGAGAGTGAGAGTGTGATTGACAGTGCGAGTGTGAATGCGATTGTGATAGCTTGGGGGTGGTCGAGAGGTAGAGGCTTCCTCAAGAAGTTATTGTCCAAAGCTATTGTAACCATTGTTTCACATTTATAATATCAGAATTCTTCCTTCTCTACATCATATTTGTTTCTACTCTTTCGCATCAGATTTTCTTTTACCTTGTGCAATCTCTGCGTTCTTCTCTCCACTGTTATTTTTGAGTGATAGAGAAATCGTGATTGGGGATAGATTGAGATTGAGGAAATGCTACAAGTGGTATCAGAGCAGAATCAATCCTCGGGAATGATGGAAGGTCTAACACAAAAGATTCATGAACAAGAGGAGCTTATTCAGAAGCTTCTTGGTGAATTGCACAAAGAACGAGGCGGAAAGCAACCAGAAGGAGCAACAAATTTGTTTGTGGAGCTGAACGATGAAGTAGATGAAGGAGCGGAACATCTAGTGTACCTCACAGAAAACAAAAACGCAATTATGAAGATATAGAACCAGGTGAGGTTGCCCTTAACCAAGTCTTCAAGAAGGCAAAGTTGAATTATTTTGATGGCGAGAAGAAGAGTGACGAAGGTCTTGAGGCATGGATTGAAGAAGTGGAGGATTTCTTTGATCTTCGACAATTTAGTGAAGAGTCCAATGTAAAAGTTGGGATCCTGCACCTGCGTGGGATCACGAAGCTATGGTGGAAGTCATATATGCAGACTCGAACGTGTTTTGGTCGAGTTTTATGGAAGGAATTTAGAGAACAAGCTGAAAAACGATGTTGTTCTCCACACTAGCATATGGAGAAGAAGATGGAGTTCTACAATTTCCGACAACACCAAAGTGATAAGCATAGCACATGAACAATTCAAAGAAAACTCCATCTTCTAATAACCAAGGTAAGAATCCTGCTCAGGTGGAAAATCAAAGGAGGTGTCAACCAATCGACTGGCAACAAGACCCTAATTTTACTGAGAGGGCAAAAAGAATTGGTCTATGTTTTCATTGCGGGGAACAAGGGCATCGGACATATGAGTGCCCAAACAAGGCAATCTTTTGACCCGTACAATCAAAAGCGATAAACATCATCGAGGAGGGTACAATTATTGAGGAAGCAGATGATGGAGGTAAGTGTCCTCACTCTACTTTACGTTGCATGGTGGTTAGTTCTTTCCCAAAGGCTATTGTAATCATGTTTCCGGGTATGATTTCTGCGCATAAAACCATATTTTTGATCGATTCAGGTAGTACCCATTGTTTTCTATCTTTCAAATTGGTACAAAATCTAGAGATAGCCCTAAATATGCAGAGAACCAGACTTGTAGAGATGGCCAATGGACGATTACACTACACGAAAGGATATGTTGAAAACCTTGAATTTGCTCTTTCTAATAGGTGCTTTTCTGGAAGTTTCCATGTAATTGAGATGAAACAGAGTGATGTAATCATAGGCATGGATTGGTTAGTTAAAAAATCTGCGACAATTAATTGTGAACAAAGAACGATCACTTTAAAACTAGATGATGAATCTATTCATATTCTAGGTGATGTCTTTATCCTAAACCTACTCTTATTTCTGCTATGCAGATAATTAGAGGTATACGTGATGGCTGTAAAGCATTTGTAGTGTATGTGAACAATCTGCATCAGCAAGGTAATGACAAAGATATTCCAAATTACATAGAAAAATCTCTTGAAAGAATATGTCGATGTATATCGAGAAGACTTGTCTGGTATACCCCCACCTAGGCAGATTGATCACGCCATTGACCTATATCCAGGGAGTGAACCATATTCTAGAGCACCCTATAGATTTAACATTAATGAATTAAAGGAGCTTAAGATTCAATTAGATGATCTTTTGAAGAAAGGCTTAATAAGACCGAGTGTCTCATCTTGGGGTGCACCTATTTGTTTCAGAAGAAGAAAGACGGCTCTTAAAGATTATGCATTGACTATAGGGGGTTGAATAAAAGAACAATTAAAAATAAGTATCCACTCCCTCACATAGATGACTTATTAGGTCAATTAAGTGGAGTGACTGTATTCACAAAGATTGACTTAAGATCTGGATATCACCAATTTAGGATCAAAACAGAGGATATTCCTAAGATATCTTTTTGAACAAGATATGGTCACTATGAGTTTACGGTTCTACCTTTTGGATTAACAAATGCTCCTGCCACATTTATGTGCTTGATGAATAATATTTTTCATGATTACCTAGATGAATTCATCTTAGTATTCCTTGATGATATATTTGTATACTCTGAAGATGATTCTAAGCATGCGGTACATCTCAAGAAGACTTTGCAAACTCTTAGAGAACACAAATTGTATGGGAAAAGAGTAAGTGCTTCTTTGCTAAGGATGAACTTGTGTATCTAGGAAGACTAATATCAAAATAGATGAAGATAAAGCAAAAACAATAGTTGAGTGGCCGATTCCTAAGACTATAAGGGATGTTAGTATTTCTCTAAGATAGCTACTTCCCACACATATTAAGCATATATTAAGATAGCTACAATATGAAAGAGCACATATTAAGCATTTCTCTAAGATAACTACTTCCCTCACAGAATTGACTAAAAAGAATGTACGATTTGCGTGGAGTGATGCCTGTCAAAAATCATTTGAAACATTGAAACAAAAAGTCATTGAGAATTGTGTTTTGAATATACCAGAAATGGGAAAGCCTTATGTGGTTGCATGTGATGCAAGTGGTAGTCAGATAGGATATGTTCTTCACAGGATGGCAGGGTGGTCAGATATGAGTCCAGAAAACTAAGAAAACATGAACTTAGCTATCCTATTCATGATTTAGAAATGCTTGTTGTTGTGCATGCACTTAAGCTTTGGAGACATCTATTGTTAGGGGTTAAGGTTGAATATAAAACAGATCATCAGAGTCTAAAATACATCTTCACACAACCATTTCTTAACAACAGGCTAAAGCATTGGATTGAATTATTAAGTGAGTATGATTTTAACATTAAGTATGTGGCTAGTAAAGAAAATAAGGTTGTTGATGCATTGAGTCGGAGACCTTTGTATAATCTTGTTTCTGTAATAAATTTTGACTTTCTCAATCAAATTAAAGAAGAGATAAAACAGGATCCTTTTTATGCACCTATTTTGAATGCTTTGAATGCGAAACAGGGATCGATGTATGAGGAAAAATTTCATTTGCACAATGGAACATTGTATTGTAACGATCGGCTATGCATATCTTCTGAAAATCGCCATTAAAAGTTAAAATATTGCATGATTGTCATGATGCACCTTTTTTTTCACACCCAGGTTATTCAAGGACTTATGTTAAAACAAAGTATTTTTACTTTTGGCCATGTATGAAGCGGGATATTAGAAAATATGTAAGTGAATGTTTGAAGTGCCAACAGGTGAAATCTGAGTTTAAGAGGATGCCTGGAATGCTTCAACCTTTGGATGTTCCAATCAGAAGCGGGAGTCTATCTCTATGGACCTTATCACTAAGCTACCTATGACCAAAAGTAAGCATGATACCATATTTGTTGTAGTCGATTGGCTTACCAAGATGGCATATTTCTTTACTATGAAAAAGACTGATATTGCATTTAATGTTTCAAGAATCTTTGTAAAAGAAATATTTCGATTGCATGGAATGCCTAAAAGCATATTTTCTGATAGAGATTCTAGATTTACGTCAAACTTCTCGAAAGCGACATTTGAATCAATTGGAACTCAACTTCGTATGAGTACAGCTTTCCATCCACAAACTGATGGGGAAACCGAGAGGGTTAACAGGGTAGTTGAAGATATGTTGTGTATGTATGTGAATGAAAAGAAGGATAATTGGAGTGAATATTTACCCTTGGTTGAGTTTGCATACAATAGTGCATGGCATGCATCTATAAAACTGACTCCGTTTGAAGCTATGTATGGTTATAATTGTTTGATTCCACCTTCATTTTTGGGTATTCCAAATAACGTAGAAGTATCCAAAGAAATGCTTACTTGGAAAAATTCAGAAACACATAAAAGAAGCTCAGAAAAGACAAAAGAAGTTCTATGATTTAAAGAGAAGACCACTTGAATTCCAAGTTGATGATATGGTATTTCTTAAAGTTAATCCTCACCAATCTAAGTTGTTGCTAGGGAAGGATCATAGACTTTCTTCTCGATATGCAGGTCCTTTCAAAGTTTTGAAAAAGATTGGATCTCTTGCTTATTTGCTGGAATTACTTAAACATTTAAATATGCATCTTGTATTTCATGTTAGCTTACTTAAAAGATATGTATCTAATGTTTCTCATGTTTTGCACGACAATTATAAGCTGAAAGATGATGGCTCTTTTGAGCTTCAACCAAAAATAAGATTACATAAGAAGGAAAGATTTCTTAGAAATTGATCTAGAGTAGAAATTTTGGTGAAATGGCACTCATACCGAGTAGAAGATTCGAGTTGGGTGAATTTAGATGATTTTCTAACACATTATCCTTCTTTCCAACTCTGAGGACAAAGTTCTTAAAGGGGGGAAGAATTGTAGTAGGCCTCTTTTCTAGTGAAATAATTCATTTTGAACTTTTTGAATTTCATTGTGGGGATAATGCTTAGAATGAATAATTAGCTCATTTTATGCATATAGGAAAAATTTTGGGTTGACAAGTTTCATTATCTCCCTCTAGACCTTATTTGCATCATGTTTTCTAGTCAAATTATGAAGGTGAAGATGAAAGAATTAAGAAAAACTCTGTACGAGAGAAACGTAGAGCAAGTATAGGAGAATTAAAGTGCATGAGTGAAATTCTTGTGAATCATGTTTTAAGTACCTCGTTCAGGGTCCTACATTTAGTTCATTATAAGAAAATGCCCTTATTATACTCTCTCTCAACAATTTTGAAACTTGCAAGGCTCAAAAGTGGCATTTGGAGGTGGATTTGGAGATCGCACGTCTCTAACACTATTGTGCAGATGGCAAAATTGAATAAAAGTGTCTCTCACAAGCTTAAGCTAATTCCTCACCGTTTTTCAGTTATAGGGCTTTGAAAAGTGCCGTTTTCCAATACTTATAAAAAAAATGAGGACTTATATAATTCTATTCGAATTAGTGATTCTGATGCTCACATGTCACCATGTCTAATTATGGATGTTTTGAGATATGTCTTCTTGGTTTTTTTCTCCTATTTTTGAGAGGTGCGCTAAAGAAAGAAAGCACACTACCATCGCATGGCTTTTTGCAAAAGTTTTGGAGAAACTCGACTTTTTCTAAATTTGGTGGACAACACACTTCTTTGGAAAAGGTAGCGATGAAACTCTAATATAGGGAGACCTGCGCATCAACACAGGGGACACACAGAAATCTGAGAATTACCTTGAGATTGAGAGTGTGATTGAGAGTGAGAGTGAGAGTGAGAGTGTGATTGAGAGTGCAAGTGTGAATGTGATTGTGATAGCTCGCGGGTGGTCGCGAGGTACAGGCTTCGTCAAGAAGCTATTGTAACCATTGATTCATATCTATAATACTAGAATTCTTCCTTCACTGCGTCATATTTGTTTCTACTCTTCCGCATCAGATTTTCTTTTACCTTGTGCAATCTCTGCATTCTTCTCTCCACTATTATTTTTGAGTGATAGAGAAATCGTAATTAGGGATAGATTGTGATTGAGGAAATGCTACAAGTGGAATCAGAGCAGAATCAATCCTCGGGAATGATGGAAGGTCTAACACAAAATATTTATGAACAAGAGGAGCTTATTCAGAAGCTTCTTCGTGAATTGCACAAAGAAGGAGGTGGAAATCAACCAGAAGGAGCAACAATATTGTTTGTGGAGTTGAACGATGAAGTAGATGAAGGTGCGGGAACATCTAGTGTACCTCGTGAAAAACAAAAACGCAATTATGAAGATATGGAACCAGGTGAGTTTGCCCTTAACCAAGTCTTCAAGACCGCAAAGTTGAATGATTTTGATGGCGAGAAGAACAGTGGCGAAGATCTTGAGGCATGGATTGAAGAAGTGGAGGATTTCTTTGATCTTCGACAATTTAGTGAAGAGTCCAAGGCAAAAGTTGGGATCCTGCACCTGCGTGGGATCCCAAAGCTATGGTGGAAGTCATATATGCAGACTCAAACGCGTTCTGGTCCAGTTCTATGGAAGGAATTTAGAGAACAAGCTGAAAAATGCTATTGTTCTCCACACTACCATATGGAGAAGAATATGGAGTTCTACAATTTTCGACAACACGAAAGTGATAAGCATAGCTTATCTGTTGATGAGTACAAAGAGAAGTTCCTACGTCTTCATAAATATGCATTAGAGGTTAGTGGTAACGCTCTAAACAGTAAATTCATTGAAGGGCTTCGTGAGGAACTTCGCTATCAAGTCAAGGGATCTGGATGCATTTATTTTCCTGATGTTGTTTTGATGGCTGAGAACTTTGAGAAGATCGAGAAGTTCAATTTTCAGAAGGTAAATAGAAGCAGATTCATTTCAACAGGACATAGGCCACAAAGACCTATAGCAATAAACATGAACAATTCAAAGAAAACTCCATCTTCTAGTAACCAAGGTAAGAACCCTGCTCAGGTGGAAAATCAAAGGAGGCATCAACCAATCGAGTGGCAACAAGACCCTAATTTTATTGAGAGGGCAAAAAGACTTGGACTGTGTTTTCGTTGTGGGGAGTAAGGGCATCCGACATATGAGTGCCCGAACAAGGCAGTCTTTCAACCCGCACAATCAAAAGCAATAAACATCATCGAGGAGGATACAATTATTCAGAAAGCAGATGATGGAGGTAAGTATCCTGACTCTACTTTACATTGCATGGTGGTTAGTTCTTTCCCAAAGGCTTTTGTAATCATGATTTCGGGTATGATTTCTACGCATAAAACCAGATTTGTTATCGATTCAGCTAGTACCCATTGTTTTCTATCTTTCAAATTGGTATAGAATCTAGGGATAGCCCTAAATATGCAGATAACCAGACCTGTAGAGATGTCCAATGATTACACTACACGAAAGAATATGTTGAAAACCTTGAATTTACTCTTTCTAATAGGCACTTTTCTGGAAGTTTCCATGTAATTGAGATGAAACAGAGTGATGTAATCATAGGCATGGATTGATTAGTTAAAAATTCTGTGACAATTAATTGTGAACAAAGAACGATCACTTTAAAGCTAGATGATGAATCTATTCATATTCTAGGTGATGTCTTTAATCCTAAAGCTACTCTTATTTCTGCTATGCAGATAATTAGAGGTATACATGATGGATGTACAACATTTGTAGTGTGTGAAAAATCTTCATGAGAAAGGTAATGACAAAGATCTTCCAGATTACGTAGGAAATCTCTTGAAAGAATATGCCTATGCATTTCCAGAAGACTTGCCTGGTATACCCCCACCTAGGCAGATTGATCACGTCATTGGCCTATATACAGGGAGTGAACCATATTCTAGAGCACCCTATAGATTTAACATTGATGAATTAAAGGAGCTTAAGATTCAATTTGATGATCTTTTGAAGAAAGGCTTAATAAGACCGAGTGTCTCACCTTGGGGTGCGCCTGTTATAATTCAGAAGAAGAAAGGCGTCTCTTATATATTATGCATTGACTATAGGGGGTTGAATAAAAGAACAATTAAGAATAAGTATCCATTCCCTCACATAGATGACTTATTAGGTCAATTAAGTGGAGCGATTGTATAGATGACTTATTAGGTCAATTAAGTGGAGCGATTGTATTCACAAAGATTGACTTAAGATCTGGATATCACCAAATTAGGATCGAAAGAGAGGATATTCCTAAGACAGGTTTTCGAACAAGATATGGTCACTATGAGTTTATGGTTCTACCTTTTGGATTAAAAATGCTCCTGTCACATTTATGTGCTTGATGAATAATATTTTTCAGGATTACCTAGATGAAATCATCTTAGTATTCCTTGATGATATATTTGTATACTCTAAAGATGATTCTCAGCATGCGGTACATCTCAAGAAGACTTTGCAAAATCTTAGAGAACCAGATAAAGTAAAAACAATAGTTGATTGGCTGAATCCTAAGACTGTAAGACATGTTAGACATTTTCTTGGGTTGGCACAATATGAAAGAGCACATATAAAGGATTTCTCTAAGATAGCTAATCCTCTCACAGATTTGACTAAAAAGAATGTAGGATTTGCATGGAGTGATGCCTATCAAAAATCATTTGAAACATTGAAACAAAAAGTCATTGAGAACTGTGTTTTGAAAATACCAGAAATGGGAAAGCCTTTTGTGGTTGCATGTGATGCAAATGGTAGTCAGATAGGATGTGTTCTTTCACAGGATGGCAGGGTGGTCGCATATGAGTCCAGAAAACTAAGAAAACATGAACTTAACTATCCTACTCATGATTTAGAAATGCTTGTGGTTGTGCATGCACTTAAGCATTGCAGAAATGTATTGTTAGGGGTAAGTTTGAATTGAAAACAGATCATCAGAGTCTAAAATACATCTTCACACAACCATTGCTTAACAACATGCAGAAGCGTTGGATTGAATTATTAAATGAGTATGATTTTGACGTTAAGTATTTGGTTGGTAAGGAAAATAAGGTTGCAAATGCATTGAGTCGGAGACCTTTGTGTAATCTTGTTTCTGTAATAAATTCTGATTTTCTCAATCAAATTCAAGAAGGGATAAAACAGGATCCTTTTTATGCACCTATTTGGATGCTTTGAATGCGAAGAGGGGATCGATGTATGAAGAAAAATTTCATTTGCAGAATGGAACATTGTATTGTAACAATCGACTATGCATATCTTCTGAATCTCCATTAAAAGTTAAAATATTGCATGATTGTCATGGTGCACCTTTTTCTGCACACCCAGGTTATTCAAGGACCTATGTTAAAACAAATTATTCTTACTTTTGGCCATGTATGAAGCGGGATATTAGAAAATATGTAAGTGAATGTTTGAAGTGCCAACAACTGAAATCTGAGTTTAAGAGGATGCCTGGAATGCTTCAACCTTTGGATGTTCCAAATCAGAAGTGGGAGTCTATCTCTGTGGACTTTATCACTAAGCTACCTATGACCAAAAGTAAGCATGATACCATATTTCTTGTAGTCGATCGGCTTACCAAGATGGCACATTTCTTTCCTATGAAAAAGACTGATACTGCATTGAATGTTGCAAGAATCTTTGTAAAAGAAATACTTCGCTTGCATGGAATGCCTAAAAGCATAATTTCTGATAGAGATTCTAGATTTACGTCAAACTTCTTGAAAGCAACATTTGGATTGATTGAAACTCAACTTCGTATGAGTACAGCTTTCCATCCACAAACTGATGGGGAAACCGAGAGGGTTAACAGGGTAGTTGAAGATATGTTGTGCATGTATGTGAATGAAAAGTAGGATAATTGGAGTGAATATTTACCCTTGGTTGAGTTTGCATACAATAGTGCATTGCATGCATCTATAAAAATGACTCCGCTTGAAGATATGTATGGTTATAATTTGTTTGACTCCACCTTCGTTGTTGGCTTTTCCAAATAAAGTAGAAGTATCCAAAGAAATGCTTGATAAGATGGATGAAGAACTTGGAAAAATTAAGAAACACATAAAAGAAGCTCAAAAAAGACAAAAGAAGTTCTATGATTTAAAGAGAATGTTACACTTATGTGTTCCTCGAGTAGCTTTGATGTGAACATTTTCCCTATACATGGGCACTTTTTACTCTAGTGTTGGCTAGAGGTTTTTTCCCCATGTTAACACATACTTGATACTCTCATATGTGGTGGTACTTTGTACTTAGGGATATTATTCAGCTCTTACTTCAGTTCAGTTCATCGTCAATGGAGAAAGTTATTCCAGCCATCGTCTTCTCCGTGTGTCTTGCTGCATTTGTGCTCTTTGTGTGTGCTTCTCGTGTGTCTCTCGCACTTCTACACACACCCAATAGTGGTATCAGAGCAGGTTCAACCCCTTCTCAAGTTTCGTTTTTTCGTGTCGCGGCACGCGCACACTTTAATAGTGCAAATATAGTTCGGAGCATAGAACTGTGAATTTCAGAAGCCTGGAAACATTTCCACCAGGTGCGCTGGGGTATTACACCCATTTCGATGCCATTCATGCAGTTAGAATCACCATCAGAGTGACGGTTTGTGAGCTGAAATTTCAGCACTCATTTCAGCTTTCATCGAAGTGAAGATTTTGTCACATTCTTGTTCCTTAGTGAAATGGCGGGCAGCAATGACTTGTTTGGCATGCTTCAAGCTGAAGATAAGCTTGATGGGACCAACTATCCGATGTGGTCTTACATGATGAAGCATGTTCTTGTTGTGAAACAACTTTGGAACATAGTGGCAGATGTAGATCGAAGACCGACAGGTGCTTCTACTTCACAGTCTACTGTCACAGATGGAGCTTCTTCTTCAATTACAGTGGTTTCTCCTTCTCCACCTACACAAGAGCAGCATAGATGGGATGGAAAAGATGTTCAAGCTCATGCTTTGATTGCGCTTTTAGTGAAGCGTCATATAGTTCCACACATTCGGTCATGTTCTACATCGAGACAGGCATGGGACACTCTTGCTTCTTTGTATGCCGTGCGTAATGAAGCACGTGTTGCATATTTGAGGAAGCAACTTGAGGATGTATGTATGGCTGAAAATGAGTCAGTGGATGTGTATGTGACACGCATCAAGGACTTGAAAGAGCAATTGGCAAACATAGATGAGATCATTCCGGATGCATCAGTCATTTCTACATTGTTGAAAGGATTACCGGAATCTTTTCAAAGCTTTGCTACTACACTTCGTTTGGTTGCAAAAGGAAATCCTAATATGTATGCATTTGATGAGGTTGTGTCTCTTCTTTTGCAAGAAGAGCAATCTAGAGTGAATAGGAGTGGTTTGATTGAGGGAACGCAAGCACTTGCTATCTCACAAAAGGGGAAAAGCAAGTATGGTTCAGCTTTGGGTTCATCAAAACCAAAGCCTCAAGCTTCCTCTTCCACTCATTCCTCTAATGATGGTGATTTGCAAAAGAAGAAGAGATGCAAATATTCCCAGAAGGTTGGTCATACTATTGATGAGTGTAGAAAGCTTGTTAAATGCAATGAAAATAAGAAGGAATCTGGCATGTCTATTGCTAAAAATTCAGCAAATGCAAAGAATGATGAAGCTAACATGGATCAAGATTTTTGGGCATGCATTGTTACATGCCATTATGATGCTTCTTTACATTCCAAATGTATGGCTGTGAGTGAGGCTGACTCGGATTGGTTCCTTGATAGTGGTGCTTCAAAGCACATAACATCATGCAAAAGATTTTTTGCCTCTTTGAAAGATGCACCTAAAGGAGGACATGTGGTGTGTGGAAACAATGCCTCTTATCCTATCATTGGAGTAGGAGAAATTGACCTTACGGCTGCAAAGGGAGGTGTGATTCTCTTGAAAAATGCATTGTATGTGCCCTGTATCAAGAAGAACTTAATTTCAGTTCCATTGATTGCCAAAGTTGGACTTCATGTACACTTTGTTGATGATAAGATTATGGTTCATGATTTCAGCAATGTTGATGTTATTGTGATGTCCGGTACATTATGTAATGGTTTGTATCGCATGGATACATACAAGAGGGCTGCCTCAAATGCCTTAGTTGCTCATACTTCTTCCATGGCTGAAATGGAGCTTTGGCATGCTCGTTTTGGTCATTTAAACTTCAATAGTTTGCTCTACTTGCAAAAGGACATGGTTATTGGCTTGCCTACACTTGAGTCCATTGAAAAGCATGCATATGAAGGTTGCATTCTTGGAAAAATGCATCGTGATTCTTTTCCAAAAGAAGGTCATACACACACTACAAGAAAATTACAGCTTGTTCATAGTGATGTATATGGTCTTGTCAAGACTCCATCTTTTGGGAAGCATGTATATTTTGTTACCTTCATTGATGATGCTACTCACCATACATGGGTGTATCCTATGAAGCAAAGAATGAGGTATTTTCTTGCTTCAAAGAATTTTTAGCTATGGCTGAAAATTTTTCTTCACAAAAGCTTTTGACTCTACGCACGGATCGTGGTGGTGAGTACATGTCACATGAGTTTAATGCTTTTCTTCGTGAAAGAGATATTTTACACCAATGTACGGTGCCATATACACCTCAACAAAATGGTGTTGTCGAGCGTAAAAATAGGACTCTACTTGAAATAGCACGATGTATGGTTAAAGGAAAGCATCTTCCTGATAAGTTGTGGATGGAAGCGGTCATGTGTGCAAATTATGTGTTGAATCGTTGCCCTAGAAAAGCATTGAGAGTCATCACTCCTTATGAGGTTTGGAATGGTCATAAGCCTATGGTTAGTCATATGCCTGTGTTTGGTTGTTTGGCATATGCTCTTGTGCCATCACAACAACGTCACAAACTTGATGACAAGGCAAAGAAATGTATATTTGTTGGTTATAGTGCTGAAATTAAGGAATACCGATTGTACCATCATTGACGAACACAATTATTGTGAGTGAAAATGTGGTATTTGCTGAAAATTCAGTTTTCCCTCTACTTGAATGCAAAAAACTACCAACAGTTAGCTCACAAGATGTGTTCGATACACTCATGCCTTTGTTCCAAAATGGTATGCTTAACTATGGCCATGTAGACCAGCCAAGTGAGGTTCAAAGGGCTGAAAAATTCTAGCCAAATACGGCTGAAAATGCAGAGAATTTCCAGCCAAACATGGCTGAAAAATTTCAGTCAAAAAATGTCCAAACTGCTGGAAATTTCCAGCCACATATGGCTGAACATTTGCATCAAAATATGGTTGAAACTGAGCATGAAATTCAACCCACGCATGATGTACATATTGAAGATGTTTTACATAATGAACGCATGTCTATCAAGAGTGCACAAGCTATGCCAAAGTGGCTGAAACAAACTTTGCAGGACAGCAAATTGAGTGCACCTTTACTTGGTAGAACAAGATCAAGCTCTCACCATGCATCAAGTAATTTTGTGGATTATTCTCTTATTGCTACAGCATGTAATGAAGAGCCACTTTCTTTTGAAGATGCATGTGACGATCCACAATGGATGAGTGCTATGCAATCAGAAATGGATTCCATACATAGGAATTGTACTTGGGAGTTATGTGAATTGCCAAAAGGAAAGAACGTCATTGGTACAAAGTGGGTTTACAAGATTAAGAGAAAATCTGATGGTAGCATTGATCGCTACAAAGCTAGATTGGTTTCCAAAGGATATGCACAACAATGTGGCATTGACTATGAGGAAACTTTTGCACCTACTTCACGCATGACTACCATTCGTACCGTGGTTGCATTGGCTGCCCATCGAGGTTGGAAAGTTGCATCAGTTGGACATAAAAACAGCCTTCTTGAATGGTGATTTGCAAGAAGAGGTCTATGTGAAGCAACCTCCTGGATTTACTATGAAAGGGAAAGAGCATATGGTTTGTCGCTTGCATAAAGCCTTGTATGGTCTCAAGCAAGCTCCACATGCATGGTATGACAAAATACATAAGCACTTGATTGCTCTTGGCTTCACATGTAGTCCGATTGAAAGCACACTCTATGTACGCAAAAATGGGGCTGATCTTATAGTGCTTGTTCTTTATGTCGATGACATACTCTTGACTGGGTCATGTGATGCAAAAGTTGACATTCTTATGGCTGATTTGCAGCATACTTTTGATGTCACTTATCTTGGTCTTTTGAGCTACTATCTTGGCATCCAGTTTGTATCCATTGAGGGGGGAATTGTTATGCATCAAGCAAAGTATGTTGAAAAACTACTTCAGCGTTTTGATTTTGAGGATTGTAAGCCAATTTTCGCACCAGTTGAGACAGGATTTAGGTTCTCAGTTGAGGATTCTAGGGATGCATTTGACACTTCTCTTTATCAGCAAGCTGTGGGATTTCTTATATATGCATGCAACACAAGGCCGGATATACAGTATATAGTTTCCCAGTTGAGTTGATTCATGCATAGCCCTGGCACTAAGCATTGGCAAGCGACGAAATGTGTGTTTAGATATCTCCGAAGCACTTTGAGCTTAGGTCTCTTTTATGGCAAAGATGTTCAGCCATGCTTGCATGCTTTTACAGATAGTGATTGGGCTGGTCGTTATGATACTCGTGTGTCCACTAGTGGTAATTGCTTTTTCCTTGGAGACTCATGCATATCTTGTTTGAGTAAGAAGCAACCTAGAGTGGCGACATCGAGTTGTGAAGCTGAGTATAGGGCAGTTTTCACAGTGACAGTGGAGTGTATATGGCTGAGACGCCTATTGATGGATCTTTGCATGGAGATTGATGTTGCTATGCATATTCTCACTGATAGTCAGAGTGCTTTGGCTGTTGCACGAAACCCAGTGTTTCATGCACGGACCAAACATATTGAGGTGCGTTATCACTATGTGAGAGAGCGCCTTCATGCAGGAGATATTGATTTGGTATATGTGCCTACACAAGATAATGTGGCAGACATATTCACCAAAGCTCTTCCACAAGAAAAGTTTGAAGCTTTTCGCAAAGCCTCAGGCTTGTTACCTTGTGGGGGCTGATCTGTCACTCCCTGTATGTGTTCACATCATTCGCTCTAGGGGGGTTTGTTACACTTATGTGTTCCTCGAGTAGCTTTGATGTGAACATTTTCCCTATACATAGGCACTTTTTACTCTAGTGCTGGCTAGAGGTTTTTTCCCTACGTTACCACATACTTGATACTCTCATATGTGGTGGTACTTTGTACTTAGGGATATTATTCAGCTCTTACTTTAGTTCAATTCATCGTCAATAGAGAGAGCTATTCCAGCCATCGTCTTCTCTGTGTGTCTTGCTGCATTTGTGCTCTTTGTGTGTGCTTCTCGTGTGTCTCTCGCACTTCTACACACATCCAACAGAGAAGACCACTTGAATTCCAAGTTGATGATATGGTATTTCTTAAAGCTAATCCTCACCGATCTAACTTGTTGCTACGGAAGGATCATAGACTTTCTCCTTGATATGCAGGTCCTTTTAAAGTTTTGAAAAAGATTGGATATCTTGCTTATTTGCTGGAATGACCTAAACATTTAAATATGCATCCTGTATTTCATGTTAGCTTACTTAAAAGATATGTATCTAATGTTGCTCATGTTTTGCAGGACAATTATAAGCTGAAAGATGATGGCTCTTTTGAGCTTCAACCAGAAATAATATTAGATAGGAAGGAAAGATTTCTTAGAAATAGATCTATAGTAGAAATTTTGGCGAGATGGCACTCATACCCAATAGAACATTCGAGTTGGGTGAATTTAGATGACTTTCTAACACTTATCCTTCTTTCCAACTCTGAGGACAGAGTTCTTAAAGGGGGGAAGAATTGTAATAGGCCTCTTTTCTAGTGAAATAATTCATTTTGAACTTTCCGAATTTCATTGTGGGGATAATGCTTACAATGAACAATTAGGTCATTTTATGCATATAGGAAAAATTTTGGGTTGACAAGTTTCATTTTCTCTCTCTAGACCTTATTTGCATCATGTTTTCTAGTCAAATTTTGAAGGTGAAGATAAAAGAATTAAGAAAAATTTTGTATGAGAGAAAGGTAGAGCAAGTATTGGAGAATAAAAGTGCATGAGTGAAATTCTTGTGAATCATGTTTTAAGTTCCTCGTTCAGGGTCCTACATTTAGTTCATTGTAAGAAAATGCCTTGATTATACTCTCTCTAGAATTTTGAAACTTGCAGGGCTCAAAAGTGGCATTTGGAGGTGGATTTGGATCTCCAACATCTCTAACACTATTGTGCATAATGCCAAAATGAATAAAAGTGTCTCTCACAAGATTAAGCTAATTCCTCACCGTTTTTGAGTTACGGGGCTTTGAAAAGTGCCGTTTTCGAACACTTAAAAAAAAAATGAGGGCTTATCTAATTCTATTCGAATTCGTGATTCTAATGCTCACGTTTCACCATGTCTAATTATGGATGTTTTCGGATATGTCTTCTTGGTGTTTTCCTTGATAGGTACGCTAAAGAAAGAAAGCACACTACGTCACATGGCTTTTTGTGAAAGTTTTGGAGAAACTCGACTTTTCTAAATTTGGTGGATTGCACACTTCTTTGGAAAAGGAAGCCATCAAACCCTGATATAGGGAGACCTGTGCATCAACACAGGGGACACACAGAAATCTAAGAATTACCTTCTGATTGAGAGTGTGATTGAGAGTGAGAGTGAGAGTGAGAGTGTGATTGAGAGTGCGAGTGTGAATGCGATTGTGATACCTCGGGGGTGGTCGGGAGGTAGAGGCTTCGTTAAGAAGCTATTGTCCAAAGCTATTGTAACCATTGATTCATATCTATAATATCAAAATTCTTCCTTCCCTACGTCATATTTGTTTCTACACTTCCGCATCAGATTTTCTTTTACCTTGTGCAATCTCTGCGTTCTTCTCTCCACTGTTATTTTTGAGTGATAGAGAAATCGTGATTTGGGAAGATTGTGATTGAGGAAATGCTACAAGTGGTATCAGAGCAAAATCAATCCTCGGGAACGATGGAAGGTCTAACACAAAAGATTTGTGAACAAGAGGAGCTTATTCAGAAGCTTCTTGGTGAATTGCACAAAGAACGAGGCAGAAAGCAACCAGAAGGAGCAACAAATTTGTTTGTGGAGCTGAACGATGAAGTAGATGAAGGTGCGGGAACATCTAGTGTACCTCGCGAAAAACAAAAATGCAATTATGAAGATATGGAACTAAGTGAGTTTGCCCTTAACCAAGTCTTCAAAAAGGCAAAGTTAAATGATTTTGATGGCGAGAAGAAGAGTGGCGAAGATCTTGAGGCATGGATTGACGAACTGGAGGATTTCTTTGATCTTCGACAATTTAGTAAAGAGTCCAAGGCAAAACTTGGGATCCTGCACCTGTGTGGGATCGCGAAGCTATGGTGGAATTCATATATGCAGACTCGAATGCGTTCTGGTCTAGTTCTATGGAAGGAATTTAGAGAACAAGCTAAAAAACGCTATTGTTCTCCACACTACTATATGGAAAATAAGATGGAGTTCTACAATTTTCGACAACACGAAAGTGATAAGCATAGCTTATCTGTTGATGAGTACAAAGAGAAGTTCCTACGTCTTCATAAATATGCATTAGAGGTTAGTGGTAACGCTCTAAAGAGTAAATTTATTGAAGGGCTTCGTGAGGAACTTTGCTATCAATTCAAGGGATCTGGATGCATTGATTTTCTTGATGTTGTTGCGATGGCCAAGAACTTTGAGAAGATGGAGAAGTTCAATTTGCAGAAGGCAAATAGAAGCAGATTCATTGCAACGGGACATAGGCCACAAAGACCTGTTGCAATGAACATGAACAATTCAAAGAAAACTCCATCTTCTAATAACCAAGGTAAGAACCCTGCTCAGGTGGAAAATCAAAGGAGGCCTCAACCAATCGAGTGGCAACAAGACCCGAATTTTATTGAGAGGGCAAAAAGACTTGGTCCGTGTTTTCATTGCGGGGAGGAAGGGCATCGGACATATGAGTGCCCGAACAAGGCAATCTTTTGACCCGCACAATCAAAGGCGATAAACATCATCGAGGAGGGTACAATTATTGATGAAGCAGATGATGGAGGTAAGTGTCCTGACTCTACTTTACGTTTCATGGTGGTTAGTTCTTTCCCAAAGGCTTTTGTATTCATGATTCCGCGTATGATTTTTGCACATAAAACCAGATTTATTATCGATTCAGGTAGTACCCATTGTTTTCTATCTTTCAAATTGGTATAAAATCTAGGGATAGCCCTAAATATGCAGATAACTAGACCTATAGAGATGGCCAATGGACGATTACACTACACAAAAGGACATGTTGGAAACCTTGAATTTACCCTTTCTAATAGGCGCTTTTTTGGAAGTTTCCATGTAATTGAGATGAAACAGAGTGATGTAATCATAGGCATGGATTGGTTAGTTAAAAATTTTGCGACAATTAATTGTGAACAAAAAAATCACTTTAAAGCTAGATGATGAATCTATTCATATTCTAGGTGATGTCTTTAATCCTAAACCTACTCTTATTTCTGCTATACAGATAATTAGAGGTATACGTGATGGCTCTAAAACATTTGTAGTGTATGTGAACAATCTGCATGAGCAAGGTAATGACGAAGATATTCCTGATTACGTAGGAAATCTCTTGAAAGAATATGCCGATGTATTTCCAGAAGACTTGCCTGGTATACCGCCACCTAGGCATATTGATCATGCCATTGACCTATATCCAAGGAGTGAACCATATTCTAGAGCACCCTATAGATTTAACATTGATGAATTAAAGGAGCTTAAGATTCAATAAGATGATCTTTTGAAGAAAGGCTTAATAAGACCGAGTGTCTCACCTTGGGGTGCACTTGTTTTATTTCAGAAGAAGAAAGAAGTCTCTTATACATTATGCATTGACTATAGGGGGTTGATTAAAAGAACAATTAAGAATAAGTATCCACTCCCTCACATAGATGACTTATTAGGTCAATTAAGTGGAGCGATTGTATTCACAAAGATTGACTTAAGATCTGGATATCACCAAATTAGGATCAAAACAGAGGATATTCCTAAGAGAGCTTTTTGAACAAGATATGGTCATTATGAGTTTACGGTCTACCTTTTGGATTAACAAATGCTCCTGCCACATTTATGTGCTTGATTAAGAATATTTTTCACGATTACCTAGATGAATTCATCTTAATATTCCTTAATGATATATTTGTATACTCTAAAGATGATTCTAAGCATGCGGTACATCTCAAGAAGACTTTGCAAACTCTTAGAGAACACAAATTGTATGGGAAAAAGAGTAACTGTTTCTTTGCTAAGGATAAACTTGTGTATCTAGGAAGAGTAATATCAAAAGAAGGAATCCTTATAGATGAAGATAAAGTAAAAACAATAGTTGATTGGCTGATTCCTAAGACTGTAAGGGATGTTAGAAGTTTTGTTCGGTTGGCACAATATGAAACAGCACATATTAAGGATTTCTCTAAGATAGCTACTCTCCTCATAGATTTGACTAAAAAGAATGTAGGATTTGCATGGAGTGATGCCTGGCAAAAATCATTTGAAACATTGAAACAAAACGTCGTTGAGAATTGTGTTTTGAAATACCAGAAATGGGAAAGCCTTTTGTGGTTGCATGTGATGCAAGTGGTAGTCAGATAGGATGTCTTCTTTCACAGGATGGCAGGGTGGTTGCATATAAGTTCAGAAAAGTAAGAAAACATGAACTTAACTATCCTACTCATGATTTAGAAATGCTTGCTGTTGTGCATGCACTGAAGCATTGGAGACATCTATTGTTAGGGGTTAAGTTTGAATTGAAAACAGATCATCAGAGTCTAGAATGCATCTTCACACAACCATTGCTTAACAACAGGGAGAAGTGTTGGATTGAATTATTAAGTGAGTATGATTTTGACATTAAGTATCTGGCTGGTAAGGAAAATAAGGTTGTTCATGCATTGAGTCGAGGACGTTTGTGTAATCTTGTTTCTGTAATAAATTCTAATTTTTACAATCAAATTCAAGAAGAGATAAAACAGGATCCTTTTTATGAACCTATTTTGAATGCTTTGAATGCGAAACAGGGATCGATGTCTGAGGAAAAATTTCATTTGCAGAATGGAACATTGTATTGTAACAATCGGCTATGCATATCTTTTGAATCTCCATTAAAAGTTAAAATATTGCATAATTGTGATGCACCTTTTTCTGCACACCCAGGTTATTCAAGGACCCATGTTAAAACAAAGTATTCTTACTTTTGGCCATGTATGAACCAGGATATTAGAAAATATGTAAGTGAATGTTTGAAGTGCCAACAGGTGAAATCTGAGTTTAAGAGAATGCCTGGAATGCTTCAACCTTTGGATGCTCCAAATCAGAAGTGGGAGTTCATTTCTATGGACTTTATCACTAAGCTACCTATGACCAGAAGTAAGCATGATACCATATTTGTTGTAGTCGATCGGCTTACCAAGATGGCACATTTATTTCCTATGAGAAAGACTGATATTGCATTGAATGTTGCAAGAATCTTTGTAAAAGAAATATTTCGTTTGCATGGAATGCCTAAAAGCATAATTTATGATAGAGATTCTAGATTTATGTCAAACTTTTGGAAATTGACATTTGAATCGATTGGAACTCAACTGCGTATCAGTATAGCTTTCCATCCACAAACTGTTGGGGAAACCGAGAGGGTTAACAAGGTAGGTGAAGATATGTTGTGTATGTATGTAAATGAAAAGCAGGATAATTGGAGTGAATATTTACCCTTGCTTGAATTTGCATATAATAGTGCATGGCATGCATCTATAAAAATGACTCTGTCTGAAGCTATGTATGGTTATAATTGTTTGACTCCACCTTCGTTTTTGGGTTTTCGAAATAAAGTAGAAGTATCCAAAGAAATTCTTGATAAGGTGGATGAAGAACTTGGAAAAATTAAGAAACACATAAAAGAACCTCAAAAAAGACATAAGAAGTTCTATGATTTAAAGAGAAGACCACTTGAATTCCAAGTTGATGATATGGTATTTCTTAAAGTTAATCCTCACCGATCTAACTTGTTGCTAGGGAAGGATCATAGACTTTCTCCTCGATATGGAGGTCCTTTTAAAGTTTTGAAAAAGATTGGATCTCTTGCTCATTTGCTGGAATTTTCTAAACATTTAAATGTGCATCCTGTATTTCATGTTAGCTTACTTAAAAGATATGTATCTAATGTTGCTCATGTTTTGCAGGACAATTATAAGCAGAAAGATGATGGCTCTTTTGAGCTTCAACCAGAAATAATGCACTCATACCCAGTAGAAGATTCGAGTTGGGTGAATTTAGATGATTTTCTAACACATTATCCTTCTTTCCAACTCTGAGGACAAAGTTCTTAAAGGGGGGAAGAATTGTAATAGGCCTATTTTCTAGTCAAATTTTGAAGGTGAAGATGAAAGAATTAAGAAAAACTCTGTAATAGAGAAAGGTAGAGCAAGTATAGGAGAATAAAAGTGCCTGAGTGAAATTCTTGTGAATCATGTTTTAAGTACCTGGTTCAGGGTCCTACATTTAGTTCATTGTAAGAAAATGCCTTGATCATACTCTCTCTCTAGAATTTTGAAAATTGCAGGGCTCAAAAGTGGCATTTGGAGGTGGATTTGGATCTCGGACGTCTCTAACACTAGTGTGCAGATCGCAAAATTGAATAAAAGTATCTCTCACAAGCTTAAGCTAATTCCTCACCATTTTTGAGTTAAAGGGCTTTGAAAAGTGTCGTTTCCAACACAAAAAAAACAAGGGCTTATCTAATTCTATTCGAATCCATGATTCTGATGCTCACGTGTCACCATGTCTAATTATGGATGTTTTTGGATATGTTTTCTTGGTGTTTTTCTCCTATTTTTTACAGGTACGCTAAAGAAAGAAAGCACACTACGATCGCATGGCTTTTTGCGAAAGTTTTGGAGAAACTCGACTTTTTCTAAATTTGGCGTATCGCACACTTCTTTGGAAAAGGCAGCGATCAAACTTTGATATAGGGAGACTTGCGCATCAACACAGGGGACACACAGAAATCTGAGAATTACCTTGTGATTGAGAGTGTGATTGAGAGTGCAAGTGTGAATGCGATTGTGATAGCTTGGGGGTGGTCGGGAGGTAGAGGCTTTGTCAAGAAGCTATTGTCCAAAGCTATTGTAACCATTGTTTCACATTTATAATATCAAAATTCTTCCTTCTCTACGTCATATTTATTTCTACTCTTCCGCATCAGATTTACTTTTACCTTGTGCAATCTCTGTGTTCTTCTCTCCACTGCTATTTTTGAGTGATAGAGAAATCGTGATTGGGGATACATTGTGATTGAGGAAACGCTACAAGTGGTATCAGAGCAGAATCAATCCTCGGGAACGATGGAAGGTCTAACACAAAAGATTCATGAACAAGAGGAGCTTATTCAGAAGCTTCTTGGTGAATTGCACAAAGAACAAGGCGGAAAGCAGCCAGAAGGAGCAACAATATTGTTTGTGGAGCTGAACGATGAAGTAGATGAATGTGCGGGAACATCTAGTGTACCTCGCGGAAAACAAAAACGCAATTATGAAGATATGGAACCAGGTGATTTTGCCCTTAACCAAGTCTTCGAGAAGGCAAAGTTGAATGATTTTGATGGCGAGAAGAAGAGTGGCGAAGATCTTGAGGCATGGATTGAAGAAGTGGAGGATTTCTTGGATCTTCGACAATTTGGTGAAGAGTCCAAGGCAAAAGTTGGGATCCTACACCAGCGTGGGATCCCGAAGCTATGGTGGAAGTCATATATGCAGACTCGAACTTGTTCTAGTCTAGTTGTATGGAAGGAATTTAGAGAACAAGCTGAAAAACATTGTTGTTCTCCACACTAGCATATGGAGAAGAAGATGGAGTTCTACAATTTCCGACAACACCAAAGTGATAAGCATAGCTAATCTGTTGATGAGTACAAAGATAAGTTCATACGTCTTCATAAATATGCATTAGAGGTTAGTGGTAACACTTTAAAGAGTAAATTTATTGAAGGACTTAGTGAGGAACTTTGCTATCAAGTCAAGGGATCTGGATGCATTGATTTTCTTGATGCTGTTGTGATGGCCGAGAACTTTGAGAAGATGGAGAAGTTCAATTTGAAAGAGGCAAATAGAAGCAGATTCATTGCAACAGGACATAGGCCACAAAGACTTGTTGCAATGAACATGAACAATTCAAAGAAAACTCCATCTTCTAATAACCAAGGTAAGAACCCTGCTCAGGTGGAAAATCAAAGGAGGCGTCAACCAATCGACTGGCAACAAGACCCTAATTCTATTTAAAGGGCAAAAAGACTTGGTCTGTGTTTTCATTGTGGGGAGCAAGGGCATCGGACATATGAGTGCCCGAACAAGGCAGTCTTTTGACCCGTACAATCAAATTGCGATAAACATCATCCAGGAGGGTATAATTATTGAGGAGGCAGATGATGGAGGTAAGTGTCCTCACTCTACTTTACGTTGCACGATGGTTAGTTCTTTCCCAAAGGCTTTTGTAATCATGTTTCCGGGTATTATTTCTGCACATAAAACCAGATTTTTGATCGATTCAGGTAGTACCCATTGTTTTCTATCTTTCAAATCGGTACAAAATCTAGGGATAGCGCTAAATATGCAGAGAACCAGACCTGTAGAGACGGCCAATGGACTTACACTACACGGAAGGATATGTTGAAAACCTTGAATTTACTCTTTCTAATAGGTGCTTTTCTGGAAGTTTCCATGTAATTGAGATGAAACAGAGTGATGTAATCATAGTCATGGATTGGTTAGTTAAAAATTCTGCGACAATTAATTGTGAACAAAGAACGATCACTTTAAAGCTAGATGATGAATCTATTCATATTCTAGGTGATGTCTTTAATCCTAAAACTACTCTTATTTCTGCTATGCAGATAATTAGAGGTATACGTGATGGCTGTAAAACATTTGTAGTGTATGTGATCAATCTGCATGAGCAAGGTAATGACAAAGATATTCCAAATTACATAGGAAATCTCTTGAAAGAATATGCCGATGTATTTCTAGAAGACTTGCTTGGTATACCCCCACCTAGGCAGATTGATCATGCCATTGACCTATATCCAGGGAATGAATCATATTCTAGAGCACCCTATAGATTTAACATTGATGAATTAAAGGAGCTTAAGATTCAATTAGATGATATTTTGAATAAAGGCTTAATAAGACCGAGTGTCTCATCTTGGGGTGCACCTGTTTATTTCAGAAGAAGAAAGACGGCTCTTTTAGATAATGCATTGACTATAGGGGGTTGAATAAAAGAACAAATAAAAATAAGTATCCACTCCCTCACATAGATGACTTATTAGGTCAATTAAGTGGAGCGACTGTATTCACAAAGATTGACTTAAGATCTGGATATCACCAAATTAGGATCAAAACAGAGGATATTCCTAAGATAGCTTTTCAAACAAGATATGGTCACTATGAGTTTACGGTTCTACCTTTTGGATGAACAAATGATCCTGCCACATTTATGTGCTTGATGAATAATATTCTTCACGATTACCTAGATGAATTCATCTTAGTATTCCTTGATGATATATGTGTATACTCTAAAGATGATTCTAAGCATGCCGTACATCTCAAGAAGACTTTGCAAACTCTTAGAGAACACAAATCGTATGGGAAAAAGAGTAAGTGTTTCTTTGCTAAGGATAAACTTGTGTATCTAGGAAGAGTAATATCAAAATAGATGAAGATAAAGTAAAAACAATAGTTGAGTGGCCAATTCCTAAGCCTGTAAGGGATGTTAGAAGTTTTCTTGGGTTGGCACAATATGAAAGAGCACATATTAAAGATTTCTCTAATATAGCTACTTCCCTCACATAATTGACTAAAAAGAATGTAGGATTTGCGTGGAGTGATGCCTATCAAAAATCATTTGAAACATTGAAACAAAAAGTTGTTGAGAATTGTGTTTTGAAAATAACAGAAATGGGAAAGCCTTATGTGGTTGCATGTGATGCAAGTGGTAGTCAGATAGGATGTGTTCTTTCACAGGATGGCAGGCTGGTCACATATGAGTCCAGAAAACTAAGAAAACATGAACTTAACTATCCTACTCATGATTTAGAAATGCTTGTTGTTGTGCATGCACTTAAGCTTTGGAGACATCTATTGTTAGGGGTTAAGTTTGAATATAAAACAGATCATCAGAGTCTAAAATACATCTTCACACAACCATTTCTTAACAACAAGCAAAAGCGTTGGATAGAATTATTAAGCGAGCATGATTTTGACATTAAGTATGCGGCTGGTAAGGAAAATAAGGTTGCTGATGCATTGAGTCGGAGATGTTTGTGTAATCTTGTTTCTGTAATAAATTCTGATTTTCTCAATCAAACTAAAGAAGAGATAAAACAGGATCCTTTTTATGCACCTATTTTGAATGCTTTGAATGCGAAGAGGGGATCGATGTATGAGGAAAAATTCATTTGCAGAATGGAACATTGTATTGTAACAATCGGCTATGCATATCTTCTAAATCTCCATTAAAAGTTAAAATATTGCATGATTGTCATGATGCACCTTTTTGTGCACACCCAGGTTATTCAAGGAACTATGTTAAAACAAAGTATTCTTACTTTAGGCCATGTATGAAGCGGGATATTAGAAAATATGTAAGTGAATGTTTGAAGTGCCAACAGGTGAAATCTAAGTTTAAGAGGATGCCTGGAATGTTGCAGCCTTTGGATGTTCCAATCAGAAGTGGGAGTCTATTTCTATGGACTTTATCAATAAGCTACCTATGACCAGAAGTAAGCATGATACCATATTTGTTCTAGTTGATTGGCTTACCAAGATGGCACATTTCTTTCCTATGAAAAAGACTGATATTGCATTGAATGTTGCAAAAATCTTTGTAAAAGAAATATTTCGATTGCATGGAATGCCAAAAAGCATAATTTCTGATAGAGATTCTAGATTTACGTCAAACTTCTGGAAAGCGACATTTGATTCGATTGGAACTCAACTTCATATGAGTACAGCTTTCCATCCACAAACTAATGGGGAAACCGAGAGGGTTAACAGGGTAGTTGAAGATATGTTGCGTATGTATGTGAATGAAAAGCAGGATAATTGGAGTGAATATTTACCCTTGATTGAGTTTGCATACAATAGTGCATGGCATGCATCTATAAAAATGACTCCGTTTGAAGCTATGTATGGTTATAATTGTTTAACTCCACCAAAACCAAATAAAGTAGAAGTATCCAAAGAAATTCTTGATAAGCTCGATGAAGGACTTGAAAAAATTAAGAAACACACAAAAAGAAGCTCAAAAAAGACAAAAGAAGCTCTATGATTTAAAGAGAAGACCACTTGAATTCCAAGTTGATGATATGGTATTTCTTAAAGTTAATCCTCACCGATCTAACTTGTTGCTAGGGAAGGATCATAGACTTTCTTCTTGATATGCAGGTCCTTTTAAAGTTTTAAAAAAGATTGGATCCCTTGCTTATTTGTTGGAATTACCTAAACATTTAAATCTGCATTTTGTATTTCATGTTAGCTTACTTAAAAGATATGTATCTAATGTTGCTCATGTTTTGCAGGACAATTATAAGCAACATGATGGCTCTTTTGAGCTTCAACCAGAAATAATATTAGATAGGAAGGAAGGATTTCTTAGAAATTGATCTATTTTAGAAATTTTTTTGGTGAAATGGCACTCATACCGAGTAGAGGATTCGAGTTGGGTGAATTTAGATGATTTTCTAACACATTATCCTTTTTTCCAACTCTGAGGACAGAGTTCTTAAAGGGGGGAAGAATTATAATAGGCATCTTTTCTAGTGAAATAATTCATTTTGAACTTTCTGAATTTCATTGTGGGGATAATGCTTAGAATGAATAATTAGGTCATTTTATGCATATAGGAAAAATTTTGGGTTGACAAGTTTCATTTTCTCTCTCTAAACCTTATTTGCATCATGTTTTCTAGTCAAATTTTGACGGTGAAGATGAAAGAATTAAGAAAAACTTTGTATGAGAGAAATGTAGAGCAAGTATAGGAGAGTAAAAGTGCATGAGTGAAATTCTTGTGAATCATGTTTTAAGTACCTCATTCAAGGTCCTACATTTAGTTTGTTGTAAGAAAATGCCTTGATCATACTCTCTCTCTAGAATTTTGAAACTTGCAGGGCTCAAAAGTGGCATTTGGAGGTGGATTTGGATCTCGGACGTCTCTAACACTTTTGTGCAGATCACAAAATTGAATAAAATTTTCTCTCACAAGCTTAAGCTAATTCCTCACCGTTTTTCAGTTATAGGGCTTTGAAAAGTGCTGTTTTCCAACACTTATAAAAAAAATCAGGGCTTATATAATTCTATTCGAATCTATGATTCTGGTGCTCACATGTCACCATGTCTAATTATGGATGTTTTCGAATATGTCTTCTTGGTGTTTTTCTCCTATTTTTGATAGGTACTAAAGAAAGAAAGCAAACTAGGATTGCATGGCATTTTGCGAAAGTTTTGGAGAAACATGACCTTTTCTAAATTTGGTGGATCGCACAGTTCTTTGGAAAAGGCAGCAATGAAACTCTAATATAGGGAGGCCTGCGCATCAACAGAGGGGACACACAGAAATCTGAGAATTACCTTGTGATTGAGAGTGTGACTGAGAGTGAGAGTGAGAGTGAGAGTGTCATTGAGAGTGCGAGTGTGAATGCGATTGTGATAGCTCGGGGGTGGTCGGGAGGTAGAGGCTTCGTCAAGAAGCTATTGTCCAAAGCTATTATAACCATTGATTCACATCTATAATATTAAAATTCTTCCTTCTCTGCGTCATATTTGTTTCTACTCTTCCGCATCAGATTTTCTTTTACCTTGTGCAATCTCTGCGTTCTTCTCTCCACTGTTATTTTTGAGTGATAGAGAAATCATGATTGGGGATAGATTGTGATTGAGGAAATGCTACAAGTGGTATCAGAGCAAAATCAATCCTCGGGAATGATGGAAGGTCTAACACAAAAGATTTGTGAACAAGACGAGCTTATTCAGAAGCTTCTTCGTGAATTGTGCAAAGAAGGAGGCGGAAATCAACCAGAAGGAGCAACAAATTTGTTTGTGGAGCTGAACGATGAAGTAGATGAAGGCATGGGAACATCTAGTGTACCTCGCGGAAAACAAAAACGCAATTATGAAGATATGGAACCAGGTGAGTTTTCCCTTAACCAAGTCTTAAAGAAGGCAAAGTTGAATGATTTTGATGGCGAGAAGAAGAGTGGCGAAGATCTTGAGGCATGGATTGAAGAAGTGGAGGAATTCTTTGATCTTCGACAATTTAGTGAAGAGTCCAACTCAAAAGTTGGGATCCTACACCTACGTGGGATCGCGAAGCTATGGTGGAAGTATAATATGCAGACTCAAACGCGTTCTGGTCCAGTTCTATGGAAGGAATTTAGAGAACAAGCTGAAAAACGCTATTGTCCTCCACACTACCATATGGAGAAGAAGATGGAGTTCTACAATTTCTGACAACATGAAAGTGATAAGCATAACTTATCTGTTGATGAGTACAAAGAGAAGTTCCTACATCTTCATAAATATGCATTAGAGGTTAGTGGTAACGCTCTAAACAGTAAATTTATTGAAGGGATTTGTGAGGAACTTTGCTATCAAGTCAAGGGATCTGGATGCATTGATTTTCTTGATGTTGTTGCGATGGCCGAGAACTTTGAGAAGATGGAGAAGTTCAATTTGCAGAAAGCAAATTGAATCAGATTCATTGCAACGGGACATAGGCCACAAAGACCTGTTGCAATGAACATGAACAATTCAAAGAAAACTCCATCTTCTAATAACCAAGTTAAGAACCCTGCTTAGGTGGAAAATCAAAGGAGGCATCAACCGATCGACCAGCAACAAGACCCTAATTTTATTGAGAGGCCAAAAAGACTTGGCCTGTGTTTTCGTTGCGGGGAGTAAGGGCATCACACATATGAGTCGTCGAACAAGGCAGTCTTTCGACCCGCACAATCAAAAGCAATAAACATCATCCAGGAGGGTACAATTATTGAAGAAGCAGATGATGGAGGTAAGTGTCCTGACTCTACTTTACGTTGCATGGTAGTTAGTTCTTTCCCAAAGGATTTTGTAATCATGATTCTGGGTATGATTTGTGTGCATAAAACCAGATTTTTTATCGATTCAGCTAGTACCCATTGTTTTCTATCTTTCAAATTGGTATAGAATCTAGGGATAGCCCTAAATATGTAGATAACCGGACCTGTATGGCCAATGGACGATTACACTATAGGAAAAAATATGCTCAAAACCTTGAATTTACTCTTTCTAATAGGCTCTTTTCTGGAAGTTTCCATGTAATCGAGATGAAACAGAGTGATGTAATCATAGGCATGGATTGGTTAGTTAAAAATTCTGTGACAATTAATTGTCAACAAAGAACGATCACTTTAAAGCTAGATGATGAATCTATTCATATGCTAGGTGATGTCTTTAATCCTAAAGGTACTCTTATTTCTGCTATGCAGATAATTAGAGGTATACATGATGGTTGTAAAACATTTGTAGTGTACGTGAACAATTTGCATGAGGAAGGTAATGACGAAGATCTTCCAGATTACGTAGGAAATCTCTTGAAAGAATATGCCTATGCATTTCCAGAAGACTTGCCTGGTATATCTTTTAACATTGATGAAATAAAGGAGCTTAAGATTCAATTAGATGATCTTTTGAAGAAAGGATTAATAAGACCCAGTGTCTCACCTTGGGGTGCACCTGTTTTATACTAGAGAAGGAAAGATGGCTCTTATAGATTATGCATTGACTATAGGGGGTTGAATAAAAGAACAATTAAGAATACGTATCCATTTTCTCACATAGATGACTTATTAGGTCAATTGAGTGGAGCGACTGTATTCACAAAGATTGACTTAAGATCTGGATATCACCAAATTAGGATCAAAATAGAGGATATTCCTAAGACAGGTTTTCGAACAAGATTTTGTCACTATGAGTTTATGGTTCTACCTTTTGGATTAAAAATGCTCCTGCCACATTTATGTGCTTGATGTACATCTCAAGAAGACTTTGCAAACTCTTAGAGAACACAAATTGTTAGGGAAAAAGAATAAGTGTTTCTTTGCTAAGGATAAACTTGTGTATCTAGGAAGAGTAATATCAAAATAGATGAAGATAAAGTAAACACAATAGTTGATTGGCCGATTCCTAAGACTGTAATGGATGTTAGAAGTTTTCTTGGGTTGGCACAATATGAAAGAGCACATATTAAAGATTTCTCGAAGATAGCTACTCCCCTCACAGAATTGACTAAAAAGAATGTAAGATTTGCGTGGAGTGATGCTTGTAAAAAATCATTTGAAACATTGAAACAAAAAGTTGTTGAGAATTGTGTTTTGAAAATACAAGAAATGGGAAAGCCTTTTGTGGTTGCATGTGATGCAAGTGGTAGTCAGATAGGATGTGTTCTTTCACAGGATGGCAGGGTGGTTGCCTATGAGTCCAGAAAACTAAGAAAACTTGAACTAAACTATCCTACTCCTGATTTAGAAATGTTTGTTGTTGTGCATGCTGTAATAAAGTAAGTTGGTGATCTAGGGATCCGATTGGTTCAGACAGATCTGAAATCAGATTCCGTTTGGTCATTCGTTTCTGTGGCCAAAGATCTCGAGTCTAGACTTACTGGTAGGTCATTTACTCTTGTAACCAAGTAATCCACTTAGCCTAGTGGTGAAGTCTCAAGGGTGTGAAGGACGAGGTCTTGGGTTCAATCCCCATGGGGTACATGGGAAGAGTATTTTGCCCAAAGAGCTCTAGAACCTTCTAGAAGCATCCACTGAGACACTTGGCGCACATGTAGTTACATGGCTGACACTTGGATGATTAGCATTCACTTGCCCAAGAAGGTAGTCCCCTGGAGAGAGCTATATATAGAGGCATTTGGTTGGGAGGAGAGTCATTCATTCATGAGCAATTACCGTCGCTACGCTGTTGCATTGGTATCAGAGCCATCTCCATAGCTTTCATCTTCTTGCTCGGACTTTTGGCGTACGAATCCGGCTTCCGCCCGCATTGAGATGTGTGTCGCCATCATTCTTTTGCTTTAAGCTAAAGCATAAGAGTATTAAAGAAAAAGAAAAACGCTGCTGTGCTTGGCGAGGGATTCGAACCCCCGCCATTTCGTTGGGAACGTGTTGGTCTATCCACAGGCGCACCTCGTCGACTTGAAGATATATTCGCAGCAGCTCATATTGACCCGTAGCCGGCGCTGAAGAAGATCAAACGGGGGCCAAAAAGGTGAAGCAGAGGGTGATCGAACCCCCGTCCCCTGGATTGGAGCACGCTCACCTATCCACAAGCCCAACGGCGCTCGCTGAAGAACATCTCCTAATTAGCAGATCAAAAGCTTGGCGCTTAAGCAGACGCTGTTCAAAAGTTTAATTCCCATAAGGTGGGCGCCGAGAATCGAGCTCGCGACCTTGCAGAGAGAACGCAGAGGTTTATCCACTGAAGTAAAGGTTCTTTGTGATTTTGTTCTCTGCATAATATATACAGTTCAATTAAATCTCTGCTCTGCTAATCCCAAGCCGAGATCATCTCATTAACCTTTGGAGTTTGCTTATTTCCCCATCCAAACCCGAGTACATTTCTGCGGTGGTCCAAGCTGTAGAAAGCTAAAAGTTCTAGCAAAGTTTGAAGAAAGCGGAAGCCGTGGAGTGAAGATCTGGAGGCCTATCTTCGTCATAATTCTAGCACTCTCGGCTAGAATCAAGTCGACTTCAACGGACCAAATCATCAGGGACGATTTCTTGTGATATTCTTGCATAGCTCTTTTGATTTTGTTGCACACACTTCTTGCGTTAGGAATACTTAGTAAGTTTAATAACGCTTTGTGTGCGATGGAGGGGACTTCTAGCCACGTCTCGCTTACAAGTACTACTAGTGCGTCCATGTATGTTTCCATTCCTATGTTAGTAACATCCTCATTCATGACTAGACCACCAATAGTTGCACGTGCATTGCATTCATCTGCACCTATGGTTTCAAATATTAGTCATGCGTCTGATGCATCCAAAATAGAATCAGCGACAATAGCATTAGACGTTGAGGATTCTGCGAAAAAAGGGGAAACAAACACTACTTTAAACGAGAGGAAAGATATGGAAAGTAGGATGTTGCTAGTTGAGCAAAAGCTTGGACAGTTGTCCAGCATTCCAGATGAGGTTGCAGTACTCCGTCAATCTGTTGATGGAATCCAGGATCACCTTAAGGCCATTTTGAACTTACTTCAGACGCCTAAGGATATCAGTAAGACTATTTTAGGTAGTCATACAGATACGATCGCAACTTCACCCATGTCTGTTAGGATGGAAAAGGATAAGGGATTATCCACTCCCTATACAGATATGTTTCCTTTAGCGGGAAGTATGAGCCGTCTGAGTCTAGCGTCTTCTACTCCCTTGTGTGTTGCTTCGGTAGGGATGTTAGAAACTCATAACCGCCCTGTAGATCTCTCTTTGGGAAAGGAGATCCGTCCTCCTTATTTCTCTGGAGAGGATAAGGATAGGAACAAGGACGCGGTTTTGACTTTCTTAGAGAAATGGAAAGATGTCCATGAACTCAAACATACCCCCGATCATGTGAGGGTAGTAGAAGCAAGTTTGTCGCTAGGACCGAAAGCTTATACATGGTGGATGAGTCTCTCTGAGACTCACAAGAAACCTACCACTTGGAATGAATTTTCCCAACTTTTCAAAAAAGAGTTTCTCCCCGAGAATGAGGAGGAACGCAATTGGGAAGCATGGGATAAAATTCAGCAGAAGGGTAGACCGCTATTGGTTTATATTTCAGAATACAGAGATGTAATTCTGAAGTTAAAGAATTTAGATGACTTCCATCGACTTCGCGGTTTTGTCAGAGGACTTAACCAGCGAATTCGTAATGAAGTTAAGAGGCATGCGCCTAAATCCCTTGAAGAGGCGATTAAGGTCGCACAAATTTATGAGGACAATTCACGTCTGGATGTCCCGCAGGAAAGCAGTTATTCCCAGAAGAATAACTTTAAGCGTAAGGGCAAAGGGATTAGATCTAATGAAAGAGTGTCTAAGAAACCTCGTGTTTTTAGACACATCCTTTCTCCAGAAGATCATGATAAAGCGCAAAAAGAAAACTTGTGCTTTAAATGTCTCAAGCCTGGACATCAAAGCCGTGCCTGTCCAGTCGGAAGGGAAAGTAAGGGAAAGGGTAAGCAGCAAATCCATCTGATTCAATCTTTGAACTTGGATGCAAATTCAAGTGCAAAGAAGGTTCAGATTATGCACTGCGACAGTACCCATTCATGTCAAATCTCCAAAAACATGTGGCAACCTCAAGAGTTTGGTCCACATAATTTGGTCAAGTTGCATGGATCAGTAAAAGGTCACACCATCCGGATAATGGTGGATGACTCTGCTACGCATAATTTTATCAATTATGCGTTAGTAAAAAAACTGGCCCTTCCTCAGGAACCATCACCTCATAAATACATTATCTCCATGATACACGGTCAAGACACCCGTGTTTGGGACACAATGATTTGTAATTTGGAACTAGAAATCCAAGGATTTAAAGACACCTTGGACTTCCAAATAATGAATATGGATCGGGTAGATCTCGTTTTAGGGAGAGAGTGGCTATGGAGTCTAGGTCCTTCATTGACCAGGTGTTATTTTACAAATACTTTGGAATTCCAGCGCGACGGAGTTGTGTATAAGATCAAGGGTGAGCATGATGTTCCAAGTATCCCTTTGATATCATACACTGAACTTCAGAAACTTGTCAATAAAGAAGCCAGGACTCAAGCTTTTCTTGTCCTTGGCACCGATGTAATCAATTCTGATAATATAAATCAAGTTTCTTATGTCTCGTCCTTTATTCCTCGAGAAGTTTATGTTAAATTTAACAATCTAATGAAGGAATTTAAAGATGTGTTCCCTAAGGAACTCCCCTACGGCTTGCCACCCTCTTGTGGAAACATCGATCACAGTATAGATCTGTTTCCGGGTACCAAGCCAAAATCTCAAAACCCATACCGCCTCCCCTATGTCCAGAATCAGGAGGTGGAAAATCAAATCCAAGAGTATTTGGATAAAGGATTTATCCGTCCAAGTCAGTCTCCATGGGTAGCACCCATCCTTCTAGTGAAAAAGAAAGATGGAACTATGAGGCTGTGTGTAGATTATAGGGCGTTAAACAATCTTACGATAAAGAACAAGTATCCCATGCCACTAGTCGAAGATCTTTTCGATAGTTTAAAGGGGGCTACAATCTTTTCTAAGATTGATTTACGCCAAGGTTATCATCAGATCAGAATCAAAGATGATGATATTCCTAAAACAGCCTTTCGAACAAAGTTTGGTCACTACGAGTTTTTAGTTATGCCGTTCGGGTTGACAAACGCACCCGCAACATTTATGACTTTGATGAATCAAGTGCTTAAGCCGTATTTGGGAAAATTTGTTGTAGATTTTCTCGATGATATTCTGATCTACAGTAAAGATCATGAAAATCACTTAGAGCACTTGAAAAAAGTTTTTCAACTTCTTCGCGATAATAAACTTTACGGTAAAGAGTCAAAATGTGAATTCTTTACCCCAGAAGTAAAGTATTTAGGTCATATTATTTCCGCGGAAGGAATCAAAGTTGACCCGGAAAAAGTCCAAGCGATTCTTGAATGGCCTGAGCCCAAGACGATTCGAGAACTACAAAGTTTTCTCGGATTGGCAGGATATTATCGGAAGTTTGTGGCTAGATATGCCAAGATTGCAGTACCTTTGATGGATCAACTCAAAGGGAAGCATCAAAAGTTAAATTGGAAAGAAGAGCAAGCAAAGAGTTTTCAAGAACTTAAACTCGCTTTAGCATCGGCCCCGGTTCTACAGATCATAGATCCGAACAAACCTTTCCAATTAGAGACAGATGCAAGTTCATCTGCTGTAGGAGCAGTACTAAGCCAAGATGGTCGACCAATAGCTTTCGAGAGTAGAAAGCTAAGTCCTGCTCAGCAAAACTACTCTACCTATGAGCGAGAGATGTTCGCTATTATAAATGCTCTAAAGAAATGGCGCCATTATCTATATGGATCAAAGTTGACCATAGTTTTTGATCAAGAGAGCATAAAGTGGTTTGCAAATCAACCTGATCTTAGAGGTAGAAAAGCAAGATGGGCCGAACAGTTACAAGAGTTCGATTATGAGCTCAGGTACAGAAAAGGAAAGTTCAATGCAGTGGCAGACGCCTTAAGTCGGATGCCTATGTTGAACAATCTAAGTTTTGTACAAATTCAAAGTGAATTTATTTCAACTTTGAAAGGAAGCTGCAAAGAGGATCCAAGCTTCAGTCAAGCATGGAAAGCAGCTGAACAAGATAAACAAACTGAAGCAAGTACTTCTGAGAGAAAATTTAAACACTATTCTCTCCAAGATGAATATTTGCTTTATAAAGGTAAGGTTTGTGTCCCTAGTATAGTGGACATACGAAATCAAGTACTTTTCTAATGCCATGATGCTCCAAGTGCAGGACATCCTGGTATTAACCGAACCTATGAGTTAGTGAAAAGACATTTTTATTGGCCTAGTTTGCATCGAGATGTGCAAAACTATGTGTCTAAGTGCCATAAATGTCAAGTAAATAAGTTTGAACGACTTAGAGTTGGAGGATTGCTGCATCCTTTGGAAATTCCCAAAGGAAAGTGGGAAAGCATTTCCATGGATTTCATCTCTGGATTACCCCGCACTCAGAAGGGCTTTGATTCAGTCTGGGTTGTAGTTGATCGATTGACTAAACTTGCTCAGTTTATACCTGTCAAGACTACTTATAAGACCCCAGAACTTGCAAAAATATTTGTAAATCAACTTTATAGACTCTATGGTCTTCCAGTAGACATAGTTTCTGATAGAGATGCTCGATTTACAAGTCATTTTTGGCGAGCAGTCTTTAGTAGACTTGAAACTAAACTAAGTTTAAGTACAACTGAACATCCCCAGACGGATGGACAGACAGAGAAAGTCAATCAGATTTTGGAAGACATACTTAGAGCTTATGTTACTTCCAAACAGACTGATTGGGAAGATTATCTTCCATTAGCTGAATTTGCCTATAATAGTGCCAAGAATTCATCAACTGAATTTAGTCCATTCATGTTGATGTATGGTTTCCAGCCTAGGTCTCCTTATGTAGTGGGACTTCATAATGAACGAGTTCAAGCAGCTCAAGAGTTCCTTCAAGACATGAACTTTAAGCTTAAATTAGCTAAAGAAAATTTAAAGAAAGCTCAAGATCGTGCAAAAGCTTATGCCGATCCAAAGCGAAGAGATGTTACTTTTCAGGTTGGCGATCAAGTTTATCTTCGTATTCCTGAAAGATCGAAAAAGTTCAAGACTGGTCAATGCGCCAAGTTGTCGCCTAGATATTGCGGTCCTTTTCCAATCACCAAGAAAGTTGGTTTGTGGGCTTATGAATTACAACTTCCAGATGATAGTTGGATTCATCCAGTGTTCCATGTTAGTCGACTTAGGAAGAGTCTAACAGATTCAGATAATCTAGTTGGACAACAGGTCATACTTCCTATTCCAGTAAATGAAACAGTTCCTCATGAACCTGAAAGGATACTTCGCACCCGAGATAAACGTACAAGAAGCCACTTGTATGAAGAGTGCTTAGTAAAATGGAAGGATGGAACTGAAGAAAATTCAACATGGGAAAAAGTTTCCACAATCCAACGACGTTTTCCAGCTTTCAGTTGGTCCCAAATAAAGAAGGTTTTCTACTTTCAAGTTTTAAGTAGATAAACCAATCATGTTCTTCAAGATCTAGAATATGATAAGGTTTTTTACTTTCAAGTCCTAAGTAAATAACCTGTTTGAATGAATGCATGTTCTTCAAGTTTTAGAACATGAGGCTCGGGGGTTGCCTACAGTACATATAGCTCTAATTTTCGAGGACGAAAATATTTTCCAAGGGGGGAAGAATGTAATAAAGTAAGTTGGTGATCTAGGGATCCGATTGGTTCAGACAGATCTGAAATCAGATTCCGTTTGGTCATTCGTTTCTGTGGCCAAAGATCTCGAGTCTAGACTTACTGGTAGGTCATTTACTCTTGTAACCAAGTAATCCACTTAGCCTAGTGGTGAAGTCTCAAAGGTGTGAAGGACGAGGTCTTGGGTTCAATCCCCATGGGGTACATGGGAAGAGTATTTTGCCCAAAGAGCTCTAGAACCTTCTAGAAGCATCCACTGAGACACTTGGCGCACATGTAGTTACATGGCTGACACTTGGATGATTAGCATTCACTTGCCCAAGAAGGTAGTCCCCTGGAGAGAGCTATATATAGAGGCATTTGGTTGTGAGGAGAGTCATTCATTCATGAGCAATTACCGTCGCTACGCTGTTGCACATGCACTTAAGCATTGGAGACATCTATTGTTAGGGGTTAAGTTTTAATTGAAAATAGATCATCAGAGTCTAAAATACATTTTCACACAACCATTGCTTAACAACAGGCAGAAGCGTTGGATTGAATTATTAAGTGAGTATGATTTTGACATTAAGTATGCGGCTGGTAAGGAAAATAAGGTTGCTGATGCATTGAGTCGGAGACGTTTGTGTAATCTTGTTTCTGTAATAAATTTTGATTTTCTCAATCAAATTCAAGAGAGATAAAATAGGATCCTCTTTCTGCACCTATTTTGAATGCTTTGAATGCGAAGAGGGGATCGATGTATGAGGAAAAGTTTCATTTGCAGAATGGAACATTGTATTGTAACAATCCGCTCACCATATCTTCTGCATCTCCATTAAAAGTTAAAATATTGCATGATTGTCATGATGCACCTTTTTCTGCACACCCAGGTTATTCAAGGACCTATGTTAAAACAAAGTATTCTTACTTTTGGCCATGTATGATGCAGGATATTAAAAAATATGTAAGTGAATGTTTGAAATGCCAACAAGTGAAATCTAAGTTTAAGAGGATGCCTATAATGCTTCAACCTTTGGATGTTCCAAATCAGAAGTGGGAGTCTATTTCTATGGACTTTATCACTAAACTACCTATGACCAGAAGTAAGCATGATACCATAATTGTTGTAGTCGATCCGCTTACCAAGATGGCACATTTCTTTCCTATGAAAAAGACTAATACTGCATTGAATGTTGCAAGAATCTTTGTAAAAGAAATATTTCGATTGCATGGAATACCTAAAAGCATAATTTCTAATAGAGAATCTAGATTTACGTCAAACTTCTGGGAAGCGACATTTGAATCGATTAGAACTCAACTTCGTATGAGTACAGCTTTCCATCCACAAACTAATGGGGAAACCGAGAGGGTTAACAGGGTAGTTGAAGATATGTTGTGTATGTATGTGAATGAAAAGCAGGATAATTGGAGTGAATATTTACCCTTGGTTGAGTTTGCATACAATAGTGCATGGCATGCATCTATAAAAATGACTCCGTTTGAAGCTATGTATGGTCATAATTGTTTATCCACCTTAGTTTTTGGGTTTTCCAAATAAATTAGAAGTATCCAAAGAAATGCTTGATAAGATGGATGAAGAACTTGCAAAAAGTAAGAAACACATAAAAGAAGCTCAGAAAACACAAAAGAAGTTCTATGATTTAAAGAGAAGACCACTTGAATTCCAAGTTGATGATATGGTATTTCTTAAAGTTAATCCTCAACGATCTAACTTGTTGCTAGGGAAGGATCATAGACTTTCTCCTCGATATGCAAGTCCTTTTAAAGTTTTGAAAAAGATTGGATCTCTTGCTTATTTGCTGGAATTACCTAAACATTTAAATGTGCATCCTGTATTTCATGTTAGCTTACTTAAAAGATATGTATCTAGTGTTGCTCATGTTTTGCAGGACAATTATAAGCTAAAAGATGATAGCTCTTTTGCGCTTCAACCAGAAATAATATTAGATAGGAAGGAAACATATCTTAGAAATAGATCTATAGTAGAAATTTTGGTGAAATGGCACTCATACCGAGTAGACGATTTGAGTTGGGTGAATTTAGATGATTTTCTAACACAGTATCCTTCTTTCCAACTCTGAGGACAGAGTTCTTAAAAGGGGAAAAATTGTAATAGGCCTCTTTTCTAGTGAAATAATTCATTTTGAACTTTCTGAATTTCATTGTGGGGATAATACTTAGAATGAATAATTAGGTCATTTTATGCATATAGGAAAAATTTTGGGTTGAAAAGTTTCATTTTCTCTCTCTAGACCTTATTTGCATCATGTTTTCTAGTCAAATGTTGAAGGTGAAGATGAAAGAATTAAGAAAAACTTTCTATGAGAGAAAGGTAGAGCAAGTATAGAAGAATAAAAGTTCCTGAGTGAAATTCTTGTGAATCATGTTTTAAGTACCTCGTTCAGGGTCCTACATTTAGTTCATTGTAAGAAAATGCCTTGATTATACTCTCTCTCTAGAATTTCGAAACTTCCATGGCTCAAAAGTGGCATTTGGAGGTGGATTTGGATCTCGGATGTCTCTAACACTATTGTGCAAATCACAAAATTGAATAAAAGTGTCTCTCACAAACTTAAGCTAATTCCTCACGGTTTTTGAGTTACAAGGCTCTGAAAAGTGCCGTTTTCAAACACTTATAAAAAAAAATGAGGGCTTATCTAATTCTATTCGAATCCATGATTCTGATGCTCATGTGTCACCATCTCTAATTATGGATGTTTTCGGATATGTCTTCTTGGTGTTTTTCTCCTATTTTTGACAGGCACGCTAAAGAAAGAAAGCACACTACAATTGCTTGGCTTTTTGCGAAAGCTTTGGAGAAACTCGTCTTTTTCTAAATTTGGTGGATCGCACACTTCTTTGGAACAGGCAGCGATGAAACTCTGATATAGGGAAACTTGCACATCAAAACAGGGGACACACAAAAATCTGAGAATTACCTTCTGATTGAGAGTGTGATTGAGAGCGAGAGTGAGAGTGAGAATGAGAGTGTGATTGAGAGTGCGAGTGTGAATGCGATTGTGATAGCTCGCGGGTGGTCGAGAGGTAGAGGCTTTGTCAAGAAGCTATTGTCCAAAGCTATTGTAACCATTGATTCACATCTATCATATCAGAATCCTTCCCTCTCTGCGTCATATTTGTTTCTACTCTTCCGCATCAGATTTTCTTTTACCTTGTGCAATCTCTGCGTTCTTCTCTCCACTGTTATTTTTGAGTGATAGAGAAATCATGATTGGGGATAGATTGTGATTGAGGAAACGCTACAAGTGGTATCAGAGCAGAATCAATCCTCAGGAACGATGGAAGGTCTAACACAAAAGATTCATGAACAAGAGGAGCTTATTCAGAAGCTTCTTGGTGAATTGCGCAAAGAACGAGGCGGAAAGCAACCAGAAGGAGCAACAAATTTGTTTGTGGAGCTGAACGATGAAGTAGATGAAGGTGCGGGAACATCTAGTGTACCTCGCGAAAAACAAAAATGCAATTATGAAGATATGGAACTAGGTGAGTTTGCCCTTAACCAAGTCTTCAAGAAAGCAAAGTTGAATGATTTTGATGGCGAGAAGAAGAGTGGCGAAGATCTTGAGGCATGGATTGAAGAACTGGAGGATTTCCTTGATCTTCGACAATTTAGTGAAGAGTCCAAGGCAAAGTTGGGATCCTGCACCTATGTGGGATCGCTAAGCTCTGGCGGAAGTCATATATGCAGACTCGAACGTGTTTTTGTCCAGTTCTATGGAAGGAATTTAGAGAACAAGCTGAAAAATGCTATTGTTCTCCACACTACCATATGGAGAAGAAGATGGAGTTCTACAATTTCTGACAACACGAAAGTGATAAGCATAGCTTATCTATTGATGAGTACAAAGAGAAGTTCCTACGTCTTCATAAATATGCATTAGAGGTTAGTGGTAATGCTCTAAAGAGAAAATTTATTGAAGGACTTCGTGAGGAACTTCGCTATCAAGTTAAGGGATCTGGATGCATTCATTTTCTTGATGCTGTTGTGATGAACCGAGAACTTTGAGAAGATTGAGAAATTCAATTTGCAGAAGGCAAATAGAAGCAGATTCATTGCAACGGGACATAGGCCACAAAGACCTGTTGCAATGAACATGAACAAGTCAAAGAAAACTCCATCTTCTAATAACCAAGGTAAGAACCTTGCTCAGGTGGAGAATCAAAGGAGGCGTCAACCAATCGAGTGGCAACAAGACCCTAATTCTATTTAAAGGGCAAAAAGACTTGCTCTATGTTTTTGTTGCAGGGAGCAAGGGCATCGGACATATGAGTGCCTCAACAAGGCAGTCTTTCGACCCACACAATCAAAAGCGATAAACATCATTGCAGATAACCATACCTGTAGAGATGGCCAATGAACGATTACACTACATGAAAGGATATGTTTAAAACGTTGAATTTACTCTTTCTAATAGGCGCTTTTCTAGAAGTTTCCATGTAATTGAGATGCAACAGAGTGATGTAATCATAGGCATGGATTGGTTACTTAAAAATTTTGCGACAATTAATTGTGAACAAAGAATGGTCACTTTAAAGCTAGATGATGAATATATTCATATTCTAGGTGATGTCTTTAATCCTAAACCTACTCTTATTTCTGCTATGCAGATAATCACAAGTATATGTGATGGCTGTAAAACATGTGTAGGGTATGTAAACAATCTGCATTAGGAAGATAATGATGAAGATATTCCAGATTACGTAGGAAATCTCTTGAAAGAATATGTCGATGTATTTCCAGAAGACTTGCCTGGTATACCCCCACCTAGGCAAATTGATCACGCCATTGACCTATATCCAGGGAGTGAACCATATTCTAGAGCACCCTATAGATTTAACAGTGATGAATTAAAGGAGCTTAAGATTCAATTAGATGATCTTTTGAAGAAAGGCTTAATAAGAGCGAGTGTCTCACCTTGGGGTGCACCTATTTATTTCAGAAGAAGAAAGACGGCTCTTATAGATCATGCATTGACTATAGGGGGTTGAATAAAAGAACAATCAAGAATAAGTATCCACTCCCTCACATAGATGACTTATTAGGTCAATTAAGTGGAGCGATTGTATTCACAAAGATTGACTTAAGATTTTGATATCACTAAATTAGGATCAAAAGAGAGGATATTCCTAGGACAGCTTTTCGAACAAGATATGGTCACTATGAGTTTACGGTTCTACCTTTTGGATTAACAAATGCTCCTGGCACATTTATGTGCTTGATGAATAATAGTTTTCACGATTACCTAGATGAATTCATCTTAGTATTCCTTGATGATATATTTGTATACCCTAAAGATGATCATGAGCATGCGGTACATCTCAAGAAGTTTTTGCAAACTCTTAGAGAACACAAATTGTATGGGAAAAAGAGTAAGTGTTTCTTTGCTAAGGATAAACTTGTGTATCTAGGAAGAGTAATATCAAAAGAAGGAATCCTTATAGATGAAGATAAAGTAAAAACAATAGTTGATTGGCCGATTCCTAAGACAGTAAGGGATCTTAGAAGTTTTCTTGGGTTGACACAATATGAAAGAGCACACATTAAAGATTTTTCTAAGATAGCTACTCCCCACACAGAATTGACTAAAAAGAATGTAAGATTTGCATAGAGTGATGCCTTTAAAACATTGAAACAAAAAGTCGTTGAGAATTGCGTTTTGAAAATATCAGAAATGGGAAATCCTTTTGTGGTTGCATGTGATGCAAGTGGTAGTCAGATAGGATGTGTTCTTTCACAGGATGGCAGGGTGGTTGCCTATGAGTCCAGAATACTAAGAAAACCTGAACTTAACTATCCTACTCATGATTTAGAAACGCTTGTTCTTGTGCATGCACTTAAGCATTGGAGACATCTATTGTTAGGGGTTAAGTTTTAATTGAAAATAGATCATTAGAGTCTAAAATACATCTTCACACAACCATTGCTTAACAACAGGCAGAAGCGTTGGATTGAATTATCAAGTGAGTATGATTTTGACATTAAGTATCTGGCTAGTAAGGAAAATAAGGTTGCTGATGCATTGAGTCAGAGACCTTTGTGTAATCTTGTTTCTGTAATAAATTCTGATTTTCTCAATCAAATTCAAGAAGAGATAAAACAGGATCCTTTTTATGCACCTATTTTGAATGCTTTGAATGCGAAGAGGGGATCGATGTATGAGGAAAAATTTCATTTGCAGAATGGAACATTGTATTGTAACAATCGACTATGCATATCTTCTGAATCTCCATTAAAAGTTAAAATATTGCATGATTGTCATGATGCACCTTTTTTTGCACACCCAGGTTATTCAAGGACCTATGTTAAAACAAAGTATTCTTACTTTTGGCCATGTATGAAGTGAGATATTAGAAAATATGTAAGTGAATGTTTGAAGTGCCAACAGCTGAGATCTGAGTTTAAGAGGATGCCTGGAATGCTTCAACCTTTGGATGTTCTAAATCAGAAGTGGGAATCTATTTCTATGGACTTTATCACTAAGCTACCTATGACCAGAAGTAAGCATGATACCATATTTGTTGTAGTTGAGCGGCTTACCACGATGGCACATTTTTTTCCTTTAAAGACTGATACTGCATTGAATGTTGCAAGAATCTTTGTAAAAGAAATATTTCGATTGCATGGAATACCTAAAAGCATAATTTCTGATAGAGAATTTAGATTTACGTCAAACTTCTGGAAAGCGACATTTGAATCGATTGGAACTCAACTTCGTATGAGTACAGCTTTCCATCCACAAACTGATGGGGAAACCGAGAGGGTTAACAGGGTAGTTGAAGATATGTTGCGTATGTATGTGAATGAAAAGCAGGATAATTGGAGTGAATATTTACCCTTGGTTGAGTTTGCATACAATAGTGCATGGCATGCATCTATAAAAATGACTCCGTTTGAAGCTATGTATGGTTATAATTGTTTAACTCCACCTTCGTTTTTGGGTTTCCCAAATAAAGTAGAAGTATCCAAAGAAATGCTTGATAAGATGGATGAAGAACTTGGAAAAATTAAGAAACACATAAAAGAAGCTCAGAAAAGACAAGAAGTTCTATGATTTAAAGAGAAGACCACTTGAATTCCAAGTTGATGATATGGTATTTCTTAAAGTTAATCCTCACCGATCTAACTTGTTGCTAGGGAAGGATCATAGACTTTCTCCTCGATATGCAGGTCCTTTTAAAGTTTTGAAAAAGATTGGATCTCTTTCTTATTTGTTGGAATTACCAAAACATTTAAATGTGAATCCTGTATTTCATGTTAGCTTACTTAAAAGATATGTATCTAATGTTGCTTATGTTTTGCAGGACAATTATAAGCTAAAAGATGATGGCTCTTTTGAGCTTCAACCAGAAATAATATTAGATAGGAAGTAAATGATTTCTTAGAAATAGATCTATAGTATAAATTTTGGTGAAATGGCACTCATACCCAGTAGAAGATTTGAGTTGGGTGAATTTAGATGATTTTCTAACACATTATCCTTCTTTCCAACTCTAAGGACAGAGTTCTTAAAGGGGGAAAGAATTGTAATAGGCCTCTTTTCTAGTGAAATAATTCTTTTTGAACTTTCTCAATTTCATTGTGGTGATAATGCTTAGAATGAATAATTAGGTCATTTTATGCATATAGGAAAAATTTTGGGTTGACAAGTTTCATTTTCTCTCTCTAGACCTTATTTGCATCATGTTTTCTAGTCAAATTTTGAAGGTGAAGATGAAAGAATTAAGCAAAACTCTGTATGAGACAAAGGTAGAGCAAGTATAGGAGAATAAAAGTGCCTGAGTGAAATTCTTGTTAATCATGTTTTAAGTACCTCCTTCAGGGTCCTACATTTAGTTCATTGTAAGAAAATGCCTTGATTATACTCTCTCTCTAGAATTTTGAAACTTGCAGGGCTCAAAAGTGGCATTTGGAGGTGGATTTGGATCTCAGACACGTCTCTAACACTATTGTGCAGATCACAAAAATGAATAAAAGTGTCTCTCACAAGCTTAAGCTAATTCCTCACCATTTTTTATTTACAGGGCTTTGAAAAGTGCCATTTTCCAACACTTATAAAAAAACAAGGGATTATCTATTTCTATTAAAACATGTGATTCTAATGCTCACGTGTCACCATGTCTAATTATGGATGTTTTTGGATATGTCCTCTTGGTGTTTTTCTCTTATTTTTGACAGGTATGCTAAAGAAAGAAAGCACACTACGATCGCATGGCTCTTTGCGAAAGTTTTGGAGAAACTCGACTTTTTCTAAATTTGGTGGATCGCACACTTCTTTGGAAAAAGCAACGATCAAACTCTGATATAGGGAGACCTGCGCATCAACACATGGAACACACAGAACTCTGAGAATTACCTTGTGATTGAGAGTGCGAGTGTGAATGCGATTGCGATAGCTCGGGGGTGGTCGGGAGGTAGAGGCTTTGTCAAGAAGCTATTGTCCAAAGCTATTGTAACCATTGATTCACATCTATAATATCATAATTCTTTCTTCTCTGCGTCATATTTTTTTCTACTCTTCCGCATCATATTTTCTTTTACCTTGTGCAATCTCTACGTTCTTCTCTCCACTGTTATTGTTGAGTGATAAAGAAATCAAGATTGGGGATAGATTGTGATTGAGGAAATGCTACAAGTGGTATCAGAGCAGAATCAATCCTCGGGAATGATGGAAGGTCTAACACAAAAGATTCGTGAACAAGAGGAGCTTATTCAGAAGCTTCTTGGTGAATTGCGCAAAGAACAGGAGGGAAGCAGCCACAAGGAGCAACAAATTTGTTTGTGGAGCTGAACGATGGAGTAGATGAAGGTGCGGGAACATCTAGTGTACCTCGCAGAAAACAAAAATGCAATTATGAAGATATGGAACCAGGTGAGTTTGCCCTTAACCAAGTCTTCAAGAAGGCAAAGTTCAATGATTTTGATGGCGAGAAGAAGAGTGGCAAAGATCTTGAGGCATGGATTGAAGAACTGGAGGATTTTTTTGATCTTTGACAATTTAGTGAAGAGTCCAAGGCAAAAGTTGGGATCTTTCACCTCCATGGGATCGCGAAGCTATGGTGGAAGTCATATATGCAGACTCAAACGCATTCTGGTCCAGTTCCATGGAAGGAATTTAGAGAACAAGCTAAAAAAGGCTATTGTTCTCCACACTACCATATGGAGAAGAAGATGGAGTTCTATAATTTCTGACAACACGAAAGTGATAAGCATAGCTTATCTGTTGATGATTACAAAAAGAAGTTCCTACGTCTTCATAAATATGCATTAGAGGTTAGTGGTAATGCTCTAAAGGGTACATTTATTGAAGGGCTTCGTGAGGAACTTTGCTATCAAGTCAAGGGATCAGGATGCATTGATTTTCTTGATGCTGTTGTGATGGCCGAGAACTTTGAGAAGATGGAGAAGTTCAATTTGCAAAAGGCAAATAGAAGCAAATTCATTGCAACGGGACATAGGCCACAAAGACCTGTTGCAATGAACATGAACAATTCAAAGAAAACTCCATCTTCTAATAACCAAGGTAAGAACCCTACTCAGGTGGAAAATCAAAGGAGGCATCAACCAATCGAGTGGCAACAAGACCCTAATTTTATTGAGGGGGCAAAAAGACTTGGTCTGTGTTTTCGTTGTGGGGAGCAATGGCATCGGACATATGAGTGCCCGAACAAGGCAGTCTTTCGACCCGCACAATCAAAAGTGATAAACATCATCGAGGAGGGTACAATTATTGAGGAAGCAGATGATGGAGGTAAGTGTCTTGACTCTACTTTATGTTGCATCGTGGTTAGTTCTTTCCCAAAGGCTTTTGTATTCATGATTCCGGGTATAATTTCTGCACATAAAACCAGATTTTTGATCGATTCAGGTAGTACCCTTTGTTTTCTGTCTTTCAAATTGGTACAGAATCTAGGGATAGCCCTAAATATGTAGATAACCAGACCTGTAGAGATGGCCGATGGACGATTACACTACACGAAAGGATATGTTTAAAACCTTGAATTTACTCTTTCTAATAGTCACTTTTCTGGAAGTTTCCATGTAATTGAGATGAGACAGAGTGATGTAATCATAGGCATGGATTGGTTAGTTAAAAATTATGCGACAATCAATTGTGAACAAAGAATGATCACTTTAAATCTAGATGATGAATCTAATCATATTCTAGGTGATGTCTTTAATCCTAAACCTACTCTTGTTTCTGCTATGCAGATAATTAGAGGTATATGTGATGGATGTAAAACATTTGTAGTGTATGTGAACAATCTGCATGAGGAAGGTAATGACGAAGATATTCCAGATTACGTAGGAAAGCTCTTGAAAGAATATGCCGATGTATCTCCAGAAGACTTGCCTGGTATACCCCCACCTAGGTAGATTGATCACGCCATTGACCTATATCCAGGGAGTGAACCATATTCTAGAGCACCCTATAGATTTAACATTGATGAATTAAAGGAGCTTAAGATTCAATTAGATGATCTTTCGAAGAAAGGCTTAATAAGACCGAGTGTCTCACCTTGGGGTGCACCTGTTTTATTTCAGAAGAAGAAAGATGGCTCTTATAGATTATGCATTGACTATAGGGGGTTAAATAAAAGAACAATTAAGAATAAGTATCCACTCCCTCACATAGATGACTTATTAGTTCAATTAAGTGGAGCTATTGTATTCACAAAGATTGACTTAAGATCTAGATATCACCAAATTAGGATCAAAACAGAGGATATTCCTAAGACAACTTTTCGAACACAATATGGTCACTATGAGTTTACGGTTCTACCTTTTGGATTAACAAATGCTCCTGCCACATTTACGTGCTTGATGAATAATATTTTTCACGATTACCTAGCTGAATTCATCTTAGTATTCCTTGATGATATATTTGTATACTCTAAAGATGATTTTGAGCATGCGGTACATCTTAAGAAGACTTTGCAAACTCTTAGAGAACACAAATTGTATGGGAAAAGAGTAAGTGTTTCTTTGCTAAGGATAAACTTGTGTATCTAGGAAGAGTAATATCAAAAGAAGGAATCCTTATAGATGAAGATAAAGTAAAAACAATAGTTGATTGGCCGATTCTTAAGACTGTAAGGGATGTTAGAAGTTTTCTTGGGTTGGCACAATATGAAAGAGCACATATTAAGGATTTCTCTAAGATAGCTACTCCCCACACAGAATTGACTAAAAAGAATGTAGGATTTGCGTGGAGAGATGCCTGTCAAAAATCATTTGAAACATTGAAACAAAAAGTCGTTGAGAATTGTGTTTTGAAAATACTACAAATGGGAAAGCCTTTTGTGGTTGCATGTGATGCAAGTGGTAGTCAGATAGGATGTGTTCTTTCATAGGATGGCAGGGTGGTCGCATATGAGTCCAGAAAACTAAGAAAACATGAACTTAACTATCCTACTCATGATTTAGAAATGCTTGATGTTGTGCATGCACTTAAGCATTGGAGACATCTATTGTTAGTGGTTAACTTTGATTTGAAAACAGATCATCAAAGTCTAAAATACATCTTCACACAACCATTGCTTAACAACAGGCAGAAGCGTTGGATTGAATTATTAAGTGAGTATGATTTTGACATTAAGTATCTGGCTGGTGTTGGAGTTAGACGTCTGCGGAAGCACGCGAACAGCACAAGGAAGAAGAAGAAGCTTGGAGCACAACACACAAGACTGAATGTATTACTAGAGAATGTACAAAGATAAGTAGCCCATTAGGGCAATAGGCGTATATACAAGCCGGGGGAAAAAAACCTCCTAAAGAGGGAAAAAAGTGCCCCGGCGGTCCTAGAGTGTTCACACACATCACTACCTAAATATATCAACAGCTGGTAAGGAAAATAAGGTTGATGATGCATTGAGTTGGAGACCTTTGTGTAATCGTGTTTCTGTAATAAATTCTGATTTTCTCAATCAAATTCAAGAAGAGATAAAACAGGCACCTATTTTGAATGCTTTGAATGCGAAGAGGGGATCGATGTATGAGGAAAAATTTCGTTTGCAGAATGGAACATTGTATTGTAACAATCGGCTATGCATATCTTCTGAATCTCCATTAAAAGCTAAAATATTGCATGATTGTCATGATGCACCTTTTTTTGCACACCCAGGTTATTCAAGGACCTATGTTAAAACAAAGTATTCTTACTTTTGGCCATGTATGAAGTGGGATATTAGAAAATATGTAAGTGAATGTTTGAAGTGCCAACAGGTGAAATCTCAGTTTAAGAGGATGCCTGGAATGCTTCAACCTTTGGATGTTCTAAATCAGAAGTGGGAGTCTATTTCTATGGACTTTATCACTAAGCTACCTATGACCAGAAGTAAGCATGATACCATATTTGTTGTAGTCGATCGGCTTACCAAGATGGCACATTTCTTTCCTATGAAAAAGACTGATACTGCATTGAATGTTGCAAGAATCTTTGTAAAAGAAATATTTTGATCGCACACTTCTTTGGAAAAGGCAGCGATCAAACTCTGATATAGGGAGACCTGCGCATCAACACAGGGGACACACAGAAATCTAAGAATTACCTTGTGATTGAGAGTGTGATTGAGAGTGAGAGTGTGATTGAGAGTGCGAGTGTGAATGCAATTGTGATAGCTCGGGGATTGGTCGGGAGGTAGGGGCTCCATCAAGAAGCTATTGTCCAAAGCTATTGTAACCATTGATTCACATCTATAATATCAAAATTCTTCCTTCTCTATGTCGTATTTGTTTCTACTCTTCCGCATCAGATTTTCTTTTACCTTGTGCAATCTTTGCATTCTTCTCTCCACTCTTATTTTTGAGTGATAGAGAAATCGTGATTGGGGATAGATTGTGATTGAGGAAATGCTACAGATAGTTTCTTGCCTCTTTTTAGAGGTGAAGAGTCATGTGCTGAACCAAATGAGACAATTTCTCAAACTTTACAGGTTTCAAATAATGATGCAGATCATTCCATTTCTCGTGGAGATTTACATGATGCACTTATTGATGAGAGGGATGATATAGAGAGGAAAAAATTATGCCTAAATGGTTGGTGTTGACTTTGAGAGATAGCAAATTATATGAACCTCTATCATATTGTACTCATTAAGCTCTCATAGTGTTTCTTTTGCATCAAATTGCTATGCAATGGCTATCTTATCTTTGCAATGAGAATGAGCATGCTTCTTTTGATGGAGCCCAAAATTTAGCAAATTGGATTGCTACTATGCAATCATACTATGATTCTATTATGAAGAATGGTACTTGGTCTTTATGTGATTTGTCTCCATGCAAAACAGCCATTAGAACTAAATGGGTACATAAGTTGAAAAAAAAAACTGATGGCACAATTGATAAGTATAAGGTGAGACTTGTTGCAAAAGGTTATACACAAGAGAGAGGCATTGATTTTGATGAGACCTTTGCTCCCACATGCCTTATGATCACTATTCAAAGCATTTGTGCTCTTGCAGCTCATCATGGTTGGAATGTATATCAGTTGGACATTAAGACTACATTTGAAGAATTATATGTATTTCAACCCCACGATTTTGTGCAAAAAGGGGATGAAAACAAAGTGTTAAGGTTGAAGAAGGTATGATATGGTTTGCACCACATGCTTGGTATGAAAAGATACATGTCTACTTGTTTGCACATGGTTTTGAGAATAGTCCAACTGAGAGCACCCATGCAAATGATGTACTTCTAATCATTTTTGTATATTTTGATGATATGTTGCTCAGTGGTCCGAATGACAAGCATATTTTTGAATTTAAGGCTAATTTGCATGCCTCTTTTGAGATGTCAAATTTGGGCATTTGCATCATTATTTGGGCATTCAATTTATGCAAGTTGATGGGGGAATAGTTTGTGTAAAACAAAATATATTGACACATTATTGTAGCATTTTGGCCTTGAAGATTGCAAACCTATTGCCATTCCTATGGAAACAGGTTTAGGATTGAGTCTTCATGATGTCGGAGGTACATTTGATGTTGTTCTCTATCAGCAAGTTGTTGGATGCTTGATTTACTTATGCATAACTCAATCTGATATTTAGTTTGTTGTCTCTCATGTGAGTAAGTTTATCCATTTCCAAGGTGTCAAGCATTGGAAGGCGATTAAGCACATCTTTTGCTACTTTAGTGGTACCTGACTACTTGGATTTTTTAATCCTAAGGGGGATCATTACCACAAGATTTACATGCTTTTTTTGACTCAGACTACGCTAGTTGGTATGACACTCATGTGTCCACCAATGGTTTCTGCTTCATGCTTGGTAGCTCATGCATATCTTGGTTAAGCAAGAAGTAGCCGGTTGTGGCCACTTCTAGTTGTGAGGTTGAGGATAGGGTAGCTTTCATAACAACTATTGTGTGTGTATGTGTGTGGCTCAAAAGCCTTTTGGCTCATTTTGGTTTTGGTCAATCTTCTACCACCACCATCTTCATTGATAGTGAGAGTGCATTAAGAGTTGCCAAGAACCCTGTGTTCCATGCTTGCACAAAGCACATTCAGGTGCACTATCATTATGTTAGGGAGAGGTTCTCTTATGTCGCCACATAGGATAATGTTGTAAATATCTTCACAAAGGTTGTGCTGGGGATAAGTTTCAAGTTTTTTGCAAAGCTTTGGGCTTACTTTCATTTGCGGATTGGTCTCTTTTGACATAGCTTGGCACTTCCTTATACATGAGTGTCAGCTCCTCGTTCACCACATCACTCCCGAGGGGATTTTCTATGTATCTTTGTAGTGATGGGTGTGAACACAATTAGGATTATTGAGGCACTTTTTTTTCCCTCTTTATGAAGTTTTTTCCCTCGGCTTGTATATACATCTATAACCCTAATGGCCCACTAATCTTTTTACATTCACTTTGTAATACATTCTATATTGTGTTGTGCTTCAAGCTTCTTCTTCTTCTTCCTTGTCTTGTTTGCGTGCTTCTGCAGACCTTAGACTCCAACAATACCTTAGCTTTGCATGTGCATTTGGACCAAATTGAAGTACTCTCTTAAACTTCAATTACATATGTATGCATAAATAACAAAAACTAAAGCAAATAAATATGGAAATAAAAAATAAATTGATATAATAATTAGCTTTATAATAAGCTATGTCCTTCCATTGATGCTTGAGAAGAGCCATCCTTCCGTTGTTCTTCATTTGATTCATCTATGTTCATGTTTGAACTCCATGATGCTTCTAGAGATGAATTGGATTTTCCTTCTTACAAGATTGAGCTCATGTGAAGCTTCAGAAAAGCTTGCCTCCTTACATTTGAGTGCCTAAGTGTAGCCTCCATAACCCAGTTCCATCAAATTGAAGGTGATTCTCTTGCAAGAATATTCACAAGCATGGTTGCCATGTTCAAAAATGCATCTAGAGCCATATTGGGGCCTGAAATGATCCCACATGGCAGGTTACTAGTTAGAGAGTATTCTTCAAATAATGCAAGAGAAGCGACAATCTCATTGCATGAAGAGTTCGTGGGTGGCATGGTCTGCTAGTAGGGGGTCACATGAACTTCATTCTACCTTGCTAAAAGGGATTCGGATAGCAAAAACTCATACAAGACTTCACTGATAGGGTCACATTTTCAACTAGAAGTTGATACTATCCAATATAGGATGGAAAAATGAAGTAAAATAGACTATAAGATGAACTCAAGTAATATTTATTCAGTATTTCTAGTAGTATCTAGAGAGAAGAAGTGTTGAAATTATGGAGCTTCCTTATGCATCCTCATGAGAGGCAATATGTGAAAGCCAAATTCTAATGGGTGCCTTAGTTCTTTCGTGCTTAAGGGGTGTTCAAATGCTCTAAGAGGGCCAATTTCCCCATGTCTAAGGGGTGTTCACACCCTTAGAGGGGGCCTAAAAACTTCTTTTTGTAGAGATGGAGCCAAAATTGCTCGCACAATAGAAATGATTACAAAAGTGAAAGAAATCTATCACGAGGGTCTGACTACCAATGTGATATGAAATATCCAATCTCCACTACAACACCAAAATCCAACTAACAAATGAACTAGCTCAGAGTTCTAGAATGTACCGACAAAAGGGTGAGAGATGCATGTATCCATCCAACCAACTCAAGCCCCTCCACATGGATGCTAATCCAAGGGCTTCTAACCTTGGAAATCACATGGGCTTCATATGAATTCTAAAAAGATATCTCTCAAGCTTGTACCTATAAGTACAAAGGCTTGAGAAGCTTCCCTAGGCATTAAATACCATACCCTTAGGGAAATCAATCCCAAGATTTAAAACCATTCAATTGGAAATACATAAATCCAAGGATTCAATGAGAACATAAGGGCTACTTCCAACATTCCCAAACCTTAGAATCCATATCTTTAGGCTTCCGAATCCATGTTTTTATACAACAAGAGGGCATGAACCCTATGTGATACATTGCATGTCACCTACTAATGCCGTCCGATTGGCCACACTCAAGGGTGAAGTTTTTTCCAACTACATTAGTGGTTGTAGAGTTAAATTCTACTAAGAGCTCCCCATTATAGAGATGCTTTGACAATCACAAGTAGACAAAAATAGAAAGGAAGAAGAACGTAGGGAACATGCTCAAGTAGAAGTCTTATGACATATACATAAGCATCACTTACTCTTGAGATAAGTAAGTATAGCTATTGAACTAAGGCACTCCCTCACGAGACGATAAAATTTCTCATAGACACACTACTGTCATATGATCGTCTACCGTTCAAACACTAAAGGATAAGATGATAAGATGAAGCTAGTACAAGCTTAGTTGATAGTCTTACGTGAAACTCAAATCCCATGCATAGATGAAGTCACACTTACCATGCATTTTGGAGAGGCTAAGTTACATGTAAAATCTCTAGTCTACAAAGATGATGATATGATGGAACAAGTAATACTCATATAATATTGACATAATTGTTCAAGTGTGAAGAAAAAGATGTACTTGTATCTCTTTTCGCTTGTTCTTTACTTAATGGTTTGATTCTTAACCAAAAAGATCCTAAAGTTTTTGAACCTTCCTCTACAAAACGGCCAAAAATTAAACATAGAACAATTACGCATCAACCTAGGTAAGTGCAACCACGATAAAGGAACCAACGAAAGTCTCACAATCAATGGCTCACAATGGTGGTTACCTAAGTCTCTTATGGCAATCAAAGCATCACAATCACATGTATGGGTGCCCAAGAAACTTCTCAAACCATTAGAGGATTCTTCGGGTATCAACAAGAAGAAGGGAACCTCCCTCAAAAAGCCACTTTGAGGATTTAAATCACAAACAAAGGAGTTACGCACTCAAACAAAATAGACTTGGAAATAATCATCCTCTATGTTGATGACTTGATTTTGATAGGATCAGATGACAAACACATCCAATTCATCATCAAACTTCACCTTGAGTCCTCCATGATAGATATTGGTCAAGTTCACTATTTCTTAGGCATGGAAGTGTGGAAAACAAAAGAATTGATATTCCTCTCACAAAAGAAAAATTTATATGACTTCTTTCAAGGTATAACATGGACCAGTGTCGCTTAGTATCTACGCCACTTGAGCCAAACATCAAGCTCACACTAGAGAAATCCTCTTCACTTGTGGTTGTGCATGCTTATCTATAGCTTGTTGGCTCTGTACTTTACCTAGGCAACACTAGACTAGATATTGCCTTTGCAGTTGGCACACTTAGTCAGTTTGCACATCAGCCTCGTTAGAAATATTGAGGTGCTACTCAGAGACTACTTTCATACCTTGTCCTCACCCGACATCATGGTCTTTGGTATTGAGGGGGCATTTATCTTGCAAGATATTCAAATTCAAAATTGGGTTGGTGATCTTGATTCCCAAAATTTTCCTTCTGGGTACATATTCTTACTTCGATCAAGACCTATCTCTTGGGCAAGTAAGAATTAGCCTACAATTCCTTTGTCATCCACCAAGGCTAAGTACCGAGCATCCAACTTTGCAGTGTGTGAGGCCATCTAGCTTTAACATTTATTATATGACACTGGCATCTTGTAGGATACTTCGACATGCATCTACACCAAAAGTCAATCAGCCTTAGTCATCACTAAGAATCTAGTGTTCCATGCTCGGACGAAGCACATCAAACTCCAATACCATTTCATATGCGCGAAGCTCGTACCATAGGAGATTACTCTAGACCACTATACCTCTCAAGAAAACTTGATAGACATGTTCACAAAGGATCTATATCCAGTTTTGCTCCTATGCTTGTTAGACCTCTGTAACATTTAACCACTATAAAATGGACCTACATAGGGGCTGTTGATGACATGAGTTCTTCTAACTCATTTCCATTTGTATCCCCATGGGTCCATCTCCATTTTGTATCCAAGAGACACTCCAATTCATATTATTTTAGTTGTATCTCATTTCAATTGGGTACCTTGTATTCATTCTCCTTCAGGGGGAATTATCTCACATGTGATGTACTTTGGAAGGACGAGCCTGTGTACCTAAGTAGTGAAGCCTTAGGGACTTGTGCCGATGAGACTAAATCTCAGTCGCCCCACAAGTGCATATAGTGATGGATCGATACACGTTTAATCATAAATCCGAAGAACCACATGAACCAAGTGTATGAGGATGTGTGCACACATGATGGAAAATGAAGTGGTTGAGCTACAATGCATGTGAAAAGACTTATCTACCTCTTCAACTCACTAACTCTCTAAAAATGCATCCCGCGATACCACTTACAGTAGTAAAAAAAAATTCAAACTTTTCTCCTAGCTCAAAACTCCGAATATGGCCAATAGCAAGTTCATTTCGAAGCTCTCAACGAGACACATCTAGATGGTATGACAAATGCTCTTCAAGTTATGGGCAAAATAGTGAATGGCGGGAAACACCAACACTGGCTCTACAACTTGTGGTGGCTCACACACACACTACAGCAGTTCGAAAATGGTGGGAAGGGGTAGCTAACAGTCCTGCACACACATTCCAAGCATCATACACATCATAAAAGATCATAGAGAAGATGGAAATTAGCAGGGAAGAAGCAAATTTGAACTTTCAGCTCTCCTTCTTCACAATGGCAAAAAGTCTTTACAAAGAGTCACAAAGTGACTTATATACATGTGCCCTAAAAATGATCCTTTCACACAAGAGACCGGCACTTTATTGACTAATCTCTAGTTTCGTACCATTTTACAAGAATTATAATACAAGGATTTGTGGCTTATGCATCTAGAGGACTCCTCTAGTGCATTTACATAGTTTCGAGGGAATTTTCTAGAATTTTGAAGAAGAAATTTTATGCCCATTCCTTTGAAAATTTTGGGCTCCTCTTTTGTGCCTCTTTCCTCTGCAACACTCTCCCCCTCTTTGTCTTTGTCGTCCCTTGACAGGCTTTCCTCCTTGTCTGCAGCTTGTCTATAGCTGTAATCATTCTAGCCTCTTCTTTTCTTTTAACTGCACGCAACCCTTAGAGATGAACTACAATCGATTTGTAGTCTAGCTCACCAATAACCTCTTTAACTCTGGGTTGCTATTTTAACTCGTGTTGTCATGCACACAACCAGTGAAGATGGACTACAATAACTTTGTAGTCTAGTTTTCAAATCACCTCTTTGTATCTGCACTGCCAGCACCATACGGAAGGTATGAAGGTCTCGATTTTCAGCCTTTGATCTGAACCTTTTGAAGATCAAGAGGTTGAAGCACCTTCCTAGGCTCAGGATCTGCTGGATGTCTTCTTGCACTTCTTCATGGATAATTGTTGGCCTTGATCCGTCCTTGCCTATGGCGTGCTTCCCATTGTTGTGTTTTCTGGAGCATGTTTCCTTCTTTTCATTGCACACCTTACTTTGCACGTCTTTCCTCTCTTCTAAGTGAGCGTTATGTTTTAAAGGTCCTGTTCTTGAATCTTCTTTGTCATCCTCTGGGACCTGATGCCTTGCTTTACCTGTTTATTTCTTTCCATTGCATGCACTTGGTGGATGAGGAAGTTGTGTGCAACCTCCCATGAAAAGTCTTGGTTGTTATCTTTATTTATTTCCATTCCTCAAGACTTGGTTCTTTGGTGTTGTCGCCTAATACATGCCCCTGTGGGGCTTTCGGCAGAGGGTTGTTCTTTTCTTGATGAGCTTTTTCTTCATTGAGCCGTTTTGGTCTTTGATCTTCTTCTTCTTCTCTTTTTGGTTGATTCTCCCTCCACACGACCTCCTCTTGAACTCTGTCATCCCCGACAGGCTTTCTGTGGAGACGTGCATATTTTTGGATGACTTTTTACTCTCTATGGCTAAGCGAATTTGCTTGACATATCATCAATTCCTTCCCTTGAGTTGACTTTACGTCGTCATCTGGTGCCTATCTATGGTCGGCAAAAAAGCTTAATTCGTAAGCCACCAATCGCACATTTAAGTTAAAGATATTTTTGCAAAGATCTCCATCCATTTCAAAAAATCCTGTAAAGAATGCTTCTTTGATTGTCTGCATATATGGACTCGGCAAAAACATAAGTCTGGAGTATATGGCCATGAGCGTTCAGCGACTAGGGATAGTAGATAAAAATAAAAAACTAGTGCATTTGATCCCTGGTTAATTCCGATGGAGTTCAAAAAGGTATACTGAGCATGTTAAAATACCTTTATTACTGTAAGTAACATACTCAAAATTTTGTTAGTCATCTTGATGGCTAGATCTGGTACTATGGTATATCTAGCGATCCAAAACTCGATAGTCTTCACCATGTATTCCTCCGTTGGTAAATAGTTACGTGGTGGGCTCGGTAATAGTGGATAATTTAGCCATTGGTTATTTAAGCTCCCCTAGCATTGTGCTTCCCAAAATTGCATCCAGGAGCGTCTTTGAGGTACGGGGCAAAAAGTTGGGTTAACTTGAAGCACATATGGTGTCGATTCCCAGTGCACTCATAACGTAGGGTTCTTTTCCAAAAACTTGCATCTCTAGATAGGATCTGCTTTATCAAATTCCTCTTGTGTATAGGTAAATGTCTGCATGTTGAACTGCAGATTGTCATCTTGTTCTTTATTGGTGGTCCTCCTTATATACTGGCGTGTTTCTTCTTTGAGTAACCCATAAGGTACATTGAAAGGCTTCATAACGTGTTCTAGAATCTTGCTCTCAATCTTTGCTTCTCTCATTACTTTGATTACCTATTCTTCAAATTCTTTTGTAAGCTGGGACACCAGTAGTGCCCGCTCATGTTGGCTTAGTTATGCAATAACCCGATTATGTCTCTCAGTGTGGGTCTCTGTTTCCTCCCTTATCGGTGAATGATGCATGGGGGGAGAAAGAAGACGTACCTCAGTCTCCTCAGTAGCCGCTATGGAGCTTGAAACTACTGGTGTCCCCACGCTTACCTGTTGTTCTATTTTAACTTTTAATTTAGTGATGAGTTCATCCTTTGCTTTGATTTCTACGGTGGCTCGCGTGATTGCGTCCTTGTTCTTCAAGAGTTCCTCTCCTATGGCAGCAAGTAGATTAGCGACTTCATTGCATTGTACAAGGAATTTATTATATGCCATCTTCCACTTTTTCTTGAGTTCATTGGTGTCTTCCATATATCTCTTTTCCCATTCCCCTATGATGGCTTGCTCTTTTTTCAGTTGATCTTCATACTTTGCGATTTGATCCTCCAATGTTTTTGTGCTGCTTGCGGTCGTTTCATGTGCTTCGATGGGTTGGTTGCATAATATGGCAGTCATAAGCTCTTTATTTCTATTCCTCAAAGTGTCTGCTTCCTCCATATATACTTTGATTTGTCTTTCGAGCAACTTGCTTTGGGTATTCATTCTTGCTCTCTCCGCTTCACCAACTTCATATTTTCTTTGCAGTTCGTTAAGTTGATCTCGAAGCTATTGGTTCTCCGTCTCTATCCTGGTGCTTTTGTTCTTGGCTTCTTTGACTTTTGATTCCTTGGTCGAGAGTGCCTATTGGACTTGAATTAACTTTGCAGATAAGCTTTCACTTATTACCTGTAATTGGCTTTTCTCTTGCATGGCCTTATCATAATCTGCATCTGCGTCAATCATTAAGTGTTGAGTGTCCATAGCAGTTTGTATCATTTGTTTGACGACTGGCTTTAATTTAGCGACATCCACATTCAGCCATGTTTTGGGGATGTTTAATTCTTCCCCCGTTCGTATGTCTCTTCCTTGTTCCAAGTGTAAGGTTTCGTTGTGTCGTTGTCTCCTTTGTAGGTGTATCTCTCGCTCTCTTTCCTCCTCTTCATTAGTGGTCGATTTGGTAGCACTGCCTTGAAAAGTGACATCCAAAGGAGAGGGTTCTGCTACTACCCGGATTGGCATGAAGGGCTCGGGATCCTCCACTTTTTCTTCTATTTTTTCTTCCTTTGGATTCTTGACCAATGCCTCTCCATCTAAGTCAGTCTTGTGATTTGAATGTTCATTGTTTCATTCATTTTGAATACATGAATTTCTTCTTTGGGGGATCCTTGCCTTGTGGTGCCTTTGATAGTGTCATCAGGAATCTGATCTATCATTGTACCTTCCACCCCAAAGTCATCAGCTCCTCCCATTGACCATCATCTTTTGAGTCACTTTTAATATCCACATTCATCATAGATGGTTCTTGCTCTTCTAGTGTATCGAACGGTGAACTAGAGTTGGCCAATCCCAACTCTCTATATCGATGAACCTTTGTCAGACTCTTTCTTTGTTGGTTATCTACAATAGTCTGTTGGTAACGATGTCCTTGTACCAGCAAGGTTACCTAACCTTCCATGTAGTGATGAGTTGCTTGGATGGTTTTGGTTAGTTCTGCTTCCGTGATGGGCATAATGTCTTCTAGCCTTGTTTTCGGAAGTACATGTATCCTTTTTGATGCTGGAACAGCTTCTTCTGCTTGCATCATCTCTCATAGTCTTTTGGTACCTCTCATTCTCGATTGAGAGTTGGTTTCAGCTTCTTCCACTATTTTTACTCCTTTCTTTTTTCTTGGAATCGTGGCAATCTTCGCATACTTAGCCAATTCTTTAGATGAGGGCATCTCTTTCAAATGTTCCCAAATGCCTAGGGCATGATAGATCATTATTGTTAATGCAACACTTCCATTCAAGAACTTCTTATGGTTCCACTATTTCTTTGCTTCAAAAAGGCGTTCTTGAATATATGGCATCATATTTAGTTGGTTCCCTTTCTGTTTGATGGCATGAGATAGCATCTGCACTATGATTTTTTGTGGTGTTGTGTATCGATGCATGTTTGGGAAGCAAAAGTGTTGATGGATCAATCTGACTTCTTCTTCTATGTCGACACGATTAATGTCCATGAATGTGTGTCTTTTAGCACGTCGGCTTTCATCTTTCATAACTATGTTTCCATCCTTTTCTCACGCGAAGGCTTCCTTAATCAAGTCATGGGTGAATTCAATGATTACCCACTCTCCTGCAGCATCTAGAACTGTGGCTTCAGGTACTAACGAGTCATGTAAAGCCAGTTGCAGGGTATTCATCACTTGTGTGCATTGTTGGAAGTCCCATTTGTAGATTGGTAGTTCAAAGTACTTCTGAATACCTGCTTTCTTCATCATGTCTATAGTGGATGGAAGTTCATGCATGACTTTGAAATCTTGGGACATCACTGGAAACTGATGGTTTGTGTCCATAATCTTGATTGTTACTAAGAACAGATAGTCCCCAGCAGGTTGGTCCTACCGAAACAAGTGACCTTTTGCGTTCATCACACTCTGTAAGGAAAATTCTAGCACCTCTTCTTGAATAGTCCCTTCAGAGTCCTCAGAAGCCATCTACACTTGTAATAGAAAGAGCATCAGTTTCAAGTAGGAATGAGGTCATGTTTTAAGTGCGTCTCAGTGACATGTTGGTTATTGCGTTACTCAGTTTTCCCTTGCTCAAGTAAGTAAGATCTCTTACCACACATCTTTTGATTTATATTCCTGAAAGAAAATAAGAGTTAGCTCTAGCCAAAGCATTTATTTATTTACACAGTAGGTTCATTCCTATGGGAGTGGAATCTAGGATCTATTCCCCGATGGGAAATGTGCACCACTAGTTTTGTTGAACTGATTATGTGCCGAATGCATGGCCTCGTAATGTGGCCCTAGCATGCGTACTTTAGGTGCAATCAACTCTTCATGAGTGCAAGTGGAATCCTGTTGAATCGATTGTTCCTATCCTTGCCGCCTCTTGGGTCTCCATTTCCATTTTTTAGTTGATGTTTGAGGTTTCATCTTCTCTTGGTTTTGTTGTATTTTAGACTTTTCCTCTTTCTTTCTTGAAGTTCTGATTGGTTGATGTCGTGTTCCTCTGATACCTTCAGTGTGTCTTGTTGGGTTTCATTGTCTTGCTTTATCGGCATAATATTTCCTAGCACTTGTCTAGCTCTTGACTTGCAGTCTGTCTGACCTTCTTTGGAATCCACATATGTTGTCGTGTTTTCTAGACTTCTACTAATGATTTTGGAAGCCATACACTTAGGAGTCTTGGTGATTCTGATGGTGGTTGTGAGTAGTGGTTGTTTCTCCTCATTTTCACGGAATGACTGGTCTGCTTTTGAGTGGAATCATCTGCTTTAGTCATTTGATCCTTTCGAACCCATTGTAAACGAGCATTCCATGGATCTGATGCTCGATTATTAGACTTCCATGTGGATGGTTTTCCTTTGATGTAGATAACTTTAGGAGTATTGTCCTCACTGGCTCTCTTTAGTTCACCTCTCATGGGAAAAGAAGGCACCTAGTCAAGTGACACATTCATATTTTTTGGTAATACTAGTCTAGGGCATCCTTTGGGTGTGCTCTCGATTGATTTGTTTTCTAACTCTTCTTCTAGGGTTTCTTTCTCACGCTTGATGACTTCATGCATGTAAGGAAGTCTTTCTTCTAACAGACTAAAGATTTCCTTATGCCCTATTTTGGCTGAGATGTATCCTTGAGCTAGATGAATGCTCACTTCATTCTCAAATATCCAATCTTATCCTGGGATCAGGTTTTCTATTAAATCTTCATCGTGACATACCAAAACTCATTGCTCCATAGTAGAATTTCCGAGGTGGAGGGATATTAGGGCTTCTCCAACACATTCTATGACTTGGCCTCCAATGCCTCTCATGCATGCTTTAGTTGGGTTTATGATCATTTGAAGATGTGTAATAACCTTCATTCATATGCAGCTTAGTGCTGGTCCTGAGTCTATCAATGCATCTATCAATTGGTATTCAGTAGTTCCAATCCCTAGGTTCAAATATGTTTGAGATACGCTGAGGTTCTTTGTGTTGGCTTGCTGAACTTGGTAATTGGCCATAGGAATTGGTTCTTCTCCTTGTAAATATGGTTCATCACTTTGTCTTATCCAGTCTTTTTGTTTCTTGATATGCTCTAGGGCTTCTTGTCTTGCTTCTTCTCTAATTCTTTCTTCCTCTTTTTTTTTGGTTTTGCGCACCTACGAGTCATGCTAACATCTTATCCATCAATGGTTCCATATATCGCTTTACTCGACAACCACTTATGTAATTAGGAACTATATCTCCATCCAATGTGGCTAGGTTGACTACTCCACTCGTTGAAATCCTATTGATTAGTAGGGGTCTTGCTTGGATTTCTTCTAGATATCGTTCCTCTGAATCAGACTCCGGTTCCATCTCTATGCTCTCGTACTCTTCCTTCCATTCCTTTTCTAATACTTCTCCTGCTTCTACCTCCTGAAGGACTACCATGTAAAAGCTTACATCGTAACCTTCTTCGTCCACACATTCATTCATGGTCAATACTTCTTCATTTACACATACGTCCAAAGTGGCTAGAATATCCATCCAACTGTGTGGTTCGAATGCTTTATCACGAAAAACTTGGGGCATATAGATAGGGTCATCCACAGGTCGGTAACTTTGATGTCCGATAGGCCATGTTCGAGTCTTTTTCTCTTCTCTCTTTGCTTCCTTACACATCCATAATTGGGCATCTTCGTGCATCCACGATTGGTCACTTGAGCTGGCACTATGGATTGACAAATCATCCTCTTCCTTGTGTATGGGATTCCATTGTAGGGAGGGTACATCCCTATATGAAAACGTATGCAAATTTATCTTGGTAGTAGTTCCTTGATGTTGTAGGTATAAAGCATCTCTTCCCCATTCTTGTACTACCCTAAGTTGTCTCATGAAAGGTCGTCCCAGTATCATTTCATAATTATTAGCTTTTCCAAATTGACATATGGCTAATCTGTGCTCAAACTCCACTCTACAGGTGGATAACTTAATTTTCTCTAGTATTCCCAGGGGTCTCTCTACATGCCCATCGGCTAATTGAAGCTTCATACGTGTTGGTCGCAGGGATGGCTTTCCCCATTTCTCCCAAATCTCTTTGGTGGCTCTGCCTACTCCTGCTCCTATGTCTAGTATGGCCTTGGTCATGTATCCATTGTATGTGATGGGTAAACATGTGTCGAATCCTTCTTAATCAAGTAGTGTTCTCATATATTAGAATCTTTTAAATGTCTTTGTTGCTCTTTGTAACCCCCTTCATACTAACCATTAGTTGGTTTTATTCTTTCTTAGCTTCCCTACACACCCATAAATTTACATCCTCACTCAAGTAGGACTCATCTAATTCCATTACCACTTGTTTTAAATCATCTTCATCTTGATGAATTGCACACCACTAGATGGGTGGTCTATTTATATGTAAGTGATAGGCAAAGTTGATCCTAATGATAATTCCTCTTTGTTTTAGGTAGATGGAATTTCTTACCAATCTTGAAATATCTTCACTTTTCTCATGAAAGGTCAACCTAGGATCATTTCATGTTTGTTTCCTTTGTTGACTTCGTATATTACTAGAGTGCGTACAAACTCCACTTGATATGTCATCAATTCAACATCTTCAGGTGTAGCGATGCTTTTGTCTAGGTATGCATCATTTTGGGGTATTCCTGAAGGAGTTCCATGCACCACTTTGCTTGGAAGATTTTTGCTATCTTCGCTTTAGGGGGTAGGTCTTTGGGCTCAAACTCGATAGCGTGAGTTGGTTTCTTCCCAGTTTCCTTTTCAATAGCTAATTGGTATTCTGCCATGTATAGAAAGTAGGGTTTGTACTGAAGCTCATTGATGGAGATATACCTGTGGGACACCAGTTGAGCAAAATAGGGCGATTGTAAAATTTGTTCCTTGATTAGGGCCATAGCATGGAGTTGTGCCTCTACGCATGGGGAGTGAGTTTTACCTAGCTCTTCAACTAACTTGAGCTATGTTGAAATAGGAAGTTTGAATGTGTCTTGCCCTTCCGTTGTGACACGTCCGCTCTAAGTGAGCTTCCACTTGAGCTTGAAGATTGAGTACACGCACTCGTAAAGTAGTGAGTTTGTCTAGGATTTCTGTGGGTGTGACTTCGAGAACATTTTGTGGATATGCCGGTTCCTTTAGTAGTAAGGCTTTGTGATCTGCCTGTAACTACTCATATTCTTCATTGATTCTTCATTGATTTGTCATATTCGTCGAGTAATCACGCGTGATCATCCAATAATACTTGCATGGTCTCAGAGGGGACCGCTTTCAATCTGCTAGGACTTAATGGTTCATCAGTTCGATCCATCGCAGCTTCGAAGTTCTCGTAATTTTTCTCTTGTAGCCGTTGATTCTCTTCTTTGGCGGTTGTGAGATGGCATCTTAATAGTCCCATATTTCATGTTAGCATGGTGTTCCGTACTATCTAGGGATGTAGAACAGTCTCGACATCTATGAGGGCTTCGTTAGTCTTTTGTTCATATTCTAACTCTAAGGAGATGTAAGGCTCACGTAGTTCTTGATTGCGTGCATTTGGGGAAGCATTCTCAATGGTCAAAGAATTTAATTGTGCCTACAAATGCATGGTAGTCTGTTGCAGTGCCTGATAGTTGCTTTCGAGAGATACAAATTTGTCTCTGACTTGAGTCATGCATGCAAACGTTTCACGAAATGTGGTGTTGATAGTGGGTGATAAAAATAATGGTGCGGTGTGCGAAGATGATGCTAGTGTGGTTGTTGATGCAAGGGGAGGGGGAAAGGGGAATGGGTGGGTGAATGCAATGGTGACCGTGTTGGAGTTAGACATCTACGGCAGCACGCGAATAGCACAAGGAAGAAGAAGAAGCTTGGAGCACAACACACAATACTGAATGTATTACTAGAGAATGTACAAAGATAAGTAGCCCATTAGGGCAATAGGCGTATATACAAGCCAGGGGAAACAAACCTCCTAAAGAGGGAAAAAAGTGCCCCGATGGTCCTAGTGTGTTCACACACATCACTACCTAAATATATCAACAAATCCCCCCTGGGAGTGATGTGGTGAACAAGGAGATGGCACTCATGTATAAGGAAGTGCCAAGCTATGTGGAAATCACTCCACAAAAGGAAGTAAGCCCAAAGCTTTGCGGAAAGCTTCAAACTTCTCCCTAGGCAGAGCCTTCGTGAAAAGGTCTACAATGTTCTCCTGCATGGGCACATATGCCAAGCTGATCTCCCCAACAGAGAACCTCTCCCTGACATAGTGATAATGCACCTCAATGTGCTTAGTGCGAGCATGGAACACAAGGTTCCTCGCTACTACCAATGCCCTCTGACTGCCAGTGAAGATAGTGGTGGCAGAAGTCTAACCAACACCCAAATCAGCCATAAGGCGTCTGAGCCACACACACTCAAGAGTCGCTATGAAAGCTGCCCTATACTTAGCCTCACAACGGGAAGTGGCCACAGTAGGCTGCTTCTTGCTCAACCAAGATATACATGAGCTACCAAGCATGAAGCAAAAGCCATTAGTGGACACACGAGTGTCATAGCAACCAGCCCAATCAGAGTCAGAAAAAGCATGCAAATCTGGCGATAGTGATCCACTCTTGGGATAAAACAACCCATGTAGCCGAGTACCACTCACATAGCGAAAGATGCGCTTAACTGACTGCCAATGCTTGAATCCTGGGCAATGCATAAACTTGCTCATTTGTGAGACAACAAACTGAATATCTGGCCAAGTAATGCATAAGTAAATCAGCAGCCTGCTGATAGAGAACAACATCAAATGCATCTCCAGCATCATGAAGACTCAATCGCAAACCTATCTCCATAGGAGTGGCAATAGGCTTACAATTTTCAAGGCCAAAACGCTGCAATAATGTGTCAATATGTTTCCTTTGACACAAAGCCATTCCATCATCAACTTGCATAAATTGAATGCCCAAATAATGATGCAAATGCCCCAAATCAGACATCTCAAATGAGGCATGCAAATCAGCCTTAAAATCAGCAATCTTCTCAATAGGACCAGTGAGCAGCATGTCGTCAACATAGACAAGAATTATCAGAAGCACATCATTAGCATGCTTAACATATAAGGTGCTTTTAGTTGGACTGTTCTCAAAACCATGTGCAATCAGATAGGCATGTATCTTCTCATACCAAGCACGTGGTGCTTGCTTTAAACCATATAATGCCTTCTTTAACCTGCACACCTGGTTTTCATGCCCTTTTTGCACAAAGCCACAAGGCTGAAAAACATACACTTCTTCATGCAAGTCACCATTCAAAAATGTTGTTTTAATATCCAACTGATGTACATTCCAACCATGATGAGCTGCAAGTGCACATATGCTCCGAACAATAGTCATACGGCATGTAGGTGCAAAGGTCTCATCAAAATCAATGCCTCTTTCCTGTGCATAACCCTTTGCAACAAGCCTAGCCTTATACCTGTCAACTGTACCATCCGGTTTACGCTTAAGCTTGTATACCCACTTAGTGCCGATGGCCGTCTTGCCAAGAGCCAAGTCACATAAAGACCAAGTACCATTCTTCATTATAGCATCATATTCAGATTGCATAACAGCCATCCAATTTTCTGAATTTTGTGCTTCATCAAATGAAACAGGCTCATTCTCATCATAGAGAATAGATGTAGCCATAGCATAGCAATCTGATGCAAAAGAGGCACTATGAGAGCCTGAACGAGTACGATATGACAAAGGTGCATCTAATTTGTTTTGATGCAAGGTTTGCACCAGCCATTTTGGCATAGTTCTTGCCTGCTCAATATCAGCTCTCTCATCAATAAGTGCATCATGTACATCTACATCAGAAATGGAATTATCCACATCATCGCATGAAACATGCAAAGGTTGAGAAATTGCCTCATTAGGACCAGCACTAGACTGTCCACCTATAAAAAGAGGCAACAAAGTATCATACATGTCTTTGGAGCTAACAAATGTCTCCTTAGTACATGAAAGCAATGGCTGAATAGCATCTTCCACAAAAACAACATCACGGCTAACCAAAATGCATTTAGTCTATGGATGATACAGATGATAGCCTTTACTTTTAGAATTGTACCCAACAAAAATACATTTTACTGCTTTATCATCCAATTTTTTGCGATGTTGTTCAGGCACTAATGCATATGCCAAATAACCAAAAACACGCAGATGAGCAACAGATGGCTTGCGGTCATGCCAAGCCTCATATGGAGTGATAGACTACAGCACTTTAGTGGGACACCTGTTCAGTACATATGTTGCACACATGACAACCTCAAGCCAAAAACTATGTGGTAAAGCTTGACTCTTGACCATATACCTCACCATCTCCATGAGTCACCTATTCTTTAGTTCAGCAACTCCATTCTATTGAGGTGTATACGGAACTGTACACTGGTATTTTATCCCACGTTCAGCCAGAAATGCATTAAAATCAGAAGACATATATTCCCCCCCTCGATCAGAATGGAGGTGCCCATTTTACATGCTGACAGATTTTCAGCCAAAACCAAAAACTGTTTGAAGCACATGAACACTTCGGACTTTGCCTTCAATGGATATACCCATGCATGCCTGGAAAAATCATCGATGAAAGTCACGAAGTAAAGATAATTCCCAAAAGAAGGTGTCTGCATAGGACCACAGACATCACTATGTACAAGCTACAATTTTTTAGTAGCCCGAACTGAACCATCTTTTGGAAACGACGAAGCTGCATTTTGCCCAAAATACAGCCTTCACAAACATGTTTTCCAGGTGTCTGAAGTTTGGGCAAAGAGGACACCATTTCATATTTCTGCAGGCATAGCATACAAGCAAAGTTTAGATGACCAAAGCGTGCATGCCAAAGCTCTGCATCTGACATAGCCTGAGAATCATTTATTGCACATGCCAAATCATTTATAGATCTTTCATAGTCTATGAGCTTATACAGCCCATGACATAAAATGCTAGAAGCAATAATCACATCGCCATTTGACAGATCATGAACTGTACACCTGTCATCAACAAATTTCACAACCAAGCCAATCTTGGCTAATGCAGAAATTGATAACAGGTTCTTCTTGATCCCTGGCACAAATAAAGCATCTGACAAAGTGAAAGAACTACCATCAGCAGTAGTCAAAATGATCTTTCCAACTCCCATAACAGGATAAGAGGAATTGTTGGTGCATGTAACAGTATTCCCTATAGGGGCAGGCTCGATTGAAGAGAAGAAACTGCGCTCTGAGGTAATATGTTTGGTCGCCCCACTGTCAAAATACCAAACATCTGAGTCTACTATATACATGCACTGCTCATGAGAAGATGGGTCAAAACTGCAAACATTAGTAAATACCCATTCTTCTTCCTCCACAAGATTAGCAGACTTTGTTTTTGGTGTAGAGGCCTCTGCAACAACCATTCCAGCCTCTTTCTTCTTTGCCTCTTTAGCAACCAATTTTGGACAGTTCTTTATGATATGATCATTCCCTTTACAGTACTTACAAAACAATTTCTGCTTTTCTGATTTCTTCTCATCTTTATCTTCCTTCTTCAAATATGCAGAATTAGCAGATTTCTGCTTACTAGTTGAAGAGCTTCATTTTCCTTTGCCCTTCTGACTAGCCAAGAAAGCTTGATGTGCAACTCGCATAATGGACCTGTTCTGCCTGGACTGATCTTCCTGCAAGAGAACAAAGACGAACTCCTCAAATGATAAGGCATTTGGATTGCCTTTCATCTTCAACCGAAGAGTAGAAGCAAAACTCTGATATGAATCAGGAAGACCATTCAGAACGGTCTGCACAAGTGAGCTATTTGGTATAACCTCATCAGTACAAATCAACTATTGCTTCAAGTCTTTGATCTTCATTAGGAAATTGTCCATAGAATCACCTTCATTCATGTGCTCACTCTCCAACTGTTTTCGGAGGTAAGCAACACGAGCCTCATTCCTAGCTTGGTACAATGTGGCAAGTGTATCCCAAGCATCCTTAGCTATTCTACAAGACCGAATGTGAGGAATAATGGCATGTTTGAGAGACAAAGCTATCAATGCATCTGCCTGGGCATCTCTGCCATCCCAACGAATCTGCTCTACAGTAGGTGCAGCAGAAACCGCAACACGAATAGGAATATGCAGAATATCATCATCTTCAACACCTTCTACATCAGCTTTAGTACCTATAGTTGTAACAATTGTAGGTGTGATAGGATGTTTTTCGACACCCTGCACAATGTTCCATAGTCCTTTTGTAACCAACACATGTCGCATCATATAAGCCCATAACAGGTAGTTGGTCCCATCCAACTTATCCTCAATAGCCAACATACAGAATACATCACTGCTTTCAGCCATGGCCAGTGACTAAAATACCTTGATGCAAAAAATTGACTATATCTCAGAAAGTTGAACAAAATTGCCCAGACGAATTTTGCTAGACCTGTAGCAGACTTTGAGATGCTTATATTGGCAAACAGAAATTGGTATATACCTTTGGCACAAAAAGACAAAATAGCCTACACAAGCACTATGATAGTGCGTTCGGAGGTCGAAACGAGCTTAGATCACTATTTCGGACCACAAAGCGAAGCTGTTTTGATCTCGAGAACATGCTGAGTATGCTCACCAGAATTCGTGCGAGTTTGAGAGTGCAACCGGAGGAGTGTCGACGGCACCCTGGATGAAGCGATGACCTGCTCTGTCTACGGAAGCACGCGAACAGCACAAGGAAGAAGAAGAAGCTTGGAGCACAACACACAATACTGAATGTATTACTAGAGAATGTACAAAGATAAGTGGCCCATTAGGGCAATAGGCATATATACAAGTCGGGGGGAAAAAGCCTCCTAAAGAGGGAAAAAAGTGCCCCGATGGTCCTAGTGTGTTCACACACATCACTACCTAAAGATATCAACAGACCATAGAAAATTGTGATGTGCCAAAATGTGGTGGTGAAATGGTGGATGTGAGTGGTGGCATTGTAGGTGGTATGTCCATGTCACTAGACGTGGCATCTAGTGCACTAACAGTGAATAGTGGTGTGAAGGTGTGTGTGTGTTAGTGGGTGTGAACATGGGATTTACAAGGGAGGAGGAGTATATGACTTGTTGAGTGCTGCAGATGGCTTGATATTAAGGAGAAGGCAAAGGTGATGTGGTCGGATGGGGAGCGGATACAGGGAAGAAGGTCATCAGTTGAGGGAAGGGGAAAAGCGATCATGAAGGAAGGAGAAATGAAGGAAAGGATGGGGTAAATGGACAGGGGGGAACTAGGTTTGATGTACTAGGGGTAAAGGTTTTGGGTATAAGTTGGGTGACTGGAGGTGCTATGGCTTTGGCTGCAGCACTTACTATGAATGAGGATACTGGAGGTGAGCTAGGGTGGACAGGACAAGTTGGATGTTCAGGAGAAGGAAGAGTTTTGGTGGAAGTGAGGTGATTTCTATGGTTGTTGCTTGCATGGAGGTTGAATTAAAGGAGTCTTCAAATCCTCCTCTAGTGAGTTCTTGTTGTAGTATTTCTTGATTTCGCTCTTCTGATAACTGTCGACATGCCCACATGGCTTGCATATTGTGATATAGTTTCTGAATGGCCAGTGTATAGACAATGGCTTCAAATGTGTCATGTTCACAGGTGCTCATATCTCCTTGAGCTTTAATTTGTTGTTGTTGCTCTTCCTATTGGTCCTCTTCTTGTGAGTCAAGACTGGTTTGGCTTTCTTCATCATCATCGTCTGCATCATCAGTCATTATCCGATCGTCCATGTATGAGCTAGAAACTACCTGTTCTTGTTGCTAGTCAGGCAGTGTAGTAAGATAGCTTGGTCTTTCGTATTCGTGAGAGAAAATTTGACCTTTGGAAAATTGAAATTCACTTGAAAATGCATCATACATTTCAAAATCAAATGTAGTGTTAGTGGGCTCCGCCTCGAGATTAGGTATGGGAAAGTAAATGCATCCGCACCAATGGTGGTGGGAATCTCTTTGGGTTCAGTAAGAGCTGCTTGAGAGGAGGCTTTCGAGGGAGTGACTACACTGGTGGTGCCTTCTGTTATTACAGGGCATGAGAGTCAAATGCATATCGGTGGTATAGGTGCAGGAGGTTCAATGGGACATTGTTGAGGGGATGGTTGTGGCGAAGGTGACTTCGGGACCTATAGACATGGAATTACACCCCTCATATGCTTGCTTGCTCTGTTTTTGCTTGACTTCCTTGCTTTTAGGAAGGTCCTTTAAATCTTTTCAAGTCCTCACTAGTCATAGACGTTCGATGGGTAAGTTGTAGGCCAAACACATGTAGATGATTCTAGTGAGGTCACAACATCTGTGGATGACATGTTTGCAGGCCCATCTCTGCTATGCTAAGTATAATTGATCCTGAATCCATGTAACGAGGTCTATGGTCTGAGGGCCTATATTGGCTAGATATAAGCCGAACCAAATGCATTTCTACAGAATAGTGAAGCGATCCTATGCAGGGAAAGCAAAATGTTGCATGCAAATACGTAGTGCCTTTGATAATTATGGTATGATCGCTGAGATATGAGTCCATTTCAAAATGTCATCTCTTTTCATAGGCTCAGGAATGAGCCTTTCTCTTTTTGTTGGCGTGTGAGTGCCATGGATCTTTAGTGCAACATTGACGAGATCTTTTGAGAGGTAAAGTTTCTTATATGGGGGATCATTCACTAGCGATGGCAAAATAAAAGTTTCTAGCAATTCCTTTCTCTCAGGGGGTTCAAGAGTGGTGAACAAATAGTAGCATCGATAGAAATCAGGTTTTGGCAAAGGTGCACTGAAGTACTCTGTGAATCCATCCCTAGCCCAAATATGTTGTAGCTCCTCTGATTTCTAAAGGTCTTCAAATTCGCGTGAAAAAAACTAGTATCAGCCCCATGTGTTACCACTAAAACAAATCATAGCATCATAGATGTAGTTCACATCTGTGAGAGGTCCTACGAGTCCTTGGAACGAGTGTGAGTTTTTGTCTACTTTTGTAGTGCACCCAAGAGGAGGATCATCAATGGGCATCGGTGCCATGAAACCTTGAAATTCTGGTGGTTTCGATGTAGGATAAGACTTCGCTAACAAATTATCATAATTGACTACAGGTGCGCTGGGGCTAGCCTCGGAAGTTCCGTCAACTTGCATCGTGGGCGGAATGACTGCATAAATGATCTACTACAAAAGTATTAACACATTAATATGGAAAATAATCATGATCCTAATAAAGTGAGACCGCAATTCCTTTCCATAGCCGATGTGTAACCCATGTAGCCGAGTGTCGTGAGGTGGCTTATGGAATGATTTCTCATAAACAAATGCAGGTCACTAGATAGCCTACATGCTTTAGATAATGCATACATTGCTTGTGATGAGTCTTTATTACAAGTGATAGTGGGTTAATGTGGATGAATTTATACAAGGTTTAATTGGGGGTGAATTATTACAAGGGTAAGGGTAAGTCAGGATAGGTGTTATGTCATACAAAGGATCGTGTGGAGGTTTCTGGACACGTTTCGATATCCATTTCCTAAGAGTTGGTGTATGGGTGGTGTTCTTCTGTTGAGGTACAAAAGGTGAATCAAGCAGTAGTGGTGCCGATGGGTGGGATGATGTGGAAGGGGTGTATATTACATGGCTTGGGTTTTGAGCTAAAATACAATGCTTGGGTACCCAAATATGCATGGGTGTGGGTCGGTTTGTTAGGTACTTCTTGGCAATCCAAATCTATCTAGTCCTCGTTGATGGAGAAGAAGATCGAGGGTAGGTTGGATGTTGACTCCGATTCGGCCTTGACTTCTTCTTATTGTGGTCTGCGTTGTTGGAGAGTATTGGTACTTTCTATCCTTTTGGCACCAAAACTTTCTTTGTGCCACTCGCTTTGATCTGTTGATATTGCTTCCACCTTTGGCTTGTCTAATATGGTTGTCGGTTGGGATTCTTAAGTCGTGGTTGACTTCTCGGTGGCTGAGGTTGAGAGGTTTGGTTGACACTCTTGTTTGGAAAATAAGGGAGGTCCAACACTTGCGTGACCTGAACATCAGGAAGTGAGGCATTTTGTACAACAGATCTAGGCTGGTTTGTGAGAAGTGTGGAGGAAGGGACACTGGAGGCTATGGTGCCCATTTTACCACTGATGTAACCCACCTAACCGCTGATGTAATCCCCTTCCTGTGCAAAGGAAGACCAGGGGAAGATCTCATGACATCCTCTTGAGCAGCAACTATCCATCACCAAGCCCTCTTGGGTTGACATTGGATGGAGTGGGATTATGTGATGGATTTGTCCAAAAATCTTTCGATCCTCCTTCGCAATCATTTCATATGGTCTGGGGTTACATTCCTCAAGGGGGGTATTGTTAGGAAGTTACGCGGTATCACTCGCTGCTGGTCTAAGGTCCTGAGTTGCAAGGAGCTTTGTCTAAGATTTAAGTCCACTGAGTGATCATATAACCAATCATGACCAAGGATTAACGGTTCTATCAGGTCATCATCATGGCACACGAGGAGTTTCACACGAGGAGTTCCACCTCACCCATGCAAGGGGTTTCCATGCCTCCTAGCCCTATGAGGTATGCCTCGATTGGCTGCATTTCTAATCTTGAATCCTTATAGCGAGACCACTTAATCACACTAGTCACAACACCTGAATCAATTAAAGCCCTAAGCTCATGGTGGACGTTGCATTGTTCTAGCATGACTGTAATGAATGGTCTCCTATCCACTATGCTAGGATGAGCAGTTGACTTTGTTTGACACATGGCCATGGGGTACATCGGTGTGTCCTTGAGATGGTTATAATGTTCTCTTCAGTCCTTGTCTTCTTAACTTCATGTGTTTAATGTGTTCTAGAGCTTCTGCCTAAGCTTCCTTGCATATTCTCTTTTCTTCCTCCTTACGCTTCTTTGCCGATGTGAGTCGTCTAAGCATATCCTCAGTAAGAGGTTCCTGATAAAACTTGACTCTACATCCACTAATGTAATTAAGCATTATATCTCCTTCTAGGGTGGCTAATTGTACCACTCCACTTGTCGAAAGTCTATTAATAATCATAGGTCCATAACCACGTTTCTCTAGCTTTCGTGCATGTTGTTTCAGTGTATATACTAGGACTAAGTCAGCTTCTTTAAAGCATTATCTTTCATATGTGTATCAAAACGGGGTTTCTATCGTTTCTTGGCTACATATATCCCTATTGCTGCTTTGAACCTTCTTTCTTCTAATAGTTCCAAGTCCATTATCCTTGATGATAATTCATGGCCGATCCGCTGATGTTCTTGTGCAACCTTAAGGTTGGGTATCAAAAAATCCAAAGGTCACTCTATATGCCCAAACAGCGTGATAGAATTGTTTGTCCCAATCTGAACGTTTGTTGTTCACGAGTTTCCTCAATACATTACAAAGGATCTTGTAGTACTTTCAGCTTGACCATTGGCTTGAGGATGATATGGTGCAGATTTCTTGTGAATCACCATAAAATCCTGTAACAAATATCCAATGACTTGGTTCAGAAAGTGAGTTCCTCGATCGCTCACCAACTCTATAGGTGATCCATACCTTGTAAAGACATTTTCAAACAAGAATTTTGCAATCATGTGTGCATCATTCTTTTTGGTAGCCTTAGCCTCTACCCATTTGGTGAGATAATCTGTTACTACTATGATGTATTAGCAGGGGGTTAATGGGTCCTACAAAGTCTATGCCCCACTTAGAGAATGCACGTCCTCCCATCATGGGTTTTAGTGGCATTTCATCTCTGCGAGTAGGAAACTGAGTTCTTTGGCACACATCACATCTCTTAACATAGGTATGTGCATCCATGTGAAGAGTGGGCCACCATAATCCTACAAATAAAATGGCTTTGATTCTCCTGTCGAGACCAAAATGGCCTCCTGCAACACCTTGGTGTGCAGTCTCTAATATGCTCAAATAATCACTCTCATGAACACATTATCTTAGGTATCCATCTTTTCCTCATCTGTACAAGTTATCGCCAATAAGTGAGTAGTCTTGAGCTTCCTGCTCTAGGCTTCATTGTCTTGTTGAATTCATTCCTTGAGGGAATGTTTTCGTCCTCAAGTATGTCACCATTGGTTCACTCCACTCTGGTGTGAAAGACACATGATACAGACTGGCATGTTCCACTAGGGGTTTTTCACAACACACAGGGAATTCTTTACATAGCCTATAGACATCTGCTTCCATAGAAGGCCAATATACTCCTAGTCTATGTAGAATCTACAATGTACGGTGTTTCGAATGATGTTGCTTCAGTGGATGAAATACAGAGAATCTCACTGTTAAAACATCAAAAATCTCAATGACGGTATCGCAGAGTGACAAGATCTGCGTCTGGTATTGCAAGTGTCGTATCATGACTTTGAAGGGTTACTTTGCATCTATAGGCACATAGGAGTGACAGGGAGAACATAGGGTACACATAATTGCAAAAATTCTTAAATTTGGGTGTTAAAAACTCCAAGTATCATGTCCGGTTGAGTTTTGGTATCGCAATACCGGAACTCTCGTGTATCGCGATACTTGTCGAGGTATCGTATCGTGCATACCCACTTGAGGTATCGCAATACCATTCTAGTATCGTATTATCAAGTGCTGGTATTGCAATCGTACTCGCCCCGGTGGTATCATATCGTGTCAGTCACGATATCGTATCGTCGACCGATCGGTATCATATCGCCAACTCGGTATCGTATCGCCTCCTCTTTTGGTATCGTATCGTCCGATCCTTTAGTATCGTATCGCTCAAAGAGTCAGTATCATATCATGAGTTACTTCAGTATCGTATCATGTCGGTTCAGTGGTATCATATCGTGAGGTCAAGTGGTATCGTATCATCTACTGAGCGGTATCGTATCATTTACAGACTAGTATCATATCATCCCAAAAAGTCACTGGTATTGTATCGTCCTAACTACTAGTATCGTGGAAGTTGGTATCACCTTGGTGGTATCGTATCATATAAGGTGGTATGATCCATAGTGGTATCGCATATCGTGGAAAACAGAGGTATCGTATCGCATGTTTTGTGGTACTCTCCGAGAGATCCTGTTTCCCTATTTTAACCCCCAGAACCCTGAACTGGCATAACTTTCTCATACGAAATCCATTTGCAGTGATTTTGGGTTCGTTGGAAAGGTCGTGGGGAGTACTACCAAAATTTTCACTAGTTACGATAAAACTAATACTTGGATTATTAGATATAGTATTTTGAAGTTGACCCTCATGTGGGACTAGGAAACCAAGGAGTTCCAAAGGATTTTGAGCAATACAAGAGAACCTTGGGACTAGAAGACAAGGCTTATCAACCTGAGATCTCGTAGACACTTAGGCAAGGATAGGTAAAGCATTAGATAATCTGAGGCCATTATCAACCATACAGCCAAGTCTTGGGCTCAACAACTTAGTGGTTATCCCTACACATTAAGTTCTAAAACAAGTGACTCTGAAATGTCCTTTAGCATGGAAAGACCCGCACATACCTCAGCTACTGCTTATTTACAGACACTAGAAGGCCCCTATAAGACCCAATTGGAGTTTATCAAGACCAACCAATTAGGTGCACACATCGATGAGGATGGCCTGAGACGATCAATTGTCCAACTCAAAAATCCCGATCAGCCCTTTGGACTTGAACATCCAGTGGTCAAGTTCAAAGAGGGACCATACATTGATAAGGAAGGAACCATGTATGTGGTTACCAATTTACCAGACAGGATAGATGAGTTTGGAAACATCATTCCTCAGAATGAGCTAGGAGACCTAGAGCAAGGAGACCTAGGACGAGAACCCAAGAGTCCTAGAGGTAAGTAAGTCTTGACTAGGATGATCACTCCATAGTGGACTCCCCAGGACAACAAAAGCATAGAACTATTCTTGAATACAGAAACGGAGGAAGCCTTTTGGAGATTCAAGCTAGACCGACCGAGCCCAATAGTCACCATCTATGAGTTCAAGGATCCAGAGACACCAGGCAAAGTTGTCTATCTAGATCACACATCGGAAAAAATGTTCTTGGTATCAGAGCATGACAGACATGCATACACTTGGCAAGGAGAATTAATTTTTCCTCCACCACAATCTAATTTTTCCCATGGCCTCCAAGGAGCAGGATCATCCCAGGCTCATGAAACCCAACGAGAATGCACAAGAGAGAGACCCGAGGTAAGCTTTGCACACACGATGGTTAGAGACAGATTAGGAAATGAGGGTGAAAGGCCTGAAAGAGAGAGACATAGAGCACATATGCATCAAAGAGATGAACATGTTTCCATTGCCTAGACCCCTGAGAGCACCCAAGAACCCTTAGACCCTCTCAAGTGGTCAAGGCAATGAAGAACTATTTTGATGGATTTGGAGATATTTATGATCATGTGGCCGAGTTCAAACAAGTGCTAAGAGCTGAACAAGTCGAAGACTTATTCATCCAGTTTGAGCATTTGGTTTGACTCTTAAGGGTACCTCCTTAGCTTGGTTCCAGCCCCTGAACAGTCACAATTATCGAAACATAGGCCAACTGCTAGAGGAATTCATTGTGGAATTTTCCAAGAGTGGCATCAGGATAACAGATCATCCTTGATCCACAGCTTCAAGTAGACACCCTAGGAAATTGTGCGACTTGTAGGAAGACGGTTCAGACAGTACTTAGAAAGATGCCCTGTGCTAGAATTACCCACAACAGCCAAACAAGTGGCCTTGTTTTTAGATGGCTTACTAAGCACAAAGTTAAGATCATATATGTACTTGAAAGAGCTTAGATCCATATAAGAGTGTGTGCGCATGTGTATTGACATAGAGGACAACTTGGGTAAGGAGTTAGGATTGTGTATTGACATCTCACAGTTCTACTAGTCATACCTCAAGAACCTCTACTGAGATAGATGAGATAGCTGAGCAGGTTGCCAAGAAGCTAGGAGTTTAAAATAGACAAACACCAAGGGTTACCTCATTGAAGTGATGCTACAACTGTGGAGGAGACCACATGGCTAATGTTTGCCCAATGATGGCTCAGCCCCAAGGAAACCCTAATGCTCTATATTGCACCATTGAGAGGAAATACACAAATCATACGGCTCAAGATTGTCCATACAATAGGGAGATTGTTAGACAAAATTATCAGCAACCTTATCCATAGGGTAATCCACACGGTAGGTATCAGAATCAATACCAACATCCATATTATAGACCACAACAGCAATATCAGGCACCATATGGGCCACAACCAGTCCTAGGAAGCCAACCACCAACTCCTGCTAATGTGATCCCAGTTAAGTATGCAGTGGCAGAGGAGAACCTTAATAGAGCATTGGTGCCAATGACCCATTTGATCTCAGAAAAGGACTCTCATGCTCATAGTTCAGACTACTCCCATGAAGGTAGTCCACATGGTTATTACACAGAGTCTCCTGAGCATGGTGAGACCTATTTGTATCAATATGAGGCACCACCTGTGGAACAAAATTGGGAGCGAGAATACTCCAATGTCATGTACACAAATCCCAACCCGAGGCCCCAATTGAGACAGGTAAGATCACAAGCCCCTAGAGGACCATGTTTTAGATGTGAAGGCGACCATTTCATTCGTGAATGTCCCCACCCATCAACTCCGGGACAAGGACAAAACATCACAATACAAGGCTTTTGTCCTGAGTGTGGCAAAGAACATCTTCCAAGAGAATGTCCTAGGAATCCCTCTAGTGCACCCAAGGTTACACCCATCAATGTGGTAGGCTTAGTGGTGGATTCAAGTTCAAGTAGCACTAATGTGTCTCCTATACAGGCAATTACTAGGGCACAAGCATTAAAACAGGATAAACCAGCTGAGCAATCAGAGCCAAGTGAATCAGAAGAGCCGAGTAAGAGGAAAACAAGAACTTGGAAGGATACCAGAGAGAAAGATAATTGCAAGTGGAACAAAAAGTTATTTGAACTAGAAGAAAGACTGAAAGATGCAAAAACAAAAATAGAAGACATTGCATCTCAAACCCCCTCGCATGCTAAAGCTCCATCCACTCCACCTCATCCCACCCCACCACCCACTGTAAATAACCCTCAACCAAGGTCTGTTCTTGCATATCCAACACCAGAAGGCTTGGACATGATGTTCAAGGCCTACCAAGCTCCACAAGAAGGGCCAACAGCTACAAACCTAGACAAGAATTACCCTAGAGTAGACTTAGAGATTGAACGGACAAAAATGTGCATGAAAATGGTAGAACTAGCTCAGGCTATGCTCGAGACCAGTCAATCGTTCAATCAGACAAACTCTGTCAAACCGGATTTGCATTTCCAGGGCTTACTAGAAAGATTAGAGCAGTTGATAAACAGACAACAGGTTTCTTTACCTCCACAGGCTCAACCAATTCTTGAAAGAGAAAACTCTCCACCAATGAAAACTTATGTTCCTGATTCCATAGATGAGGGAGCACCTCTTTCAATTCAACAGTACTCTCAAGAGTTCTTACGGGAAATACAAGAGGAGAAATGGGCCAAGGAGAAGGGTAATCCCCCTCCTATTCCTAAAATTGATGATCTTCCTGATCAATTTCCCCAAGACATTCCATCTATTTATGGAGACCAAGCAGAGCAACAAGAAGATGAAAGATTAGATTTTGAATCTAATTCCTTGCAAGAATTGCCACAATTCACAGGCCCATGGGAATCTGAATCTCTTCAGATCAGAGCTCCCACAATATTGGTAAGAAATGAAGACTCAGTGGTTCCAAGAAACACTGACGTCGTGAAGAACACTAAGGTTCAATGTCATCTCATTGTAGAAGAGCTGCTCAAAACAAAACCTGAGCTGTGGAATCATGTGAAGGATCAGGTTCCAGAACTTGATTCCAATATGCCAAAAGCAGGCTCTAAGCAAAAAGTTCTAGAGATACCTCTCGATAAAATAGAAGACATGAGCGAAGGTGAAGAAGGTAATACTTATCTTCCAATCACCTACCAGGGTTACACAACCAAAGCAATCCTAGATTCAGGTGCTAGTGTTGCTATTGTGACCACCTCCTTGTGAAAGCGATGGGGCAAACCCACATGAAAACCAACTAGAATGAAGCTTCAAATGGCAGACGGTCATTTTGAAAGACCTCTAGGATTGCTCGAAGGGATAACTCTAACCACCTGTGGTGTAGAGTTTGAACACACATTTGCTATATGTGATTTTGAGAAAAATAATGTCTTCGAGATGATCCTAGGAAGGCCCTTCCTATGACAATTTCAAATAGTACAGGATTGGGGAACCAACTCCTTGTACTTACAACACTTAGGGGTCACAACCAAGGTCAATTTGAAGGATTACACCTTCAGAGATGTACCACCCCTATAGTGGAATCCTATCCACGAAGCGAAAGAAGATTCAATCTCTGTGCATTCTGAAAGTTCTCCTGACCCATCCTGGATGCATGAAGATACTCATTTGTGGATGTGCAAGGTCACAGAGGAAGAGGAAAAGTGCCTAAAAGCAAGAGAAGAAGGAACTCCCTAGAAGACAGACCAGTTAAAGACCCAGCCTATACACCGATGATCTTTCCAAATGAGGAATTTGAGCCTCATGGCTGGGCAAAAATCTTAGCTTCCATGGACATTGGAGTCAATGAAGAACAATGGACACCTCATTGTGATGAGGAGGGTTATGATATTTCAGTGTTCATGTGTCAGCCCTTGTTGGAAGAATGTGACCCTAGTGACGTCATAGAAGAAGAAGAAAACGATGATGATCTAGAGTCCATTGTGATGGATAGTTGCTTTAATTCAGAGAAGCACTATCTAGAAGATGTTGGAGTATTTACTCAAAAAGAAGAAGAACCTCTCACAAGCATTAAAACTGTAAATTCAAAGGATGGAAGTGAAGGAGGTCAAAGGAAAAAGAAAATAAAAGGAGTAAAACAAGAAGAGGAGGAATCAATGTTTGAAGTACCATAAAATTTCAAGAAATATGAAGTTGAAGATTGGAAAATTTTAATACAAATGCCTAAGAGAGAGGCCATCATAGGAGAATCATATGATAATAAAGAAAAGACCAAAAAAACTGTAGTAACCATTGAAGAGAACGAAGAGTGATGTACGTACATAGGAGATGACCTAAGTGCAAAAGAAGAAGCAGATCTTGTAGCTCTATTAAGGGAATATAGGCATGGCACTATAGAGATTTGAAGGGAGTAGATCCAAAAATTTGCTCTCATAGTATCCCTATGATTGCTGATGCCTAGCCCACCAAATAGAAGCCCTACACATATGATGACACTTATGCAGCTAAAATAAAAGAAGAAAATAGGCTAATTGAAGCTGGATTTATCTATGAGATTGAGCATACTGAATGGGTGTCACCCATTGTAGTGGTGCCCAAGAAGAATGGAAAATTACGAGTGTTTATTAACCTTAAAAAAGTTAATGCTGCTACGATTAGAGATAGTTATCTGCTTCCAATCACTAAACATTTATTGGAGTGTGTTATAGGCAAGGAAGTTTATAGCTTTCTTGATGGATTTTCAAGTTACAATCAAGTAGCCATTGCCCCAGAAGATCAACACAAAATGGCTTTCGCCACAAAGTGGGGAATCTTTGCATTTCGTGTGATTCCATTCGGACTCACAAATGCACCTACAACTTTCCAAAGGCTCATGTGTCATGTCTTCAAAGAGTTCTTGCAAAAGAGCTTGGAAGTTTATGTGGATGATTTATGTGCTCATTCCCAACAAAGAAAATACCACATCCCTGAGCTCAGATAAATCTTCAACAAGTGTAGAGAATATCGAGTGTGTTTGAACCTAGAAAAGTGTGTGTTCATGGTACGTCAAGGTAAGATCTTAGGTCATATTGTTTCTAAGAACGGAATATCAACAGATGAGGACAAAGTAAGAGCCATAGCAAAGCTGCCAAGGCCAAGGAACATTAAAGAGGTACAAGCCTTTATGGGCCATTGTGGATACTACCGTAGGTTTATCCACATGTATGCAATCATAGCCAAACCTCTTTATGGTCTCTTAACAAATTTTGAGTGGACTGACGAATGCGAGAATTCCTTCAATGAGTTAAAGAGACGCTTGTGCACAACACCAATACTAACCACTCTTGATTGGAATAAGCCATTCCATGTCCATGTGGATGCATCCAATTATGCAATAGGATGTGTGCTGTCATAACCAACAGGTGAAGGAAATTTAGATTTGCCTATAGCATATGCTAGCAGGCAATTGAATGATGCTGAACGAAACTATACCACAACTGAGTGAGAAGGTTTAGGCATGGTATATGCTGTGAAGAAGTTTAGACACTACCTATTGGCCAATAAGTTCAAGTTTTTTTTATTGATCATCAAGCTTTATTGTATTTGGTCAATAAACCTTGCAATACAGGACACTTGGTAAGATGGTTACTCTTACTAATGGAGTATGATTTTGAAGTGGTTTTCAGGAAAGGTAGAACCCACCTCAGGGTAGACCATCTTTCTCGCATCACTTCAGGCGAGTCGCCACAAGGAGTGTTTGATGAACTGCCTGACACTTGGGCAAATAAGTTGGTACCAGTCCTAACCTTCGGCCCTGCAAATAAAAATGTGAAAACGAACAAAGAAGAAATTGTAAAATCACAAAGATATCAAATATTGGAAGGCAGTATGTACAAACAAGGTACAGAGGGTGCATTAGCTTGTTGTGTTGAGGACGATGAACATAGCAGTTGGTTGCAACAAGCGCATGAAGGATTGCTAGGAAATCACTACTCTAAACAACGAACATTGTAGAATCTAAAATGTTTAGGAGTGTATTGGCCTAGCATGGACAAAGAAATACATCAGTGGATTGAGAATTGTCTAGTGTGCCAGGAGAGACCCCCAGTTGAGCATGCGACTCTTTATCATGTATCGTTAATTCTAGAATGGAGCACTCCATTGGTAGAATTCATGAGATCGGGAACATTACCCAATGAGGCTAGTCTAGCAAGAAAATGGAGCATGGAGCAAGAGGCTCAAGACAACCTATATTGGAGAGGCAAAAATGGATACTTAAGACTGTGCGTTCATGAATCGGACTACTTGAAAGTTTTAGAAACTGCACACAATGGTGTTGCAGGTGGACACTTTGGGCTTGACAGAGTAATCAAGACCATTCTATTCTCAGGACTTTGGTGGCCCACTCTTCATATGGATGCACATACTTATGTGAAGAAATGTGACACATGCCAATGTGCACAATATCCAATAAGAAAAGATGAGATACCTTTGAGACCAATGATGGGAGGACGTGCATTCTGGAAGTGGGGTATAGACTTTGTAGGTCCTATTAACCCCCCAACTAGAAACTCCCATGCAGAATACATTATTGTAGCCACATATTACCTTACAAAGTGGGTAGAAGTAAAAGCCACGACAAAGAATGATGCTTAAACGACGGCTAAGTTCCTATTCGAGAACGTGTTCACCAAATATGGGCTACCAATAGAGTTAGTAAGTGATAGAGGCACACACTTCTTGAACAAGGTCATTGAAAATCTTCTCCAAGAATTCTTAGTGATACATAAGAAGTCAGCTCCATATCATCCACAAGCTAATAGACAAGCCAAGAGCACAAATAAGATCCTATGTAATATATTGACAAAATTGGTAAATAATAAATGCTCTGATTGGGACAAACAACTTCATCATGTTGTTTGGGCTTATCGAGTTGCCTACAAAACGGTACTTAATGCCACCCCGTTTCAGATGGTCTTTGGACAGAATGCTATGCTACCATTGGACTTCCTAATCCAGCTTTAAAGGTAGCACAAGAGCACGAGTGAAATGGACATGCGTTGTCCTCTAGGGTCTTTGATCTAGAATGCTTAGTTGAGATGAGGCTACGAGAGGCAGTAGGCATCTATGCTGCAAAGAAAAGACAAAAGGCATATTTTGATGCACACATCAAGGATAAGGGATTGAAGGAAGGAGACCTAGTTTTGGTGTATACACTAAGGCAACATGCACGTAAATTGGAGAAACGAGGATATGGACCCATGATCATTAACAAAATTTCCACTAGCGATGCGGTTCAATTGGCCACTCTAGAAGGTGACATCTTGTCAAACTATATTAGTGGATGTCGAGTCAAGCTATATCAAGAACCACTTATGGAAGATATGCTAATGAGACTCGACACTGCTAAGAAATAGAAAAAAGAAGAGTTAAGGGTTAGAGAAGAAGCACAGGCAGAGGCTAGAGAGCGCATAAGGCGAAATAAGTTAAGGAGACTAGGCCTAGATGTCAACACAAAAGCCCCAAAATATCACATGGACATGTGCCAAAATCGGGCATAATTACTGTTCAAATAATCGACCGACATCCCTTTGTGACCGTAGAGGTCGGACAAGGAAAGAGTGTAACGACTGTAAGAGCCTTGGTTGACTCAGGTGCAGCAACTAGTGCAGTTAGACTTTCATACTGCGAAGACCTAGAATTGAACATCAGGCCCATAGAAGCTTATCTCATAGGTTTGGGAGGTGTGGAAACCCCTTGTTTGGGTGAGGTTGAACTTCCCATCTACCTTCAAGATGTTCCAATGAAAGTCAAAATGCTAGTGTGTCACGATGAGGACCTTACAGAGCCACTTGTCTTGGGTCAAGATTGGATTTATGACCATGCAGTCAACTTGAACCTAAGAAGTCAACTTCTTCAAGTTTGGGTACATGAACAATGCATTACATTAGAATTAGAGAATTGCATGCTCACAGATCATGGCACCACACACTCTCTTAGTTCCTCTAAGACTAATCTTCACGAACAAAATGTTGTACGTGTCAAAAGCTCTATGATCCAAAAGGACTCAATCATGGAAGGGCAGTTGCAAAGGCAAGCAGACCCTCCTTCTTTTTTGAAGAGTAAAGCATCCATAGTAGTTCAACCTCAACGGCAAGCAAAACCGTACATGACAACCGCTATATCAAATAAACAAAGAGATTTCAAGAAGAAAGTAGTTCCAGGCATGAAGTAGATTTGGGTACGAAAAGGTGAGCAACCACCAGCCTTGACAACACGATTCCCACTTCGGCAAGCCAACCATTTGAAGACAAGAAACAAGCAACCAGGACCAACTCAACCAGAAGATCTCCGACAAATTTGGGTGCCTAAGAAATTCATTGCAGCTCAACAAGGGTGATTACACATGTGGGTTCCCAAAGGACTCTTACATGCACAAAGGCCTATGCTCTCCACCATGCATAAGGTCTCAACAAAGAAGCCAAAGAGAGAAAAGGGTCAGAACCAAGCAAAGAGACCGAAAGAAGATCAAGTCACCTCTTTGACAATAGTAGGAAGACATGCAAAAAGGGTATGGGTTTGGAAGCCAAAAGTACCAGTAGCCTCCATAGAGCCAAAGAGCCAATCACACTGGATACCAAAGTTCGGAAAGCATCCAAAGATGAAGAGGCCTGAGGTGATCTCTACAGGGCCAAATACTATTCTAAAATGGATCGCAATAAGGAGGATTACATCATTTTGAGATCCAATCGACACCTCCAAACAAAGATTGCATCAAGCTTGCAAATAACATGAGACGCCTCGACCAGCAACAACCATGTGCCTTTGGCATAACCATGTCTTTTGCACCATTCAGGTCATGCATTTCCAAAGTATGCATTAATATAGGGCCACATTACATGGCCGTGCATAGACACAATTGAGCAATCCTAGGCACATGAGCCACATCTGACATATGTAAAATGTTTTATTGCTACTAACCACCTTCTTCTTGTTTTGTTCCCATGTTTATTTAAAATTAAAAAAAAGGGAGGAAAAAGCATAAGAAGGGATAGGAACATGTGCTCGAAGAATCGCATCAATGAATCATCTCCAAGGACATCCATCAACAACAAAGGACAAATCCGTGGTCAATCACCATGATGGGAGAACAACACGAAGAGATGAACATTGACTGACCATTCACGAGGGTAAGAATCACCTACTTTGGCAACTCTATAACAATGATAGATTAGGAAACCTCTTCGTCAGCATACCCTTGAGCACTTAACTCAAGACCCCATTTTTGCACCATACTGTTTACAATGCATTCCCCAAGTATGCATACATAGGGCCACATTACAAGGCCGTGCACAAGGCACATATTTTTTTCAACCCACACACTAACACACTTACCCATCCTTCATTATGGGTTACAAGTACTTGTCATAAACATTGTAAAAGCCATGATTGGAAGATCCAAGCGACATACAGACTACAACATCAATACCTATGGAGTAATTCACAGTCGACAACTCCTCAGAATCAACATTGACAACCTCTCTTGAGCAATCAACAATTTTTGGGGAAGCTCCTAAATCCACCATCATACGGGCATCCAAGGCAAAAGTAGATATAAAGAAAATAAAACTTGCAAAGGATGGTAGAGGAAATGAAGTCACAGACACTCGACCAAGCTACATTTGCAAGATGGACCGCTTTTGTTGATACATGAAGGACACTACCTCTCAAAGTACTACATGGAACAACCACTCCAACAAGGGTCTGTCAGGGATGACAGACTCGAGAGGGGGGGAGTGTTGACACTCAAGGTTGAGCACAAGCATGGAAGCGCATCAAATAAGTGGACACACAAGAGGACAGAGCATATAGGGAGCTCCAAGAAGCACATGTCAACTTTCTTGAAGAGATCCCTATAAAAATAGTGATTTTTATCACTAAAAACCATTGTAAAGAACATTTTTCACTTTTCTAACTCCATTTGGTTCAAGCCGAGGAGTCCTTGAGCTTGAGGAGTATTATAAGTATCATCGTACAAATTTTCATAATTTTTAGAACCCGTTTGAGCCCTCAAATAAGCCCTAGAACTTAATTTTTAACTAGGCCGGACACTAGGTCTGGACAGGGCCAAAACCACTCAAAAAAACTATAAAAAGGGCTGGAGAGCTCATTTTTGAGGTTAGCTTGTTGTAGATTTGAGCTTTTGTAAGAGAACTCTTTTGTAATCGAAGATCTTCCATTGTTCCACTCTTTGCTCTTACATTGTGTGTGTGTGTGTATGTGTGTGGATGCTTGTGTGCTTTCACTCATGCACTTGTGCCATCACTTGCACTCTTCATACTAGTCCTCACGTCTCTGCGGATTGACATTTATGAGATGTATCTCCTCACGTTGGTACTTGCCATTGTGCTAGAGTGACACCACTCTCATACTGATAGATTTAGCTTCCCAAGGTCTTGTGAACTGAGGTAACTCTTGTAAGGAGTTAGATTCAAAATTTGTTTGTTCACTAAGTTTCTCTTCCTATACATCGTCATAGATGGAGGGTATGTCTTGGGGAAATTGTTCCTGCAAGTCATCTATCTCTTGAATAGGGGGATTGGTTTCTAGCTCGCGTCTCCACATTTCCTCTTGGATTTCTCTCAGAAACCCTTGGGAGTACTTATGTTTGGAAGAAAGTTCTTCTTCACACACCATGTTTGGTACTTGAGACAAAGATGGTGTGTTACCTTCCTGTGTCTCCGGGACAGTAGGTTTCTTTACCAGATTCTTCTTCTGGTTGCTAGCAATCAAGTATTCTAGCATCTCCAATAGTCCTTGAAAGTGTAACTCTGGTTTTGCTATATTACTCAAATTGATATATCGAGAGGCTTCAAACATGGTTTAGGCTAATTCTACCATCTTCATGCAAAGCTTGATTCTCTCAATTTCTAAATCCGCTCTTGGATAGTTCTTACTCCATCCAGCTACCTGAGGTCCTTCTTTAAATCTTGCATGGTATGCTCGAAACATCATGTCTAGATTTTCAGGTATGGGTTCAGCTAGAACTGATCCTCATCTCTAAGTTGGGCTCTCCTTATTCGACCTTTGTAAAGTTAATTATAGGATTTGGCTCTAGTTTCCTTTAGGCTTCCTTCCAATTCACTTATCTTTTACCTCCATTTCCTTTTGATCCTCTCTCATGAATTCTTCCAAGATTTTGTCTTTCTACCACTAGATTCTCCAACTTCACTAGTTCCGGCTACTTTTTTAGGATTTGGCTGTTGATTTTGCAACAGTGCATGGGCTCTAGTTATAGCTTGTATAGGTACATACGTAGGTGTGCATCCATCTGAGGTGTGCACAATTCCTATCACGTTAATGGGTGTCACTTTTGAAACATTAGTAAGGTTCTTAGGGCAATCTTTTATGATATGTTCTTTGCCATATTCAGCACAAAAGCCTTGAGTGTTATAATATTGTGACTTCCATGCTATCGGAGGATGTGGGAAATCCTTTATGAAATGATCTCCTTGGCACCTAAAGCATGGTCCTTTAGGGCCCTGTGGTCTTGGTTGTCTCAACTCGGGCAGTGGGTTAGGGTTGGTATGCATTACGTTGGCGTAGTCAGGCTCCCAATCGGGTTCCAATGGTGGACTATCACATTGATATGTTTCCATGTCTTTTGGTGACTCTATGTAGTATGCTCGTGGGCTATCTACATGGGTGGAGTCAAAATTGTTACACTTATGTGTTTGTCGAGTAGCTTTGATGTGAACCTTTTCCCTATACATGGGCACTTTTTACTCTAGTGCTGGCTAGAGGTTTTCTCCCATGTTACCACATACTTGATACTCTCATATGTGGTGGTACTTTGTACTTAGGAATATTATTCAACTCTAACTTCAGTTTAGTTCATCGTCAATAGAGAGAGAGCTATTCTAACCATCATCTTCTTTGTGTGTCTTGCTGCATTTGTGCTCCTTGTGTATGCTTATCATGTGTCTCTCGCACTTCTACACACACCCAACAATGGCATCAAAGCAGGTTCAACTCCTTGGCATCACGGCGCACACGCACTTTTAACAGTGTAAATCGACTTCGAAGCATACAACAGTGAATTTCAGTAGCCAAGAAAGATTTCCAATAGGCGCCCTAGGGTTTTACCCCCATTTCAAAGCCATTCATGCAATCAGAATTGCCATCAGAGTGATGGTTTGTGAGCTGAACTTTCAGCATTCATTTCAACTTTCATCGAAGTAAAGATTTTGTCACGTTCTTGTTCTTTTGTGAAATGGAGGGAAGCGATGACTTGTTTGGCATGTTTCAAGCTAAAGATAAGCTTGATGGTACCAACTATCCCATGTGGTCTTACATGATGAAGCATGTTCTTGTTGCTAAACAACTTTGAAACATAGTGGCAGATGTAGACCGAAGACCCGCAGGTTCTTCTACTTCACAGTCTACTGTCACAGATGGAGCTTCTTCTTTGAGTACAGTGGTTTCTCCTTCTCCACCTTCACAAGAGCGGCTTAGATGGGATAGAAAAGATGTTCAAGCTCATGCTTTGATTGCGCTTTCTGTGAAGCGTCATATAGTTCGGTCATGTTCTACATCACGACATGCATGGGACACTCTTGCTTCTTTGTATGCCATGCGTAATGAAGCACATGTTGCATACTTGAGGAAGCAACTTGAGGATGTATGTATGGCTGAAAATGAGCCGGTGGATGTGTATGTGACACGCATCAAGGACTTGAAAGAGCAATTGGCAAACATCGAGATTATTCCGGATGCATCACTCATTTCTACATTGTTGAAAGGATTACCAGAATCTTTTCAAAGCTTTGCTACTACACTCCGTTTGGTTGCAAAAGGGAATCCTAATATGTATACATTTGATGAGGTTGTGTTTCTTCTTTTACAAGAAGAGCAATCTAGAGTGAATAGGAGTGGTTTGATTGAGGGAACGCAAGCACTTGTTATCTCACAAAAGGGGAAAAGCAAGTATGGTTCAGCTTTGGGTTCTTCAAAACCAAAGCCTCAACCTTCCTCTTCCACTCATTCCTCTAATGATGGTGATTTGCAAAAGAAGAAGAGATACATAGGTGGAAAGGCTAGTCATACTATTGTGTAGAAAGCTTGCTAAACACAATGAAAAGAAGAAGGAATCCAACATGTCTATTGCTGAAAATTCAGCAAATGTAAAGAATGATGAAGATAACATGGCTCAAGATTTTTGGGCATGTGTTGTTACATGTCATTATGATGCTTCTTTGCATTCTAAATGTATGGTTGTGAGTGAGGTTGATTCGGATTGGTTCTTTGATAGTGGTGCTTCAAAGCACATAACATCATGCAAAATATTTTTTGCCTCTTTGAAAGATGCACCCAAAGGAGGACATATGGTGCGTCTAAACAATGCCTCTTATCCTATCATTGGAGTAGGAGAAATTGAGCTTACGGCTGCAAATGGAGGTGTGATTCTCTTGAAAAATGCATTGTATGTACCCGGTATAAAGAAGAACTTAATTTCAGTCCCGTTGATTGCCAAAGTTGGGCTTCATGTACACTTTTTTGATGATAAGTGTATGATTCATGATTTCAACAATGGCAATGTTATATTGATGTCTGGTACATTATGTAATGTCTTGTATCGCATGGATACATACAAGAGGGATGCCTCGAATGCCTTAGTTGCTCATACTTCTTCCATGGCTGAAATGGAGCTTTGGCATGCTCATTTTGGTCACTTGAACTTCAATAGTTTGTTTTACTTGAAAAACAAGGACATGATTATTGGTTTGCCTACACTTGAGTCCATTGAAAGCATGCATGTGAAGGTTGCATTCTTGGAAAAATGCACCGTGCTTCTTTTCCAAAAGATAGTCATGCACACACTAAAAGAAAATTGGAGCTCATTCATAGTGATGTATGTGGTCCCATCAAGAATCCATCTTTTGGGAAGCATGTATATTTTGTTACCTTCATTGATGATGCTACTCGCCATACATGGGTTATACTATGAAAGCAAAGAATGAGGTATTTTCTTGCTTCAAAGCATTTTTAGCTATGGCTGAAAATTTTTCTTCACAAAAGCTTTTGACTCTACGCACGGATCGTGGTGTTGAATACATATCACATGAGTTTAATGCTTTTGTTTGTGAAAGAGGTATTTCACAGCAATGTACGGTGCCATATACACCTCAGCAAAATGGTGTTGTCGAGCATAAAAATAGAACTCTACTTGAAATGGCACGATGTATGGTTAAAGGAAAGCATCTTCCTGATAAGTTTTGGATGGAAGCGGTCATGTGTGCAAAATATGTGCTGAATCGCTGCCCTACAAAAGCATTGAGAGTCATCACTCCTTATGAGGCTCGGAATGGTCATAAGCCTATGGTTAGTCATATGCGTGTGTTTGGTTGTTTGGCATATGCTCTTGTGCCATCACATCAACGTCACAAACTTGATGACAAGGCAAAGAAATGTGGATTTGTTGGTTATAGTGCTGAAAGTAAGGGACATCGTTTGTACCATCCATTGACGAACACAATTATTGTGAGCTGAGATGTGGTATTTGTTGAAAATTCAAATTTCCCTCTACTTGAATGCAAAAAACAGCCAACAGTTAGCTCACAAGATGTGTTCGATACACTCATGCCTTTGTTCCAAAATGGTGCGCTTGACTATGGCCATGTAGACCAGCCAACTCAGGATCAAAGGGCCTAAAAATTCCAGCAAAATAGTGGTGAAAATGCAGAGAATTTCCAGCCAAACTTGGCTGAAATTTTTTCAGCCAAAAATTGTCAAAGCTGCTGGAAATTTCCAGCCACATATGGCTTAACATTTGTGTCAAAATATGGCTGAAAATGAGCATGAAATTCAGCCCACACATGATGTACATATTGAAGATGTTTTACATAATGAACGCATGTGTATCGAGAGTGCACAAACTATGCCAAAGTGGCTGAAACAAATTTTTCAAGATAGCAAATTGAGTGCACCTTTACTTGGTAGAACAAGATCAAGCTCTCACCATGCATTAATTTTGTGGATTATTCTCTTACTTCTATGGCATGTAATGAAGAGGCACTTTCTTTTGAAGATGCATGGGTTGATCCACAATGGATGAGTGCTATGCAATTAGAAATGGATTCCATAAATAGGAATGGTACTTGGGAGTTATGTGAATTGCCAAAAGGAAAGAATGCCATTGGTACAAAGTGGGTTTATAAGATTAAGAGAAAATCTGATGGTAGCATTGATCGCTACAAAGCTAGATTGGTTGCCAAAGGATATGCGCAACAATATGGCATTGATTATGAGGAAAATTTTGCACCTACTTCACGCATGACTACCATTTGTACTGTGGTTGCATTGGTTGCCCATCGAGGTTGGAGAGTGCATCAGTTGGACATAAAAACAGCTTTCTTGAATGGTGATTTGCAAGAAGAGGTTTATGTGAAGCAACCTCCTAAATTTGCTATGAAAGGGAAAGAGTATATGGTTTGTCGCTTGCATAAAGCCTTGTATGGTCTCAAGCAAGCTCGACGTGCATGGTATGACAAAATCCATAAGCAACTAATTCCTCTTGGCTTCACATGTAGTCCGATTGAAAGCACACTCTATGTATGCAAAAATGGGGCTGATCTTATAGTGCTTCTTCTTTATGTTGATGACATACACTTGACTCGGTCATGTGATGCAAAACTTGACATTCTTATGGCTGATTTGCAGCATACTTTTGATGTCACTTATCTTGGTCTTTTGAGCTACTATCTTGACATCCAATTTGTATCCATTGAGGGGGGAATTGTTATGAATCAAGTAAAGTATGTTGAAAAACTACTTTAGCATTTTGACTTTGAGGATTGCAAGCCATTTTCCACACCAATTGAGATAGGATTCAGGTTCTCAGTTGAGGATTCTAGTGATGCATTTGACACTTCTCTTTATCAGCAAGTTGTGGGATGTCTTATATATGCATGCAACAGAAGGCTATATATATAGTATGCAGTTTCCCAGTTGAGTCGATTCATGCATAGCCTTGGCACTAACCATTGGCAAGCGGTGAAATGTGTGTTTAGATATCTCCGAGACACTTTGAGCTTAGGTCTTCCTTATGGCAGAGATATTCATCCATGCTTGCATGCTTTTACAGATAGTGATTGGGTTGGTTGTTATGATACTCGTGTGTCCACTAGTGGTAATTGCTTTTCTCTTTGGAGACTCATGCATATCTTGATTGAGTAAGAAGCAACCTACAGTGGCGACATCGAGTTGTGAAGCTGAGTACATGGCATTTTTCACAGCTACAGTGGAGTGTATATGGCTGAGACGCCTATTGATGGATCTTTGCATGGAGATTGATGCTGCTATGCATGCATGGACCAAACATATTGAGGTGCATTATCACTAAGTAAGAGAGCGCCTTCATGCAAGAGATATTGATTTGGTATATGTGCCTACACAAGATAATGTGGAAGACATATTCACCAAAGCTCTTCCATGGGAAAAGTTTGAAGCTTTTCGCAAAGCTTTAGGCTTATTACCTTGTGGGGGCTGATCTATCACTCCCTGTATGTGTTCACATCATTCGCTCCAGGGAGGTTTGTTACACTTATGTGTTCCTCGAGTAGCTTTGATGTGAACCTTTTCCCTATACATGAGCACTTTTTACTCTAGTGCTCGCTAGAGGTTTTTTCCCATGTTACCACATACTTGATACTCTCATATGTGGTGGTACTTTGTACTTAGGGATATTATTCAGCTCTTACTTCAGTTTAGTTCATCGTCAATAGAGAGAGCTATTCCAGCCATCATCTTCTTCGTGTGTCTTGCTGCGTTTGTGCTTCTTGTGTGTGCTTATTGTGTGTCTCTCGAACTTCTACACACACCCAATAGAAATTGTTTGAATTAGTGTCACTTTCAATAATCAAGGGTGAAGAAGGCACTAAAGCCCTACTGAGGTTTTCTTCTACAGCAACGTATTTGACTGAAATTACATTGGCTAGTGGGGGTGGTTGTTGAGCTAAAACAGGTTGTGGTCTCTGTTGAGTCCTATAAGGGTAGTTTTGTGGGGGTCTGTACTAATGAGGCTGAGCATTGTACTGACTTGGATATCTACCTAGTTGAGGGTATGCTTGGGGGTAGTTCTATCGTACTACTTGTTTGTTATATGGGCAGTCTTGTGTTGTGTGATTAGTGTATCATCTTTCAATTGTGCAGTATTGGCCACTAAGGTTGGCTTGAGGTTGTGTTACATTGGACACATATTTGCCATGTGATCACCAGCACAGGTGTAACAACATTTGTTTGTTGTTAACCTAGGCATTTTTTTACTAGAAACTCCTAGTTTCTGGGCCACTTTTTTTGCTAGGTCTTCAATCGAGCTAGAATGTTTTGAGGACGATTGAGATGAACTATCTGAGTCTTTGTAGACCTTTGAAAGTTCGAATTCATCTCTTAAGCTATCCTCACTGTCTATACAAATCCTACACACTGCTCCAGGGTTCTCGGTTCCTTTCAATATACATAGGAGCATAGTTTAGAGCTCAAGAGGCCATCCAAAAATAAAGACACTTGCTTGGCCTGAGAGGGAAGTTTTGGCATGGGGCATCTTTCAATGTACTGTCTAAACCTACATTCTGCTAGTCTGGCCATTTCCTGTGGGGTTTGTTTGAAGCTGTGGATCAATGAGGAAGTGTTATGCCTAATTCCACTTTTAGAGAATTCAATGATGAATGACTCTAACAAGTGATGAATGTCCCTAAATTGCCTTTGATGTAGAGGTTGGAACCAAGTTAAAGCTATGTCCTTTAACGTGAGTCAAAAGGCATTGTATTGCGTGAACATGTCTTCTACTTGCTCCACTCGCAACACTTGTTTAAACTCGACAATGTGGTCATAGGGGTCTCCTGTCCCATCAAAGTAACTTTTCATTGATTTTACTAACTCGGTAGGTCTCAATATTACTGGATGTTCACAGGGTCTAGGTAGAGGAAAGTCATCTCTACCACATGGCATTCTTGGTTCTCTCGGTTTTTCCATTCTATGTATCCATGGTTGGTTTATCTCTTCCTATGGGATGAGTGAAACTTACTTCTGGCTTCTCCTTGTTTCTCTCTCTTTGGGGCCCATGGGTTGAGGATGTCCCAGCACAGTGATGGCTAATGTTCACATGCACTCATGATGGGGAAAACACCAGTTCGCCTCTCCATGTATACGCATGTCTTGCATGATCTGACACTACAAACACTCGTTCTAAAGTGTTGTCCATATATGCTACCTTTCCAGGTTTATCAGGGTCCTTGAATTCATAAATGGTAATTGAGCCTATCTCACTAGGTTGTTGCATTCTATACCTCCAAAATGCTTTATCAGTGTCCTTATTCAAGATTAATTCAATGCTTCTATTATCTTGAGGAATCCATTCTAGGTTTAGTATTCTTGTCAATATTGATTTCCCTCTAGGTGTCCTAGGTTCGTCTCCTAATGGTTCTTTTCCTTTGGTTCCTACTCCCGTCTCGAGAATTATGACACCAAACTCATTGGTATGATTAGGTTGATTGGTTATGAAGTACATTGTTCCTTCTTTCTCTAGGTATGTGTTTTCACCACTGGACATTCCAATCCAATGGGTTGGTCAGGGTTGTGCAATTGAACCACTGAACTTCTCAAACCATCCTCATAGATGCGAGTACCTAAGTGGTTGGTTCGCACGTATTCTAATTGGATCCTATAGGGTCCTTCTCGTCTTTCTAGGTAAGCTATATTTAACCCTCCTTCCGGTCTCTCTATGCTAAAAGCCATTTTTGACTCACTAGTCTCTGAGCTCAAGTTGTAGGGATAGCTATTCAATTGTTGTGCCCAGGAACGTGCAGTAGTTCCCACACTTTCTTATGATGATCTAAGGCTTCATCGATCTGACTTACCTGTATGTTTTCCTGATCTAAGGTTCATGAATTTGTTTTCCTCGACCACTCAATACACAATCTAACCATCAATACTCCTTTGTTCTTAGTTACTTGTTTAGTTTTTATTTCTTTTAAACTCTTGTCTTGTCTCAATGTACACGTCAGGAATCGACTTTGCGTTGTATGTTTAAGTTCTCGTTCTGTCAAAATTAAGTTCTTTTCTTTACGATTTTCGTCTTCGCACTCTTGTAGTTTACACTTGGACTTGAGAAAATTAAGTCTTTTGGACTTGATGTGTTCCTATCGCAATCCTAATTCAATCTGCCAAGCCACATGCACTTAGCTTAAGCTAGCAATTGAATGAGGGGGTTGAGTATTCTTCCAACCTGGAGTCAGCTTTGTTGAATGCTTTGTTGCCCAAAAAGTCGTTCTTCCCAAGCCTTGCTCACTTCTCCGTTCACCTTGATTTGAATGCCCTTGTACGGCTCTTAGTAGACCTATAAAAGTCCAATGTTTAGACCACTCTTCAACCTTAATGAACATACACTTCGATGTATACACCTTTAAGGATCCCTTTTCCTTTGGCAGGATTATCAAGTGCCCCCTTGGTTTCCTAATCCCACAAAAGGGTCAAATTCAATCTATAATATCTAAATATCCACGCATTATTCTTAAGAAAAACAATTCAGGCCACATAGGATTCAAAATGAGCTTTCCAACTAGCTCTAAAGCTCAAAAAATGAATTCCGTATGAGAAAGTTAGGAACATTGAGGCTCTCGAGGGTTAAAACAAGTAGACATGGTTTCCTCCAGTATGAGCTAAGGGGTCTCAAATATGCATTAATGACTCAAAAAGTCACTCAAATTGGTCTTGGAATTGCAAAAAGTTCAAAACCCTAATTTGGCATTTTAGCTAAACAATTGCGATGGTTTGCAATAATCGAGATGGTTTGGGACTGTCGAGATGGTCAAGTTGAATTGTCGTGATGGTGCGGCACAATTGCGATGGTCCGTGAGGAATGAGGCATCATGATGGTCCACACTTACCGAAGCATCACGATGGTCTAGCGAGGTATCATGATGATGTTTCCTAGCGAGGCATCGCAATGGTCCGCGGTGGTCAAGCCGTCGCGATGGTGTGGTACCGTCACGATGGCGTGGTCAATTGTCGCGATGGTCAAGGGTCAAGTGAACTGTCATGATGGTTCAAATGACACATGGCACTGAAGCATTGTGATGGCATCAACCAATCGTGATGGCATGGGGTCGACGTGATTGTCGCGATGGTCTGTGACTGTCATGATGGCCTACTTGAACCGTCGCAATGGAGTTAGACTGTCGTGATGGTCCGGTCGAGCCGTCATGATGGTGTGAGCCACTCGCAATGGTCCACCAAAATGTGAATTTTTGGGATGCGTTTGTGAATTCATGCAAGCGCAAGGGCCGCCTACGACATGCTATAGACGCGTGCAAAAAGTGTCGAAATCCTAAGATCATCACGAAGGTCCAAGGCAAATGGCGGATCTGACAAAAATGTAAAGTTTTTACATATTCAAAGCATCCCTACTGTATTGGAGAACCTGCAAGAAAACTAAAAAACACACACGCACACAATCTTGTACAAGAGCTCTCTTTCTCTCACGTGCACAAATGAGGAAAATGGGGAGAATAGGTGGATATGATGAATTTTCATATTTTTTTGGAGTGAAAGAAGATGATGGGGTTATGAAGGAGGAGTGTAGAGGAGATGACAAACAATAAAAACTATGCAAAAACAACAACAAAAACTGAAATTATTTACCTTCCAACGTCGATTCTTGCTATACTCTTACCATCAAACGTTCGTCCTAGAACTCGATCCTTGACAATGGCGCCAAATTTTATGTTGCTCTAACACAATGGTAAATACCACGTTAAGAAGCTCCACCTCCTTAATGTCAATCTGTGGAAGAGATAGGAGTGATATGAAGATTGTGAATGCAAGAAGTAGTGAATGTGAAGGTGAGAAGCATGAGAATGCACACACATACACACACAAAAGGAAGAGACAAGCAAGACACAATGGAAGGTAGAAAGTAGACTCTATTGCTCAATAACACTATTACAAGCTCAATCTATCTCTAATTTCTAACTTTCCAACCTCAAAAATGAGCTCTCTAGCTCTTTTTATAGATTCTAGACTCGTTTTGATCGATTTCACATCTAGTCTCTAGCATAGTTAAAAAATAGGTTCTAGGGGTCATTTGGAGGTCTAAATGAGATCTAAAAATAACCAAAATCGGTATGCTCATTCTACCTAAGATCCTCAAACTCAAGGACTTCTCGGCTTGCACAAAATGGAGCTACTAAATACAAAAGTGGGTATTTTATGATACATATATTACAAAAGTGATGAAAATCACTATTTGGAGTTTTGAAAAAGTAATATCAAGTATATTTCTTTGAAAAAAATGACTGCATGGCTCTCCATGACTCTTTGTAGTCCACCTCTACATATTTCCTCTGCGTCGATGCCTTTGGCTACTTGCCAACACTATACTCATCCACTTTATTATCTGACAACTGTTTAACATCCCAACCTATTTTTGTAGATTTTGTGTCCAAATTTTCCATGTGGAATAGTTGTACCATCTTATTGCCCACTTTCTGCCATACACGTGGTTTTGCTCTGATCAGTTTCTTGATTGTGAGTGTACATTTCACAACAGCATGCATTGGTCCAACTTTGATATCTGTACTTTTCCTCTAGGAACTAGCCTTCAAACATAGAAATGGTGCTTTCATGATTTTTTATCTAATATGGTAATTAGCTTGTGAATAATTTAGCAAAGCTCTTAGACTAGAGTCAATCTCACTAGGTACACAACCTCTATGACAATCCACAACTAGTGGGATTTCTCTTGGACAAATTCTTGTTCTATTTTGAGGATCTTTGGCTCCTCGAGGTCCTTGAACCTTGTTCAAAAGATTCTCAGGGCACTCTTTCTATATACTATAACTATTACCGCGGATTCACCTTGATTGACTTCCCCTTTTTGTTCACTTCTTGGGTATGTTCTTTTTTATTTGATTGCCCTAAGTTACTCGTCACATCTGATTCTCACCTTGAGGGATGGAATTGTCAATTGGCATATAGTTTACCTTTTTCTAATAGTTGTTGCGCTACCTCTATCATTTTTCAAGATGTCATCCATCTCTTTTGGGGTAGCATCAAATTCATGTTCTGCAATGCTTGGTCGTGTCTGAATTTTGGGCTTTGTAGCCCTTCAATAACATGGCTGATGGGGTTTCGCTAGGCATGGTAGAGCCACCTCTAGATTAACCTTGTGAACTTGTAAGGATTTTGGATTTCCATAAACAACGAATTCTTCATTGTGAGTGACATCAATTATTAATTATTTGCTAGATAGAAGGATGGGACTAAATAAGATGGATTAAAGTTAGCTATTGACGTGATTGGCAAAAAGTTTTCCATGTTGTCCATGTCTCGTTGGTGCGTTGGTCTCTTGAGGTGGAGGCCCAGAGTTCAACCCCTTGGCTAGACATGTAATGGTGTTCGCCAGCTTAAATAAGTTATAACCCAGTTTAACCTTTGCTTTGTGGGATACGAGGTCCCAGGAGTAGTATTCCCATTCACCTGTACAATTGTATTTTCAAAGTTAAAGCTTAGGGAAAGAGGTGTCTCTCGAACCTCTTTTCAAAAAAAAAAAAAAGGGTTTTCCACGTTGATTTATAAATCGAAAATTCCTCAAAAAGGGAGACCAATATGAGGACAATGTTCCCATGGGGAATATAAGATACTAGGAAGTGATGATGCATACATGCAAAAAAAATAGACAAAGGTTGTAATACTTAGGTGTGTACAAGCTTAAAGTGGAGAAATAACATAATTGTGAAGCAAGGGGTCACATATACCATGATGTGTGATAGAAGCCTGATTAATTATAACAAGGTCACACATGTGTGCGAGCTATGGATATGTTTAGAGTTTGGGTGGAGAACATGACAATTTTTATCATTATATGTCATCGGCATCGAGTGTGTGACTCAGAAAAAGAGGGAGGAAATGAAAATATCACACCATGATTTGAGAATAGATTATTTTAGATTTGACAACCATCTCGCTGAGATAATGAAGGTACAATAGAATATGACTTGTAAGAGACAAACCAAAAGAATGTCTACCTCTCCATGCATGAGTAACTACAACTAACATGCTCCTTAATGTACAACACAAAACTCCTCCATATTGCTTGCTTATTCTTAAAGAGACATCCATGAATCAGAAATTATGGTGTAAACTGCCCATCATGTACACATTTTGATAGAAATCATTCGAGTTGGAATTATGCAAAAAAAGACAAAGCTCACTTATGTAACATGAAGTTCAAGAGATCACACCATGGATGGCACTCTCTCTTACAACTCGAAAGATAAAGTGACCCCTCAAGGCTATGACTAAAGCCACAAGAAAACTAATCATTCTTCTATGTGGGCTCAAAGGATCAAATGTTGTGGGACAACAAGCTAAATACTCTTTCAAGCCTGACCTCATGATAGAAAATGGGAGAGATGAGAAGGAATAATTCTAGGTATGCAAACACAGGGAGATGCACCTCTAAAAATACTCCCTAGGAGTTAGATCTTTGCCTCTCCTCCATCTTTTATGCGGGCTTATTCTAAGGCTCGGTTCACACAGAGTGACATCACACTTTGTGCTGCCACATGGAGAAATTTTATTGCATGATTGTAAAGGCAAACTGTTTGGGGTTCACCATCATCTGAACCAAGCTACCTCGGAACAAAAGTGTAACGACCTGACATTGTGTTGTGATTGATTATCTTAATTCTCCAACCAATAGATATAGATTTATTCTTTTAGCTTTAAGAAATAGCTGCCACTCTATGTGAATTGCATAGCAATTTGAACTCAGAGGTGTATTTTCACCCCTTTTATGCCATTTAAAATCGCAAAATATTTAGCTACTAATGTTGAACCCACCTTCACATCGCTAAATATGATTCAAAGAATGAAAGCCTCTTTTCCATGGATGTTGTGCAAAGCCTCTTTCAAGCAAGCATGTGGGTAGCCACTCCCCTCTTGGTTGTGGTGCCTCTAGAGTCTACATGACTAGGTTGTGTTGGGTGGGTGTCTCAACTTCTTATTTCATGTTCTCCCTTTCAAAAGAAAACCTCTTGTCCTTCCAAATCAGAGAGGCTTACATTCGCTTTCGAGTACAAAAGACGGAGAGAGAGAGAGAGAGAGAACAGTGGAAATAGCGGTGCTGTGTAAACGAACGGATTGAAGTCGGAGGGCGATGGCCATGCAGAAGAGCCGGACAAACATCAGCGAAAGAGTTTGAGGGAAGCCCCAGATGAAGTAAGAAGATTACGGCGATTGCTTCGGGAGGAGAAGAGGGGAGCGCTAAAACTCTCTTACGCCTCTGTTCTAATCGCTTTCCCTGCATTGAGACGACTGCACTCGCCGTCATATATTTTCCTTGCGTTTGATATAGATTGCTTCTGTTGATTCTCTCAGATCTATATCATTGATTATTTCCTCACTTATGGGGGATTTCTACCTCTTTCTCCTTCGTTCTGCGAAAAAGGTCAAATGATTACCGGGGTGCGCGCATTGCTTCTCCTGTCAAGAAGCCGAACGAGCAGATGCCCACGGAACTGAGATTATGATGGGCGCTGTGGCCAGGATTACCATGTCTAATCTGCTGCAGATGGTTTTCTTGATGATAGCCATATTTGTCGAAGCCCATAAGATCGGATTTTCATATTGAATGTTTTGCAAAGCGCTTTTATCGGCCCCAATTTCGACTTTCCATCTTTCACATTATCAAGGTTGTCTGTCGTATCGACTTGCTTTTTCTCTATATCCAAAAAATCGATTTTTTGGTGTCTGGATCAAGCGAAGAGCTAAAACAGGTTTTGTCACGTCTTCCCATTCACGTATTTATGCGTTTTTCTGATTGTTGGCATGATTGTTCTTGAGAAGGACGTCCACCTATTGCATCTTCTTTTTTTTTTCAATTGTTCTGGCGTGCATTCTGCAGTCTTTTTGCTTAGCTGCAGAAGTTGATTGATCATCATGTGTTCAGCTTTTTTATTTGGATTTACTCGTAGTCTGTTCATTTTTGGCCGGGCGTTTGCATCTGTAACGACTTTTTTGGGTAAGTTTTAGCTTACATATGTGGATATACTTGGTGGTTTGGTTTGTCTATGATTCACGAGTGCCATTTCTGGTCGACGTCAACAAATTTATGTGTTCATGCTCTGCTGGAAACGTTTCAACTTAATAGTATTCACAAGCAATAAAAATATTGCTATTAGTAATGCTTGAGTGTACTAATGCATGAGTGGATGGTTCCAAACCTAATGACTGGACGAATTTAAATATAATGACTGGCTGTGCGTATGCCATGTGATAAATGTGTTACGTAAAGATGAAGGGTATATGCTATGTGAGTTTTATTATAATGCATCTTCATCGCAGGGCCAGTAGATTGGGCAGGAACTAAACCACAGGCCTTATGAAGTTTCATGGCTTCTGTGTCTATGGTAGATGACGTGGAGAGACTGCATGGACTGCAGAAACATGCAAACCATGGATTATTATTTAGCCCAAGATTCTAATGAAAGGTTTCACAGCCCCCTGAAGCGCAAAGCTAGCAATGAGGGGTTTATTTTACATCCTTGTATAGAAGGGCATTCTTCTAAGAGGAGGGCAGTGAGGGAAGTCAGCGATACCATTCATGCTAATGGGAATATTCACGTGCCTCATAATTCCAGGTCAGTTTCCTGCTTTGGTAAGAACCTTGGGCTACTCGGAGCTGGGTCATTTTTACAATTTTGCAGGAGCAGGGAGTGTTTCATGAGTTGGATGAAAGATGATCTCCTTGAAAGCCATCCTTCTGAGAGAAGAGCAACCAAGAAAAGATGTCTTATCAAGCATTTCATCCTTTTCATGAGCTCAACGGACCAAATTTGGTTTGCAATTGGAGGACGGGTTTGTGAGACTCAAGAAATGCTATGTTTCTTCCAGTCACTGCTAAAGTCCAGCACCTTTACATCATTCATTGACTCAGTTAGTATGGACATCACGCTTTTCAAGGTCATGCCAAAAAGTCTAATGGATATTAGCTCCAATTATGTACATAAAGGGGATGATAATGGCAACACCATGAAAGACGCTCCGACTGCAGCAAGTGGTGGGAAACATACAAAGGACAGTAACCATAAATCAACAGAGGAAACTAAGGGAGAAGATAGTGGTGATGCAGGTAAAGATAGCGAGAATGATGATTCTAAGGAAATTGGTGAGAAGGGAGGCAAGGAAGATGGTGAAGGGGGTGAGGAAGGTAAAGATAAAGAAAAACCAGAGCAAGAGACAGAGGAAGAGGAAGAAGAGGAGCAGGAGAGGGAGGAAGAGAGCAAGGAGGATGAAGATATAGAAATGGATTCTGGAGTGTGCACTGTCACAGCATCTCCAATTGAAGAAGCTTTAGATTGTAGCACACTGTCTGATGGCCATAGCCATCATTCCGATGATATCTATAATGGACAAGAAGGGTTGTCTTCTAGACTGGAAGGGGGATCTCCTTTCGCACTTTCTGATCACTTGGCTGCTGCAAAGTTGAAGATACCTGGTGTGAGCTGTAAGGCTGATGCTGACATGGACACATCTAATTATTCAACTTCTCGCTTCTCCATGTCCGATGGCAGTGCATCTCTTAGTATGCAAAACGGAAGCCACAGAATGCAGAATCAAAGCGATTGCCATCCGCCAGGCTTTATTGATGTGTCTGGACAAGGTGTATCCGACATTCCTAGGGATGTCTTTTCCAATGTATTTAACTCTGGTTCATCTGGTGTATCTAGGAACATGTTTGGTGATGCATTCAGCATACAAGGGACATCATCATATGGAAGTCATAGCTTACAGCCTGTTTTGGATACTACATCTGGTTGGCAAACACCATCAGAGGTTTCTAAGGATATTTGTACAGATGGTAGTGTATCTCACAATCAACAGTCAACAAGCAAATCAAGCTCTCTGCCTCAGGCAAGAGCTGAATTATCTCATTTGATGTCATCAGGCGCTTCCAAAGACTGCAGAGCATTCAATCAGATGGCTCAGCCTGAGAGACTTAGGATTAAAATTAAGCTACCAAAAGATCCAACAGGGAATTTAGAACCACCAGGCGATCTTGAAGATGGTTCTGGAGAAGAGGTTCTGAGTAAACTGAAAGAAGTTAAGGACTTCCCAACTACTGCAAAAGGGCTCTTATCTTCAGGATTACTTGATGGATGCAAGGTTCACTATTATTATAAAGGGAGAGGAGTAAGTGCCAACTATTGATTGCTTGTTTACCTTGATAGATAGGATTGGCCAGTTTCCCATAAACTTTCTAGATTTTTATAAAGTAGCATTGGTTTCAGAATACTCTCACTGGAGTGGTGAAGGATGGTGGGATTCTCTGCAATTGTAGACTCTGCAAAGGCAAAGTTGTAAGGGCATATAGACTTCATTGGCCAGATTCTTGTTCTGGCATTTTTTTTTTTTTGTTTTAACTGATTGTAATATTTGGATGAAGGTTGTCAATGTATCCAGCTTTGAGAAACATGCGGGTAGCAATGCACGTCATCCCAGCGATTACATATTTCTAGAAAACGGAAAATCCCTACAGGAGATCATAAAAGCAGGTTGCCAATCTAATCAAGGAAGATCCACAGGGACAGTCTTCAGGGCTGCAAATGAAGAAGGAACTGACAGAAGTAGTATCAGGACTAGTGGTGTTCGTGGGTCCTCTACACATTCTCGAAAAGGATCTTTTTCAAGTTCAGGTTTGTTGATGAATGAGAGAATGTAGTGAGACACACATGAGGGATTATTGCTCAAGTTTGACTATGTTTGTATGTTTCCAGAGGGAGTCAAGTTGGACACCAGCCCTTTATACTCTAGGAGCTTTCAAAAGCAACCTGCTCAAACAAGGTAGCATATGATTGAATGTTTATGTTTCTGGAAATACATTCCTTGTTTGATGCAACTTTTGTGTAGAATAAGCCATCTTTGAATAGGATACACAGTTTCAATACATGGTGACATCATTTCACTTGAATGTTCGAAGTGCATGATTTTGTTCTGAAAGAATTGTCCATATGTTTAGGGATGGGAGTCGCCATAAGTTGCTTTTTCAGCCTGGAGGCTTGCCAGATGGAACTGAGGTCTCATATTATGTCAAGGGACAGGTTTGATTATTGCTTCCGAATCTGCATTACTTGTAATGAGTTTGTGATGACAGCTGTTGCAGAGCTCATCTGTTCTTATTTCTTTATTTCTTTATTTATATTTATTTTGGTTTTGTAGTGTTATCTAAGAGGCACAAAGAAGGGTCATGGTATCTGTTGTGGTTGCTGTAATGAAGTTGTGAGTTCTTCTCTAAATCTAGGTCTCAATCAGAATTGGTCATGTTATTTCACCTGTACTGTGTGTAATACAATGTTACCAGAGTGGTCTAAACTAGAGAAACTAAAATAATCTCATACATTACTGTTCATTGACAGGTTAGCTGTTCTCAGTTTGAAGCTCATGCAGGCTGGGCATCACGTCGAAATGCGTAAAACATCTATCTAGTATTGGTCTCATGTTGTTTCCTTTCCTGGCTCAATAGTAATTTCATATCCTCGTATTGCAGATATATTAGCATGTATTTATCAAATGGCCAGTCGCTGCATGAGTATGCCTTGACACTTGGAACCAAGGATCAGTATTTGAAAGGTGGTGATAGTTGTCAGGAACATGAGGATTTCTGCGCTGAATGTGGGGATGGTGGTGATCTCGTCCTCTGTCATCTCTGCCCCAAAGCATACCATTTAGGTATTTCAATCACGATTTTTATTTGGATAGTTGAATAATCACTCATTAAAGCTACATATACAATTTATTTGTGTGATTTCTGCTCTTTGTTCAAGACAAATTTGAAATACATACCGGGCCATGCTTAGGCATACTATATTTTTGTTATTGTTGTAAGTGGTTCTCTTTGCTGCTTACATGGTATAGGCCCAAGGGTATGTGGCAGATTGATTTGCTTCCGTTAATGAAAGGAATATTTTTTTTGACTTATACAGACTGTGTTGGTCTAAATCGATCCCCTGAGCATGATTGGTGCTGCCCTCTTTGTGGAGAACAAAGACAACATCCATGGAAAAGAACTGCCAAAGGCAGTGGAAGGGTGTACTATTCATCTAGCAAAGAGAAGAATGCTGAGCGCTGTCACCGAGTTATTAAAGTTCCTGAAAATGTGATAGGAGGCTGTGTGTTTTGCAAGTAATTCCTGATTGCTTTGAGAGTTGTACATTGTTTACTCACCAATTGGGTTGTGTTACAAGTTGCTTCTTTCTGATGTAGGAATGGGGATTTTCAGAAGTCAGGGTTTGGTCCCAAGACAATCATGCTTTGTGATCAAGTAAGATGTTTTGTTCCTCAATGCTGTATTGACTTGTTTAGTTTTTTCCCAATCATGTCATTCATATTTATAATGAATGCAGTGTGAGAGAGAGTATCATGTGGGCTGCATGAAAGAGAGGGGAATTGCGGACCTGCAGGTATTGTTTTTCTGTTTTGATTTAGCTTCATAAATTGTTTAGCATGCTAGTTGTTTACAATGCCTTCCTCTTTCAGGAACTGCCAGCAGGAAAATGGTTTTGTAGTAGCGATTGCGATCACATTCACCGTGTTTTGGAAAAGCTAGTCATCAATGCACCATCAATGACACTGAAAGGTCCTGATTCAGAAAATGGTGAGATCACTTGGCAGTTACTTCATGGAAGAAGAGGCAATCCTGACAATGGGAGAATGCTAGCCGAAGCAGCTTCCATTTTCACAGTTGAGCCTTTCATTCATTTTGTTAGCTTGTTTCTTTTTGTTATTGTAAGGTCATTTTATGAATCAGGGCCATAATACGTATTCTTTGCAGGAGAGTTTCGATCCAATAATTGATGCTACCTCTGGTCGGGATTTAATATCACTCATGGTTTATAGGTTAGTATCTAGCTGCATATAATTGATGCATTAGCGATTACAACAAACCTAAAAGGTAGTCATGTATTTTTTTATTAAAATGCAGCCGGAGTATACGAGATCAAGATTTTCAAGGCATGTATTGTGCTGTTCTGAAGCACAGGTGTGTTTTTCAGTAGCATAGACATAAATTTTTGAATTTTTTTAATCTTCTGGGAACTTGCACGTTCTAGAGATCTAGCGACAAAAATTCTTATGCTGCTTTTTGCTGTGCTTGAATGGATAGAAATTTCAACCAAACTTTCGTTCTTTGTAGTGGCTTTTATTCACTGTAGCCTTTGCAGGAAAGAAGTTGTGTCAGCTGCGCTCTTTAGAGTTTTTGGACGAGAATTCGCTGAGATGCCGCTTGTGGCGACAGCGTTCAAGTTCCGTGGACAGGTAACTTTATCCGATGTAGGCTATATCACATATATCTGATGTGGGCAGATAGCTTCAGATCTAGTACCTATAGTTACAAAAGGTAGAATGTACACATAGTCGAGATAACCACAAAGTTTCCGAAATTAAATTTGTTTAAGTTGCATCTAGCTGTATAATTTGCTCTTTTTTGTGTTGTGTAATACAATGACCTTTATGTTTAGAATCTGCATTGTGAATGTTAGTATTTCCATTTGGTTTGTCTCAGTTGTATATATATTACTCGTGTTATTGACCAGTGTTAGTTCATAAATCTTTTAAAAGAGAATCTCTCCGGAGGAATGAAAATCCCAATTACATCTCAAGTGTATATATATGACTGGTGTTACTGACCAGTGATAATGCATAAATCCTTTTTAAAAAGAATCTTTCCAGAGGAATAGAAATTTTGATTTCATCTTAGATTTCAATGGTTTAAATGTATGAACACAACTTGACCTCAAAAATTCTGAATAGCTGCTGTGAACTATGTTAGTACCACATACATGTGGGCCTCTTTGATGATCCTGTCTATTTATTTTTTTTCTTCATGTGCAGGGGTATTTTCAAATGCTGATGTCATGCATAGAGGAGCTTCTACATAAGCTCCAAGTCAAGTATCTTGTTTTGCCTGCTGCAGAAGGGGCAGAAGGAATTTGGACTAACAAGTTTGGGTTCTCAAAGCTTGTTGATGGACAGGTGGGTTTCTATATATTTTGGTGATTTTTTTGGAAGATGCCTAATTTGAATTGATAAAACCCTGAACTTATTTTTGTGATAACTCTGCTCTTTGCTGTTCACACCATACAGCTACAGCGGCTGGGATCCGAGGTACAGATGATGATATTTCAGGGATCCTCTATGCTATGCAAAGCTCTGTTGTAATAGGTAATGTTATTAGTCTTCATTTAACATCATATTGTACAAGGATACGATCTTGTTCTTATTGAGATACACTATATGGATTGTTTAATGCTTTTTTTTTGGGGACAGGAAATCAGCACATACTTCTTAGGGCCCTTTTTTTTTAATCAAGGCAGGAGGTCTCTGCCCGGAGTAACAGGAAACGCTCTTATGTGGAGTCCTGTGGATGCTTAACTTCCTCAAAAGGAAGGTAGGATGTATCATTCTTTTTGTATTTCTTTGCTTTTCTGTGTTGATGTTGATTTCTGTTCATATTTACCGTTTGAGAAGTAGAATCTTGTGGAAATGTAGTGTTTGAACTTACTTTCTGCTTATGGAAGTCATCCTTAATAAGATGACAATCTGTGAATTTGTTATGGTTTTTTAATTGAACAAAAAAAGTTTACTCTGTTTTGGTTTTCTATTCGAAGGAAACACAAGTTTTTCATGAGAACAAGTTTCTTTGCTGGATACTGCATTCGTGAAAAAAATCTAAATTCTACATGCAATTGTTGTGTATAATGCAAGAAAGCCTCAATGAGTTTGAGAAAAGCATTAAAGTTATATTTGCAAAGGGACTGTAATGTTTAATCCAGTTGGGCATGATGTTTGAAGCATTTTTAATGCTACTGAAGGTAACATTGACAATGTACTTTTCAAACAAGTTTTTGAAGGTGCAATTTGGATGCTCGATTATTATGTTTTTATATCATGTTTTGGGTTTATTTTGTTGAACCATCATTATTCCAGGGACTTATGAGTCAAGAGAGTGGCATTGTCTCTGCTTTAGTGGATGGGATTATTTGTCGTGCTGTGTGCACATATAAGCATTGTGATTGGAAACACCATCAACATTTTCTTCTGTCCTGTGAACAAGTTAGGATCTTCCTTTAAAGCTTGTCACTAACCCAAAATTAGGTCAATCGCCTCAGACTGAAGCTTCTAACCTTGATTTAAAATTAAAGAAAAAAGGCAGTGTAAACTAAGTCTCTTCATAAGACCAGGTTGAATTCTTCCTGTGGAACTCATGATGTAGATTATTCATCAGATCGAAACACTACTTTTTACCTTCGTTAGCTTAACAATATTTGTTTTGGTGTTTATAGGGGTCCAAACTTGGGAAATGGGACATTTTGGGATTTGTTTATTTGTGGTCACTCACCCTGTGGCTTGCATTATGATGGCATATAGTAATTACTTGGGCTACTTTCATGCCTCAAGCTGTACATACATACCATGAGCAAGTGATGGATTGATCACTTGCACATCCTATGTATGAGCGGCGTAGATGTATGTTTCGTATTCAAATTGTCTTCCTTCATGTGGAGCCGCAGAAGAGCCCTCCTTTGATCACTGGGTAAGCATCTGGATCGTATAATCCAGTTCATCATCAGTCATCTTTGAGTACTCATGCATGATGATCCCTCGAGTATCATGCGGAACTATTTCTCTCATAAGACTTTTTATGAGAGTGAGTTTCGCCTTTCTCTCTCTACTAGGATCCATAATACCTGTACATATAAAACAAAATGGGTTAGAAATCAATATATATACATGTACATATGTATGTGTGTATATGTGTATGTAGGTGTATATTCACAGAGAAGCATTCTTTTAAAAGGTTATTGCTGGAGATCTCTTACTGGTCAAAGGTTACTTCATTGCATCTTGATAATTGAACAACATATCAACCCGAGTGGTTGCATCTTTTTCTTGTTTTTATATGCTTATGCTCTTTTTCATGAATACATGTTCCTCTTCTTTATAGTGCAAGATGAAGTAAATTCATGTTTTTTTTTAAAGCTTAACTAATCTGTTTTATACTGTCGTTTTAAAGTGAGGGTGTAAATATGCTCAGATTTGGTGATTTTTTCTTTCTGTGGTGCAAGTCTCATGTATCCTTTTATGTTGTATCTCAAGAGCATCAGTACATACTTGTGTCTTTGTCAAAATGATTAGTGCAAGACACAACACACAGTGAGTCTACCAATTCAAAAGATTTGATAGCTTATAGATTTGACATCATCACCTATTTATGCGGTGCTACAGTCTATAATATTAGTTAGAATGCTCTTTTTTTTCATATGTATTATCACATATGTATACATTTTCTTTTATTTTCTCTTCTTCTTGTTTGTTTTATTCCAAACTCTTCAAAAGGTGCAACGTCTTTGTTAAATGGCAAATGTGTTGGCATTTGGACATAATGCATTAGTGTGGATAGAGCCTATGATTGATGTCCATGGGGATCGATAAGTTGGAAGTCCAATTGATTGAGGGCTGTACATCAAGTTAGGCATTGAAGTCTAAGGTGAATGAGAAACTATGCAAGCCAAAGGTTGGGCCACTTATTGAGTCAACTCTCTCTTAGGACTCAACGTTCAAGGCGGCTGGTCTGATTTTTTTTCCATCATGTTTGTGTTTGTGCTCTTTATCTTGAGTTCATAAGTTTTGGATAACTCTCAAGTTACGAAGGCATATATGTATGGCAGAGATGTGGGAAAATTCAGGGTCCATTTGTTGTGTCTAAGCTAGGAAAGGAGGTGCAAGTATGGGACTTGAACTCTATTTTTTCTTGTGTGGTGCAAGCACCTAGGTTAGGCATCGAGTCCATGTACCACGGTCCACTCATACATGGTTAGATATGTGGACCAAATTGTAAATGCGTAGGGAACATACCAGGAGTCGATCCTAGGACTCAACAATACGATGAGACAATAGATTTTAGCATGGCAAGCCTTCGGCATTGTGGATTTTATTTTGGTCATGCCATTGTCCATGGTTCTCTCATAAGATGAATTACCTATGGATTATGTTGCACATATATTTCCTTTGTATATGCTAGTGTATGCTATTTGATCAATAGATTTGTTCCCTCCAAGATCACATATCCTTGTAAAATGATAGAACACTAATATCTGGCATTGAATTCAAAATATTGTCTCATGATCGAGATGTCTCTATTATCTGTTGCTTTATCTAATGCTACATGTTTGATTTTTATTTTTCGTGTCATTCTATGATTGCTTGAGATGAGCTTGTCTAGTATGTGTGTTGTGTCTAGTTTGTCTAGTATGCATACAATGGATCGTGTGGTGAGTGTTTGACATGTTTGGATTCACTATTGGAAGAGTTCATGGATGTATTTCCACCATATCTACTAGCTTACCACCATCTCATGGATTGATATTAGATCATAGGATAGAACTGTTCTTGACAATTGACATGTCTCTTTCGAGTTGTATAGGATGAGATTGGTAGGTAGATAGAAGCATATTTGGATAAGGGGCTTATTGAACCTAGTATATCCCCATGGGGTGCATTTCTTCTCGTGATGGACGAGGATGGGGGATGTGCCTGATATCCGAAGATGAGATAGGTATGCAAAAGAGAGTACCATATGGCCTACATTCTAACTTTTATAAGTTGTGTGCTAAATTGGACTTGCCCATTCTACACCTCATACACCAAATGAAGGCCTTTTTGGGATTCCTCGGTGTGTTTTGCAATTTCATCTAGGACTACGCTCGTACTATCAAGCCCTAGACTACACTCATACTATCAAGAAGTTGGAGACCTTATTGTGCATGGCATCCCCATATCATCTTGGGACTAATGGGAAGACAATGCACAAAGAGTATATGTCTCCCATCGAGAGTTTGATTGGGAGTGTTATCTTCCACATGCCGAGTTTTTCTATAATAGTACAAAACATGCTACTACTACTACTAGATACCATCCATTCACGTCGGTGTATGGTAATTAGTCACATCCATTGGTCATCTCTAGACGTAAAGGTATGCCGTTGCAATTTGTAGTCTATTTGTTGTAGGATATGTTGGATGTGTTATAGATAGCAAGGGAATGCATAAGTCATGCATATGATCGTGTGGTCCTCCATGCTAACTAGCATTGTAGGCCTTGTGAGTTGTAAGTTTGATATGTGGGTGTAACTTTTGGTATTGGAGTATTTTGAGATGGTGAGGATTGGCATGTGCATGGAGTTATCTTCTTGGTGTTGAGGTTCATCTCATATCACAAGGAGGGAACCTATTGTGTCTTACAAGCTTGACCTACAAGAATTGTGGTGCAACCTACATTTTGCATTAGTTGCTTGATAGACAAGCTTGGAAAGTGTGACTTTGTGATTCCATTTGTCATGGACAGTTAGAACCATGCAAATATGAGATGCTCAATGCCTTGTTGCATTGCATGTTTGTGCTTGATCCAAGCTTTCATCATGGTCATGTGCCTTATCTTGCATCATGTCTTGTTTCCCATGTGAAGAGATCCTTGGAGGACATTGATACCCATGTGAACAAGCCTTGTCACATCATTACAAGCTTGACCTACAAGAATTGTGGTGCAACCTACATTCTGCATTAGTTGCTTGATAGACAAGCTTGGACAGTGTGACTTTGTGATTCCATTTGTCATGGACAGTTAGAACCATGCAAATATGAGATGCTCAATGCCTTGTTGCATTGCATGTTTGTGCTTGATCCAAGCGTTCATCATGGCCATGTGCCTTATCTTGCATCATGTCTTGTTTCCCATGTGAAGAGATCCTTGGAGGACATTGATACCCATGTGAACAAGCCTTGTCACATCACTACAGAAGCTTCCAAAACAACTCTTACATCATTGATGATGTCATCATGGAACATCCTATAATACCCTTAATTCTCGTCCAACATGGTAACACCTATATAAGCAAGGATTGGATATATAGATCCTCAATTTTGTTGTGAGTGTTGGGAGCTCAAGGAGTGTCAACTTTGTACCTTCCAAGTTCTAGCTCTTGTCCTTGCCTAGTTCTTCGTTCTAGTCTCGTCTAGTCTAGCTCCGAGTCATCTTGTATTGTCATCCTGTAACCTTGTAGTAAGAGATCTTGTCTAGTCTTGTCTTGTATCCTGTTCATCCTCGTCCAAGGAGATCTTATAATTCCAATATAGCATTTCCTAGCTATAGTCTCGACTTGTGGTATCTCTTGCATCCTCTAGTCTAGTTATTTATACCTATCCGTTTGGGTTGTGGGACGTGCAATGCTAGTTGGGTAGTGTTGTATTGTCTACCCCTACGTGGGTTATCTTGTAAGCATAATCAAATAATCTTGTGTCTAGTCTCAAAGGGCACAATCTAGTGCTCTCGTGATACCTTTGGAGAAGATCCCAAGTTTGGAGGACAGCCTATTATATTTTGCTTGAGCTTGATTTGGTTGTGGATTAAAGAGGGCACGCAAGTCAAGGAGGGCTTCTAACCCCAAGTATTTGATCAAGTGCAGCACTTACTTGAGTATGTTGTAACTCAGGAGTTTAGTTTGGTCAATGAAGAGTTTGTCGTGGGGTTTCATTACCAAGGGGGTTGTTGAGATTATCCTTTGGGTATTGTGTGTTGGTTTTTAGGCCAACAATCAATATACAAACATAGAGAAAATAGAGACAAGATGGAGAATAGACAAGACATGAGATAGAAAAAGGAGCTAAGCTTCAAATTTATTCCATACATAAGAATTGATGTACACGAAGTTACAAGGTAGCAAGAAGAATATGCGCAAGAAACCAGCTGCTGCCTGTGTAAGCAAGAAGAATATGTACAAAAAACTAGCTGTGGGCACTGGGCCATAACTCCACAATCTCCATAGCTGAGAATACCCTCCCCCAAGATAAACTCTAAGGTTGTCGAAGAAAGCAATAGACAAGACATGAGATAGAAAAAGGAGCCAAGCTTGAAGCATCAAATTTATTCCATACATAAGAATGATGAAGTACATGAGGTTACAAGGTTGCAAGAAGAATATGCTCAAGAAACCAGCTGCTGCCCTTATGAGCAAGAAGATTATGCACAAGAAACCAGCTGTGGCCCGTAACTCCACAATCTCTGTAGCTGAGAATAACCTCCCCCGATTAAAGGTAAGCTCCAAGGTTGCCCCTCTCCTTGTTGGAGATGAAGAAATCACAACTCCTCTTCTCCAAGTGAAGAAGAATCACCCTCCACCAAGCTCATAAGTAAGCCCCTCCAAGTGATGATGATCTTGTATGCTCTATTGATTGCACATTTTTAGTTTTCCAATGCTAAGTGGCCAACTATGGAAAAGCAAAAAGCTGAATTATTGATTTTTTCTGGTACAAATCTTTATTTAGCCTTTCATTTTTTTTCCGCATAGCTTTATTAAAAGCTAGCATGGTGCTTTTGTTAGTTTAATCACAACCATTAGATCAATGTCACGAGATTATGCCATTTGTCAATTAAAAGCATGTGCAATTTTATAAGCATATGCAAATTAAAAGCATGTGCGCAAGCTAGGGTTTCACTTTTAACCACCCTTTTGCTACCAAATGCCTATGTATTATATTTCAATGAAAAGCTGGAGGATTTGCTTGTGATTTGTGAAGCCCCATAGTTTGTGCTGACACTAATCAATGGAGAACTCAACAAGTTCCTTCATTTTCTCTCATCTCAGGTGGTGTCTATGCTACAAATGAATGAGCTCCAAAGGCTTATGGTTTTTCATATGAACAGGTGATATATGCATTTATCTTAGGCATAATTAGGGGTAGGTGTGATGTGTGGTAATGATTCCGAAGATGTTCAGTGGGGTGCGTGAGTCGCAAACCTATCACCATGCTTTGAATTTGATGTGCAGAACTGGATTATTGCTCGATAAATTTAATTTTAATCGTCCAGAAAGTTTGCAAAAGCCACTCCAGTCTATTTACCAATACGCATTCTATGTTTTTTTAAGAAAGCATCGTTTTTCTGCATTATATTCGCCGGATGGGTTAAGTTGTCATGAATTTGGTTGAGAGTTTGTGGTTCAATCTGGTTTTGACATTTGGGTTCTCAAATATGCTTTGACTTTTAATTATATTAGTTTTTTAATTTTATTGTATCTCAGAAGGTTAATCAAGAGTAATTGAAAAGTTCCCTCTCGTATCAATGAGGACCTCATATCTTTGTCCAAATGACATGATCTTTTCAGAAGTTCTGATCCATATTTCTCTCACAGAAATTAATTTAGAACCAATTTAAATTTAAATGAATGTTCATTTTTAAATGCCTCTATGTTTTGCAGCTGTATTATATGGAATTGCCTTATATAGGCAACCGGCGTTTTCAAATCTGTACAAATGAGGTACATGATACGTGCAATATATTTCAGTTGATTGATTTTCTTTAATTAACCATTAATTCCTTTTCTGATTTTTCTTTTTTACTGATGCCTTGAAAAGACATGCTGTGGTCTGGTGGTCAAGTTCTGCCCCTTATCATCGTTCTCAGATTGGTGGTTTTCTTGCAAGTTTCAGATGGGTGCCGTGAGTTGACACGTGCATCAGTAGTTTTTGTCCAATCTGATGGCTCCAGAGGGATCCAAGGGGTGTGCTATTGTAATGAATTAATGAATGGCCTTCGGAAATTCATGGTAACGAACTTGTGAATTACAAAGTTTTTTTGGGGGAGGATGAGGCAGAATTTTCAGGCTTAAAGCGGCTTTGTTCAAATTCTCCTGAAATAAAGAGCCGTCTTCCCTTCTGGCCAATTTGATTCTGAACAAGTGCTGTCTGTAACCCGAAATCAGTATTTGTGTTCTGAAGACACTTTACTAGCATTGGTGTACAGAAACAGACTCAAATTCTTCCCTCGTCCCCTTTTTCCCCAAAACCCCCCCCCCCCCCCCCCCCCCCCCCCCCCCCCCCCCCCCCCCCCGGGGCAGCCGCCCCCACCCCCAAAAATCTTGTCCATTTTACTAAGGCCCCATACTAGAAAGTGGTACAAGAGGCCACCAAGATACCCACATACTTGATTTTGCTCCATTGTTCAAATGTGCTGTATTTTTGTTGACCAGGATAGCAATGATGCTTTTATATGTTATGTTCAGCAATGATCTCTGCTCGAGTCTTCCTTTTTTTGTTTAATCTCTCCACCTCGCTTGAATGTGCGTATGGAGGTGTTAGAGATTGTCAACATACGTTATGCAACTCCCAAGGATAGGACTCATCAAATAGACCGTTCCGCTTGAAGGTGCACATATTTCAGCATGTTATTGCAGGCCCATGCATGCAGATTCCAAGATAAATTTTTTGATGCAGAGCCAACACTCTTTGGCTACCTATCTTTGTATGAAACTTGACATATCCCTAGGCAGCTCTTAGTATCCACACACAAAATGAAATGGGGTCAATTATTTGGAAGCTAGTAGTTTGGCTATGCATTTCGAAAGTGCCTGGAGCATAGAAGCGCACTGCCTCTATCTCTGAATTTGTATCTCGTCTCCTGAGGATCTTTCTATGTTTTTGCAGTTCTGTGGAGAATATGCAGAAAACCTAATCACCTGAAGTCCTCTAAATGGGCAATGAAGGTTGTCAATGTATGATGCTATCTTTGAAATTCATGACATATTTTTGCCTTAGCTGGTACTATATATCTGCTAGTTTCAATCTTCTGTGGGCATGAGGATGTCCACTCGATCAATACTACACACTGCACTCCATGGGACAGATGTGTCCACATAAAGCAATCTTTAGTGCAGTGGGGAGATGGTTCTCTATGGAAAGGCATCCTGCTTTTCAATTCATGTGCTGGCTCTATCCATGCTTGCGAGTGTCAAGCTGAACAAAGTCCTGGTGAATCTATGGAAAGTCATCTTAGTTTCCAATTCATGTGCTGACCCTATCCATGCCTGCAAAGTGTCAAGTTGAACCAGGTCCTGGTGAAGGGTTCAGAGATGTCTTCCGGAAGGCTGGTCATTTGTTGATGTTGCATCTGTGGACTTGGAATCATGATGCCATTTGTCTGTACTTGAATGCTTTATTTTTGTGGAAAACTAATGCATGAGAAAACACAACAGAAAGTTGAGCATATTCATCTCTAGGGAGGCTTGATAAGCTGTAAATAAAAGAAATTGATCTAGTCAATGTCTTTGTCTTAAAAGGATTAGTAGCAATCTCTCTTGAATAATCTGAAGTGTACCAAGTACTTTTGGGGATGTTCCATTAAAGTGCTCCATATCTGCACCCCATATAGCGGATGGGACAACAATATTAGAAAGCCATAACTTCATGCAACAGTATTTTGAACACAACCTATGAACATGTTCTCTTCAAATTTCTCCCAGATGCGCAGGTCCAATCAATCTATCCTCTGCGCTCTTTTCAAAAAACATGGTCTAGGAGTGCCTACTTCAAGATCTGTATGCTACTCTGTATTCCAGCATCTCCTGTCCATACATAATAAATAGTGACAACAGTCCGATATACTCATGTGATGTCGAACACTGATTTTTATTCTCTAGAAAAGATGCCAGGAGGAATCTATGTTGTAAATTCTCTAGTGTAAGAAAGAGGCACAATAACATCAACATACAACAATAAATGGGGTCCATGTCTTTGTAAGCTATGCTTTGTCATCAGATCTATCATTGTGGTTGGTAACCTCTTTAATATACATGTCGAATTCAGCAAGGACAATGCACATCCTTACGTCACCATTATAATGAAACCAGGTGAATATCCTCTCTTAGCTACATACATGCCACAAGACATATATTTTTAAATCAATTATCTATCCTGGAAACATTGTGGATACCTCCATTGTGTACAAATGGTGCATCAATTTGCTTTGAGTCTTGGCAGATTGTTTGAGCAAGTTGTGAAAGACCATAGAGTTTGAAGAATCTAAATGTGGTCAGGGGTGGAGTCCCTCTCAAAGTTTTCCTTTTTTCTCTTATGCTTTCCCTCTATGCCCATCCATGAAGAATCTGCCCAAGAATGGATGCATACAATTGTGCCAGTGTATTGCCAATTGTAGTAGTACTACAGTTTTGGAGCTGTATAATCTCTCTTTTTAAGGTACTTATGTCAGTTGTCAAGATAGTAATGCGAGAAGGAAAACTTCTTAAGTCTCATGTAGGCTCTTATACATAGTATAATGTAATCACTATACATAGTATAATGTAATCACTATACATAGTATAATGTAATCACTATAGATAGTATAATGTAAGCACAAGGTTTTGCAAACATGAGTATAATATAATTCCAAAGTCTTGGCATGTATAATATAATCATAAATAGTTTTTGCAATCATGTCCTTATGCCTTCAAGATAGGCATGAGAGAACAGTCTCATGTAGCGCCTTCCTTGTATAAAATAATTGCAAAGAGTTTTGCCAACATGGCTTTGCATGTGAGAATTTATTCTTTCCTATCAATCATGAATATACCTAAAGTTCTAGCCTTGGGAACACCCTGAAAGATGCTATTAATAGGGAGAAGAGATTGGAGACTGAAGAGTGCACACTATCTCTTTATGAAGACTTGCTGTGCTGTGCCCATTTCTCCGTAAGCACTTAATGTTTCCATGAAAGGCTAATCATTGTGTGCAAATGGTGCATCATTTTGCTTTGGGTCTTGGCAGATTGTTTGCAGAAGTTGTGAAAGACCATTTGCAATTCTTAATAAGAGTTTGAAGAATCTAAATGTGAATGTCGTCAGGGGTGGAGTCCCTTTCAAAGTTTTCCCTTTTTCTCTTATGCTTACAGAACCTTGTGCCAATGTATTGCCAATCGTAGTAGTACTACAGTTTTGGAGCTGTATAATGTCTCTTTTTAAGGTATGCACGTTAGTAGGTAAGACAGTCATGCAAGAAGGCAAACTTCTTAAGTCTCATGTAGGTTCTTATATATTGTAATCACAAGGAGTTTTGCAACCATGAGTAAAATATAGTTGCAAAGAGTTTTGCAAACATGTCTTTGCATGTGGAGATTGCAAACATGTCTTGGCATGTATAATATAATCACAGATAGTTTTTGCAAACATGTCTTGGCATGTATAATATTATCACAAATAGTTTTTGCAAACATGTCCTTGTGCCTTCAAGATAGGCATGAGAGAACACAATCTTACATAGCTCCTTATACATGTATAATATAATTGCAAAGAGTTTTGCCAACATGTCTTGGCATGCAGGAATTTATTTTTTACCAAACAATCATGAATATATCTAAAGTTCTTGTCTTAGGAAAACCATGAAAGATGCTAATAATAGGGAGAAGAGATTGGAAACTGACAGTGCACATTATTTGTCTTTTCGAGGACTTGTTATGTTGTGCCCATATCTTCGTAAACAATTCATGTTTCCATGAAAGGCCAATGATAAACATGTCAAATGTGAATTTTCGAATTTGAGTTCCTAGGTGTGTGATGAGGAACACTATGTAGGACATGGTTTGCTGGTGTTCCTATGCACATAACCTTTATTATACGTATATTTATTGACATGGATTTTTTTTTGTTTTATCTATCTTGATTGTCTAAAATTTGTTTGTTTGTTATTTTTTAGTGGTTGTATCACTTGTGAAATTTCAGTTTTGATTTCATGGTTTGTGATTCTTGAAGTATACATATGGAAGTCTCTAGTGATATCTATAACATTTTAGTAATTATAACCAACATCAGTAGTGTACAACATCAGTAGTAGCTGTTTTTCAATTGCTTTCATCTATCTTGGTGCTTTGTAAACAATTCAAATAATTATAGGATCAATGTGATGGTAATGTTGTTACGTTTTATGGTGCAATTTTTCACGCACAACTGCCACCCTTAATTCCACATTACCAAGGTTTCTTGTGATGCATATATTTATTTCACTTTTATTACATGATGCCATGTGGCATATAGTGATAAGTTCCTAGAATATAGTGGTGGCCTAGTGCTTTGAGGACAAGTATTCGATTGTAAATATAAAGGTTTCCATCTAGTTAGTGCGTGGAAACATGGAGACAAGAACATAGAATTTATTTTTGACTTTTAGATGTAGGTTTCATGGAGAGATGGAGGTCAGCCTAAGATTAAGTTAAACCTTATCCCTTTCGATGCAACACAATTTTCAAATAGTCTCCTTTGGGTGGCATGCAATGAAGATCTCTCCCTTTTGCTAGTATCACTAAGATAAGCCAGTGATTATAGATGGAATATGAGAGCCCCAATGTTGTTATGGATGAGGTAAGACTATTAGAAACATGATGTAGAAAATGGTTTAAGAACATAAGTACACACATTTACGAGATCATATAAATATATGGATGATCCCCATCACTCATATATTTGAACCATATGGAAGGATCCAATGTTTTAATGAAGAAGGCTATGAATAATTACGAGGCTCATATTGAGACTAATCCAAAGAAAGCATCGAAGTAGGACACATTGAGGAAGTTATGGATTGACATGTTTGATACACGATGCAAAAATGGCTTATAAAAGAGTGAACAAGTACATTGGATCCAAAATATAATGAAGTGGGGAAAAAGAGGGAGAATCTTGTAATTTAGGGAGGGGAGGAAAAAAGAAATATTGAACACTTGGAATATAAAGATGAAGACCAAATCGATCACCATAATTGAGAAGCAAGATAAAGGATAATTCAAGGGAACTCAAAGATCTTGAGCATTGGATGAAATGTTGAGTGGGGGAGAAATGTTGAGTGGGGGAGAGTACCAATACGACCATGCCCTAAATGGAAGTTTGAGATATACCATACTATGCCATTATGGAGAAAACAAATTAAGATGTCCATCAAGAAATAGTGGAGATGAGAGGCACACATACCTAGGGAGAGAGAATATTAGAAGAGAGAAATCCAACTAGTAGAATTGATTTGAAGTTTTAGATGTGTTTGCATGGGCTTACAAAAGCCTAAGAAGTACCTTTGTATACCTGTACTGTTAGATGCCAAACATTATAAGCGATGGAAATACACAATAATGCATATGCAATGCATGTTCAAAATGAGAAAATATTTGTAATATATTCTATTTTGAAAATATATTATGTTGAATGAGTCTTGCTTATTATAGTGATGCCAAATGAAAAAAGTTAGCAGTTGTCAATTTGAGGAAGATCAATGTGGCAATAATTTGACATAGTTATCCATCACCAGATATCGATAATGTCCTAGAATATGTAATAAGGAATTTGTGTAGTTTGTGAGAAGTATTTAAGTGGTTGCTAACATGAAAGTTAAAAACAAGATGGAAATTTTCTATTGACTAAAGAATTTATGCATTTAGGATCTTACAATTTGTATTTCTTAATGTTGCAAAAAGCCTTGGGGCTCTCTCATCCTTGCATGGAAGATTAGAGGATTTTCCTCGTTCGGACCATATTTTCATCATACCCCCTTTGCAGAAGGATATTTGGCAACACCTATCTGCACTTTTTGGAGCATATCTCTTGTTTGGTATTTATAATGAGGGTTTTCTAATGATTTCTTGGAACTATTAGTTGGGTCCTTGCAACCTTGTCATGCAAAGCCTGAAATTTTACTATCACTAGGCAAATAGTCTCCAAAAAGTGGTAAGAGATTGTCTACATGACATACGATGAATTAAGAACAATTGGGAAGCAAATTATGAGTCATTTCAACTTCTCTCTCATCACTTGAATAATTTGGGATAAGTAATTATGTGAATATTTTGTGTTTCAAGTTGTACATTTACTTGATTGGGTGTATGGAAACCTTGTGTAAGCATAAGAGATTTGGGTGCATGGAAATCTTGTGTAAGCATAAGAGATTAGGAGACTTCACGAATGAGAACTCAATGTGCTTCCACAAATTAAAGTCAAGAATAATGAGCAACATTCGTGAATCAGGTAGACTAAGCCTAAGCTAGATGATAGATTATGCCTAAACTAAATGAATGACTTTCTCATGTGCCACATTTCAAATAACTTCTTGTTACTAAGATCATCGAATTACAAATCGTGAACACTCCTCAAAGATTCAACCTAAAAAGGAATGCTCATACAAGCTCCACATGGACAATTTGCAAATGATAGGATGGTCAACCTACAAACAACAATGCAACAAACACAATGCCACAACAAATCTAGCCTAGCAAAGCTTCCAAGGACTAGGGCAAGGGATTAGACACAATCTCACCATAGAAACGATTCTTCATGAAGCAACAAGCCTGAGCTAGAAGATGAAGTAGTTACAAATGTTTTCACACTCCCACTTCACTACAATGTTATTGGTTGGTCTTGCTACCTTCAGGTAATTGAGCCAAGTCTTTGATATACTTGTTCCTTGCGCTTCCAAAACTCTAGCCATGGTCTTCTTCCTATTGGGTAGTGAATAGGATTTAGCATGTGTGTATGAGAACTATTAAGCCATAGCTCTAACAATGTACATTGTTTTATTGAGGAATGCTTTCCGCCATTGAGGATCAATCTTTTCATAATCTATATCATTAATTTCCTTTTCAAAATATTATAAAAAGTCATTGGATTGAATCCCCATAACTTCTAATAAATAATGTCTTAGTGATATCTTCATATCATCGTAGAATAAAGGCATAATTTCCAAATCTTTGATCGTCCCTTTGATTTGACTTCACATTCTTTGTAAAATGCCACAATCATCTCTTAAAAGGTAATCATACAAGTCCTTAAAAAGAGAGGAGCATTCTTCTTGGTTGCATTTCAAATGTTCCTAGGGATCCATTGGTAGTTTTGTTGGGATATTGGTTTTTTTCCTCTTCATAGGTAGCATCACCATGTGGCCGTGCCTATGACCTAATAGGTGACACCATGACAAATTGGGCTGTCTTGTTACCTACTTCATTTCTTTCCACTATGGATTTTCCATTTTTCAATCGGTGTAATCCTTCTTGTTCCTTGGCCCTGTTGGTTATAGCCTATTCAAGTTGATCTCATCATTTTTGGATTTCAATATTCAAATCTTTATTTATAGAACATAAATTTTTAAGTTCAAACCTTGTGCTTTTGTAAAGCAGCCTCTCCAGACGTCTAAGTAAAGAGCTCTTGAAACACGTCATCATTATGCTCTTTAAGTCCATGAACTCTATTTTCAAATAGTTTAATATTCAAAGCTTTCTTATCAATTCACTTTGTTTTTATACTTATGTGTCCCTCCAACAACTTTGATGTGAACCATTTCCCTATACATGGGCACTTTTTACTCTAGTGCTTGCTAGAGTTTTTTCGTCATGTAACCACATATACACAATATACTCATATGTGGTGGTACATTGTACTTAGGGATTCTCTTATAGATCTCACATATCTCATTCTCATATTATTGATCATCTATCGACAAAGAGCTTGTCTAGCCATCATCTTTCTTAGTGCATTGATCTCCTTTGTCACTCTTGTGTGTACTTCTATTTGTGCTTCCTCAATCTCATACAGACCCAACAATGGTAACAAAGCAAGTTCAACTTCTTCTCAACCTACTGTTTTCGCATTTGTTAACACACACTTTTAACATTGAAAATTGGTTATGGAGCATAAAAATACAAATTTTAGCACTTTGAGACAATTTCCATTAGGTGGCTAGGGTTTTATCCTGCCTTTGAAGCCAGAATTGCCATCAGAGTTATAGTTTGTGAGCTGCATTTCAACTTGCATGTTGACTTTGTTGAAGTTCATATCTTGTTACTTTTGAGTTCGTTGGTGCAATGGCAAGCAACAATTACTTGTTTAGCATGCTTCAAATTGAAGAAAAGCTTGTTGGGACCAACTATTCAATGTTTTCTTATATGATGAAGGATGTTCTTGTTGAAAAGAAATTATGGAACATAGTGGAAGATGTTTACAAATGATCCAACAGTTCTTCTTCTATGTCACATGTTGTCATAGATTCAGGTTATTCTTCTTCTATGTCACATGTTGTCATAGATTCAGGTTATTCTTCAAGTACAGTGGCTATGATTTCTCTACCTAGAAGAACAACTTAGATGGGATGGAAAGGATGCTCAATCTCATGCATCCGCTCATGCACTAATTCAAGACAATCTTGGGATACACTTGCTTCTTGGTATGCCGTGCATAATGAAGCATATGTTTCTTACTTGAGAAAGAAACTTGAAGATGAATGTATGGATAAAAATGATTCAGTGGATGTATATGTTACATGCATCAAGGATTTAAAAGAACAATTGGAAAACATTGATGGGATCATTCCGGATGCATCACACATTTCTACTTAACTCAAAGGATTGTTGAAATCTTCTAAAAGCTTTGCTATTACACTTTGTTTGATTGCAAGAGGAAATCCAAATATTTATACTTTTGATTAGGTTGTGTCTCTTCTTTTGCAAGAGGAGCAATCAAGAGTGAATAGAATTGGTTTGCTTGAGGGAACACAAGCACTTGCTATTACATGAAAGGGAAAAAGAAAATATGGTTCAATTTTGAGTTCATGAAACCAAAGCCTCAATCTTCCTCTTCCACCTATTACTCTCTCGATGGTGACATGCAAAAGAAGAAGAGATGCAAGTATTGTCGGAAGGTCGAACATACCATTGATGAATGTAGAAACGTTTCCAAGCATAATGAAAAGAAGAAAGAATCCATGTCTATTCTTGAGTATACATCTAATACAACGAATGATGAAGCTAGTGTTAAGATGTTTGGGTATGCATTGTTACATGGTCATGTGTTACTACATGTCATTATGATTCATCATCACATTTTAGATGTATGATTGTAAATGAAGTTGATTTGGATGGGTTTTCAGATAATGGGGCTTCAAAGCATATCACTTCACAAAAGATTTTTTGCATCTTTGAAATATGCACCCAAGGGAGGAAATGTTGTATGTGCAAACAATGATTCTTATTGGAGTTGGAGAAATGTATTTCATGGCTAGAAATGAATGTATTGTTACTCTCAAGAATTCATTCTATGTGGTCGGTATCAAGAAAAACTTGATTCTAGTTCCTACTATTCATACTTCATGTACACTTTGATGATAATGAATGTATGGTTCATGATTTCAACAATGATGATGTTATTGTGATATTGGGGAAATTATGCAATGGCTTGTATCATTTGGATATATGTAAGAGAATTTCCTCAAATGCCTTTCTTTACACATACTTCTTCTATGGCTGAAATAGAGTTATGGCATGCTCGTTTTGCTCATTTAAGCTTTAAAAGTTTGCTTTACTTGCAAAAGAAAGATATGGTTATTCATTTGCTCACACTTGAGTCCTTTGAAAATAATGGATATGAAGGTTGTATACATGGAAAAATGCATCATGCTTCTTTTTTCAAAGATACTGCTACCCATGCTACATGAAAATTGCAACTCATTCATAGTGATATGTGTGGTCCGATCAAGAATCCATATTTTGGCAAGCATGTATACATTGTTGCCTTCATTGATGATGCAATTTAACATACTTGGTATGTTATCATGTAGATCCACAACAAATGGTCCTAGGTAGCAACCACACACACTATCGGTACATGAGTGGTTGCTTGACTAACACATCAAATTATCAAACCGAGAATAGATTAAGTCAAGTGCATAGAAGCTCTCAACTCAAGGATCTAAACAGAGTCAATACTAGGTTCTTTTTGAAGCTTTTGATGACACACATCTGTTAGAAGTCCTTTGGATGCATTATGAGATTCTTGCACAAAGTTATGGCAAAAAAACTTGGTATTGTGACTTACTTACCCACACTTCAAGACTCCGTGCATATCACATGAGAAACAAAACAATGAAAAAAGATGGGGAAGGGGTAGATAACACTTGCAACACAGATTCCATGAAATTGCCATGCACACAAGTGCACAAAGAAGAAGAAAAAAGGACAGGGAGAGAATCAAAAGATTCTTCTCTTCAAGTTAGCTCTCCTATCCACCAAGGAAAAAAGTCTCTACAAAAGAGTCAAAATTGACTTATATACAAGTGCCCATAAGTGTGTTCTTTCATATTTTGGATGGGCATAGAAACATAATTCACCTTTCTATGAGTTAGCTTACTATTCTACACTATAGGGTGTGTGACACTTGATGAATCCGCTAAGTGTACGAGGCTTTTCGGTACACATCGAGGTTCTTTTACAATCATGAAGATGTGTTGTTTAAAACTTTGATTTTTTTAGGGCCCTCTTTGTTACACTTATGTGTTCCTCGAGTAGCTTTGATGTGAACCTTTTCCCTATACATGGGCACTTTTTACTCTAGTGCTGGCTAGAGGTTTTTTCCCCATGTTACCACATACTTCATACTCTCATATGTGGTGGTACTTTGTACTTAGGGATATTATTCATCTCTTACTTCAGTTCAGTTCATCATCAACAGAGAGAGCTATTCCAGCCATCGTCTTCTCCGTGTCTCTTGCTGCGTTTGTGCTCCTTGTGTGTGCTTCTCGTGTGTCTCTCTCACTTATACACACACCCAACAGTGGTATTAGAGCAGGTTAAGCTCCTTCTCAAGTTTCGATTTTTCGCGTCACGGAACGCGCGCACTTTTAACAGTGCAAATCGACTTTGGAGCATAGAAGAGTGAATTTCAGCAGCCAAGGAATATTTCCACCAGGTGTGCTGGTGGTTTACCCCCATTTCGAAGCCATTCGTGCAGTCAGAATCACCATCAGGGTGACAATTTGTGAGCTGAAATTTCAGCACTCATTTCAGCTTTTGTCGAAGTGAAGATTTTGTCACATTCTTGTTCTTGTGTAATGGCGGGCAACAATGACTTGTTTGGCATGCTTCAAGCTAAAGATAAGCTTGATGGGACCAACTATCCGATGTGGTCTTACATGATGAAGCATGTTCTTGTTGCTAAAAAACTTTGGAACATAGTGGCAGATGTAGATCGAAGAGCCGCAGGTTCTCCTACTTCATAGTTTAGTGTCACAGATGGAGCTTCTTCTTCGAGTACAGTGGTTTCTCCTTCTCCACCTACACAGGAGCAGCTTAGATGGGATGGAAAAGATGCTCAAGCTCATGCTTTGATTGCGCTTTCTGTGAAGCTTCATATAGTTCCACACATTCGACCATGTTCTACATCACGACAGGCATGGGACACTCTTGCTTCTTTGTATGCCGTGTGTAATGAAGCACGTGTTGCATACTTGAGGAAGCAACTTGAGGATGTATGTATGGCTGAAAATGAGTCGGTGGATGTGTATGTGACATGCATCAAGGACTTGAAAGAGCAATTGGCAAACATAAATGAGATCATTCCGGATGCATCACGCATTTCTACATTGTTGAAAGGATTACCGGGATCTTTTCAAAGCTTTGCTACTACACTCCGTTTGGTTGCAAAAGGAAATCCTAATATGTACGCATTTGATGAGGTTGTGTCTCTTCTTTTGCAAGAAGAGCAATCTAGAGTGAATAGGAGTGGTTTGATTGAGGGAACGCAAGCACTTGCTATCTCACAAAAGAGAAAAAGCAAGAGCTTGCGTTCCCTCAATCAAACCACTCCTATTCACTCTAGATTGTTGGTCTTGCAAAAGAAGAGACACAACCTCATCAAATGCATACATATTAGAATTTCCTTTTGCAACCAAATGGAGTGTAGTAGCTTTGGGTTCATCAAAACCAAATCCTCAAGCTTTCTCTTCCACTCATTCCTCTAATGATAGTGATTTTCAAAAGAAGAAGAGATGCAAATATTGCCAGAAGGCTGGTCATACTATTGACGAGTGTAGAAAGCTTGCTAAACACAATGAAAAGAAGAAAGAATCTGACATGTCTATTCCTGAAAATTTAGCAAATGTAAAGAATGATGAAGCTAACATGGCTCAAGGATTTTGGGCATGTGTTGTTACATGTCATTATGATGCTTCTTTGCATTCTAAATGTATGGTTGTGAGTGGGGCTGATTCGGATTGGTTCTTTGATAGTGGTGCTTCAAAGCACATAACATCATGCAAAATATGTTTTTCCTCTTTGAAAGATGTAGCTAAAGGAGGACATCTGGTGTGTGCAAACAATACCTCTTATCCTATCATTGGAGTAGGAGAAATTGAGCTTATGGCTGCAAATGGAGGTGTGATTCTCTTGAAAAATGCATTGTATGTGCCCGATATAAAGAAGAACTTAATTTCAATTCCATTGATTGCCAAAGCTGGACTTCATGTACACTTTGTTGATGATAAGTGTATGGTTCATGATTTCAGCAATGGCGATGTTATCATGATGTCCGGTACATTATGTAATGGTTTGTATCGCATGGACACATATAAGAGGGCTGCCTCAAATGCCTTGGTTGCTCATACTTCTTCCATGGCTGAAATGGAGCTTTGGCATGCTCGTTTTGGTCACTTGAACTTCAATAGTTTGCTTTACTTGCAAAAGAAGGACATGGTTATTGGTTTGCCTACACTTGAGTCCATTGAAAAGCATGCATGTGAAGGTTGCATTCTTGGAAAAATGCATCGTGCTTCTTTTCCAAAAGATAATCATACACACACTACAAGAAAATTGCAGCTTGTTCATAGTGATGTATGTGGTCCCGTCAAGACTCCATCTTTTGGAAAGCATGTATATTTTTTTACCTTCATTGATGATGCTACTTACCATACATGGGTGTATCCTATGAAATCAAAGAATGAGGTATTTTCTTGCTTCAAAGCATTTTTAGCTATGGTTGAAAATTTTTCTTCACAAAAGCTTTTGACTCTATGCACAGATCATGGTGGTGAATACATGTCACATGAGTTTAATGCTTTTCTTCGTGAAAGAGGTATTTCACACCACTGTACGGTGCCATATACACCTCAACAAAATGGTGTTGCTGAGCGTAAAAGTAGAACTCTTCTTGAAATGGCACGAAGTATGGTTAAAAGAAAGCATCTTCCTGATAAGTTTTGGATGGAAGCGGTCATGTGTGCAAATTATGTGTGGAATCGCTGCCCTGCAAAAGCATTGAGAGTCATCACTCCTTATGAGTCTTGGAATGGTCATAAGCCTATGGTTAGTCATATGCGTGTGTTTGGTTGTTTGGCATATGCTCTTGTGCCATCACAACAACGTCACAAACTTGATGACAAGGCAAAGAAATGTATATTTGTTGATTATAGTGCTGAAAGTAAGGGATATCGTTTGTACCATCCATTGACGAACACAATTATTGTGAGTCGAGATGTGATATTTGCTGAAAATTCAGTTTTCCCTCTACTTGAATGCAAAAAACAGCCAACAGTTAGCTCACAAGATGTGTTCGATACACTCATGCCTTTGTTCCAAAATGGTGGGGTTGACTATGGCCATGTAGACCAAACAACTGAGGTTCAAAGGGCTGAAAATTTCGAGCCAAATAGGGCTGAAAATGTATAGAATTTCCAGCCAAACATGGCTGAAAAATTTCAGCCAAAAATTGTCAAAACTATTGGAAATTTCCAGCCACATATGGCTGAACATTTGCGTCAAAATATGGCTGAAAATGAGCATGAAATTTGGCCCATGCATGATATAAATGTTGAAGATATATTACATAATGAACGCATGTCTATCAAGAGTGCACAAACTATGCCAAAGTTGCTGAAACAAACTTTGCAGGATAGAAAATTGAGTGCACCTTTACTTGGTAGAACAAGATCAAGCTCTCACCATGCATCAAGTAATTTTGTGGATTATTCTCTTATTGCTACAACATATAATGAAGAGCCACTTTCTTTTGGAGATGCATGTGATGATCCACAATGGATGAGTGCTATGCAATCAGAACTGGATTCCATACATAGGAATGGTACTTGGGAATTATGTGAATTGCCAAAAGGAAAGAATGCCATTGGTACAAAGTGGGTTTATAAAATTAAGAGAAAATCTGATGGTAGCATTGATCGCTACAAAGCTAGATTGGTTGCCAAAGGATATGCGCAACAATATGGCATTGATTATAAGGAAACATTTGCACCTACTTCACGCATGACTACCATTCATACCGTGGTTGCATTGGCTGCCCATCGAGGTTGGAAAGTGCATCAGTTGGACATAAGAACAACCTTCTTGAATGGTGATTTGCAAGAAGAGGTTTATGTGAAGCAACCTCCTGGATTTGCTATGAAAGGGAAAGAGCATATGGTTTGTCGCTTGCATAAAGCCTTGTATGGTCTCAAGCAAGCTCCACGTGCATGGTATGACAAAATACACAAGCATTTAGTTGCTCTTGGCTTCACATGTAGTACAATTGAAAGCACACTCTATGTACACAAAAATGGGGCTGATCTTAAAGTGCTTGTTCATTATGTTGATGACATACTCTTGAATAGGTCATGTGATGCAAGATTTGACATTCTTATGGCTGATTTGCAGCATACTTTTGATGTCACTTATCTTGGTCTTTTGAGCTACTATCTTGGCATCCAGTTTGTATCCATTGAGGGGGGAATTGTTATGCATCAAGCAAAGTATGTTGAAAAACTACTTTAGCGTTTTGACTTTGAGGATTGCAAGCCAGTTTCCACACCAGTTGAGACAGGATTCAGGTTCTCAGTTGAGGATTCTAGTGATGCATTTGACACTTCTCTTTATCAGCAAGATGTGGGATGTTTTATATATGCATGCAACACAAGGCCGGATATACAGTATGCAGTTTCCAAGTTGAGTCGATTCATGCATAGCCCTGGCACTAAGCATTGGCAAGCAGTGAAACATGTGTTTAGATATCTCCGAGGCACTTTGAGCTTAGGTCTCTTTTATGGCAGAGATATTCAGCCATGCTTGCATGCTTTTACAGATAGTGATTGGGCTGGTTGTTATGATACTCGCGTGTCCACTAGTGGTAATTGCTTTTTCCTTGGAGACTCATGCATATCTTGGCTGAGTAAGAAGCAACCTACAGTGGCGACATCGAGTTGTGAAGCTGAATACAGGGAAGTTTTCACAGCGACAGTGGAGTGTATATGGCTGAGACGCCTATTGATGGATCTTTGCATGGAGATTGATGCTGCTACACATATTCTCACTGATAGTCAGAGTGCTTTGGTTGTTGCATGAAACCCAGTGTTTCATGCACGGACCAAACATATTGAGGTGCATTATCACTATGTGAGAGAGCAGCTTCATGTAGGAGATATTGATTTGGTATATGTGCCTACACAAGATAATGTGACAAACATATTCACCAAAGCTCTTCCACGGAAAAGTTTGAAGCTTTTTGCAAAGCTTTAGGCTTATTACCTTGTGGGGGTTGATCTGTCACTCCCTCTATGTGTTCACATCGTTCGCCCCAGGGGGTTTTGTTACACTTATGTGTTCCTCGAGTAGCTTTGATGTGAACCTTTTCCCTATACATGGACACTTTTTACTCTAGTGCTGGCTAGAGGATTTTTCCCCATGTTACCACATACTTGATACTCTCATATGTGGTGGTACTTTGTACTTAGGGATATTATTCAACTCTTACTTTAGTTCAGTTCATCGTCAATAGAGAGAGCTATTCTAGCGTCTTCTCCTTGTGTCTTGTTGCATTTGTGCTCCTTGTGTGTGCTTCTCGTGTGTCTCTCGCACTTCTACACACACCCAACACTCTTTTTCCTCTTGCCTTGCTCTAGTCTTGTTCATTGCTTTCTCCTTTTCCCTTTTGTTTGTCTGCTTTTCCTCTACAACAATGTTTGCCTCCTCATATCTTTTGTATGTGATGTAAATTCCTTTCATTTCCCTGATTCACCACTTGTGGGCTATGATGGTATAGCCTTTGTGTTGTATGTATTCTTGAAGTAATCGAGGAAGGATTTTCTTCATCACCATCTAGTCTTGTGAAAGTTTCCCAACTCTATGCTTCAAGAATTCGTCCATTGTTTCTTGGCTTAATATCTTGATCACTTATGTACTGTCCAGGTTCATCTTTCCTTTGTATGCATGACATGTGACATTTGTGCCCTTGCAAGGCTTGGAGCCTAAGGGGTTTCTTCTTTATGAGTTGGATGTACAAACTGTCCCCATTTAATTATGACAGATTGCTACTTTCTTTCTTTTTCTTCATCTCTTCTTTCTCTTAATGAACTCCATGCTTCCCATTGTAGCTAGAAATGCTACTTGTACATGTCCCTCCTCTTGAACTCTATTTTCCTCGATAATGCCCAGTTGGTGAAAAATATAAGCGTGATATATGTTTTGTTATTTATGGTTAATAATGATTGCATGCTTTATTAGGAATGCTTGCTACTACTCTAGTTTGATTGCATCATCTAGTGCTTGTTTGTTGTCTCCAAAAAAGTGTAATTCATATGCAATCAGTTGTGCATTGATATTAGAGGTTCTCTTCAAAAAATATTTCAGAGTCTTGCTCAAAAAATATTATAAAATGATTTTTTAAATGTCCACATGTAGGAGTCAGCAAAAACATTACTTTGAAACAATATTCCATTATTGTCGCCTTCATTGGTGTAACTGAGAGATCAAACAAGTCGTTCCACTCCTTGATTTATTCTAATGAAACTCAAAAAGGTGTATTTTGTTGACTCGAATACCTTCAAAACTTTCAAAATCATAAGACTTTATTTGTCAATCGGATGGTTAAATCTAGAACATTTGCATGTAAGCATATCCAATGCTGAATCAATTTGATCATGTAATCTTCCATAGGTTGATACCCATGTGGGGGGGCTTGGTAATAATGGAAAATTCCACCAATGCCTCCTAATCTATCCTTCACGTTGTGCTTCTCAAAGTTCTTTCCACAATTGCTTTCAAGATATTGGGAAAAAATATGGCTTGACCTGTAATAAATAAGGGGCATCTTGTCAATGTGGTCGCACGGTAAGGTTTTTCTTCGATTTTTTTTCCACCATATAGGATCTGCCTCATTGAATTGATGATTTGTTTATTTGAATGCTTGCAAAGTGAAATTGGGATATTCATTGGGTTTACTCTTGGTCACCTTTTTGATATACATGTGCATTTGTTCTTTCATAATTCCATAGGGAACATTGAAAGTCTTTAGAAAAACATCAATGTTTTTTCTTTTGATTTTTGAATCTTTTATGCATTGGAAAACTTCTTCCTTGAATTCTTGTGTTGGAGCGACCTGAATTTCCCGTTCCTTTTGATCTTATGTTTCTGCATAAGGTATGCTGGGCCCGTCAGTTGAGAGTTCATTATCCCTCTACATAGGTGATGGGTCAAGGGGTGGAGAGTGGGGAGGTACCTCAATCTCCGAAGTATGCTCCGTAGGAATGGGCAATACCGTTCCCCCCATGGTCACATTAAATTCTAATCTAGATGCTTGTATTTCTCTGTTGTTTAATGATGATGATAAGGGTGTACTCCATCTTTGAAAGCAAATTTGACTATTTGATCTTCATAATAATTATGCATCTTCCTTATATGTCTCGATCTTGGCTTCTCTGTCTGTGAGCAACTACTATATAAACTCATTTGATTCTTTATCCAAATCCTCCATAGCTCTTTGTTCTTCTGCATACATATCATGCACGGGAGAGGATATCACATCTGCAATACCTTTTCTTTTCTAAACCACATCTTTCATAGCTACTTATTTTATTTGGATCATAGCTTTAGCTTTCCAATCTTCAATTTCTTTCAGCAATTCTACTGTTTGTTGTTCCCATGTGGCTCTTTCCTTTTCCACCTTTTCATTGAGGCTACTATATCCTCTCATTGCATTAGCAGCATGCATATTAGCATGTTTCTACAATTCTCTTGCATCCTTTAATTCTTCTTTAATTTGTTTCATTTCTTGTTTTAAATTCTCTAATTCTACATTCTAACTTTCTGAGCTTTGTGCCTCTAGCTTTATATGCCCTTCTTTCATCAAGATTCTATTTATTTCCTCATTAGCTTTAGAGAGAATTTGGTACGAGGGTTGCAAAACTTTGTTCTTTGATTCCAATTCTGCTTTCACACACATACACATATAAATACCTGCACATATACATACACACACATACACTCACATGAATACATACACACACATGCATACATACATAGACACATGCATACACACACATGCACATACATACACACATATGCATACACACACATACATACACATATGCACATATACACACACAAACACGCTATACAAACACATGCATACACACACATACACACACATATACACAAACATGCACATACATACACAAACATATACATACACACACATGTGGATACATACTCACATGCATTCATACACACACATGCATATGTATACATACACACATACACATATACACATATACACATATACACATATACACATATACACATATACACATATACACATACAAATACAGATACTTACACATACATACACACACAAACACACACATACATGCATACATACACTTACACACATACACATACACATATAGATACTTATGCATATACACACACATACACATACACATACACATATAGATACTTACACATACATACACACATAGACACATACATACATATATACATGTACACATACACATATACACGTACACATACACATACACATACACATACACATACTTACACATACATACACACACATACACACACATACACACACATACACTCACATGCATACATACACACACATGCATACACAACACACACACACACATTATACATACATATTCATACACACACATACACACTTGTATACATACACACATACATATACATACACCCACTTATACATGCACACACATAGAGACACACACATACACATACACACACATAGAGACACACACATGCACACACATACACACAAATGTACACACATATACACATATAAAAACACACATAAAGACACTATATACATATGCATACATGCACTTACACATGTATACATACACATACATACATGTATGCACACACATACACATGTATACACACATATACAGACACATACATACACACACTATACATACATATGTATACACACACACACATATACATACACACGCATAGATACATACACCCACATATACATACACACACATAGAGACACATCCATATGCATACACACACATAGATACACACACATACACATACACACACACATACATACATACATATATACATACATACATACATACATACATACATACATACATACATATGCATACACAATGCACATGCATATGCATACATACATACACACCCACATACACATATACACACATACATACACTCACATACACACCTACATACACATACACACACATATACATACACACACATACATACACACACATATACACACATATACATACATGCATAATGACCAAAAACTAGGCCCGAGAGTGCATGCCTAGTGTCTACTGAAGCATTATAGAGGGATTTTGGTTGGGCAAAACCACTCCAAATCAAGCATTGTTTATTTCTAAAGTAATCTTAGGATTTACCTTTTTAATGAGACAAAAATTCTTGAATCAGATACGAGAACACAAAGCTATGGGTCCAAGAAGATGGGTATGTCAAGGATGGGAAGTGAAAAAGCACTTCTTTATGAGGAGGATACTTTGGTAGTTTGGAAATGGAGGTTTCGAATATCTTTCACCTGTTCTAGTAGCCCTCACCCCATGTCCACAACCCATAGTACATGGATATACCCTTGCTTGTCTCTAATCTTACTCAGTGATTAAGGTTTTCCTCCTCCAAAACCCAAGAGAACTCAAGATTTTCAAGAAATTATACCTCTGTCAAGAAGTAGTGATGAGAGAATGACCTTGATGCAGCTACTAGAAATGGGTTTTATCCCACATAGGAGTGCTTAGCTATGATTTCAGGGCTATATATAAAGCACTCACTTCATCATACCGTCACCAAAGAGGAGGAGTGGAGGGTGGGTGGTGGTAGACTCTCACGCTCAATCATGATGCTCAGTGTGAATGTGTTTCAGTGGCATCCTTCGCATGTGAGCACATGTAGCTCTTGTTGTCATTGGTTTGCATGGTCATAGCTTGCTCTGATATCAATGTTGGATCTTATCCCGATGATGCTCCTCATTTTTTAGGCTCGTATGACACAGCTCCCATGGTGGAAGAAGAAGGCTTCCACGAGCTATTTTCTCAAATTGCCTGCACATAGAGACTTCCCTTAGATTTATCCCCCCAACAATGTACTCGTTCATTAATTCCCTCTCTCTTGCTATTCAAAGGAGTCTCCAAATTTCATCACACATGAGTGCCACATGGCACCCATGTGTGAGCCCATCTAGATGGATCTTAGAGGTAGTTCACACCTCTCTCCCTTAGGATACTCCATATAACATAAAGGTTTGCATGATCCAACATAGAAACTAGTCTATCCTAAATAGTTCTATTCATCCTTCCAGCTACACCATTCTGTACAAGGGTATAAGAAGTTGTAATCTTTCTCCAATTTCCTCTACACTAAGAGAAATGGTTGAACTCATGTAAGATATACTCACCTCCATTATGTAAATGTAAAGCCTAAAGCTTGGTTCCCATTCTCAATCTCTACTAAAGTAACCCATTTTTTGAAAGTAGGGAATACCTCATCCTTAGACTTGATAGGATAAACCCAAAATTTTTTGTTGCATCATTTATAAAAGTGGCAAAGTACAGAGCATCATCTAATGACCTAGTGGGCATAGGACCACACACATTAGCAAGAGCAAGATCTAATTTCCTAGTTTGATTTACATATTGACAATGCTCACAGAAAGAAAAATCAAAGAAAGATAAATTAGGTGAGTACGGTGAGTTTGATGCATAACTAGAGAACCACTCTCTATGTGATGTCACATAAAAAGAAGCACCACAATCTGGCAACCATGTGTGTGTAAGGAAATCAGCCATAAGAGCCTTAAGCACATTACTCTAAAGTGTAAACACAACATCAAAAAGAAAATTTTTTATCTTCATAGATGAAGTGGATGGTGCAAGTAATTGTTTGACATGTCCATCAACATGCTTCCATTATCCTTTGACATTCTTCAAAGTATAGTAATCCACATTCTATATCCCTCTTTCTCTATTTTCTTTTACTCTTTCCATGTTAATGACTCTTGTCTTTGTCCTTGCTCTTACCACATAATCAATTCTTTCATGTTACAATCACAAACATTATATGCATCTCCACTATGTGTGATAGCCATAGAATTCTTATGACTCTCTTCACTCAAAAGGGCACCACAAATGTCATTATAGATAAACTTGTGACAAAGAACACTATTATCAATGGCTATGTAAAATGTATCCCATGACAATGGTAGAGTGCATAGCAAGAGAATTTCTTTCATCTCACCATCCATTTCCATCTTCCAAGCTCGCAATTGAGAAAAGAATGCATCTAACTTGACTATCTATGTTTTTCATGCGCAAGTCATAGAGCCTCCTTATCAAATAGACTTTTTGGAACCATTGTCTTTCTCATAAGTGTTGCAAAAGTTCTTCCAAACCTTGTCTATCATCTCATAATAAAAAACAATGAAATAGACATTTATCTGCATCTCTCAATCATCATCATCATCATCATTTGTATCAATAGAATTCTTTGTAGGCCACCAATCAACTTCCACTACCTTCACTGAATTAGGAATCACGAAGATAGAGAGTCAGTGCCCTCAAACTTGCAAACCTCAAAATGGTGTTTTGCTTGCAAGTTATAACTCTTTCTAAAGACACTTGCACTAGACCCTAATCCACTAGATGTGTTGGAAACCTCTCAAGCAATGGTGAGAAATAACTAATGAGAATACTGATGAAACTAGAAATTACCATGTACCATTGACACTTTTTTGTGGTCATGAACCCAACATCATCTCCTCGGGAATCGGTTAACCAAGTAGCCATTGGTTTCAAGGCCACATTAAAGGATTATGAAATATAAGAGAAAACATCTTTTTTTTCACATGGGGAGTGAAGTACAATTAAGATGTATTTTTTTTCTAAAGAGTTTTGAGATCTTGCAAAGTGGAGATAAATCCATCATGAAGATATGGACCTTATTGGTACGTGGAAGGTTTTTACAGTTACCCTTGATTAAACTTGACTTTGCATGGTGTGAACAAATAATGGATATGTTGCACTCTCTCAAAGGGAAACCCCATGCACAAGTTCAAGATTTATGTCAAGATGTAATAGAGTTTGATCTTACCACAAGAATCATATGAGATTCTTTAGAGTTTGATAAAAGCATCAAATTTATGGACAATATTATCATGCAAAGAGTTAGGGGAACCAAAGAATCTCTTACTTGGGAAGAGAAACTCCATATGTAGGTAGGAGATGCAATGAGAAGAATTTTTGCTTTCTGGCATCATACTTTAACTTCCAAAATGATGATAGACACATTGAATGAGAATAATTTAGACATAGCACTCAGTTTTGGAACACCTCTTCTTTTTCTACTCATGAAAATTGGAAAATCCATTGAGCATTGCATGGGACACAAGCATTGAATAGAATTATATGTCACACACTTGGAGAGGATGCAACCTTCTCTATGGCTTACACTATGAATGAGCTTCAAGAGTTCATGAAGCTACCAAGGCATGCCATTCCCCCCTATTCCATACCCACACTGAGCACGAGTGTAGAATCCAAAGCTCAATGACTCAGTAGAAGAACAATATGATTTAGGAGAAGTGGAACCATAATGCTAACAATGGATTAAAGGTTTAATGAAGATGGGAAATACCTTAAAGAAACTTGAAGATGAACTCTACAAAGTACAACAAGAAAAACAGGCTATGAATGATCAAATATGAGACCTTCAGCTTGAAATTGTATCCCTAAAACACATAGTGAAAACTTTGGAAGTCAATAGATAAATTAGTGCTAAGATACTCACAGATCTTGAGATCACACTATCATCTAAAGAAAAGAGAATCAATTTTCTTAGAATCAAGTTGTCCAAAGCCCAAGAAGACCTCCAAAAAGTATCAAAAGATTGTGACCAACTAAGGAAACCACTATTTGGGGATGATGCACCACTATAAATCACTAGTGGGGAACAAGATCAAGGCTGAAAAGCTACTTTGCAAAAAGAAACCAAATACCTCAAAGTTCAATTAAATATCGAGAGAGAGGAAATTGGGCAATTAAGAGTTTCAATGGAAATATAAACTCCTACACAGTAAGACACACCACCTACTGACATGCCTATGGATGATATTCTAGATCAGAACTATGTGGTAGAAATACCACAAGAACACTTAGAAGAGGAGGAGGAAGATAACACATCCATAGCAGAGATGTTTAGTAGAGGAACAAGATCCAAGGATTGATGAATTTCACTTAATGATAGTTTAAGGGAAAGGTGGATAAAGATTATGCAATATCTATGGGAAGATTTTGAGAAGACCATCTTAGACCCAAAACTACTCAAACGATTGGGTAAGATTCAATTAAATAGACTTGATATCACTATGGCCACCTTCATATGGAAAGATTCGAGCTAAAACATAAACCTACATTAAGGCTTAGTTATATATAGATGCAAATGATGCATGTATGCTAGTGATGATCATGCTAAAGGTCTCACAGAGAAAGATATTATCTCAACCAACCCAATGTTGAGATGATGTTGCATGAGTTCCAATCCAGGCATGAAGTACATGTGGAGGGATGTGTCGACTTCCATCAAGTATAACCCTACTTATGCATTATTCACACGGAGGCCTTGCCCTTAATATGAAATCATGAGAGTAGAGTCTCTGTCCACTAAATTTTGGCTAAACTACCCTACCATGGGCACCACTAAGGATAATGTAATAAGTGTACAATATATGTTTAGTACTGTAGAATTTTGGTAGAAAGAGGTAGGAGATTTACCCAATCCATCTTGTCAAATAATATCCAAAATTTTGGAAACTATGAGGTATGCTTGAAAACTTTTAATGTCAATGCCACGACACAAATTCCTTTACCCATATTTAGGTATAGCATAACTCAAATTCTTCTTTTCTTTAGTTAAACCTCACCACTTAGCTATCATTAGCTTACTATAATAGGTATCAGCATCTATCTAGTCATCACATGCAAACATTCAAGAATAAGGCTTTTCATATTTGGTTTTGGGGGACAACATTTGTAATTTTTTTTTCAATGTCAAGAGCCTTAGCCTCATGATTAATGACTATTTCCTTAGAAATAAAGTAACTCAAATTGATCATTGCCACTTAAGGAGCAAAGAATGTGTAGTGGAATGATCATCTAATGTTTTTTGGCATGGAAGCATAATTGCAGGGATGAAGCAACACATGAAGTAGGCAATCAATTGTGATCTATGTTGCATTTATTTGATCAACTAATAAAAAAATAACAAATATAGTCATTATATTTGGGGATTTTTTAATACTTCTGAATAAAAATTTAGAGGTTGTTGGACTCAAGAAATGATGAGAACGAGATGGTTGAACCACACCCTAAGAGGGAGGATTAGGAAGTTATCCTCAACCATGGCTTTTGGGGCAAGTGGTTAGCCCATCATACTCCTAGTCGGTAGATCATGATTTCAGTTCCCATAATTGGTATCAGAGCCTAATAAGTAGGTTTGGGCAAGGTAGATGGAAAGCGCGGCATGGCATGGTGCGGCGCATCGCATCACAGGGTACATCCTATTAGCGTACATCCCGCGAGAGTACAACATGGCCATCAAAGATTAGAGTGTACCTCCCAATTTACAGGTCAAATTTAAACATATAAGATACCATTGGAAAGCTCTCGGAATGATCGTTCCAATGAAAGCACTAGATTGAGGATCCAAGATACCTAGCATGGGTGTTCAAGATAATAAGTTTGATAACAAGGGGCTCAAGAGACCAAGGTTGTGAACAAGGCAAGTCCATAGGCAAGTGGTCAAGAAGCGGAAAGGCAAGGTTCAAGAGACCAAGGTTGAGGGCAAGGGTTCAAGATACCAAGGTTGAGAACAATAAGGTTCAAGAGACTGCAACGGTGAGGACATCAATTCAAGAGGAGATTAAGGATTGATCATTGAGGAAAATGATCTTTAGAAGGGGAAGAGAGTGTTAGACTCAAGAAATGACGAGTAGGAGAGGTTTGAAACACACCCTAAGAGGGAGTATTAGGAAGTAACCCTCAACCATGGGTTTTGGGGCAAGTGGTTCGCCCATCATACTCCTAGCCGGTAGTTCATGACTTCAATTCCTATAGAGTCATCCCTTTTTTTTATTGAAAGTCTTTTTGATTGAAGAACTTTCGAGCAAAATGCTTTTGGTCAAAAGAACATTTGACTGGAAGGTCTTTTCTAAGCAAAAAAATATATTTCATTCGATCGAAAACCTTCATTTCAGCATATGTTTCTCAGCAAGGTCATAGAGCTATATTGTCCACCATAGCATTCATAGAGCTACCTTCTCGAGCATAGCATGCATGTATTGATTTCTTTTAATTTATTTTCTTTTTTGTTCTGATGTTTATTATGCATCATGGATATGTTGTGATTCACATATGCATCTCTTACATATGCGTGACTTGTATTCATTTGATTGTTATTTAGTTTTTTCAATCATAACAAGTATACATGTTTGACTCTTGAAAGAATTTCTTACTTGTATACTTTGATTAATTAAACTTTAAAAATAGACAACTAGTGTGATTGTCTAACTCACTACATAGATTCTTACTCTCATAGTGGTATAGGACTATGAGCACTAGATCTATTGAGATTGTTTGAATCGTTGTCTGGATTCTTACTCTCTCAATAGTATAGGGAGTGTATAGGGACTATTTGGATTGTCTAATTATTGACTCTTACTCTCATAATAGTCACATAGATTCATGTAAGCATACTTGTACATAGTATAGGGTCATGGGTGTATAAAAACTATTGTGACTATCTAATTCTTTGACTCTTACTTTCAGAATAGTTATATACATTCATGTGGCAAGAATCATACATAGTGTAAGAAGTGTATGAACTATTATGAATGTCTGATTCTTTGATTCTTACATTCTTAACAGTTACATAGGTTCACTTCAAGATTATAACAATACTTTTTATTTATATATATATATCCACTTATCTATCTATCGTACTATTTATCTATTTATTATATATTTGTCCATTTATCGATTCATTTATGTATTTATCTATATATTTCAATTCATATAACCATCTATCTGTCCATCTATCTATCTATCTATCTATCTATCTATCTATCTATCTATCTATCTATCTATCTATCTATCTATCTATCTATCTATACATCCATCCATCTATCCATTCATCTCTTATGTAAGTATCTATTTAGATATGTATATATCTATTCATTTATCTATCCATATATTTATTCATCTCTCTAATTGTCTATATATCTACCTATATATTTTTCTATTTATCCATTTGTTTATTAATATGTCTATCTATCCATCTATTTGTCTATTCATTTATCTATCCATTCACTTATTCATCTATCTATAAATCCATCTCTCTATCTATTCATTTATCTATCCATTCAATTACTCATCTATTTATCTACTCATTTATTTATCTATATATTGATCTATCTATCTATATTTATCTATATATTCATCTATCTATCTGTTCACTTAATCATCTATCTATCTGTTCACTTAATCATCTATCTATATATACATCTATCTATATATACGTCTATCTATCTATTCATTTATCTATCTATTCAATTATTCATATATCTATCTACTCATTTATTTATCTATATATTGATCTATCTATCCATAAAGTTATTGACCTATCTACTTATAATTTTATTGAAAGATTTATTTAGTTATCTATCATTTTATTTATGAGTCTTATTTTTTTATTATTGTTTTTATGAATTAGGATAGAGTTTAAAACTTTCATTATATTGAAAATTTTAATTTTATATGATAGTCTATTTGTTATATTTGCACAAATGGAAGGTGAAATAATAAGCACAAGAGGAAGTTTCTATAAGTATTCATCTGCTCCTATATGTATGGAATGAGAGAGGAGCACATAACAATATCAATGGACATATCAAATTATATTTCATCAAACAACTGGGTAGAAGAACATATATTAATATCAAAGACAAATTCAAAAGAGAATCAGGAGGAGCAAAAGTGTTAGGTGAGCAAATGAGCAAAGATTTCTCTTGGATTTTTGGACAAATAGTAAAAGTGGTAGAATCTTTGGCACTGGATATGATAACAAAGCCAAGATTCATAGACAAAATAAAATTTGGCGATTTTCACTGTGAGACTATGAAGAGAGGAAAGAGAGAGTGAGGTTGGATACTATCAGCAAAGAGACCAATGGTAAAAGCAACGATGGAACCATGTATAGATATGCATCTGAATATGGGAGATCAAACATTAAATAATCTATGTTTTCTCCCATATTCATTGATTCATTTAGAAGATGTAGCACTTGTGGAGGAAGGATAGTCTGGTATGGTCCATAAAGTCAAAATACATCACCTGAATTTTGCAATGAGATTTTTGTAGCTAAATTATTCAAATTACATTAGTGACCTACAAATGAGAGAGAATGATGCAATGCATGAAGCGCCAATTTTACCTATTACCCATAGTGGCATCATCAACCCACTTGCACTTACTACGCACCATATTAAAAGCCCATGTTTTATTTTCAAACTATGGAATGGTGGTAAGCTTGGCATGTGGCTTGGGAAAATGAAGAAAGAGTCATTAAACATACCACATAAGAGAAGCATCAAAGACATAAAGGATGATATAGCTTTAGTGAAGCTAAATATTTGGAAGTTCATCAATGGAATGTTGCAAAAAATATCCATTTTGCATGATGTATTTTGATGGTGATGCACCACAGTGTGCTTTCCTTTTGAGAGCTCCACGACGATATCCTCGGAGTAGAAAACCAAGCTCCTAAGGTCGCACACAGTACTCCGCATAGAGGCTGCAGAATACACAGAAAAACACAGTACACAAGGAGCACAAAGATAAACTTCTTAGGTCTTACAAATGTGGTCAAACTTACAGTCTGTGACTGACCAGGTCACTATATGTTTTATTAAAGAACATATACAAAGAAGTGTCCGGTGGCCATTTGGCCTTTCACATGGACACTAACGGTAACAATCTCTCACTAAAGGCCAATATGACCAAAGTAACTATGGGAGAAAAATAAAGAATGATAAAGATTATCTGAGTGTAAGTATACAAACTATACCTCCCACCTGATGGGCATGTTACACAGTATACAAGTGACTATGTAAGATCATGAATTAAGTAACCTCCATCAAGTGACAACGGTGTCGAAAGCTATCTTGTGGTAGAGCTTTAGTCAAAGCATCTGCAACATTATCTCGAGTGTGAACCTTCTCAAGAATAATGCGCTCAGTGGCTAAGCAATCTCTAATGAAGTGATACCTCACCTCAATGTGCTTGGTCTTTGCATGATAGACTGGATTCTTAACCGAAGCAATGGCACTCTAACTATCACTGAGCAAACAAGGTAGATGCTGAGGTAAACACATATCACAAGCAAGATGGGAAAGCCACAATGCTTCCTTACATGCCTCACTTGTTGCAACATACTCTACTTTTGTGGTGGAAACAACTATACCTTCTTGAAGATGATATCTCCAAGAGATAGCACCTCCAGCAAAATGAAAAATGTACCCTGATGTAGATTTATGATTGTCTACACAACCAGCATAGTTAGAACTTGTGTAACCAATAATGGATGCTTTCCCTCTACCTAAGCATAGGCACTTGTCCTTAGTGCCACTCAAATATCTTAAAATCATCTTGACCACTTCCCAATGTTTCTTGCCAGGATTAGGCATATATTTGCTCACAACTCCCACTGTAAATGCAATGTCTAGTCTCGTAGCTACCATAGCGTAGATGAGACTACCAACAGGAGACTGATAGGGAATTTTGGTCATGAATTCCTTTTCCTCATCTGGTTGGGGGCAATCATCCTTGCTCAATCTCACATATTTGGGTAAATGTTTACTTAATGCCTTTCCACCCTACATATTGAATCGATGAAGTACTTTGGATATGTACTCACTTTGAGACAAGTATATGCATCTTTTACTCCTATCACGAGTAATGTGCATGCCAAGAATATGTTTGGCATCCCCCAAATCCTTCATATCAAATGTCTGACTCAACTTCTTTTTGAGAATTGACAAATCATAAGAGGACTTCCCAGCAATCAACATATCATCGACATAAAGTATCAAGCATATCAAGCTACCATCTGAGCATCTCTTTGTGTAGAGACAATGATCCTCATTGCTTCGAGAATAGCCTTGAGACTTCATAAAAGCATCAAAGTTTTGGGACCATTGTCTAGGGGACTGTTTAAGTCCATACAAGCTCTTCTTAAGCTTACAAACTAGACTTTGCTTGCCAGGAACTACATAACCTCTGGTTGTTCCATATAGATCTCATTTGTAAGATCTCCATGCAAGAAAGTAGTTTTCACATCCATTTGGACTAGCTCTAAGTCCTCCATTGCAAGGAACCCAAGCAACATGTGGAGGATAGCCATCTTGACCACTGGAGAGAAGATTTCTTCGAAATCAACACCATGTTGTTGCTTAAAACCCTTTGCAACAAATCGTGCTTTATACTTTGGAGAAGCACTATCTGATGTGAATTTTAGCTTATATACCCATTTACATGGTAAAGCTTTCTTGCCCTTTGGAAAAGGTACTAAATCCCAAGTACCATTCTTACGAATAGGATCCAACTCACTCTTCATGTCATGCTCCCACTTGACATGATCCTCTGTCTGCATAGCCTCTTTGTAGCAAGAAGGCTCACTCGGATTTGTTAGCATAAAAAATATAAACCTGGAACATATCTATCAGGTGGATGTGAGACATGTGCAAAACTTCTCAATGATTGTTGAATAAGAACATGTGCAAACTGATTTGAATGGACATTCTCTTGAACATCCCTATGTGCAGCATTTTTATGCATGCTAATTGGAGGACTAGTATCCTCAAACACCACTCTTCTCACTTCAACCTCTTTAATGGGTTGTTTATGCATCTTAGACTCATTGAAAATGACATCAGTACTTCTGATCATTGACCGAGTTTCAGGATCCCATAAGCAATATCCAAATTGTCCTTCTCGACCATATCCAAAAAAAATGCATTTCTTTGACTTATGGTCCAACTTTTGTCTAAGGTTCTTGGGTATATGAACATAGGCTTCACACCCAAAAACTCAAAGATGATCATAATATGGTGGCTTCCCTATCCACAACTCTTGTGCCACTTTCAGACCTTTGGTAGTACTAGGTGAAAGGTTAATCACATGAACTGCAGTCAATACTACTTCTACCCAAAAACCTTATGAGAGGTCTGCATGATGCAACATAGAGACTACTCTATCTTGAATAGTTCTATTCATCCTCTCAGCTACATCATTCTATACTGGGGTATAAGGAGCTGTAAACTCTCTACGAGTCCCTCTAGACTGATAGAAAAGGTTGAATTCATGTGAGGTATACTCACCCCGTTATCTGAATGTAAAGCCTTAAGCTTAGTTTTTTTTTTAGTCTCAACTGAAGCAAGACACTTTTTGAAAGTAGGGAATACCTCATCCTTCGATTTGATAGGATATACCCAAAACTTTCTAGTAGCATCATCTATGAAAGTGAAAGTAAAGAGAACCACCTAAGGACCTAGTGGGCATAGGACCACACACATCTATATGAACGAGATCTAAAGGCTGAATTGAAGAGTCAATGTGCATTCTATGCACATTTTTGGTTTGCTTTCCATATTGAGAATGCTCACAAAATGAAAAACCGAAGAAAGATGACACAGGTAACTAGCCATAACAAGAAAGATTTTCCATTCCACTATGAGATATATGGCCCGAACATTCATGCCAAATACAAGCCATAGGGTGTTCAGTAATAGCTAACAAGTGTTCTTTCTATGATACAAATAAAGGATAAAGTGAGCCAACTTTGCTTCCTTTTGTAATAACCATATTGCTCTTTGATATGCGAAAGGACCAAGCATAGAAGATCACTTTGTAACCAAGGTCATCAAGTTGATCAACTGACATCAAACTGTTCAATAATTGAGGTACATGGTGCACATTATGCATAGTAAATTTTGAACCATCAATGAGCTGCACAAACACATGTCCAATCCCCACAACATCACACTGGTAAGAGTCACCAAGTCTCATGGTACCAAGAGACTTTGCTGCATAATTAGAGAACCATTCTCTGTGTGGTGTCACATGGAAAGAAGCACCAGAACCTAGCAACCACGTGGAAAGAGAATCAACCATAAGAGCCTCAGTTGGCACAGTACCATCAAGTGCCAACACATCAGCATCATCAGAAATAACATTAATTTGTTCAATCTTCACAGTCGAAGTAGATGGTGTAGGTAACTATTTAACATGCCCATCAACAATTTGTCCTTTACCTTTAGCATTCTTTAATGCATAACAGTCTTTCTTCATGTGTCCTTTCTTATGACAATAATGGCATTCGATATCCCTCTTCCTTGATTTACTTCTACTCTTATTCCGTTGACCATTCTTTTATTTGTTCTTGCTCCTCCCACGTTGCTGATTCTTTCCTTGGTAAGAATCACAAAAATTATATGCATCTCCACTCTGAGTGCCAACCATAGATTTTCTTCGAATATCCTCACTCAAGAGTGCTCCACATATGTCATCATAGATGAGTTTACCATGAGGTGCACTATTGCCAATAACTATGCAAAACGGATCCCATGATGATGGCAAGGTGTAATAACACCAATATTGCTTTCATTTCATTATCCATGTCCATTTTTTGAGCCTGTAACTAGGAGAATATACGATCAAACTCATTTAGATGAGCGCAACACTATCTGTGTCCTTCATACGAAGGTCATATAGTTTTCTCATCAGATACACTTTATTTGGTGTCGTCTCTTTTTCATATGTATTGCATAACTCCTTCCAAAGATCCTCTGCACTTTCACAGTCTAATACTGTAAAGTAAACATTATCTCCAAGGTGCAAGCGAATGGTAAACCTAGCCATTTCATCTAACTCATGCCAATCATCTTCATCCATGTCAGCAAGCTTCTTTGAAATTCCATTTATTGGCTTCCATTTCCTCCTTTGAATTAGCACATCTTTAATATGATTCTTCCATAGAGCAAAGTTTATGCCATCAAAGTTTTGGATCTCAAAATGGTCTTTGCCCTGTAAGTTATAGCTCCTCCTCGAAACACTGGCACTAGACCCTGATCTAGTAGAAGTGCTTGAGACCTCTGATGCTATGATGGTGGAGAACTAAATGGAATGATAATGGAGCTAGAAGAGTCCAAACACCAATGAATAAGTGTGTCAAGGAGTAAATCGACCACTGTATAGTTGACTAAACTAGAAATTTGGAGAAACTTTGTTAGAGTATCCTCTGCAAAATGAGCATATGGCCAGTGTCAAAATATCATAAAACTCCAAGTACTAACATATTTACCTACATAGTGATCAGAGACTCCACTCCATATAATTAGTTACCCAATAGAAACCAATTAGGCTTATCGAGCACCTATGAGCAACTATCATACATCTCCTATGGCGAGGTTGGGTAAGTCTTCCACCTACATCACCGAAGAGACCCCAAGATCTGGGTGTCTCCTAGTTAAGAAAACCTCACCATGACTCTCTTTATCAAACGTAAAAGGCTTTATGCAAAAAATGTAACGGTTATATCAATGACCACATGGACGTACATAAGCAGTATCCACAAAAGTGTACATGGTGTGTATGTTCTCAATATATGTAGTAAAATGACACTAAAAGGCTGAATGCACAGCCTAAAACTAGCCAACAATACTTGCAAGTGTCTATCACCTCTGATGTTTTAGGCTCAAAAAACTTGCATAAATTTGTAGCAGCTACTCCCACCAAAACCAAAAACTTTCGAGAAACCTGTAGTTTTACGAGCATGGCTGAAAACACAGCCCCAAAGGTTCATATTGATTGTCAAAGAAGTACAAAGAACACTCTTCTTGATGTTCTTGGACCTGTGTGAAGAGAACTATGTGTGAAAGTACTCCAAAATGGCTCCATAAAACACCCCAAAAATGCTTCAAAAATAGGCTTTGAAAGCAAAGAATGAAGCTTTGAGGGACCACAACATGTTCAAGGTAATGTTAACCTTAGTCTTTCCCCTTCTTCAGACACCACAAGAGTGTAGCTTAGTGGCAAGAGATTGACACGGTTAAGCGAGCTCCAAGGGGAACAGTACTGGTATGGGTGACCTCCTGGGAAGTATCGGAAATAGGATAGTTTAGGACCATATTGAAGTGGATTTTTGTCAATGAACATGTTTATTAATCAAAACATCCTTTTTTATCATTGTGTTGGATTCGAATTTTTGTTTTAATGGTATAAGATTTGTACTATAAGTTGAAATGTTTTTATGATACATGAAATGATTGTGTGGATTTTAATATAAAGTGATTATGATGGATTTTGATATGAAGTGATTAGGATGGATTTATGATTGATGTAGATTAAAATGTTATGATATGGATTACGTTTATTATCTATATATTTATCTATGTATCTATCGATCAATTAATTGATATATTTATATAACTATCCATATATCCATCATTCTATTTATTTATCTATTTATAGAGAGTGTGTGTGTGTGTTAGTTAGTTAGTAAGTTAGTTATTTAGTATAATCTATCTCTCTTTTATCTACCTATTTATCTATTTATCTATCTATCTAATTATTTGTCAATGATGTGGATTCAATTGACTTATGTGGATTGAATGATTACAATGATGTGGATTCAATTCAATTATGTGAATTGAATGATGTCGATGATGTGGATTGAATGATGTGAATGATGTGGATTGAATGATGTGAATGATGTGGATTGAATAATGTGAATGATGTGGATAAATTAAATGAAGATTTAAAAGTACTATTTTCTTTTTGTAGATTAGAAGTAAAACATGGAAAGAATGCGAGATGTGAATAATGACCTTGATGATGTTGAATCAAAATGGATTTTAAATGAAAAGAATGCTCAATTTGCGCAATCAGGGTTAAGATTTTTATTTCAACAAGAATTAGAACCAGAGGGTTTAGAAGGAGAACCATTAGCAATCAAAGAAGTTAAAAAGCTATGTCTGAATCATTTTCTTTGTGATGTCCTCTTTTGAGTTATAGAGAGAGCAAAAGGGATAGCACCAGTGAAGATTTTTTACTTCCATATAAATTTTACTTTTGCACTTTGTTAAATTAACAATCCTTACCAAACAATAATCAAATCATGCTATATTTCATTCAAAAAGTTTTTGTACAAGATATCCTTCACCAATGTGTAGATGAATACGATCACCCAAAGAAGTAGGTATAGGTTTGGTCCATCCTCAAAATCATGTAGAATTTTGTAACCAAGGAAATGAAGGCCCTCTTCCTCAAAAGCGGCCATATATTCATCTACTCGAAGAATATAACCTTATTCATGGTTTATCATCACAAGGAACAGAGTTATATAGTGAAAGATTAACATTTCTAGGTTTACATAGAATGATTGATGATCATTAGAAGAGAATTGATGATTTAGAAAATCAATTGAAAATATTACAAATATCTATGGATGCATATGAGAATAGATATGGAAGACAATCAGAGGAATCATCATCTTTAGATCGGTTCACTACCAATGACTTACTACATCGGAAAATACCGAATAACCACTTTCTTTAATATTTAGAATCATCTTTTATAATAAAGACATCCTAATCTATTATAGGTACCATTTCATCTATTTCTTCCATGTATGAACCATCATTGTTGTCTACATCTAATTCATGATCACTCTATGAATCATTTGCTAAACTTTCATGAGTTTGAATTTTTTTTTTGGTGTTGTTGTGGAGAATATCTTGGTTGGAGCATGTAACAAATCCATATTACAAAAAACATATACTAAAGCATTGGCACATTATATTCTTGAATGATTTCTTTGTTTTGAATGAATAAAATTATATGCACTCCCATTACGTTCACAACTACCACTTGAAGCTATTATTGAAAGCACTCTCATAGCTATGTGTTGCAACTCCACTAAGGAGGTGGATGATTTTGAATTGCTTCAATGTGCCATAGATCTCCAAAACTTTGTTCTTGATTTACATAAGCTATCCTCTGATGGAATGCATCTTGACCATCTATGCTTAGAAGTAATAATTGACATGTGGTTTTCAAATTTGCCATGACTTATGTTCGATGCTTGATCATTCAGTTGAAATGTTGGATCCAAGTTGAACATTGTTCCATGTAAATGAGTATACATTTGCATCCATTGTTTTTCTACTAATGATACGATCTCTATTTTTTCTCATGATAAGAAATGATTGAAGTCTTTCACTTTCTGAATAACTTCTGACATAAACCAATAAATTTTTCCTATCACAAGCTTATCGATATCAACAATTTGTAAAATTTCCACAAAAGGTTTATTGATAGCAACATTTTTTTCAGGATTATGCCAAATTTATGTGACTGCATCAAAGAGATACACTTTGAAGCCACGACTCGATAAGAAGGATACTTCTCTAGCCATGCTTCCCATCTTTGATCCACAATCATTTCTATAGTGTTGGCCTGACTTCCAATAATCCATTGGTCACAATATAACTTGTTGCGAATTGTGTATCCCAAAAGATATGAAAGTGCTTTATTGGGAGATTTTGAACAAAATGAAAACTAATGCTCTCGATAAATTTAACCACATGATTTGTAGCTAATATACTTTGATTGATAAAAGATAATCTACCTATATCTTTCAAAAGTAGATTTAGTGTGTGAGATGCACATGGAACCCAAGTAGTGCCTTCATACTTGTCTTGTATCACAATTCTCACACTTAGAAAATCAGATGCATTATGATTCACTATCATAGTGATATTCTTCAAACTTCCCACACAAGCTATAGCATGTTCATATATCTTTACAAGGAAAGCTGAACTTTCTCCTTAAAAGAAGTATCAACTACCTCCAAAAACATGCTTCCCTATGGACATAACACCATGACATTAATCAATGGATTCTTCTGACAACTTGTCCATTCATATAGTGATATTGTGCATCCATACATGGGTATATAATATAGCACTGTTCATTTTAAGATAGCTTCAATTGTTATCACTTATGGAATGTTGAATTTCGGAGTTTATTTTATTGAGGTTTTAATGTTCCTATGTTTTGATATAGCAATTGAAGGTTCATGAGGGCATGGATTTATTCAGATGTATCTAGACACAAATAAGAGAAAATATATTTTCCATATATATTTAAAATAAAAGACCAACATAGAGGGTTCTTTCTAGAAAGTCATAAAAATAGTGGTTGAGATAAGGATTGTTGTAGAACGTGACTTTTGTAAATAAAATCTAAGGCTCTTCGTAAAATTGAGCAACTTTTTACTCACATGCCTATTTTTCAAAGCATCCACCCTCATTTTAACCTCTATATTTGGATGTAATATAACACTATAAATACATGCACTCTGGAGACTTGTCATGCTTGGGGGGAGATTGCATCAAACATTGTGTAATGTCTCATGTATTGCACATCTCTGTTTCTGTATGTTTCCAGATTTCATACTCTTTGTGCATGTGTATTTGTAAGATCGTGCAACATCAGTACTGTTCTTCCATTTATCTACATATTATGTTCCCATTTTATTCTAATCTTTCATGGTGAATCCCTTTCATTTAGTTGACATCAAATCATCTTTAAAAATTGGATTACAAGTAACATTGAAAGGAATTCCACATGCGAACAATGCCTGAGTCCATTTAAGATGAAGGTCAAGCAAATCTTGCTTTTTTAAAGCTACATGTATTGTGTTTTGTGATTTATTACGAGAACTATTAGGTGATACATGACTAGATTCACTCGCTCCACTCTTTCTTGACATAGTTGAACAAAGCAAAGTACATATATCCTAATTATTCTCGAAAATAGTATGTGATACTTGAGTAGATGTATGCGAGCTTCTTATGGTGTCATTGATACATCCACTCTTTCTTGCTCTACACTTTGACTACTACAAAAGTATTGTGAACTACTCATGCTTTTAAATATTTTTGATGTGATACCTTGAGATTTACATTTGTTTGCATAACTTGCAGAATGTACCCATATATCACTATTTGGATTAAAGCATCTTGCAACATTTTTGCATGTGCTAAAAGATGCTCTTTTATCTGAGTTGCATTTCCTACAGAGCGATGTCCACAACGTTTGCATCGTATTGTGCGAATTGTTTTACCCTCTTGATGAATAGTCACATATGAGCATTCATTTCCCTTCCCCATAATGCTTGCTTCAATCAATAATTTTTATCTACAAAAATGAAAACATAAATGTATATCAAATATACTATACATTCCATAAAATATATATCTTAAAATATATTAAAAACTATTCTCTCTTAAAGTTTTAAACATATAATCTATTTATTTATCTACCTATCTGTTTATATTTCTACCTCTTCATATAATCAATTTTTAATCAATGTTGTAAATCAAACAATCACAATAAAGTTTAAATCACTATGGTTTTTAACTCACAATAATACACATACATACACATGCACATACTATTATGAAATAAGAATCAATGTTGAAGCAAACAATCACAATAGTTTTTAACTCACAATCATACACATGTATACACATACACATACACATCACATACTATTGTGAAGTAAGAATCAATGTTGAGTCACACAATCACAATAGATTTGAACTCAATCATACATGCACATAACCATACACATACCACTGTGAAGTAAGAATCAGTGTTGAGTTAGACAATCATAATAGATTTTAACTCACATCATACATGCACATACACATACTATTGTGAAGTAGGAATCAATATTGAATCAGATAATCACAATAGATTTTAACTCACAATCATACATGCACATACACATACACATACACATACTATTGTGAAGTAAGAATCAATGTTGAGTTAGAAAATATACACACATAGACATACACACTATTGTGAAGTAAGAATTAATATTGAATCAAAAAATCACAGTAAATTTTAACTCACAATCATACATGCACATGCACATACACATATTATTGTAAAGTAAAAATAAATGTTGAGTTAGACAATCATAATAAATTTTAACTCACCATCATACATGCACATACACATACACATAATATTGTGAAGTAAAAATCAATGTTGAGCAAGACAATTGTAATAGATTTTAACTCACAATCATACACATACTATTGTCAAGTAAGAATCAATGTTGAGTCATACAATCACAATAAATTTTAACTCACAATCATACACATACATGCACACACACATACTATTATGAAGTAAGAATCAATGTTGAGATAGACAATCACAATAGATTTTATCTCACAATCATACATGCACATACACATAAACATACTACGGTGAAGTCAGAATCAATGTTGAGTAAGACAATCTCACAATCATACACCTACATACACATACACATACTATTGTGAAGTTAGAATCAATGTTGAATAAGATAATCACAATTGATTTTCAAGCATGTTATGTGAGTGGTGTGTCAAGACGATGTCGCATAAAGCGCTTCACTCAATTGGATGATGAATTTCTTGGATCCCTTTGCGACTCAAGAGATTTGAGAAGGTGTTGATAAGTCTACAAGAGAAAGTCATCTAGTGACCTAGAAAGCTCTGCTCGATTTATCGACACCTTGTCAACCCTTGAATTATAAAAAAGAAGCTAAAACCTTTCTAACACATCCCAATATTTTTAATTCACAATCATACATGCACATACACATACACATACTATTATGAAGTAAGAATCAATGTTGAGTTAGAAAATCTCAATAGATTTTAACTCACAATCATACACATACATACACATACACATACTATTGTGAAGTAAGAATCAATGTTGATTCAATCAATCACAAATAAATTGTAACTCACAATCATAGGCACATGTACACATACACATACTATTGTGAGGTAAGACTCAATGTTGAGTCAAACAATAACAATAGTTTTTAACTCACAATTTTAAACATGTAAGTCTATATAAATTCTCTTTACGTTTATAATCCTAAAATACTAAAAAAATTAAAAGAGTTTATACCTTGTTTTTTGTATGACATTGTAAATTTACAAAAATCCTAATTGTACAAGAGAGAATTTTTGTGCATATTTCTTCTTGGGCATTTTTCTTTCATTTCCTTCTTCGTTTTGAGCTTTGATGGTGTTCATGGAGTATCCCTACCGCAATCTACCAATTGTAAGTGTTTTCTCATGTTTAGAGACTTGTTTCTTGTCATTTGACTATGTATGTAGACTAATCTCTCTTCAAGTGTTGTTCTTTGAGCTTCATAGCTTGAATAGGGTAATCATACTTGGATTGAAAATAAAGTTAACTTCTACCATTAGAAGCCGGTTTGCTTTATGCTACGGGGTCTACAATAACAGGTTTATGCATATCTAGGGTGTCAAGCATTGGATGGTAGCTACGCACATCTTTTGCTACTTGAGTGGTACTTTTCTACTTGGGATGTTTCATCCTAAGGGGGCATCCTTCTGCTAGATTCACATACTTTTTCTGAATCAGATTGAACTAGTTTCTATGAAACTCGTGTCCACAAGTGATTGCTACTTCATGCTTGGTAGCTCATGCATATCTTTTTTTAAGCAAGAAGAAACCTATTGTGCCCACTTCTAGTTACGAGGCTAAGTATAGGCCAACTTTCATAGCTACTATGACTATAGATGCCGTTGGATGATTTGGGTGTGAGTCAGTCTTTTGCCACCACCATCTTTGGTGGAAATTGGATCACATTGGCAATCGCAAGGAACCCTATACTCCATGCTTGCACAAAGAACATTGAGGAGCAGTATCATTAGGTCAAGGAGAGAAGTGATTGCTACTTCATGCTTGGTAGCTCATGCATATCTTTTTTTAAGCAAGAAGAAACCTATTGTGCCCACTTCTAGTTACGAGGCTAAGTATAGGCCAACTTTCATAGCTACTATGACTATAGATGCCGTTGGATGATTTGGGTGTGAGTCAGTCTTTTCACAAGGGCTTTATGTAGGGAGAAGCTCAAATCTTTTCACAAAGCTTTGGGTTTTCTTCCTTTTGTGTATTCACTTCATTCCACATATCTTGGCACTTCCTTATACATGAGTGCCAACTCCTTGTTTGGGGCTTTGTTAATATCTTTTAGTAGTGATGTGTGTAAACACATTTAGGATTGTTGTGGCATTTCTTTTCCTCTTTAAGAGATTTTTTTCCCTCAACCTATATACACACTTATAACCCTAACATGCTACTTATCTCTATACATTCAATTAGTAATACACTTTATGTTGTACTCCAAGATTCTTCTTCTTCCTCATGCTATTTGGATGCTTCCATAGTCCTCCAACTCCAACATTGACACCTCAAGAGGACCATTAACATATAGTAACCCCAAAGTCCTTTCAACATAAGAGGAGAACCTAGTTTTGTCTCAACAACTTTTAATTATATTAAATTCAAAAAAATACAAGAGGAGTTAAGAAGAAGTATAAAGTAGTTCATAAAACTATGAATTTCTTTGTGTGGGACCTATATTGTTTTCATTTTATTGTCTTGGATGAGAAATGTCATAGAGTGGTACAAACAAGCATGTTCGTACTTGATTTTCTTTCCAAGTAAATGTAGAGAGCCTTCTATCAATGGATCTTTGAGTTTTCCTCAAAGCTATAACACACATGTACTCCATGCTTTCAATAGCATTTTCTTAAGCGAGCAAGAGTTTAGCTCTAATTGCTCTAATCTCATTCATAGAATTCTAGAATCTTGGGAGAACATAAAAATTTACATTGATTTGACTATCTACGAATGGCTTGACATAAGCAAAATGAGCATTTAAAACAACTCTTCCATTCCCCTCAATTTGCAATACTTTAAAATCACCCATAAGATTTTGTAAAATGGTTATTATTTTTGGAATGATAGAACATGATTGAACAAAAATCTCAAGGACATTGTGCTCTTGACTTTGTCTTTAACTAATGGAGAGGTGCCTATTTTTGAGATATCAAGCTCAACATGTGATGATCCATGATAACATGTATCATTTTTTCATTTCTCTGACATGTATAGTGGTCATGCCGGTATACGGCAGGGACACTTCATTGAGCTTTATTAGATTTCTCTACCGAGAGTGATGGCACATTTGTTTATTGCCGGCTCACTCATTCATGGATATTAGGTTTTTCCTTATGTACTGGTCTTTATATATTGCACTTGTTGCATTCTTGTTTTTTAGGTCATTCTTGTACATTCCTTTTATGTAATAGAAGAAGAAGAAGAAGATCATTCTTCCTTGCCTCAATCTGTGTGTGTGATTCTCCTTGATTGTGAGATTGTGTGTGTGAGCTCTCTTCCTTATCTCCTTCCTTGTGACATGGTATCAGAGCCAGTGTGGTTGTAGAGAACTAGTGGAGAAGGCCGATGGTAAAGAGTACGTGAGAAAGCGTGGAGAAAACGCAATTCACAAACGACCTCAGATTGCTACGAAAATTCACTATGACCTCGACCTCCGTTTTGAGCCCACAAGGTGGGACCCACAAAATATCCAAGTCAGTTTGCAAAATTGTAACTTGCTTCGTGTTCTGCAACACTCATATATTCCAGATCAAGAATTTCAAGCGAATTGATGTATTGTTGATACACAAAAACTATGTTTTTCTAAGACCAAACTATCGCGTCATAATGCGACAGTGTTCAAGCAGAGATGCTGCTTGTGGTGTTTTGCAATGTTGTGAATAACTGCAAAAATGGCAAACACAGATGGAATGAGTAAGCTTATGAGCAATAAGCTGGAAAAGAAGAACTTCCATGCTTGGAGATTCAGGATGACGAATTTCTTGATGGGAAAAGGCTACTGGAAGTACATTGAAGGAGAGAACGAAAATGCTCCGCAGTTACTAGAGAGAAATCGAACTACAGACCAGTTAAGAGCATATGAAGAATGGGATCAAGGAGCAAGAAAGGTAATGTATTGGCTATATGTTAGCATACAAGATAGCATGTGTTGGGTTTTGAGGGTTGCTCACAATTTCTCTTATGCAATGGAACCCTCTAGTTCTCATAAAAATAGCATTTTCTTGTATTTAGGAGTTGGGCCCATATGAACACTCTCCTAAGCCCTTTTTGATATTTTGCTTAGGCTATGGTATTGAAGCCTCCTCAATAAAAGACCTTTTTGCACACATATATAAAATCCCACGGAGAAGAATTCCCCATGCCTTTATTTCCTTGGAGTGGGTTGTTAGAAGGAATATTTGCAAGATTTAGAAAGATATGAGCACATGTTCCCTTTTTTACTTTTCAAAAGGAACACATGGGGAATTGTGCTTAACCTATATATGAAGCTCATTTTTGTAAAGAAGGGAGCTTTTGGTTCGAAGTGCTCTCATGTACATATCTTTTGAATGGAATAACTCTCTTTTCTCTTAAGGCTTTGTGCATATATGTATTTAATCTTAGAGTGTGAGAGAGTGAGGTGTGTGTGCATGTTTGTGTTTCCTATGTGTGTAGGTAGAATGTTGCAACTTTCTTGTATTTTACATATGTGACTAGGATCCTTGACTCCCTTCTCTCCATGTTTTCAAGCATGTGGCATAGTTGCGGGCTGATGGCCAATGGCTTGAACATGTTGGAGGTTGGGGTGGATAAAAGGAGAGTCATTCTTGAGCATTCCTTCTTGCTTCCACGCAAGGTGGTGAGGGTTTTGGCTTCCCAAGGGCATAATACAATAACAAATTTGGCACTGTTGTTGGGGAGAACGGCCTTTCATCACTTGGAGTGTTCAAGAACATGTGGTAATATATTGATTTGAACATTTTTCTGCCTATACACCTAGGTTATGTGTGTTGGCATGACACTTTCACCCTTCCATTAGACCATTAGCTCCCCATTTTCTTGTTTTTAGTAGTATAGTTTTAGTTCATGTTGGTTTGTTGCACAAAAAGACCCATTAACCCCCTTATCTCTCTCAGTCCCTCACATATACACCTCCACTCACGTCCACCTTTGGCATCACCATCCACCTTTGTCATATCTCTTTGAGTGTTTGCCTTGAAAAGGAGGGTGGGTTGAACTCTTTCTAATCCCTCCCTCTCTTCATTTTCATGAAAATCCAAAAACAAAAAAAAATAGGTCTCTAATGTAAGGAGATTTATACCCATGAAATTTCTCTCACCATGTGTTTGGATGTTTCTATCTTAAATGAGGTGGTACAATTCAAAATATGTTGGGGGAGGAAAGGCTTTGGATTCCCTTTTCTCTTTGTTCTTGGGTGTGGAGGCATTTTCCTTTGTTTCTCCCCCTCACATCCTTTATGACTGACACTTGATATTTGATAAGAATGGCTGTGCACAAATTTGGAGGGGGAAGTGGCACTAATGTGCTCTCTCTTTTCGAATTCGTGAGTAATGCTCGAGTCTCTCCTCTGGCTTCATTTACACAAATTCATGGGTCCCGGTGTTGGCAGGAGTCTTTACTCCTCCATTCTCTCATCTTGCTGGACTGAAGTGGTTGGCATACAATGCCCTTTTCCTCTCTCATTCGAGGTGTGGCACAGGCATGTGAGGGAGTCGAGCGCCTTGAGATCCCCCTTTTCCCCTTCCTCTCTCAGGGTTGAGCTCCACTGAGCTCCCCCTGCTGCGCGCGTTCTCCTCAAAGGCAAATATTCATCCCATTTGGATATGAGCAGAGCTTCTCCTTCTCCCCTACCCTTCTTCTTCTCTAGTCCGAAGACTCTTACACGGGGCTATTCAAGGGTTGAGACCTTGTGTATGCAAGCTTGGAGCTCCCCTCATTGGGGTCGTATTTTGCTTCTTCCATGTCGTGGAGAAGGCAGAACTGATGCTTCCTCACACAGGGTTTCCCATCCAACTAGGCATGCAGCCACCCTTGATGTGTGGAGACCAAGAAGTTTCCACCCCGCGTGCTAGAAGCTGATAGCTCAATAACATCTCCGTCTTCTCAGTAATGGTGAAGCTCTACTCAAGCAGACGTTCCCCTTTCTTTGTTCTGTAGGTGTTGTTTTGGAAGCTCATTGCTTCTCTAAAAGGAAGGACTTCAAAAGTTGAAGTATATTCCACAAGTGGCAAGCTCCTTCTTGAGGATGGTTGACATTTTCTGATTTGGATGAGAGTTAAAGCTTGGATGTCCCTGTTGCATAACCTAATGTCTCGTTATGTTCCTCTAATTTGATCATACATGTGTTGAGCACATGCTCTGTCCATTTGAGAAGTTGTCCACAACCCTCTCCTGTTGACAAAACATAGATTTGGGGAAGATTGGCAAAGACTCTACATGTGGTGAAGTTTCACTTCAAGTGCCACACAGGCTTATCAATAGGGCCAACCACTCAAGGTCTCATGTAGATCTTCAATTGGGTTGGTAGCGTATCATGCGCACTCCTATAACCTCTGCTATCAGGATTTTGCTCTACTTTTGTTTTCCCTATCTTTGTGTTGTGGCGGCTACATTTTGCATCTCCCATTGGCATTGCAAAGTCTTGCTCATGGTAAGTTTCTTTCATTGGTTAGAGAGGGAGCCTCAAGCTCTCCACATTTGGGGTTAAGCTTGGCTTTCCATCCTTGTTGCATTAATGTCAAGCCAGGAGGGGCCTCCATTAATGAATTTGACTTGGGACGTTGCTGGGGCTTTTTCGTTCTACTCGAATGGTGGAACTTTGTAGAGGATTAGGCCATGCCTTTTCATGTTGCTCGAGAGGTTCAAGGGAAGTTTTCCTTCTCCCTCCCTCTCTAGGGCGCCTTTCCCCCTTCTACCTCTTCTCTCTCACTGTAACACCCATCTGCTGCAAACTCTCATTGTCTGAGCTTAAGGGGCCTCCAAAATCTGCTATGGTATGACTACTCAGTAAATGCGTATGTAAGGCAGAATGTTTGATGAATGCACAAATGTTTCACTTTCTAATAAATACATGAGCTTACTACAATGACTGTAATTGTGGATTTTACTCTTCTCATGACAGTTGCATACTCACTAACTGATGTACATTACTCATGCATGATAAGGATCTTGCTCATATTTTATGGTATTCAGGGAGAATTGAAAGAGTTGGGTTATTAACCAAGAGTGGCACAATCCTTCTTTGTCTATGACTTAGGAACTTCGAAGCATAAAATTAATATACAAATATATACTCTGTGGGGCTTCCAATATTTCGATCACAGGTTTCAGACTTGTTCTCATCTCCGAATTAGTTATTTGGAAACCCTACATATTTGATGACCAAGTAACCGGGTGAAACTGATTTTTTATTTTTGGGATTCAAAAATGTATGTCTATGATTGCACTTCTTGACATGCCATTGCATGAAAACTTCAAGATTTCATCTATGATGTAGGTTTATGTCCTATTCGTCTTCTACTTGTCATCCAAGCAGGATTGGAATAGCTCTCTTGAAGGCAATATGTGTTAGTTGGTTCCAGTTCCGACCCTTTCGTCGTGCTAACATATCTCATTTGATACATGTGCTTATTGTTGATTCTTGAATTTACTATAATGGGTTTGCTCCCAAATGTCTATTGAGTTGCCCTACTTAAGGGGATTGGTTCCATTTTCTTAGACTTTCACCCCATGAAAAAGAGTGGCATTTTTGGTGTTGTCTACTTTGATATTCGATGGAAAAATCAGATGCATGGATATGTATTTGCATGCCCATTTTTATTGTTCTCTTTGGCTAAGTATAATCTTATATGTTTGATAAAAGGAATGTGATGGCCCTAGGTTTGGGAGAGGGTCCATACCTCTTACCATCAATTGGGGGCCAGGGCTCTGATTGGTGCTATATGTCTTGCAAGATTGTATGGCCTTTTCAGGTACATTATAGGAGCACAAGGACATGGGTTGTAACAAGTTATTACTAGTTTGATTGTGCTTGTCATTGATTGGGTTTTGGTTGACTGAACCTCGTTGGATGCATAGTTTGAAAAGAACTTTGTGTTTGCACTGATTGGAGGAATGAATGAATGTTTTGATATGATTACACACTATTTGTGTGACAACTCACCTGGTTTCTCACATCGCTCCTATGCTCATATGCACACATAACACACCGAATGAACAATAATGCATGATGCTTACGTATGAGCAGTCAACGGTCCACATCTGCTATGTTTCATTGCAAGTGGCCACACGCGCTGAACATATTATGTTTGCAAGACATTTTTGGCTTAGAAAGGAGTTGCATGGTAAGATCAAGGGTCACTTATTAACAATTGGCAACACTAAAGATTCTTTATGGTCTCTTGTCTGCCTGAAGATTAATTGGTTTCTCACCTTTAGTGACTACCTCTGTATTTGGGATTGTGTCCAGGAAGTTTATGACTCTCTTCCCCATTATAGTCACTCTTCATGGACAAAATAATGCCTTCTCTCATGGCCCTTAGAGTTAGAATGAGATGTTTGATCCCTTTAAGGTTCTAAATGTAAAAGTATTCGTGACTATGATCTTGAGGTTTACACAAGTTTTAATGAATAATTTGGAGCTTCTCCCTTGAGGACAACTTAATTCTTGGTGGCCAAGAATCCTTGAAATTCTAAAGATGCACTTCATGGCTTGGTGGGAAGATTCCAACTTTTCTTACTCTCCTGGAGATCCGCATCACTCTTGGGATGTCATATTGTGTCCATAGTGGTGTAAGCTATGGGACACAAGTGTTCAAGGTGGTGTTGTAAGGCCACCCTTGGCACACCTTGGGCTTAGAGGGTGACCCCCTTTTGCCCACTTCCATCCCATGCTCTGTTGATGTTTGATCTCCTTGAGTGTATGCATGTTTTCAAATATGTTTCTCACCTTCCTATGTTATTGTGCTAGGGCATGCACCACACTCCCTTGTGGTCTTTTGAAGGTTGTGGACTTAAGGTTATGTCCATAGACTTTGTCATCTATGCGTAGGTTTTGATGCACCACCAAGGGGAGATACACATGATGGGTGTTAAACGTTATAACGAAATGTTAAACGTTTAATCGTTACTTCTACTTCGGGTTCGAAGTACTTCAGGTTCAACCGATTTCAAACCTTCCTAACAGTATATGTTCTGCTTAACCACGTGGGTCCTTGGGAGTGGTAGGGGTCTGTTAGACAGAGGCCCTGTACTATTTTCCCAAACTCTCACACAATCAATAAATACTCCGTCACGTCTTAGCTCAGTACTGGTCTCTTAACACTGCTAACTACGCGGCTTACTGGGATGTTGAAATTTCCGGGCCGGATCTACTATAGCAGAAGAGCAGTAGTCCGGTTCTGACTTAACTACTAACTACTTTACTTCATTCGCCGAATTTTACTCAAGATGCACCTCTTCTTGACTTGGGTTTACACCGAACAACTAGACTCACAAGTATGCACTTGCGGTATATTAACTCAAACAACAGTCGACTCGTAACAGTCTTAGTAGTAATTCCAGCGCACACAGGCTCCTTGCCGATACGAGTCCTTCCTAGGATCGGAATCCTCAGAGAACGCAGACTATTGTATCGACTCAGTTACTCACCGAACATTAACAAGCCCACAGTGAGATTACTTCCAGGTTCTCTGCTTCGCCGAAGAACTAATAACAACACGTGGTACTTAACCATACTCAATCGACACACTTAAACCATCACCGAACAGACTCGTAACACACTGCAACTGTTCCGTAACTATGTATTAAGATGCGAACAGACGACTAGACAAAGCGCAGATAGATAGAACAGAGTAGAACAAAACGGAATAGAGCAGAACTACACACTCGACAAGATACTGCAGTTCCCAAATTGGGCGTTCTCACAGACAGAATAGAAGATACACTTAACAGAACAGAATCGAATAGAAAGACAAACTTAAACAAGACACTGCAAGTCTCGCAATGGGCGTGCTCTCTGCCATTCTTTTCTCATTTCCTTATATAGAAGATTGTTTTACAGTGGTGCGCGAATCTTTTGTTACTTGCGTGTTTCTCGAAAGGTTCTTTCTATTTAAGGCGCCTGTCCTAGTACAGTTGTCCTTATTCGGCGACCGTTTAACACTGGCACGCCCGGTGGACTCGAACCCGCAGGTTCCTATGTTTCGGCTACAAGACCTTCTATATACATATTCCGGGCGAGCCGAAATGTTCGGGTGATTTTCTTTTTAAGTGTTTCTAGCATCTGAACTAGGGTGGTTGGTTCTAATAACTGGGCTTCCGTTCTAACGGAGCTCAGGGTGATGGCTTGGGTTAACAAAATTTCGGCCTGGTTTTGTAGGAAGGCCTCCTGTAAGTAGAATTCGTTGGATAATGCAGCGTCGCGGGATGTCTTCATTTCGGTGACCTTCTGCTGCATATCCACGACCCTATCCTTCTGATTTTGGACTTGGTTCTCGAGACGCTCGATCATCTGGTTCTGGAACTCGATGGTTTTGTAATAAGCGTCGCGTTCTCGTCGAGCGTTGGCGAGATCTTTCTGGTTTTTAGCTTCCCGGGTTAATTGATGCCGGAGCATTCGGTTGACTTCATCCAGGCACTCCTGGGCTCGTCGTAACTCATCTTTGATTTGGTCAGTCTCTCTCTGTTGATCTTGATTTTTCTGGATAATTTCCTGTAGTTGAGCCTTCGTTTCTTCGACCAGATCTTCGAGTGAGGAGCTGATGTCGTCTTTTTCTTGGAGCGCGAGCTTTAATACCCGAATTTCTTAGTTGGCTTCGTTGAGAAGCTGGTCTTTGGCAGCCAGTTGCGCCAAGGCGTCGTCCCGTTGCTGTAGCACTGCTTGTTGTGCCGTAATTTGGCCTTGGAGATCGGCTACTTGGGTGTGTAAGTGATGGTTTTCGGTTTTGACTGCTTCGGCTTCTTCTTGGAGGGGGGTGATATCTGCTTCCAAGAGGTCTACCTTGTGCTGGAGGTCCTGTCTGATGGTATTGGCGACATCACTCAGCTGTGCGGGAAGTTGCTGGGAAAGGGAAATGAGCATATGGCCCATTGTGGCTAGTTCGGAGAATACCGGAATAGAGGGGAGGAGCAATGGGTGTTGCGGTTGTGCAGAGGTGTGGGTTTGAAGTTGGGGGGATGTCGGGGGCGAATAGTTGAGGGAAGACGAGGATTCTGGTTCCGGTGTGGGAATAGGGTTGACTGGGGGGGTCTGGGAGGGGCAGAATCGGGGTTTGTTACCTGATTGCTTGTTTGTTGTTTCTCGGTAGTGTGGTCAAGTGCGGATTCAACGACCTTCAATAATGTGTTAAGCGCATCCCTACCGGGGTGCTGCTCGTCTCGTTGAGGCTCAGAGGTTGCTTCGGTGGAGACTTTTTCGGTTTCGGTGCGATTTTGGTGGTCGTGGTTGTGATCGGCCGAGGATTCATTGTGGATGGAAGTGGCGGTATCGTGGAAAGTTTCGTCTTGGTCGTCGTTGCGGTTGTCCTGATTCTTGTCAGCAGATCTCTGTGCTTCACTTTCCGAAGAGCTGATGCGGATGCGCTTCGTGCGGAAGAGTTGGTTGATTTCTTCCTCTTCTTCTGCATCGTCATCGAGGGGTTGTACTGAATCTTCATGCCTGAGTATTGGACCTCGGGGTGGTGGTTGTGCGGCGAGGATGGTTGGGAAGAGGAAAGAGAGGATATGGGGAAGACGAGAGCGCGGGGTGGTTCCTTTATTTACCTGCTTCACTATGGCTACACACTCCTTATGGATTCTTTGGAAAAAGTATGAGGCGAAGTTGACGGGTTCGCGGGCTGCTAAATCTACGGCGGAGTAGAAAGGGCGAGAGATGCCGTAAGTGCGCTTTGTTGGAGTTAGACGTCTGCGGAAGCACGCGAACAGCACAAGGAAGAAGAAGAAGCTTGGAGCACAACACACAAGACTGAATGTATTACTAGAGAATGTTCAAAGATAAGTAGCCCATTAGGGCAATAGGCGTATATACAAGCTGGGGGAAAAAAACCTCCTAAAGAGGGAAAAAAGTGCCCCGGCGGTCCTAGAGTGTTCACACACATCACTACCTAAATATATCAACAAATCCCCCCTGGAAGTGATGCGGTGAACAAGGAGCTAGCACTCATGTATAAGGAAGTGCCGAGCTATGTGGAAATCACTCCACAAAAGGAAGTAAGCCTTTGCGGAAAGCTTCAAACTTCTCCCTAGGCAGAGCCTTCGTGAAAAGGTCTGCAATGTTCTCCTGCGTGGGCACATATGCCAAGCTGATCTCCCCAGCAGAGAACCTCTCCCTGACATAGTGATAATGCACCTCAATGTGCTTAGTGCGAGCATGGAACACAGGGTTCCTCGCAACTGCCAATGCGCTCTGACTGTCAGTGAAGATGGTGGTGGCAGAAGACTGGCCAACACCCAAATCAACCATAAGGCGTCTGAGCCACACACACTCAACAGTCGCTGTGAAAGCTGCCCTATACTCAGCCTCACAACTGGAAGTGGCCACAGTAGGCTGCTTCTTGCTCAACCAAGATATACATGAGCTACCAAGCATGAAGCAAAAACCACTGGTGGACACACGAGTGTCATAGCAACCAGCCCAATCTGAGTCAGAAAAAGCATGCAAATCTGGCGGTAGTGATCCCCCCTTGGGATAAAACAACCCAAGTAGCCGAGTACCACTCAAGTAGCGAAAGATGCGCTTAACCGCTTTCCAATGCGTGACTCCTGGGCAATGCATAAACCTGCTCATCTGTGAGACAGCAAACTGAATATCTGGCCGAGTAATGCATAAGTAAATCAAGCATCCAACGGCCTGCTGATAGAGAACAGCATCAAATGCATCTCCAGCATCATGAAGACTCAATCGTAAACCTGTCTCCATAGGAGTGGCAATAGGCTTACAGTCTTCAAGGCCAAAACGCTGCAATAATGTGTCAATATATTTCGTTTGACACAAAGCCATTCCACCATCAACTTGCATAAACTGAATGCCCAAATAGTGATGCAAATGCCCCAAATCAGACATCTCAAATGAGGCATGCAAATCAGCCTTGAAATCAGCAATATGCTTCTCAAGAGGACCAGTGAGCAGCATGTCGTCTACATAGACAACAATGATCAGAAGCACATCATTAGCACGCTTAACATATAAGGTGCTTTCAGTTGGACTGTTCTCAAAACCATGTGCAATCAGATAGGCATGTATTTTCTCATACCAAGCACGTGGTGCTTGCTTTAAACCATATAACGCCTTCTTTAACCTGCACACCTGGTTTTCATGCCCTTTCTGCACAAAGCCACGGGGCTGAAAAACATACACTTCTTCATGCAAGTCACCATTCAGAAATGCTGTTTTAATGTCCAATTGATGTACATTCCAACCATGATGGGCTACAAGTGCACAAATGCTCCGAACAGTAGTCATACGGCATGTAGGTGCAAAGGTCTCATCAAAATCAATGCCTCTTTCCTGCGCATAACCCTTTGCAACAAGCCTAGCCTTATACCTGTCAACTGTACCATCAGGTTTACGCTTCAGCTTGTATACCCACTTAGTGCCAATGGCCTTCTTGCCAGGAGGCAAGTCACATAAAGACCATGTACCATTCTTCATTATAGCATCATATTCAGATTGCATAGCAGCCATCCAATTTTCTGAATTTTGTGCTTCATCAAAAGAAACAGGCTCATTCTCATCACAGAGACTAGATGCAGCCATAGCATAGCAATCTGATGCAAAGGAGGTACTATGAGAGCCTGAACGAGTACGATATGACAAAGGTGCATCTAATTTGCTGTCACGCAAAGTCTGCACCAGCCATTTTGGCATAGTTTTTGCCTGTTCAATATCAGCTCTCTCATCAACAAGTGCATCATGTAAATCTGCATCAGAAATGGAATGATCTGCATCATCATATGAAACCTGCAAAGGTTGAGAAGTTGCCTCATTAGGACCAGCACTAGCCTGTCCACCTGTAAAAAGAGACATCAAAGTATCATACATGTCTTTGGAGCTAACAGATGTCTCCTTAGTACATGAAAGCAATGGCTGAATAGCATCTTCCACAAAGACAACATCACGGCTAACCATAATGCGTTTAGTCTGTGGATGATACAGACGATAGCCTTTACTTTCAGAACTGTACCCAACAAAAATACATTTTACTGCCTTATCATCCAATTTTCTGCGATGTTGTTCAGGCACTAATGCATATGCCAAACAACCAAAAACACGCAGATGAGCAACAGATGGCTTGTGGTCATGCCAAGCCTCATATGGAGTGATAGACTGCAACGCTTTAGTGGGACACCTGTTCAGTACATATGCTGCACACATGACAGCCTCAAGCCAGAAACTATGTGGTAAAGCCTGACTTTTGACCATGCACCTCGCCATCTCCATGAGTGACCTGTTCTTTCGTTCAGCAACTCCATTCTGTTGAGGTGTATACGGCACTGTACACTGGTGTTTTATCCCACGTTCAGCCAGAAATGCATTAAAATCTGAAGACATATATTCCCCCCCTCGATCAGAACGGAGGGTGCCCATTTTACATGCTGACAGATTTTCAGCCAAAACCAAAAACTGTTTGAAGCACATGAACACTTCGGACTTTGCTTTGAGTGGATATACCCATGCATGCCTGGAAAAATCATCAATGAAAGTCACGAAGTAAAGGTAATTTCCAAAAGAGGGTGTCTGCATAGGACCACATACATCACATGTACAAGCTGCAATTTCAGCGTAGCCCGAACTGAACCATCTTTTGGAAAGGAAGAACGCTGCATTTTGCCCAAAATACAGCCTTCACAGACATGTTTTCCAGGTGCCTCAAGTTTGGGCAAAGAGGACACCATTTTAGATTTCTGCAGGCGTAACAAACTAGCAAAATTCAGATGACCAAATCGTGCATGCCAAAGCTTTGCATCTGACATAGCCTGAGAATCATGAACTGCACATGCCGAATCATTCACAGATCTTTCATAGTCTATGAGCTTATACAGCCCACGACATAAAATGCCAGAAGCAATAATCACATCGCCATTTGAGAGATCATGGACTGTACACCTGTCATCAACGAATTTCACAACCAAGCCAATCTTGGCTAATGCAGAAACTGATAACAGGTTCTTTTTGATCCCTGGCACAAATAAAGCATCTGACAAAGTGAAAGAACTACCATCAGCAGTAGTCAGAATGATCTTACCAACTCCCATAACAGGATAAGAGGAGTTATTGGCGCATGTGACAGTATTCCCTGTAGGGGCAGGCTCAAGTGAAGAGAAGAAACTGCGCTGCGAGGTAATATGTTTGGTCGCCCCATTGTCAAAATACCAAACATCTGAGTCTACTACAGACATGCACTGATCATGAGAAGATGGGTCAAAACTGCAGACAGTAGTAAACGCCCATTCTTCTTCCTGCACAAGATTTGCAGACTCTGTTTTTGGTGTAGAGGCCTCTGCAACAACCATTCCAGCCTCTTTCTTCTTTGCCTCTTTAGCAGCCAGTTTTGGACAGTTCTTTATAATATGATCATTTCCTTTACAGTACTTGCAGAACAATTTCTGCTTTTCTGATTTCTTTTCATCTTTATCCTGGTTCTTCGATTGTGCAGCATTTGCAGATTTCTGCTTACTAGTAGAAGAGCTCCATTTTCCTTTGCCCTTCTGACTAGCCAGGAAAGCTTGATCCGCAACACGCATAATGGACCTGTTCTGCCTGGACTGATCTTCCTGCAACAGAACAGAGACTAATTCCTCAAATGACAAGGCATTCGGATTGCCTTTCATCATCAACCGAAGAGTAGAGGCAGAACTCTGATATGAATCAGGAAGACCATTCAGAATGGTCTGCACAAGTGAGCTATCTGGTATAACCTCATCAGCAGAAATCAATTGTTCCTTCAGGTCTTTGATCTTTGTAAGAAAACTGTCCATAGAATCACCTTCATTCATGTGCTCACTCTCCAACTGTTTTCGGAGGTAAGCAACACGAGCCTCATTCCTAGCCTGGTACAAAGTGGTAAGTGTATCCCAAGCATCCTTTGCTGTTCTGCAAGAGCGAATGTGAGGAATAATGGCACGTTTGACAGACAAGGCTATCAATGCATGTGCCTAGGCATCTCTGCCATCCCAACGAATCTGCTCTGCAGTGGGTGCAACAGAAACAGCAGCACGAACAGGAATCTGCGGAATATCATCTTCGACACCATCTTCATCAGCTCCAACACCTGTATTTGCAGTACCTGTCGTTACAGGTGTAACAGGACGTCTTTCAACACCCTGCACAATGTTCCACAATCCTTTTGCAACCAGTACATGTCGCATCATATAAGCCCATAATGGGTAGTTGGTACCATCCAACTTATCCTCAACAGCCAACATACGGAATACATCACTGCTTTCAGCCATGGCCGGTGACTAAAATACCTTGATGCAGAAAATTGACTGTATCTCAAAAAGTTGAACAGAACTGCCCAGACGAGTTCTGCTAGACCTGTAGCAGACTTCGAGACGCTTAAATTGGCGAACAGAAACTGGTATATACCTTTGACACAAAAGGACGCAATAGCCTGCACAAGCACTGCGATAGTGCGTTCGGAGGCCGAAACGAGCTCAGATCGCAATTTCGGCACCACACAGCAAAGCTATTTTGATCTCGGAAACACCCTGAGTATGCTCACCAAATTTCGTGCGAATCTGAGACTGCAAACGGAGGAGTGTCGACGGCGCCCTAGAAGAAGCGACGACCTGCTCTGATACCAATTGTTGGAGTTAGACGTCTGCGGAAGCACGCGAACAACACAAGGAAGAAGAAGAAGCTTGGAGCACAACACACAAGACTGAATGTATTACTAAAGAATGTTCAAAGATAAGTAGCCCATTAGGGCAATAGGCGTATATACAAGCCGGGGGAAAAAAACCTCCTAAAGAGGGAAAAAAGTGCCCCGGCGGTCCTAGAGTGTTCACACACATCACTACCTAAATATATCAACACGCTTCTGCAAGTTAAGGATGGCAACTAGGAATTGTAGGGCGGAGCGTTCGGGTTCGGGACGGCAGAGGATAGCGAACTCGTTTGAGGAAGAGCGGGGGAATAATTCTGTCATGCGGGCGAGGGGGATACTGGGGCCAGTTTCTCGGCCTTGCGGGGTGAGGCGGAAAGCTTCAGAGAAGGCGGGGAAGGTGATGACGGTTCTGGAGGGTAGCGAAGGGAAAACCCACTGGCGTTCGGTGGCAGGGGATTGGGCGATGGCAGAGATTATTTGTGCGAAGAAGGGATGGGCTTCCACTGAGTGCCAGGGCAACTCAACGAAGTTGGCCAACCCTCGGAAACGCAGGTATTCTCCTACCTCGGTAGGGATACCATCGCGGAAAGCAGTGTAGTTTGCGAGTGCTTCCATGGTGATTGCTAATATGGACTAGGGACAGGACTACAGAACACAAGTTCGCACAGATTACTAATACTTACTACAGTAGCGATTTTGACACTGTCGAAGGGGTTAAATAGGAACAATACGGTGGGGTGGGAAAGGGGTTGGGTATCATTGTGCAGTGCGGGAATGATATTTGTTTTCATGCAGGCGTGCGTATTCGAGTGACTGGTAAGGGGGCGGCGGGTACGAAAAGATGTCCTAAAATACGGCTATTTATAAAAGAAAGAAAGAAAAAAGGGGAAAGCTTAAACAAAACGCGGTCCACCGCCGAAAAATTTAATGCGGGCTAGGGGCGTGATGATATGGCCGCAGCTTCGACCCATTGATTACTTTCGGGAGTGGATTTCCGGTCAACGTAGTCAACCAAAAAGTTGCGGGACCGACTTGTTCTGAGATTTTGAAAGGGCCGAACCATCGAAGTTTAAACTTTCCGGCGACTCTATCCGACTTTGCGTTGTAGAAGAGTACGAGCTGTCCTACCGAAAAGATTGGAGTTTTCAAATATCGATCGTGTGTCTTGGCTTGCCTGAGTTGTACTTCGCGCATGGTCAAAAAGCTGAGCCATCGGTGCTCATCAAGTTCTCTGAGTGCATCCATTCGTGCTATCAGTGAATCTTCCGGTAGCATCTTCTGAGTGATTGCTACACGCAGGCTTGGGATGACTACTTCCATGGGTGCTATTGCTTCTAAGCCATACGCTAGTTTGAAAGGTGTCAAGCCTGTTGTTTCCTTATATGTAGTTCGGTATGCCCATAAGACTACAGGTAGTAATTGATCCCATCTTTCCGGTGCTTCCATGATTAGTTTCCGGAGGATATTCAGTAGTGATTTGTTTGTACTTTCGGCCAAACCATTGGCACGAGGGTAGTACGGCGAGCTGAGTTTGTGTGTCACCTGGAAGGATTGGGTGAGTACTTTCATTAATTGATTTACAAAGTGAGTACCTTGATCTGAGACAATTTCCAGTGGTAAGCCGAAACGTGGAAAGACATCATTCAACAGACATTTTGCTACTGCCACCGCTGTGGCCGACCGTAAAGCCCATGCTTCGACCCATCTTGTCGCGTAGTCTGTACAGGTTAGGATATATCTGTTGTTACTGAAGACTGCTGGTGGTGTAATTGGACCTATAAAATCTAATCCCCATTTCTGAAATGGTTCTAATGGCATAATTGGCTGTAAGGGAAAGAAGTGCCGTTGTAGCGGTTGTCCAGACCTTTGACAGTTATCGCAGTGTTTGACAAATTGGGCCACATCTCTGTACATAGTGGGCCACCAGAGACCACTCTGCAGAATTTTCCGGTAAGTCAAATCTGTGGCAAAGTGACCACCAGCAGGTGTCGAGTGAGCCATTGTGATCACTGAGTTAATTTCATGCGGAGGAACACAGCAAAGTAAGATTCCGGTGTGATCTTTATAATATAGTTCTCCTGCAACTAACCGGAATCGGCGGCTAAAGACTGCAATTTTTCTGCGTACTGGTCTTGAAACTTGAGATGGAAGGCAACCATCAGTAAGAAAGGTCAAGATCTGATCATAATATGAAAATGGAATAGGCGGGTCTGCAGATTCTTCGGTAATTGGTTCTGATACATAAATTGCGGGTGTCGTGTCATCTATACCCACCGGAGATTCGCCGGAATCTAAACGGGATAAAAAGTCTGCTAAGGCGTGTGAATTGCCTGGTCGGTGAATGACTTCGTAATCAAATTCCTGCAATAGTAAGACCCATCGTGCTAATCGGCCTCCTAGATGCTGCTACCGAACTAGATAGATAAGTGCAGCGTGATCTACATGAAATGTGAATTTTTGGCCTAGCAAGTAATGTCTAAATTTTTTGACCGAGTATACTAGTCCTAGACATTCTCTTTCTGTTATAGAGTAGTTTTTCTCAGCAGGGGCTAACCTTCGACTTGCATAATACACTGGTCTGAACCATTTATCAATTTGTTGCATCAATACACTTCCTATTGCTATATCTGAAGCATCAACAAATATGTGAAATGGGTGATCCCAGTCCGGTGGTTGTAAAATAGGAACTTGTGTTAATAAATGCTTTAAACGATCAAAGGTTATCTGGCATTCCTGGGTCCATTCAAATTGTCGAGGTGTTTTACTGATTAGTTTGTTTAGTGGTATTGCCAGATGGGCAAGCCATCGTAAGTGTCTTCCATGCCACCGTACTTGGCCCATAAAGCGCATAACTTCTTTTGGAGAAACTGGCACCGGAGCTTCTAATACTGCCGAAATCTTATCTGGATCGACTTGGATACCTTGTGCAGATACAATGTGGCCAAGTAACTTGCCACATGAGACCGCAAACACCGATTTGTTTGGATTCAAATAGAGTCTATATTCTCTGCATTTCTGAAAGCAGCACCGTAAATGGAAGAGATGTGCTATCATCTTACCGAAAATTGAAAAATCATCGAGGTATACTTGCATAAACGAAGTAAGATAAGGAGAAAAAATCTCTTGCATGCATCTTTGAAATGTACTTGGTGCGTTTCTCAATCCAAACCACATCACCGTACAAGCAAAGACACCCCAATTGGTAATGAATGCGGTTTTTGGTATATCTGCTTCGGCCATTCTAACCTGATTGTAACCACTGTATCCGTCTAAGAAGGAATACATTTCGTGGCCTGCTACCTTATCAAGCATGGTATCCAGAAAGGGGATCGGGAAAGGATCCGGTACTGTTGCTGCGTTTAATTTCCGGTAGTCTACACAGATTCGTAGTTGCTTATTTTTCTTTGGTACGATCACAATTGGTGAAATCCATTCAGCATGTTCTACTGGTACGATGAATCCAACTTTTAATAATCTATCAAGTTCGGCTTTTACCTGTGATGCATAATTGGGATTCATCCGATAGCTGGGCTGCTTATTCGGTTTACCTTCAGGCTTCAGCATGACTCTGTGCTGATAGATGCGCGGATCTAATCCCTTCATATCTTTGTAATCCCATGCAAAGACGTCTGAGAATTCGCGAAGTAGTCGAATCAAGTCAGCTTTAAATGATTCTGGTAAGTTTTGCCTTATCTTTACAGGTCGTGGATGCTCTTCATCTCCTAGATTGTACGTGGTCAACTGGTCTTCGGGGACATAAAACTGTTGCGGTTTCTCTGCATCGTTTGTTGACTTGAACAGCGATTGTAATTCATCATCATGTGTGGGGATACTACCTTCATGCTTAACTGTGTTAGTGATAGGTATGATTGTGCAAACCGAAGTGTTCCAGTTATCTATAACAGACTGTAGATCAACAGTCCCTACAGACATTAAATCAGCATTACTCTTCAGAAATTCCTCTTCCTCATCATCTGATAGTCCATCTAACATGTTGACTGGTTCAGCAAAATATGGTCTAGCGTGAAGCTCGCACGGTTGTATAGCATCCAATTTTACTACATATCTATGGTTGGCATCTTTGAACGTGAGCTCTTGTGCAGACCAGTCCTGTATTACCTTCGCATGCTTCAACCAAGGTCGGCCGAAAAGAAGGTTGTAATCCAAGGTTGATTCTGGCAGATCTAGTATAACAAAGGTCATTGTAAAGGTCGTACCTTGTAAAGTGATGGGTACATTTCGCACAAGTCCTACAGGGTGGACTCTAGATTGATCTGCCATTCTAACAAAAAATTGCACAGGTTCAACTTCAGTCCATCCTAACCTTTTGCATAAGGATGTTGTTGCAATGTTCACACCCGATCCTCCATCAATCAATACCTGCGTAATTTTATGATTCTTGTACCATACTGTGATCAAGGGAACCGAATGATCAACGGTGGAATCAGGTTCCGGTTGAACTGCTGCTATTGCCGGAATACAAGAAGGCACCGGACTGAACTGTTGTTGGAACTGTTGTCGAATCCCAGGTACTAATGCCAGAAGTTGACCGAGAGGCAAAGTGATAGATGCCTTGGATAAAATTTCCCAGGCTTGTTGAGATTGATTGTCCAGCTCCTTTGGACTTGAGGTCTCCGCTGGTGTAGAAGTTTCTGCCGTTATGCCTACTGCTGATGATGGTTCCGCTGTTGTTTCCTTTTGTTGCGTTCCTTCCTTGGATGAAGCCTGAGTCACCGGAATAGGTTCTGGGAACACTGGTGGTTCTGTTGCGGTCCAGTGACTAGCCTTGTTATACATCCTATGTTGTTCTCGTATCCCTGGTTCGAATACTTCTGCTGCTGTCTGCAGCTGTTTACTTGATCTGGTCTGTACTGTAGCAGCTTGCGTTTCTACTGGTGTAATTTATACCATGTTGGCCATTGGGTTTTGCCGCTCCTTCTTCCTTTGATCGTACTCAGCTGCATCTTTGCAAAATCTTCTGATGTGTCCGTATTCACCACAAAAATGACAGCGTGGCGGTGGTAAATTGGGATTTTCCGGTGGTGGTTCGTTCTGCCAGCGGTTTGCATTATAGTTATTGTTTCTCTGTCCTCGGTAGTTTCGATATCCTTGCGGTTGATTGTTTCTCAGTTGCGGAGGTACATAGTGATTCGCTGCCTGTCCATGTTCTTGAATAACAGCATTGACTGTTGCTGTTCCCTGTATTCTGGCATTGTAAACACAATTTTCGGTGGTGTGTCCGGCAGTGTTGCAGATAGCGCAGAATGTTTGATTTAGCGCACAATTGGCACTAGTATGACCTGAATTTTTGCATGTGATACAGTACACTTGTCTGGTTATATCTTCATTCATAGTTTTGTTTGTTTTTAACCACTCCAGATCTTCTGTAAATCCACCTACTTTGGATTCCAGCTGCAGAGCCATGGCAATGACTGCATCCAGCGTCATAGCTCCCACACATCTTATGATCATGATCTGTTTCAGTTGTGGGGTTAAGCCGTTGATGAACCACTGAGTGATGACATCATCAGGTAAGTTAGCGTGGGCCTGTGGTATCTGCCGCAAGTGTGTTCTAAAGAGTGTAGCGTACTCTTGGACAGTCTGATTCGCCTTCTGTCGGTTGTTCTGTAAATAATCAAAGATTTCGGCGGGATTCTTCTTTAACCTGAATCGCTGCAAAAAAGCTTCTCGAACTGCGTCATAGGTGCCGAAATGATTAATATCGTATTCCGTAAGCCATCTAGCTGCTTCATTTACCAGTGTTGATTGAAAAACGATGGCCTTATACGCCTGATCCGGTGGATGGTTAAGAACTGCATAACTTATCTCGAAAGTGCGTACGTGAGCGTCCGGATCATCTCCTGGGAATCCACCGAATTTCGTATATGTTACTCCTGTTGGAGGCGGCCTTGACTGACCTAATTGTTGTTGCTGCTGTTGGCCGTTCATTATGAGTGTATTCAGCTTTTCTTCTGTATCTTGATGTTGGTTAGTTGAACTATCGAAACTTTTGTCACCGGATGACGTGCCTTTCGGTGTGCTGTTTTTACTTAGAATGCGTCGCACTTCTGCTTCGAAGAGTTTTCCTTCCTTCTGGAATCCAATATCCGAAATCTTTCTTCCAAGCACGCTGGTTGGGCTGAAGATTCCGCAAAAAATGCAAAGTCTTTGCCTACAGTTGGTGACTCTATCACCGGAATATCACCGGAATGAGCCAAAATTGTGCCAGAATACAGTGTGTTTCCGCTCTTACCGATCTCTTTTCCTAAAGGGTTTCTGATCGTATCTATCTCTGAGTTTAGACGGGTTTCTAACGGTGTGTTGGTAGATTCTGAAATTGCTATATCTTCGATAGGCTGGGTCGAAGTAGCACCAGAATGTACCAAAGGCGTTGATTGTTCCACCGGAATATGACCGGAATCAATCGTGACGTTCTCAGTTTGTCTGACCACTGGGTCAGGTTGGGTTAGACCTTCTTCTTTCAAGGCTATCTTTATCGCTTTACTCGCTTCAGTCTTACAGTTCTTAGGATATGTTTCACCAGATCGAGTAACCGGCATGTATCATTACGCAATAACCCTATCTGAGCAGTTTGCAACAATCTGGGCCTGTTGCTACTGCTAGTTACTCGAATGTTAACTAAACGCTTTGCTTTTGACAAACAACTGGTATTCTCGTGCCACTTTCACAGATAACTGGCAACCTGATGCCACTTTCCCACAGACGGCGCCAAATGTTAAACGTTATAACGAAATGTTAGACGTTTAATCGTTACTTCTACTTCGGGTTCGAAGTACTTCAGGTTCAACCGATTTCAAACCTTCCTAACAGTATATGTTCTGCTTAACCACGTGGGTCCTTGGGAGTGGTAGGGGTCTGTTAGACAGAGGCCCTGTACTATTTTCCCAAACTCTCACACAATCAATAAATACTCCGTCACGTCTTAGCTCAGTACTGGTCTCTTAACACTGCTAACTACGCGGCTTACTGGGATGTTGAAATTTCCGGGCCGGATCTACTATAGCAGAAGAGCAGTAGTCCGGTTCTGACTTAACTACTAACTACTTTACTTCATTCGCCGAATTTTACTCAAGATGCACCTCTTCTTGACTTGGGTTTACACCGAACAACTAGACTCACAAGTATGCACTTGCGGTATATTAACTCAAACAACAGTCGACTCGTAACAGTCTTAGTAGTAATTCCAGCGCACACAGGCTCCTTGCCGATACGAGTCCTTCCTAGGATCGGAATCCTCAGAGAACGCAGACTATTGTATCGACTCAGTTACTCACCGAACATTAACAAGCCCACAGTGAGATTACTTCCAGGTTCTCTGCTTCGCCGAAGAACTAATAACAACACGTGGTACTTAACCATACTCAATCGACACACTTAAACCATCACCGAACAGACTCGTAACACACTGCAACTGTTCCGTAACTATGTATTAAGATGCGAACAGACAACTAGACAAAGCGCAGACAGATAGAACAGAGTAGAACAAAACGGAACAGAGCAGAACTACACACTCGACAAGATACTGCAGTTCCCAAATTGGGCGTTCTCACAGACAGAATAGAAGATACACTTAACAGAACAGAATCGAATAGAAAGACAAACTTAAACAAGACACTGCAAGTCTCGCAATGGGCGTGCTCTCTGCCATTCTTTTCTCATTTCCTTATATAGAAGATTGTTTTACAGTGGTGCGTGAATCTTTTGTTACCTGCGCGTTTCTCGAAAGGTTCTTTCTATTTAAGGCGCCTGTCCTAGTACAGTTGTCCTTATTCGGCGACCATCTAACAATGGGTTTGAAGATTGTTAACTCCTTTAGGCCCCTCAAATATCTAATATGTTATCATATAGATGATCTTCTTGCTTGATGGAAAGTTTACAGGAATGTAGGAGATTGGAGCATTTGTTACTCTTCTCCTTGGGCATGGTGTCCAACATGGCAATCAAAATATTGAAAAGAACTTTTAGGAGTGTGTTCTTATGTGATGATCTCTTAAATGTGAAGTGTCTCTTCAATTGCTCATTTAGAACTCATTTCATCTTGTCTCTGAGTGTTACAAGCTTGAAAGACAACGGATGGTGACTCCTACTCTTTGGAAGTTTCTCTAGCATGCTACTATCATAATCATTAGAAGTTGATAACTCGCCTGTTTTTTTTCCTCTATATGTTTTGCGTAATCACTTGTGTTTGGTACAAAAGAACCTAGTGATACCATAAGGTTGATGTGTGATTGCTCCTGCCTGTAGACATCCTAATGCAAATTGCATTAACCTCATGATTCATGATTGAACTTTCTTTCTTCTTATTTGAAGGCATGTATTAGGAAATGTCCATATTTGACTCTTGTTGCATGAATGACCCTATCGGACACATTGAACATGCTTTATGAACTTTGGAATTCTAGTAGATGCACAAGATGCGCTCCTAGACATGTTGGAAGCATTGATGCACTGATATTGGTTGAGTTTGCATGAGGGGGGCAAGTCTAAAACTCCAACTACACATTGAAAAGGTAGCTATTTTGATCCTTGGTTGCTTGAGGCATACTTGTGTGATTTCATTTCATTATGCATCACTCTAATTAATTGCCAACACACTTCATGATGCATCACTTTTGTTGAAGGAAACTCATAACATACACACAATGAAGAATGATGCAAACATGTTGATTACTTGCATAAGGCACCAAAGGAACCATATCATAGTTATGTTTTACTCTCCAATGAGTCACACATGCACTTGTGGTGGACTAGGTGATTATGGTTAGTCTATGAGCAATATGAAAGGCTATAGGGCTATGTCTTTTGAACTACTTTTGGACTGCAGGAACAAACCAAATGTTCATGAGGACTTTTCTCTAGAAAAGCCCATCTTGCAGGACTTGATGTTCCCCGAAGTGGAAACTAAAATTGGAATAAAAGATTACTGGCCGCTTCTTTTCAAATTCAATCTACTTGTTGTGTACGTTTTAAATTTCAGGTTTGAGAGCTTCTTGAGAAGGCATTTTCGGCCTTACAAAGTGTTGCACATTTGGATGGAGGTTGGGATGAATGCCCCCCAAGAGGATTGTGTCGCTCAACATTGAAGACCTAAAGATTGAAGACTTGCAGAATTGACAACTTGCAGACTTGCAAATTTCAAACTTGAAGAGCTGCAGATTTGAAGAATTGAAGACTCAAACTTGGACCAGTACAATAATGCATGCTTCTCCTATCTTAGCTTTCTCAAGGGCAATAAAGTCTAGGGGGAGGAGAGTGTTGGGTTTTGAGGGTTGCTCACAATTTCTCTTATGCAATGGCACCCTATAGTTCTCATAAAAATACCCTTTTCTTGTATTTAGGAGTTGTGCCCATATGAACACTCTCCTAAGCCCTTTTTTATATTTCCCTTAGACTGTGGTATTGAAGCCTCCTCAATAAAAGACCTTTTTTCACACATATATAAAATCCCATGAAGAAGAATTCCCCACACCTTTATTTCCTTGGAGTGGGTTGTTAGAAGGAATATTTGCAAGATTTAGAAAGATATGAGAACATGTTCCCTTTTTGACTTTTCAAAAGGAACACATGGGAAATTGTGCTTAGCCTATATATAGAAGCTCATTTTTGTAAAGAAGGGAGCTTTTAGTTCGACGTGCTCTCATGTACATATCTTTTGAATGGAAGAACTCTCTTTTCTCTTAAGGCTTTGTGCATATATGTATTTAGTCTTAGAGTGTGAGAGAGTGAGGTGTGTGTGCATGTTTGTGTTTCCTATGTGTGTAGGTAGAATGTTGCAACTTTCTTGTATTTTACATATATGACTAGGATCATTGACTCCCTTCTCTCCATGTTTTCAAGCATGTGGCATAGCTATGGGCTGATGGCCAATGGCTCGAACATGTTGGGGGTTGGGGTGGATGAAAGGAGAGTCATTCTTGAGCATTCCTTCTTCCTTCCATGCAAGGTGGTGAGGGTTTTGGCTTCCCAAGGGCATACTACAACAACATCATAATTGGGCACATACAAGATGCCAAGACTCTGAAAGAGGCTTGGAACAGTTTGGTCACATTGCATGAGACCAATAAAAAGGCACAAAAATTGCAACTCAAGAATGAGTTGCATACATTGGAGAAAAAGAGCATATCGGTAAGTGACTATACCCTGAAAATCAAAAGCATATGTGAGTCACTTGCATTTATTGGCGTGAATGTAGATGATGATGATAAGGTGGAAGTATGCCTTCGTGGTTTAGGAGCTGCATATAAGCAGTTCATAACTTCTATATAGACCAGGGAAAATATTCCAAATTTTTCCGATCTAGTATCTATGCTGATTATTGAAGAAAAAATTCTTGGTGAGGATTCAAACTCCCAAGGAAAACCTAGTTTTGAGCAGGTATTCTACTCTGGAAGAGGAAGAGGTAGAGGTAGAGGCTTCAGAAGCGAAAGAGGGCACAATAACCAAGACCAAGGTCAACAACATAATCATGCAGGAGGAAGAGGATAGTTTCGAGGCAGGGGGAGCCAAAGAGGTCACAAAAATTTCCAAAGAAATGATTCAGGTGATGACATAAACAATGCTGGAATTGTGGTAAACCTAGACACTTTGAACGTGATTGCAGATTGAAGAATCAAAATAACAAAAGGCAGCAAAACAACTATGCATCCACAAGTGCGGATGATTCCTGAAATGAATGCAGCCATGTTTGCAAAAGGTGTAGGAGTTATTGCTGATATAGAGATCTGGCACAAACGGATTGGACATGCAAACTTGCAGAGACTGAAATTGATGCAGTCAAAGGAGATTTTCCATGGACTACCAATTTTCAAGGTTGTAGAGATGCAAAAGGTATGTGTAGCATGTCAATTTGGTAAACAGTCAAGGTCATCATTTTCAGATGAAAAGCATGTTAGTGAGAATGTGCTAGAAATAGTACATACAGATGTTTCGAGTCCTGCAAACACCACATCTATGGGTGGTTGCAGGTTTTATGTTACTTTCACTGATGACCATACACCGAAAGTGTGGGTATATTTCATGAAAGAGAAGAGTAAGGTGTTCACTCACTTCCAGAATTTTAAAGTTATGGTGGTAAAGCAAACAAGGAAGTATATTCAGACATTAAGATATGATGGAGGATGTGAATACATGTCAAATGAGTTCAAGGATTTTCTAAAAAATCATGGAATTCAGCGTCAGTTTTCATGCAGGTACACACCACAACAGAATGGCATTGTTGAATGCAAAAATAAACATATTGTAGAAATAGCAAGAGTCTTGATGGCTGAGAAGAATATGCCTCATTGTTATTGGGCAAAAGTTGTGCATACAGCTGTATACATCATGAACAAAACTCCAACTGCTGTTGTACATCAAGTTACACATGAAGATTTCACAGGTAAAAAGCCAAACTTATCACAGATGAAAGTTTTTTGTTGTATTGCATATCTACATGTGAGTACGAAGCTTGATTCGAAAGCAGAAAAATGTGTCTTCATTGGATACTCTCTTGAGCAAAAGGGATATAAATGTTATAACCCACTCACACGATAGCTGAAGGTGAGTAGAGATGTGGTATTTGATGAAATGTCAAGCTTCTATGCAGATGCCAAAGATGGACTTAATCTTGAATCAAATGATAAAGAAAATGTTGAAAAATCAAGTGGAGAATCTCAAGTTTTGTGTGGACCAGATGAATCACCACACAATAGTTCAACTCAAATCCATGGAGTGGAAGCTTGCTTGGAAATTTTAGTCCAAAAAATTCATCAAATACATCCAAGAAAGGTAAAGAAAAGCTTTCTGCTAGTAGTAAAACATATGCAGGTTTTGAAGACATTGATGGAGATTCAAGAGATTCAGAAAAGAGTCTTGATGAGGAACTTGGATTGCCCTCTGTGAAGACTCCATGAGTAAAAAAGGCACATGTAGATTATACAAGGAGAAGTGACCCAGGACCAAGAAGATCTGGGAGGATGCCAAATTCAGTGCAACGATTGACATATGATAGTTATATGGCTCGTCATTGAACCTACATGAACAAGGTAATACAAGATGTTGAACCTTCTTGTTTTGAAGATGCAATTGGAAATGCAGATTGGAAAAAAGCTATGGATGAGAAGATGGCTGCACTTTATGGAAACGAAACATTGAAGCTGGTTCTATTGCCACAAGGAAAGAAACCCATAGGATGCAAGTGGGTTTACAAGGTAAAGCACAATGTTGATGGTAGCATAAGCAGGTACAAAGCACAATTGGTAGCAAAAGGATATGCACAAACATATGGAATTGATTATGAGGAAACATTCATCCCTATAGCTAAAATGTCTTATGTCAAAGCACTTGCTGCATTAGCTACAACAAAAGGATGAACTTTGCATTAGATGGATGTAGGTGAGTTACAGGAAGAAGTATACATGGACTAACCACAAGGATATGAAGATTCAAAGCATCCAAAATATGTTTGCAGGTTGCAAAAGGCTTGTATGGGTTGAAGCAAGCTCCTCATGCATGGCATGCAAGGATTGCTGATTACTTAACCACCATTGGGTTTTCTATGTGTGATGCAGATCACTCACTATATGCAAGGAAGGGTGATGATGGCATCACAATTGTGGCTATTTATGTTGATGACTTGATAGGTGGTGATAATGAAGAAAGCATTAAAGAGGTAAAGCAACTTCTTATGCATGAATTTGACATGAAAGATCTTGGTGTGTTGTGCTATTTCTTGGGGATTGAGTTTATACATACAGAAACAGGTATATGGATGTCACAAAGGCAATATGCCTTGAATATGCTGCAAAAGTATGGTATGGCTGATTGCAAGACAATTTCTATGCCATAAGATCAGAATTTGAAGTTAGATACTATATCAGATGAAGCATTGGAAAATGCTACTATGTATAGGAAAATTGTGGGAAGCTTGATATATCTCACAATTACAAGGCCTAATCTAAGCTACACTATTGGACTTGAAAGTCAATTTATGCAGGTTCCTAGGAAGCCACATTTGGATGCTTTGAGGCGCACTCTATGTTATGTGAGTGCTACTTTGGATTATGCATTATTTTATGAAGTTGGTGTAGATTTGCAGGTTCATGGATACACCGATGCAGATTGGGCTGGTAGCATTCCAGATAGAAGATCTACTAGTGGTTTTCGATTCTCACTTGGGAGTGTAGCTATTACATGGAGCAGTAAGAAGCAACCCATTGTCGCTTTGTCGACTATAGAGGTTGAGTATAGAGGTGCTACAATGGCACATGTGAAGCGTCATGGCTGGAGATGCTACTTGCAGTTTTAGGTGTGGAAGTGCAAAACCCTATCACCATCTATTGTGATAATCTTAGCAACATACAGTTAGCACGAAACCCTGTTTTTCATGCGAGAACAAAGCATATCAAGGTACATTATCACTTCATCAGAGAGAAGCTATTCGGAGGTGATATTGGTCTTGATGAGCAGATTACATGGCATTGAGCTTGAGGGGGGGTGTTGAGATATCAAGCTCAACATGTGATGATCCAGGATAACACGGATCATTTTTTCATTTATCTAACATGTATAGTGGTCACGCCGGTATATGTCAGGGACACTTCATTGAGCTTTATTAGATTTATCTACCGAGAGTGATGGTACATTTGTTTCTTCCATCTCACTCATTCACTGATATTAGGTTTTTCCTTATGTACTGGTCTTTATATATTGCACTTGTTGTATTCTTGTTTTTTAGGTCATTCTTGTACATTCCTTGTATGTAATAGAAGAAGAAGAAGAAGAAGAAGAAGAAGAAGAAGATCATTCTTCCTTGCCTCAATCTGTGTGTGTGCTTCTCCTTGATTGTGAGATTGTGTGTGTGAGCTCTTTTCCTTATCTCCTTCCTTGTGACACTTATAAGGTCCAAATGGATCAAATTCAGTTATCCTTTAATCCCCCTCACATTGCTAGTAATATAGTCAAGTGGTGGGGACTCACAACCAAAAAATCAAGGAAAAGAATACTCTCTATAGGACCTTAAATTAGAATATGGAATTTTAGTTGGTCTCCACATCAATGAATCGACATTCAGGATTAATTGACTATTCAACAATAAATTTAAGGAATACACTCTTGTTTTCCTCATTATGCATCAAGGCATATGCTCTAAAGCTAAAGCAAAGAGCTTCATCTTTTCTTATATTTCATAGGGAGGCTAGGCAACCACCTACTTCACCAAGGATAGCTTGTTTTCAAGCAATCTTGTTATTGAAGTATCTTTATATCATAACACTCTTAGGGAAGGTAAAGAAGAGATTCTTGACCTCTTCTTCATTCGTCGAGAAAGGATTACACCAGAGGGAACTTATTTTTATTTTGGTAGCTTTGGTGTTGGTCTAGATTACTTTATGGAGAATTCTTCAAAGCAATATAGATTTTATGCCTATCAATGGGTTGGACAAGCCTTGGAATTTGATCTCCCATCTAATCTTGGGCCATTCTAGGTCTTCACTCCTTTTTCTAGCTTACATAGAAGTCATAATCTCACCTCTTTCTACTACATAACTCCAAAGCAAGTCTCACTAATGTATTGAAGAAGTTTGTCATCTTCCCTTCTCCACATTGATATATGACCTCTAAGGAGAAGAAAATCATTGAGATCTAGTCTAATACTTAGGCCAATGTCTTCAAGTTGAATCTATCTATGGTTTCTTTGATTCTATTGCTCCACCAATATACATATATCTTTCCCTCCATAGTTCTTTCACTCGATTTGTCTTTTCTACGCTCATAGAATCAATTCTCTTGATGGGGAACCAAATATTGGGAGAACCTAAGAAATATTTCCTTGGTTTTTTCACTTTATCATTCTCATGCTCATCAATACAATCAATTATGATGATGGGAAACCAATTATTAAAATAAAATAATTTGATTTAAAGACTATCAAAATTAATGAGCTCGACAAGCAACATTTCTTTTGCCTACAAAGAAGTTTCTAGACACTCCTAATAAGGGTCACACCAAAGAAGTTTCCATACACTTCTAATAAGGGTCACACATGGATAATTTTCACCATGAATGTGATGAAAGTACTCATTTTTCAAGGTTGGAATTTTAATAACATATATGGATAGGTACCCATTAGTATTAGTCCTCTGTGGTCAGCCAAAGTTCAAGTTTTTTCTTTTTGAAATATCCATGGTAGTTATGAAGTATATTTTTTAAGGATTAATCATATATTTTTTAATTAACAAGTGCTATCCCTAATTCACTTTTAAGAGTTTAGAATCATTGAGTTGTTTGTATTAGAACTTAAATATGTGACTTATAACGCCTTATAACATCTTCATATTCTTAGGGAAATTTCTATAGATGTCTTATTCCTATGACATTATAAGAAAATAACTGGATCCATATGCACACCATGACAATAATATCTTTTTCGATTGACCATTGATAATTATCATAGGTTTACTTATTTTTCAAGAATCCCAATTCCTCCATGTTTTGGGTACCAACCTATTCTTTCAAGATCTCTTTATCATATACCTCTCATACCTCTCTCCCCTTCCATTTGAATCACCAAAAGTTACATCTACTCAACATTTATGGTTCTTTCTCTAACACACATCTATTTGATATTGTCTCTATGATTTTCATAAATTTTCCATACGATCCAATCATCTACTATTATTTATTCATATAGAAGGATAAAATTTTGTGTCTTTATGTCCCTCTTATTTGGGGGCTTGTTGGAATAAACATTTTTAGATTTTTTATGCCAATGTTCCTCACTTCATCAAACTTTTCAACATCTATATGTAGGATGTTTTCTTGAACCACCTCCATCCCTTGACAACCACAATTTATCCTTCTGTTTACAAAAATTTTTTTGGGCATCCCCCCTCATTTTCTACCTTACTTATTAAGTGATTAGGAACAATGCCTTTATGTGTCCTTTTGTGGAAAATTACAAAATGAAATCGTTGAAACATTAAGCCAAAATAAGGAGAGCAAAACCATACAAAATAAGGAGAGCAAAACCATACAAAATGGAAAAAAAAGAGTATACTGTCATGAGGCAAAGTGCCTCGATTCAAGTCAAAGTGCCTCGATTCAAGTCTCACTCAATGGACATTTCAAATTTCTTGTACTCTCCAAAGAAAAAAAAAAAAGGAAAGTCCGTTGACATGGGGGAAAACTTGAAGAATAAAGGAAAGAGAAGCTCATGAACATGATAAACGACGTTACGATAAAATTAGCTTCAACATGAAGAAGACGATATACAGATTTTGGGCATGATATACAGAGTAACGATTATTTGTGTACATGGATGATGGAACACACTCTCTTCCATGGCCTCTAACTAGTCGAATTAGTATTTTACTAAAGCGGCCAGTACTCCCGCTGCTCGAGGAAAACGAGGATGACGCCCCTGTCAATTGCGGCCTTGCCGTTGACGGTTGAGAGCCACAAGAGCAGGCCTCGAGCTCCAACGCATCCAGCAGTCACATGCTACAGCTTTTTTGCGCGATCGGTGGATACCACGATCCATTCATTATTTTTCAAGAGGAGCGGAAGATGTAGTTTCCGCAGAAATGAGAAGATAGGTTAGCATGAAAACGGAGCACACTCTGCTGGTTTCCAAAGCTCGAGATTGCGCCAAGAGAAAGGATCTGCATAGGGGTAGTAAGGTTCATGCTGAATTCTTGAAGAGAGGATTGCTGGAACGGAGTCCTTATGTTGTCGATGCTCTCGTGAATTTATATGCAAAATGCAATCTACTTGCAAAAGCAAGAGATCTGCTTCTCTGGTTTCGTGTCAGAAATGTCTTTTCCTGGACTGCTTTAATGTCCAGTTATATCCAGCATGGACAGCCCAAAGACGCAGTGTCTTGTTACGAATGGCTTAAACACGAGGGGCTGTCTCCTGATTCTGTGACCTTCGCATGCATCTTGAAAGCATGTGGTTGCTTAAGGGCAGTTGACAAGGGGGGTGAAATCCATGATGAAATTGTACAGCAGGGTTTGCTGGGTAAGGATATTGTCCTTGGCAATGCTCTGGTGGACATGTATGCCAAATGTGGTGCTCTTGCAAGAGCAGCACAAGTTCTTGAAAATCTTCCCATTCGGGATGTTGTAACATGGAACTCATTAATTGCAGGCTATATACAACATGGAGAACCAAAAAATGCTCTCACATGCATCAATGATATGCAGCATGATAGAGTTATCCCGGACCAAGTTACTCTTACCTCTGCTTTAAAAGCATGTGGATGTTTAGGTGATGCGGAGAGGGGACAGAAGTTTCATGATGATATTTCTGATAGAGGACTGTTGGCAAAAGATACTACCCTTGGCAATGCACTTGTGGACATGTACGCCAGATGTGGCACTTTTCAAAAAGCACAAAAAGTCTTGGAGGAGCTCCCTACACAGAATGTGGTATGTTGGAATTCATTGATTGCAGGATATACACAGAAGAGCTTAGGAGAGGAGGCCTTGAAATGCTTTGAACAAATGCAACTACTAGGTATCTCTCCTGATGCACACACTTTTGCATCTGCTTTGAAAGCTTGTGGTAGCATAGGTGCAAGTTCTATGGGAGAAGAGATACATGATAAAGTTTCTAGGGAAGGGCTTTTGCAAGAAGATATTGTTCTTGGTAATGCTTTACTGGACATGTATGTGAAGTGTGGTTTGATTGAAAAAGCACAGAAAGTGCTTGATGAGCTCCATCTACGAAATGTTGCCTCATGGAACATATTAATTTCAGGATATGTTCAACAAGGGTCTGGCCAGCATGCTTTGGAGTGTTATGAGCATATGCAACGTGAGGGGTTTTCACCTGATGCAGTGACCTTTGCTTGTGCTTTGAAAGCATGTGGCAGCATAGGATCTGTTGACAGAGGGGAGCATATACACAATGAGATCACTAGCAAAGGCTGGTTGTATGAAAACATTGTGCTCGGCAATGCCTTGTTGGACATGTATACAAATTGTGGTGCACTTTCAAATGCCCGGCAAGCACTTCATGAGCTCCCCATTCGAAATGTTGTCTCATGGAACACAATGATTGCTGCATATGCCCACGAATGTTTCAGCGAGGAAGCACTTGACTGCTTTGAGCAGATGCAACAGATGGGATATGTTCCTGATGCTACGACCTTTGCTAGTGTTTTAAAGGCATGTGGGAACACAGGGGCTCTTGATATAGGAAAACAGATTCATGATAAAATGTCTGAACTTGGATTATTGAATAACAATATGGTTCTTGGAAATGCTTTAGTGGATATGTATGCCAAATGTGGCAATCTCACAAAAGCACGAGAAATCCTGGAGGAACTACCTTCTCGGGACACCATCTCATGGAATGCTTTAATCACAGGGTATGTGCAACATGGGCATGCCCAGGAAGCTTTGAACTGCTTTAAACTGATGCAGCTTGAGGGGATTTATGCGAATGGAATAACATATGCTTGCATATTAAAATCGTGTGGCTCGATAAGAGCAATTCAGGAGGGAGAAGAACTTCATTTGATAATATCCAGAAAAGGCTTACTTGAAAAAGACATAGTCCTTAGTAATGCTCTTGTGGATATGTATGTCAAGTGTGGTGCTCTTGCAAAAGCACAGAAGTTGCTAAAGGAGCTGCACATTCAGAATGTTGCAACTTGGAATGCACTTATTACACAATTTGTTCAACAGGGGCAGGTCCATGATGCTATTTATTGCTTTGAACAGATGCAGGCTGAAGGTTTCTACCCGGATGCTGCAACATATGCGATAATATTGAATGCCTGTGGTGCCATAGAAGCAGCAAGGCAAGGAAGGAAAATACATTCAGAGATTGTCAGACAAGGCTTACTAGGGGAAGATTTTGTACTGAACCGGTCTCTTATAGATATGTATTGTAAATGTGGCTTTTTTTCAGAGGCACTGGAAGTGCTGGAGGTGCTCCCTGCTACAGATATTGCTTCTTGGAATGCCCTGTTGTCAGGATATGTTGACAAAGATCAAGGGGAGAAAGCTCTTGCTTGTTTTGAGCATATGCAATGGAAACATATATCTCCTGATGCAGTTACATATGCATGCATTCTGAAAGCATGTGCAAACATAGGAGCAATTGATGAAGGGGAGCGTATACATGATGAAATCACAAAACTCGGGATCCTCAATACAGACGTTGTGCTTGGCAATGCATTATTGGATATGTATGTTAAGTGCGGCTTCCTTGCTAAAGCACAGAAGGTGTTGGAAGACCTTTGTTCATGGAATATCGTCTCCTGGAACACACTGATAGTAGGCTATGTCCAACATGGTAAGTGCCATGATGCATTAAGTTGCTTTGAGCAGATGCAACATAAAGATTTCTCTGCAGATGTAGTTACTTTAACTTGCATCTTGAAAGCCTGTGGGAGCATAGGAGCAACCATGAAGGGGCAACAGATACATCATGAGATCATCAAGCAAGGGCTTCTCAAAGAACATATTGAGCTCGGTAATGCTTTGATTGGTATGTACATTAGGTTTGGTGATCTTAAAAGAGCTGAACAGGTGCTCAAGGAACTTTCTAGTCAGAATACTGTAACATGGAATACGCTGATTGGAGGATGTGTTGAGCTTGAGCAAGTTCATACTGCTTTGAATGTTTTTGAGCAGATGAAAGATGAAGGTTTTTTCCCTGATGTTGCTACTTATCTTAGCATCTTGAAAGCATGTGGAAACATAGGCATTGTTGATAAGGGGGAACAAGTACACATTGATATAGCCAGACAAGGGCTGCTGTTTACAGAGCCTGTGCTAGGTAATGCTTTGGTGGACATGTATGCCAAATGTGGCAATCTCTCAAAAGCACACATGATCCTCTCAGAACTTCCGGCACAGAATATTGTTTCTTGGAACTCACTTATTGCAGGATATGCAGGTCAGGGTGAAGTTCTCTATGCACTTAATTGCCTTAGAGAGATGGAAAGAAAGAACATATCTCCAGATACAATCACTTTCACATGCATGCTTAATGCATGCAGCCACTCGGGTAAAGTTCATGAGGGTGAACTGTGCTTTAAAGTAATGACAGGAAATTATAAAATAAGCCCGACTGCAGAACACTATGTTTGCATGGTTGACCTGTTTGGGCGTGCTGGCGATCTTGATAAAGCAGTAAAATTAATTAAGGAGATGCCATCTGATAATTGCCCCATAATTTGGAGCACACTGTTAGGTGCTTGCCAAAAATGGGGAGATGTCAATGTTGCAAAGTGGGCCTTCCAAAATGCTGTGGAAGTCAACAAAGAGGATGCAGGGCCTTATATTCTAATGGCCAGCATCTATTCTGATGCGGGGATGCAAGAGGATGCAGAGATGATTGATTTGATGAGAAAACAACTAATTGAAGGTAAAAAATTAAATTACAAACCAAGTGAAGCTATCACTAAGTGTGCTTTACGAGTGAGTGAGTGAGTGAGTGAGTGAGTGACTCTGTGTGTGTGTGTGTGTGTGTGTGTGTGTGTGTGTGTGTGTGTGTGTGTGTGTGTGTGTGTGTGTGTGTGTGTAGACATATTTACGTCTTATGACAGGAGCGCACATGAGCAAGTGTCATTTGTGCTTTCTGCTTTGGGTCAGGTTTGCGCTTGAGTCCTACCAGTTTATTCATTACACGCTTCGTCAAACTAGTTGACGAAGTTCTGAACGTAAGCAGTAGAAATTATTTGATCTGCAGGGTCAGCACAAACTGTCAAAGTACTTGTGTGTGTGCATATCTACATGTTTTGAGCATTCGTGTCTTAAAAAGAAGTCTGCATGTGGTAAGTGTTTGCATCTCTTATAGATCAAGTTTACACAGTTAGTCCTTTAATTTTGCTATCATACATTTCATCACGTCTTATTTTAGTTGATGATATTCTGAATGTAATGGAATAGCGATTGTTTCATCTGCAATATCAGCATTAACTGCCAGAGTACTTGAATCCAATAGAGCCTTCAATCATTTTTACAGGTCAATCACAAGGTTTTGGTTTATTTTCATTACGCTAAGGTCGTGAAGGTGTGTACCTAGATGGGTGCCGTGTAAGTAACGGGAGAGCCAAATTTTCCAACTTGACAGTCACCTACCCTAGGTATATACATCACCCTCAGTAAAACCATATCGTGGAACTGTGTATTATCGAAGCCAGCACAGAAATTCAGGATCTTCGTCGTTTCTCCAGCTTAACAGTCACCTATCCCATGTGTATGCATCATCCTGAGAAGTCCTAAAATGTGACATTGTCTGGAAAAACAGAACCTCTATTACCATATATCTCCAAGCTTCAAAGGTTACGACATTGATTACTTTGCAACCTTCAGCATTGCATCGGGTTGTAGTGGTTCGCCCCATGAAATCGACATCAAGGAGTCGTGGAAGTATTTTCGTTATTTTTCCCTGAAAGCCTGCCTGTCTTCTCAATACTTAATGACATTACG
>CM035441.1:103487487-103583186 GCA_020310875.1 Ceratopteris richardii | reverse complement strand
CTCTCTCTCTCCCAGTCTCCCCCCCCCCCCCCCCCTCCCTCCCTCCCCCCTCTCTCCTCCCTCCGTCCCTACCTCCCTCCTCCCTCTCTCTCTCTCTCTAGTTCTCTCTCTCTCTAGTCTCTCTTCTCTTTCTCTCTCTGCTCTCTCTCTCTCTCTCTCTCTCTCTCTCTCTCTCTCTCTCTCTCTCCTCTCTCTCTCTCTCTCTCTCTCTCTCTCTCTCTCTCTCTCTCTCTCTCTCTCTCTCTCTCTCTCTCTCTCCCCCTCCCCTACCCTCCTTCTCTCTCCCTCTCCCTCTCCCTCTCCCTCTCCCTCTCCGTCTCCCTCCCTCTCTCTCTCTCTCTCTCTCTCTCTCTCTCTCTCTCTCTCTCTCTCTCTCTCTCTCTCTCTCTCTCTCTCTCTCTCTCTCTCTCTCTCTCTCTCTCTCTCTCTCTCTCTCTCTCTCTCTCTCTCTCTCTCTCTCTCTCTCTCTCGCTCTCCTCCCTCCCTCCCTCCCTCCCTCTCTCTCCCCCTCCCACCCTCCCTCCCTCCCTCCTCTCTCTCCCCCTCCCACCCTCCCTCCCTCCCTCCCTCCCTCTATCTCTCCCCCTCCCTCCCTCCCTCCCCCTCCCCCTCTCTCTCTCATTCTCTCTCTCTCTCTCTCTCTCTCTCTCTCTCTCTCTCTCTCTCTCTCTCTCTCTCTCTCTCTCTCTCTCTCTCTCTCTCTCTCTCTCTCTCCCTCCCTCCCTCCCTCCCTCCCTCCCTCCCTCCCTCCCTCCCTCCCTCCCTCCCTCCCTCCCTTCCTCCCTCCCTCCCTCCCTCCCTCCCTCCCTCCCTCCCTCCCTCCCTCCCTCCCTCCCTCCCTCCCCCCCCTCTCCCCCTCCCCCTCCCCCTCTCCCTCTCCCTCTCCCTCTCCCTCTCCCTCTCCCTCTCTCTCTCTCTCTCTCTCTCTCTCTCTCTCTCTCTCTCTCTCTCTCTCTCTCTCTCTCTCTCTCTCTCTCTCTCTCTCTCTCTCTCTCTCTCTCTCTCTCTCTCTCTCTCTCTCTCTCTCTCTCTCTCTCTCTCTCTCTCTCTCTCTCTCTCTCTCTCTCTCTCTCTTTCTCCCCCCCTTTTCTCCCCCCCTCTCTCTCTCTCTCTCTCTCTCTCTCTCTCTCTCTCTCTCTCTCTCTCTCTCTCTCTCTCTCTCTCTCTCTCTCTCTCTCTCTCTCTCTCTCTCTCTCTCTCCTCTCTTTCCCTCTCCCTCTCCCTCTCCCTCTCCCTCTCCCTCTCCCTCTCCCTCTCCCTCTCTCTCTCTCTCTCTCTCTCTCTCTCTCTCTCTCTCTCTCTCTCTCTCTCTCTCTCTCTCTCTCTCTCTCTCTCTCTCTCTCTCTCTCTCCCCTCCCTCCCTCTCCCTTCTCCTCTCTCCCTCCGTCTCTCTCTCTCTCTCTCTCTCTCTCTCATCATCATCTGCATGCTTAACATTTAAGGTGATGTCAATTGAAATGTTCTCAAACCATGTGCTGGCAAGTAGTCATGCATCTTCTCAGCTTGCATCAAACCATACAAAGCCTTTTTCAACCTACGCACTTTGTTTTCATGCCTTCTTTGTACAAATCCATGGGATTGAAGTATATACACTTCTTTATGTACAATAGCATTCAAAAATGCATTTTTAATTTCCAATTAATGTACATTCCAACCATGATGAGCTGCAAGTGCAAATATGCTGCAATTTCGCAAAATTCTCATCAAAATTAATGGATTTCTCTTGAGCATAAATTTTGGCAACAAGCCTATCCTTATATCTACAATTGTTCCATCAGGATTATGTTTTAACTTGTATACCCATTTAGTGCCAATGGCCTTTTTGCCTAGAGGAAAATCACATAAAGACCAAGTGCCATTCTTCATAATAGATTCATAATTTGATTGCATAACAACCATCCAATTTTTTTGATTCTACGCTTCATCAAAATCAATAGGCCCATTCTTGATAGTCATTGCATAACAATCAAATGGAAATCAAGCAGTATGAGAGTGTGAATGAGTACGATATGATAAAGTTGCACCTAATTTGCTATTCCTCAAAATCTGCACCAGGCATTTATGCATAGCTCTTTCCTTTTTTATGCCAACCCTCTCATCAAGAAGTGCATCATGTAACTCTTCATCAGAATTAGAATAATCTACATGATCCATTTGAAACTTCTAAACATTGAGAAATTGCCTCATTCGGACCAACACTTGACCATCCACTTGTAAAAAGAGGAACCAAAGTGTCATACATATCCTTCGAGCTAATTGATTTCTCCTTAGTACATAACGTAAGTGTTGAATTGCATCTTCGACAAAAACAACATCGTGGCTAACCAAAATGCACTTAGTTTGTGGACGATATAGATGATAGGCTTTGCTTGCAAAATTATACCTAACAAAAATGCATTTCACTACTTTATCATCCAATTTTCTACCTTTTGTTCAAGCACTAATGCATATTCTAGACAAACAAGGACACATAGATGAGAAACAAATGGTTTGCGACCATGGAAGCCTCATATGGAGTGATAGACTACAATGCTTTGGTGAAAAACCTCTTAAGTACATATGTTGCACACATAAGATCCTCAAGCCAAAAGTTATATGGTAAAGACTGACTTTTGACCATACACCTTCCCATTTCCATGAGAGATTTCTTCTTCCTTTAGGAAATCCATCTTTTTGAGGTGTATATGGCATTCTATATTGATGTTTTATCCCATGATCAGAGATAAATGCATCAAACTTAGAAGACATATATTCCCCCCTCCATCAGAACGAAAGGTGCCCATTTTACATCTGACAGATTTTCAACCATAACCAAGAACTATTTGAAGCACATAAAACCTTTAAACTTTTCTTTCAATGGATACACCCATGCGTTCCTAGAAAATTCATCAATGAAAGTCATGGGATATAAGTAATTCCCAAATGAAAGTGACGGCATAGGATCATGGATACCATTATGAACAAGATACAGTTTATGTGCAGCTCTAATTGAAGCATCTTTTGGGAAGGAGGAAGCTATATTTTGCCCAAAATACAACATTTATAGAAATTTTTAGAAGGTTCCTCAAGTTTGGATAGAGAGACACCATTTAAAATGTTTACAAGTGAAGCAAACTAGAAAAACTTAGATGACCAAAGCATGCACGCCAAAGCTTTTCATATGAGATAGAATGGGAATCTTGAACTACGCATGTTAGATCATTCACAGATTATGTTGAGCTTATACAATCCATGACATAAAATGCTAGAAGCAATAATAACATCCCCATTCGAGAGATCATGAACTCTATATCTATCAACTGCAAATTTTACAACAAAAAAAGCCATTTTGGCTAATGCTGAAACTGATAACAAATTTTTCTTGATCTTGCCACATATAAGGCATCTAAAAATGTGAAAGAATTGTTATCAATAGTAGTCAGAATGATCTTTCCAACTTCCATTTATAGGATAAAGGGAGTTTTTAGCACATGTGACAATATTCCTTGTAGGTTCAGGCTCAAGTGAAGTGAAGAAAGTGCATTGGGAGGTAATATGTTTGGTTACACCACTATCAAAGTATCAAACATCCGAGTCTATTGTGGACATAAACTGCTCATGAGAAGATGGATCATAGCTACAAACATTAGTAAATTCCCATTCTGCATTTTGAAAAAGATTAGCGAACTTTGTTTTAGGTATAGAAACCTCTACAACAACCATTCTAGCCCCTTTCTTCTTTGCCTCCTTTGCAACTAGTTCATGAAAACTTTTTATGACATGATCGTTTGCCTTACAATACTTACAAAACTATTTTTGTTTTTTTGTTTTCTTGTCATCTTTCTCTTTCTTCTTTGATTATGTAGCATTAGAAGATTTTTTCTTACTAGTAGATGAGATCCATTTACCTTTGCCCTTTTGATTAGCTAAGAAGGCTCAATATGCAACACACATAATTGACCTGTTGTGCTCGGAATTACCTTCTTGCAACAAAACAGAGACTAACTCCTCAAATGTTAAGGCATTTGGATTTCCTTTGATCATCAACTAAAGAGTAGAGGCAAAACTATAATGTGAATTCGGAAAACCATTAAGAGCAGTCTGCACAAGTTAACTATTTGGCAAGACTTCATCAACAAAAATCAACTACTCTTTTAAATTTTTTATCTTTATTAAAAACTATCCATTGAGTCTCCTTCATTAATTATTTTGGGAGGTAAGCAACATAGACTCATTCTTTTCCTGGTATAATGATGTAGGAGTATCCCAATTGTTATCTTGTAAGAGAAAATGTGGGGGAAAATGGCACCTTTGATAGACAAAGCTATCAACGCACATGACTTTGCATCTCCACCATCTTAAAACATTTGCTCTACAATAGGTGGAGCAAGAACTATAGCAGGACCAAGAAACTAAAGAGCATAATCTTCACACCATATGGATCACCTCAATCAATGTATTTGGAGGTGTAGTAGGATGTTTTTCAACACCCTAGACAATATTCAACGACCCTTTTAATACCATACATGTTGCATCATGTATGTTCACAATGGGTAATTAGTACCGTCCAACTTATACTCAACAATCAACATATGGAATACATCATTTCTTTCAACCATGGTTAGTGACTAAATACCTTGATGCATAAAATTGATTGTATCTCAAAAAGTTGAACATATATACCTTGTTGAGCTTTGCTAGACTTGTAGGAGACTTCAAGGCACTTGTCCTAGTTAACCAAAACCTATATGATTGGCACAAAAGGATAAAATTTCGTACATAGTCACTACAATTTTTCATTTGGAGGCCGAAACAAGCTCAAATCAAAATTTTGACACTAAACAAAGTTGTTTTGATCTCCCAATCACCTCAAGTATGCTCACCAATTTTCGTGAGATTTTGAGGTTGTGACCAAAGGGGTGTTGGCGATGCCCTAGATGAATTGATGACATGTCTACTACCAGTTGTTGGAGTTAGAGGTCTGCTAAAGCACATAAACATCACAAGGAAGAAGAAGAAGAAGCTTGGAGAAAAACACAATACAGAATGTATTACCAAATGAATGTACAAAGATTAGTGAGCCATTAGGGTTATAGCCATATATGGAGGCCACGGGAAAAAAACCCTCATAAAGAGGGAAAAAGTGCCTCAAGAGACCTACAAAGAGCATGCAAATGGAATCCTTGATAAGCCAATAAATAGTCAACCTTTGGTAAATTTCCCACATGCATCATCTTTGGAAAAGTGGTAGTTTTTGCTTAGGTGCAAGGCTTATTCAATTATCAAAGGACAGCTATACAAAATGGGACACGATGGTGTATTGAGGAGGTGTTTGCATCCATTTGAAGTGATGGAAATTTTGGAACAAGCACATAAACAAGAACATCAACCCAAAAAGAATCAGCTCACAAGATCTTTTGAAAGAAATCTAATGTATTTAGAGATACAATATTAGTTTCCAAAAGTGTGAATCATGTCAATGATGTGCACCAAATTGCTCAAAATTAGAATTTTAATCACTTTATTTCCATTGGCTCATATCCCTTACATGGGGAATGTAATTCATTGGTCTCATCAATCCTCTCGAGAATTTTGGGGCAAAAATGTATACTTTGATGGCCACATGTCATGCAGCCAAGTGGGTTGACGCAAAATATTTAGTAGATTCTTTTGTAACAACTATTGATAAGTATTTATGTAAAAATATTTCTATTAAATTCATGTGCCCTTTAGAAATAACTGATGATAAAGGTATTTTGTGAATCAAGTTCTGATGTGTATGTTTGAGAAATATAGATACTACTTCAAAAGTCATGTAATTATTATCCTTGGGCTAATGATCCAATTATGATCCTATTGTTTGGCCATTTGCTATGATTAGTGAATTATGGGCTTATTTGATAGTTTGAAGAGGTGTTATTGGAATAGCCCCATTTGAGTTGGACTATAGAATTGAGGCCACGACTCCTTTTGAGTTTATCATTTACTATGATAAAGTGAGTTCAAATATAGAAAAGGAAGATCATATTGGGTCTCACATGGCACAAATAAATGCACTAGAAGAGAAAAGAGAAGAAGCAATGCGCAACATAAGGAAGGCTTAAGGACAAAGGAGACAACTACATGGCAAGAACTTGAGAGAGAGAAGCACATAAGAAAAGGATCATTGGTCTTGTTGTTTAAGGTGGAGGAAAACTTATCGATGCTAGTACTTAAGTGGAGTGGACCTTTCAAAGTGATAGAGCTTCTATCAAAAGGAGATACAATTGGAAATGTTGCAAGGAAACCATCTTGCCTTAGCAAATATCACACATATCAATGTTATTCTTATGCGTCCCTCGAGTAGCTTTGATGTGAACCATTTACCTATACATGGGCACTTTTTACTCTAGTGATGACTAGAGGTTGTTCCCCAATGTAACCACATATACATGATATAATCATATGTGGTGGTACTTTGTACTTAGGGATTCATTTATAGCTCTCATTTCATTCATTGTTATAGTAACAATCATCTTTTGACAGAGAGATCTTCTAGCCATAGTGTGTCTCTGTGCTTTGATTTCCTTCTTTGCTCTTATGTGTAATTCTATTTGTTATTTCTCACTCAGTCACACACCGAACAATGGTATCGGAGCGAGTTCAACTCCTTAACCTACTATTTTTTTCGCGGCATCCTCGCATACACTTTTTGTTGATATGTTTTGGTAGTGATGTGTATGAACACACTATGAACATCGGGGCACGTTTGTCCCTCTTTAAGAGGTTTTTTACCCTCAGCTTGTATGTATGACTATAACCCTAATGGGTCACTTATCTTTGTAAATTCACTTGGTAATACATTCAATATTTTGTGTTGTGCTCCAAGCTTCTTCTTCTTCCTTGTGTTGTTTGTGTGCTTTTGAAGAATTCAAACTCCAACAATTGGTATCAAAGCAGGTTGATGCTTCATCTAGGGCATCGTTGACACCCCTCTCATCATAGTCTCAAAATCATATGGAAATTGGTGAGCATACTCAGGGTGATTAGGAGTTAAGAACAGCTTTGTTGTGTGCATTGAAATCACGATCTGAGCTCATTTTGGCCTCCAAACACACTATCGTAATGCTTGTGCATGAAATTTCATCCTTTCATGCCAAACATATATACAGGTTTTGGTTCACCAGTACAAGCACCTCAAAGTCTGCTACATATCTAAGAGAGCTTGACATGGTAGTTGTTCAACTTTTCGAGATACAATGATTTTTCTACATCAGGGTATTTTAGCCAGTGGCCATGGCTAAAAGCAATGATGTTTTATGTATGTTGGCTATTGAGGATAGATTGGATGGCACTAATTACCCATTATGGGTATATATGATGCATCATGTATTGGTTGTGAAAGGACTATGGAATATTGCGTAAGGTGTTGAAAAACAACCTCCTACACCTGAAAATATAGTTATTGAAGGTGATGCAGATTGCATTGAAGATGATGATCTTCAAATTCATGTCGTGCCACGATTCGTGCTCCACCTACTATAAAGAAACTTTGTTGGGATGGCATAGATGCTCAAGCACATGCGTTGATAGCTTTGTCTATCACACATGCCATTATCCCTCATATTTGCTCTTGCAAAACATCAAAGGATGCTTGGGATACACTTACCATTTTGTACTAGGCAAGAAATAATAGTTGGAGAGTGAGCACATGAATGAAGGAGATTCTATGGACTTTCTTTTAACAAAGATCAAAGATTTGAAGGAGCAATTGATTTCTATTGATGAATTCTTTGCATACAATTCACTTGTGCATATTGTTCTAAATAGTCTTCCAAAGTCATATAAGAGTTTTGCTTCTACTCTTCAATTGATGATGAAAGGCAATCCAAATGCCTTAACATTTGAGGAGTTATTCTCAATTCTATTTCAAGAAGGTTACTCTAGGCAAAACATGTCCCTTATGCATGTTGCTTATCAAGCTTTCCTAGCTAGTTAGAAGGGCAAGGTAAATGGATCTCATCTACTAGTAAGCAAAGATGTACCAATTTTGCACATCCAAGAAAGGAAGACAAAGACAGAAGAAATTAGAAAAGCAGAAATTGTTTTGCAAATACTATAAAAGAAATGATCATGTCATAAAGATTTTTCCAAAACTAGCTACAAAAGAGGCAAAGAAAAAAGAGTCTAGAATGGTTGTTGCAAAGGCCTCTACACCTAAAATAGAGTCTGCTAATCTTGTGTAGAATGAAGAATGTGCATTTACTTTTGTTTGCAGTTATGATCCATCTTCTCATGAATAGTGTATGTTTGCAACAGACTCAAATGTTTGGTACTTTGACAGTGTGGCAACCGAACATATTACCTTGCAACATAGTTTCTTTAGTTCACTTGAGCCTACCCTACAGGGAATACTGTCACATGCACCAACAACGCATCTCATCCAATCATGGGAGTTTGTAAGATCATTTTGACTACTGGTGATGGTATTTCTTTCACATTTTCAGATGCCTTATTTGTGCCAAGGATCAAGAAAAATATATTATCAAATTTTTAGCATTAGCCAACATCAGATTGGTTGTGAAATTTGATGATGATAGATGTATTGTGGAGAATATGTACTTAATAGGTGTCCCACCAAAGCACTACAATCTATCACTCCATCAGAGGCTTGGCATGGTTGCAAGCCATCTGTTCTCATCTGCATCTTTCTGTTTGTCTGGCATATGCATTAGTGCCTAAACAACAATGCACAAAATTGGATGATAAAGCAGTGAAATGTATTTTTGGTGGGTACAGTTTTGAAAGCAAAGGCTATCGTCTATATCATCCATAGACTAAACACATTTTGGTTAGCCGTGATGTTGTCTTTGTAGAAGATGCAATTCAACCATTACTTTCATGTACCAAGGAGACTTTTGTTAGCTCTAGGGATGGGTATGACATTTTGCTTCCTCTTTTATAGGTGGACAATCAAGTACTAGTCAGAATGAGGTGATTTCTCAGCCTTTACAGGTTTCATGTGATCATACAGCTCCTTCCATTTTTTATGGAGATTTACATGATGCACTTGTTGATGAGAGGATTGATATAAAGGAGGAAAAAACTATGCCAAAATGGATTGTGCAAACTTTGCGAGATAGAAAATTAGATGCATCTCTCTCATATTGTACTCATTCAAGTTTTCATAGTGCTTCTTTTGCATCAAATTGCTATGCTATGGCTGCCTCTAGTGTTTGTGATGAGAATGAGTCTGTTTTGTTTGATAAAACACAAAATTCAAAAAATTGGATGGTTGCTATGCAATCAAAATATGATGCTATTATGAAGAATGGTACCTAGAATTTATGTGATTTGCCTCTTGGAAAGAATGTCATTGACACAAAGTGGGTATAGAAGCTGAAGCATAAGTCTGATGGAACAGCTGACAGGTATAAGGCTAGGCCTATTGCAAAAGGTTATGCTCAAGAAAGAGGCATTAATTTTTATGATACCTTTGCTCCCACATGTCAAATGACTACTTTTCATAGCATCTATGTAGCTCATCATGGTTGGAATGTACATCAATTGGACATTAAAACTACATGTTGAATGGTGAATGACATGAAGAAGTGTATGTTTTTCAATTGTGAAGAAAGGGCATGAAAACAAAGTGTGCGGGTTGGAAAAAGCATTATATGGTTTGAAACAAGCACCCTGTGCTTGGTATGAAAAGATACATGCCTACTTGATTGCACATGGTTTTCATAACAATCCAATTGAGAGCACCTTATATGTTAAGCATGGCAAGCAACAATGACTTGTTTGGCATGCTTCAAGCTGAAGATAAGCTTGATGGACCAACTATCTGATGTGGTCTTACATGATGAAGCATGTTCTTGTTGCAAAGCAACTATGGAACATAATGGCACCTATTGACAAGCGACTCGATGGTTCTTCTACTATAGAGGGTTGTCAGGATGAAATCCCTCTTCTACCAGATCTATCAAACATTACTTTATTTACATTGATTTAAGCTCTTTTTTCCTCTTTAAATGGTTTTGATGATGTTGAATTTGTACTTGTAGGATAAACCAAAAACAAAAAGATGAAATTAGAAGTGTATGTGCGTGTGTGCCTGATTGTGTCTATAAGTAATGCATGTGAATGTGTTTGTGTGTGTCCATGTGTGAAATACCCTAAATTATGTTTCTTTGTTTACATATTAAAAAATCATTTAATTTGGATACCTAGAGCTCAGTATATGACTCTCTAAATTTTTGAGATTAAGTAATGCACAAATTAATGTGAGATGACACTAGACTAAGGCTCCAAGGCACTACAAGACAAAAACTAATCCAAACAAGAAAAAAAGCTTTATATTTTCCACACTGCATGACAAAATGGGTAAAAAACCTAAATAAAAAACTTTGATTTCTCCTCTCTTCCTCTCTCTCTCTCTCTCATTTTTGCATCCTTTCTCTCCTTCTCTTTCTCACCTCTCCTCTCTTTCTTACTTTTTCCATTAATGTTTGGTGTCTATGTATGCGTCCATGAGTGGAGAAATCGAGAAACTTAATTTGGTAAAAATTATCTCAAAGAGAGTCCAAATTTGGCACATGAACACTCACCTTTAATATCTTTGGAATTTTGGATGCACTTCTCAATTGCCCAAAATCTCTAACATTTTGAAAGTTACACTTACACCAAAGATTTTACTCATAGAAGTCAACTAGGACCAAGAGTCAAGACGGGGGAGCACTCTCAACCTCTCTCCCTTGTAGATGATGCAAACATAGTAATTGAATGCTTGGACCAAGATCCATCTCAACCAATTTTATCAAAAACCTATAAAGACATCTCGAGTTACATGTAAGCATATACCATACCACATATGAATACCAATAAATTCATTTCTCTCGGATTTATTGAAAGACCCACATTGGGACCTTAGCATGTGGCATATCCAAAAAAAAACTCTAGGAACTTATGCTCAAACACTATTTGTACTGCATGCTCCTATTAGCGCTAATACCTACAATCAACATGGATCACACCATCAAATGCATCCTATGATTTCCACATATACAATGTGTGCATACAAGGACATCAAGGGATGCATAGGGAGAAAACCGTGCACCAAGACTTACGCATAAAAGGAAACATGATTCATGGCCATCCTCCCTGATACTCAAAGTACATACTCAAACCCCATGATTCTAAGATCTAGAGTTATGCCCCTCGTAACCACACAACCATTAAAATAAGCCCAATGTTAGATGCAATGTTTAGTGCATTGTATGTAGGGGGAATAAGAACAAAGATGGGGACAGTGGATGTAGTAGGAAAAACAATAGTGGGTGGTGGTGATGTTGGTGGAGGGCGAATGGGGGATTGTGGAATTGTGGGGGTTGGGGGATGTTTGGTTTTATATGTGCCAACCATAACAAAAAACCTAATCAGTGTTGGGAAAATTGTTGAGAAAGGCTTACAAGTCAGATTTTCAAGAGGATTTCTCTTAAGTAAGGTTTTATATGTGCCAACCATAACAAAAAACCTAATCAGTGTTGGGAAAATTTTTGAGAAAGGCTTACAAGTCAGATTTTCAAGAGGATTTCAAAAGTTGAGAAATCTGGTAGACTCTTTACATTTGAAGTTGAAGATACCAAAAATATTGCACTCTTCAATTACAAAGATCAAACCCTATCTGAACTAGAGATATGGCATAAAAGGCTAGGTCATATAGGTGAAAGAACCCTAAAGCACATATGCAGGGATTAGAGTGTGCTTGGCATTCCAAATGTGTCCAAGCAAGACATGATATACAAATGTGGAGCATGCCAATTTGGCAAAGCTCACAAGCAACCATTCAACAAAAAAGGGTACATGTATGAAGACTACTTAGAGCTTGTGGAAAAGAGAAGGGTTATAGGTTGTACAATCCCACTAACAAAGGGTTTACAGTTAGTAGGGATGTAGTGTTTGATGAAAATAATTCATGGTTTGAAGATGATTGCAGGAAGATCAAGTTACCTTATGATTTGGAAAGTGATTTTTCCAACTTTCACTCAAGAAGATCAACAAATACCAGAGGATGTCAATTCAGAGGATGAAGGACAGATTGGCTTCAAGGCTTGGAAGTCCAAAGGTAAGACCAAGTTCAAGGAATTGGAAGACGCTCCAGAGTCCTCCAACCAAGCACTCAAAAGATCTCAAAGGGAGAGTAAAAAACCCATAAGGTATGGCTATGACACATTAGTCACCAAGAATTTTGTGTACATCACTAGAGACTCTATGATAGAATCATTTGAAAAAGCCAATAAGAAGAAGGAATGGAGAGAAGCCATGCAGGAAGAAGTTGAAGCACTTGAGGAAAACAATACTTGGGATTTGGTTCCCAAGAAGCCAAGCATGAAGGTAATAGGATTCATGTGGATATATAAAATCAAGAAGAATTCAAATGGTTCTATAAATAGGTACAAGGCAAGGCTAGTGGCAAAGGGGTTTTCTCAAACCCATGGAGTGCATTATGAAGAATCCTTTTCACCTGTGGCTAAGATGCCAATAATTAGGGTTTTGGTGAGTCTTGATACTTCTAAAAGTTTGAATCTATATCAGTTAGATGTTAAGAATGCATTTCTAAATGGACAGATCTCAGAAGAAGTGTACATGGTTCAACCACCAGGGTATGAAGATAAAGACAAACCAGGTTATGTATGCAAGCTAAGGAAGGCACTCTATGGTTTAAAGCAAGCTCCTAGAGCTTGGAACCATAGGCTAGTTACATATGTGCAAGATCAAGGATTTGTTGCTAGCAAAGAAGATTCTTCTTTATTCATAAAGAAGACCAACTCAAAAGTTATTTACTTATGTGTCTATGTGGATGGCATTATCATTACAGGGAATGATGCTAATGGCATCAAGAAGGTTAAAGCTCAAATGATGGGAGAGTTTAAAATCAGTGATCTTGGTTTGTTAACATACTTTCTTGGCTTAGAACTTGTGTATACAAATTCTAGTGTGTTCATTACTCAGAGGAAGTATATTCATGATGTTGATAAAAGTCAAGATGGAGATCACCAAAATTGGAGGTACACCCATGGAACTCAATCATAAACTTAGTTCTCATGAAGGAGAACTTCTTGAAGATATTATAGGTTACCAAAAACTTGTTGGGAGTCTCAACTATGCAACCCTAACAAAAGTGGACATTTCTTATGGAGTAAGTACATTAAGCAAGTTTATGCATACACCAAGAAAGCCTCACTGGGAAGCTGCTAAGAGGATCCTAAAATATCTAAAGGGTACCAGAAATGAAGGTCTATTTTACCCATTCACTTTTGATTTGGACATAAAGATGTATTCTAATGTAGATTGGACTGGCTCCAAGGACGATAGAAGGAGCACCGTAGGATACTTGTCCTTTGCAGGTTCAAAGCTAATATCATGGTCATCAAAGAAGCATCCAACTGTGACATTGTCATCTACAGAGGCAGAATATAGAGCCTTAGCAAATGCAATACAAGAAGCCATGTGGCTCAAACAACTTTACATTGATTTGGGGTTACACTCTTACACTCCAATGATTTTTGGAGACAACACTAGTTCACTTCATCTGGCTGCTAATCTTGTATATCATGCAAGGACTAAGCAGATTGCAGTGCACTATCATTATGTAAGAGAGAAATTGCTTAGCAATGACATTCAATTGTCCTATGTATCAACTCATTTGCAATGTGTAGATATGCTCACAAAGCCTTTGGATGGAACTAAGATGAACAGGTTCAAGATGATGATTGGATTGCAGGAAATCAAAGGGGAATGAAGACCAAGCATGTTATGCTTGAGGGGCAGCTGTTGGTGCAAAGAGACCAAGCCTACATACTTGGATAATTAGCATGTATTCCATATAGTCATATATGATCACTTCCTTGTAAAAGTCAGATTACCTTTTATCTTTGTGAAAGTTCTTATACTTAATGCACTACTTTCACGAGGATTTAGGAAGAATCAAATCTCAACTTACATGGTAGATGATTGATGAGAGAATATATCCTATAATTTAGGACTCACTTTTTGGTGAGCATTTGAATTTGGATTCAAACTTTGGCTCCAAATTCAACTATAAAAGTAGATAAAAAAGACTTGTGTCAGGCCCCAATTATGAGATCATTTTTGAGAGGGGATTAAGTGACAAGTGAGGTAATTCCATAGCCACTTCACTATCCTCACATTGAACAATTGAAAATTGCCGATGAAATTGTATTACTTTGTGATTTAATGCATATACTTTGATCATATCTCTACCTCACTTCTCAGACTGCTATGACTATCTTGGAATAGTGATCTTCTCAGAGCTTGTTCTCAATGCATGGTTAATCATTTGAAGTGATTTAAAGTGCTATAGAATCACTATGCTGATTACCTCATAGCTACAAAGTTTCATTGTTATTGCTTCACTCAATCGTGAGATATCTTCATATCATTACTCTATGGTCTGTAGTCTAAAGCACCCCGAAAATGTTGGGCTAGTCCTATGATTTGGGAAGCATCATTCTTAGTGTGTAGTCCATCTTTTTTAGTGAAATAACTCATGATTCAAACCTATCTAAGTTAGTTAGATACCACCAAAAGGAATTTGACTAATTGTTAGCAGGCTGAGAGCACTATTCATTCTACTGAACATGTGCAAAGATTAAAATAGGAAGTCTATGATCTTGGATCAACTTCCTAATCATCTGTTTTGATCCATTGATTAGTGGATCATGTTTCAAATCACATAAGTGATTATTTGTGATCATTGGGAAGCCAAAGAGGCCTACTACACTCTCCACCACTTGTTCTTCCCTGATGTGAAGCAGGTTTTGCAGCACTACTTCATCTCTGAAGACTATCCACCATCTCCTTCAACAGGAGATATCAAGAACAACAACATATAGAGGAAGAGCACCATGCCCCTTCAGATGAAGAGCAGTAGTCACCGAAGTCCTAGGGAGACAATAAGAGGTCAAGTGATCAAGAAGAAGAAAGTGAGCCTACCTATACAACAAAACTCAAGAGACATAGAAGACAATGCAAGACATTCACTCTCACAACTGACTATCAAAACAAAGAAGTCGAGTAGTATTAGAACAACTACTTGAAGAATATGGTGTGGACCTCACATTCATCCACTCCATATGCACACTGACAAAAGATGTAGGCATGGTTGAAGCTTTCAACAACTCTCTAAAGGAAGCATAATGTTTTGGTCAAATACCATTTGAAAGGTAGCAACATTGAGTAGCATTTTATAGGCCACTCAATATGCCCAAAAACCATGATGTAGTTGTTTGTCCCAATCTAAGCGTTTGTATCTACAAACTTATTCAACACATTACATAGGATTTTATTCGTGCTTTTAGCCTATCCGTTTTCTTATGGATGATATGGTGCTAATTTCTTGTGAATCACCATGAACTCTTGTAACAAATATTCAATTACTTCATTCAAGAAGTGAATTCCTCCATCACTCACCAACTCTATAAGTAGTCCATGGGTATTTTCGATACTTTTATTTGTGACTCTACCTAAGAGTGGGAATTAGAAATTTCTTTCCATTGGTTTGCTATATGTTTCCATGACTCTGGTTTGACTTTGAGTAGTTCTTCTAAAGTGAGATGACAGTGGTGTTTAGTTTTCTTAAGTACTTCTATGTTCCTATGTACAAGAGATTCTTTGTTTCTAATCACTACTATGGGGGCTCTCATATGAATAGACTTTGATTCCCAAGGGCCTATGAAATGAGGAAATTCCTCTAAGGAATTAGATTCAAAGTCTTATCATTCACTTGATTGCACATCTTCTTGCTCTTTGTAGATAGTGGCAATGTCTTGAGGAAATTGTTTGTGAAGATCATCTACTTCTTGAATGGGAGGGGGATCCTTTCTCTCCCTATCCCATTTCTCCTTTTGTATTTCCCACAAGAACTCTTGGGAGTATTGATTTATAGAGGAAGGTATTCCATTCTCTATAGAGTTAGGAAAAAATATTTTGTTGGAGGTAAGCTTTTTTCGTGCTTTCTTGAGCCTCAACTGTTGCTAAATTATGTGATTTATCCACCAATTTCTCTAATCTCTCCAATAGTCTAGTGTAACTCTAATTTTAGTGAGTTCGAACATAGCCTGATCTAATTCTACCATATTTGCACATAGCTTTGTCCTTTCAATCTCTAAGTCCACTCGAGGATAGCATTTATGCAAATCATCTACATTTGACCTTTCTTGAAGTCTGGTAGTCTTTGAACATCATTTCCAAGCCTGTTGGAGTAGGATCCGCTAAGACCGATCTTGCTTGGGATTAAAGTGGGATGGATGGTGGGGTGTGAAATGGCATGTTGGATGGTGGGTGTGCCTACAAGAGAGTTTGATATGAGAGTTATGCTATTTTTGAATTTTTTTTCTTTGAGGATTTCTTCTAGCTCACTCAATTTTCTAGCCCCTTGTCTTTTCATCCTTTCATGACTTTAGGAAAATTTTCTACTAACTTTTGAGCTACTTCTATTATCTGTTAGCACATGGCTAGATGTTCCTCATGGGTAGCATTTTTCATGATGCGCTATTGTTGATCTAGCCCTAATTTTATCATGATACGTTCTAAATAAGCATTCCAACTTGATACTTAGAGGGTGATCTAGGTTCGATCTAGGCTAAGACCGTGGATTTTTGTATGATTTTGATAGTGTCATTAGCTCAAAACATGAATTTTTTTTTTGCTCCTCCATGATCTTATCTTGCATTTGTTTTAGGGACTCCTCAACTTCATCCACCTTTTTCTTCCATTTGTTTATCTGTCTTTTTCATTCTCATTCAAGTTCCCTTTGTGGTTGGAGAGTCCCTAGGGAGCTCCTCTTCTCTTTCAAAACTAGATGGATCAAGCACTTTCTTGCCTTCACCCTTCTTCTCAGCCTTGGCTTGTGTCATTCTGACTATCTCTACAAGTTCTATCTTTTCCTTTTCATCTTATTTGCTAGAGGGAATCATGGTCGCCATGTTGATATGTACTAGTTTGATCTTTTCTAGATTATGTTTGGACAATTTTTTATACATGCATTTTTCCACAATCACAACAAAAATAATTTTTAGGTGGTATGGGTGGAAATTGGGGGAATTTTTGTGTAAGTGGAAAATATCTAATGAATTAGTCCCCATTGCACTTATAGCATGGACCTCTCCATTGACTAAGTCTAAAATCATGTCTAGCCATATTTTGTTGTGGAACATTGTTATAATACACCTAGCAATACTTAGGTTTTTTATATCCATAACTTTGATTATGATAGTCACTATATCCACTTGAATTGTCTTGATATTTTGAATAATCTATGGTCTAGTCATAATATTATGCATATACATGTGGTTGACTACTCTCTGTAGATTTTTATTTCTTGATAAATTCCTTAATAATCAAAAGATAGAATCATAGCCTACTCTATTTATTCTTGTGTTTTTCCATACTTCACTAATACCACGTGTGAAGGAGCAGGTGGCTACTGACTCAGCATGGGTCTTGCTAAGTTTCTAGGGTACTTCAACATAGTTCTAGATTGATATGGAATTTTTTGTCTAACTAGGTACAAGTATCTTGGAGGACACTCATACTATTGTGAAAAGGACCTTAGGACTTGATAATTTCCCATAATTTTTCAATTTTGGTGGTAGCCTTTTGTGCAACGTACTGCTTGACTAGTTGGCAATTATAGAAACAATCGATAGTGGAGTATCTCATCATCTTTTGCTCAATTTTAGAGTATTACAACTATGGATGTATAGGAGGAGGTGGTCTTGTATTATTACACATGCAAGATAGATGATCTCCCCCATATTGTGGGAACTTTCTAAGGGAAACCCTAAAAGCTCGTAGGCTCAAAATTTTGTTCTCAACCTCTAGCATTTCATTATTGATGCGGAACTTGATTCAACAAATGGATTTGATTCAATAGTCCATGAGAAACTTGAATATAACTTTTCAAGCTATCTTCTATGTGGATGCACTTTTGTATAAAATCCTCCAAGGTGGTAGGGCATATCAAGTATGTTACAGTATGTAGCTGATCACTTTGCAAGCCATCTAGAAGTGTGCAATAAGTTTGGTTGCATATGGAAGGTCCTTTGTAACACATTATGCTATGTTTTACTTATAGCAACAAGGATCCAACCTTAAATGCGCATTAGCTTTTTTTCCTTGAAGCTCACAATCATTGATGAGATGTCATGCTTGACTCCTATTTTAGCAAATTCGCCCATAAAAGCTCTCAAGAGTTTATCTACATTCTAAAAGTTATGTACACTAAGAGATTGGAATCAGGATAGATTTATTCCTTTCTAGATAATTCCAAAAGCTTTGTACTATTTAAAGAATTTGTGGAATTATTCACCACACAACACTTCTCTAAATCAGATTCATGTGCACGAGGATCACCATATCCTTCATAGTAGTCTTGCTTGCATTTTGCCACTTGAGAAGGGTGAAGCATTCTTCCATAAACTCGTCTTTATATCTATTTTTGTGGCATTTGAGGTTGTGAAAAACCTTGAGAAATGGGATTGTCTTATAGCACTAGATACACTTGGTTGGCTATGGGGAATACCCAATATAAAATTTGTGGTGGCTGTTGTGGAATTATAGGGGGTATGATAGGTTGTAGGCATGGATATCACTAGGCATAGTTCCAAAATATAGAGACATCACATGTTGATGTGTGCTTGTTGTAGTTATGGGTACAAATGTGACACAAACCTCATCAATATCTAGAACTTTTAGAGAGTGATGAGATCTATGTCATTGAAACTGAATTATTTTTTACTATTGTAGCAACGTTTAAAGATGATGCACTTGAAGTAGGCACTACACTAGTGAATACGTGATTAACTATAAATATCAAGATTGAAGGAATGGGATCCTTGGGACTACCAGTTGGAGTGACTATGGTTCGAGGAATGCCATTCATAAATATGGGTAGACTATGTTGTATAGACTATTGTTGATCATCTAGCCCCATTTCACAATATGGTTGATTTTTGGATCCAAATTCTTAAACTCATATATGTCTAGGTGGTAAGAAACTCAACTTGTAAGTTGTGGATGAGTCGAAAAGATTCTTTTGACTTTAAAACAAAGTAAAATTTTGAAGATAATCTATTATTTATAACTTTACTAACATGGATGGTCCTTGTGAGAGATGGAAAATGGTTGGAATCAATCTTACTTTGGTGTTGTTGTGGATTAGGACTTTGAACAAGATTATCTAGGACTTCTAAGCCATAGGGAGTGATTCTATTTGTTTTTTTTGCCATACAATAGGCGCCCATCTTGTTGACTAATAACTCTTCTTCAAGTCATATTAAAATGATATTACGAATATTTAGATCCTTGACCCCGCATAATCCAAGAATCCATTATCCACAAGCATCCCACCTTAGTCATAAGCCTTAGAGAAAGCCTTGGAGAAAGCCTTGGGTGGGTGGGCAGGTCCTTACTTTGCTCGCACAAAAGGAACAAAGCTATTCGCATCCAAATGCTCTAATATCAATGAAGTATTTTGATAGCGACACATAATAGTGGAATTTTCTTCTCAAGATCTCCACAACAATACCCTTGAAGTAGAAAACCAAGTTCTGGATGCCACACACACTACTCCATGCAGAGGCTATAGAATATGCAAAAAACACATAGTACACAAACCATGAACACAGATTTCTTAGATCATATAAATACGGTCAAACTTAGACTTTGAAGCTAACCAAGCCACTATATCTTTTATTAAAGAACATATACAAAAGTTTCTGATGGCCATTTGACCTTTCACATGGACACTAATGGTAATAGTGCACTCCTGGAAGGACCAGGAGTTGGTGCCTTTCCTAGTTCCTTGAGTGTTTGGTTCGCTGGTTCAATTGTGATCTTTATTCGTTCACCCAAACTTGAAGAATTCCACTTCTTAGGTTTCAATTCACTACATGATCATGGATCCAATCTTGACCCAAGACAAGAGGTTCCATAAGGTCATCATCTTGGCATACTAGTACCTTGACTGTCATTGAGACATCATGAATGCAGATGGGAAGCTCCACTTTGTCGAGGCAAGGGGTTTCCATTCCTCCCAATCCTATGAGATTGGCTTCAATAGGATGGATGTTCAATTGCAAGTTTTGACAGTAAGAAAATCTGACTGCACTAGTGGCCACGCCTGAATCAATCAAGGCCTTTATAATCATTGTACTCATTCCTTGTCCTATCTCTAGGGTTACAAAAGGATGTCTATCTATAATTTCATGATGGGTTCCACTCTTCATTTGGCACATAGCCATGTGGTATCTTGGTGCCTCATAAGCATCTTGCCTAGGTCAATTTCTACCTTGTCTTCTTAATTTCATGCATCGAATGTGTTCTACAGCTTCTGCTTGAGCCTCTTGTTTACTCTGATTTTCTTCTTCTTTACGTTTCTTGGCTATGTTGAGTCGATTCCACATTTCCTATGTGAGGGGTTCTTGATATAATTTGACTCTTCATCCACTGATGTAAGTAGGTAGGATGTCACCTTCTAGAGTGTCTAATTGGACAGCTCCACTTGTTGGTATTCTAATAATAATCATGGATCCATAGCCACCCTTCTCCAAATTCCTCGTATCCTGTTTTCATGTATACACCAAGACTAAGTCTCCTATCGTTAATCCCTTATCTTTTATGTGTGTGTCAAAATAGGCCTTTTGTCTTTTCTTGGCTACGTAAATCCCAGCGATTGCTCTTAATCTAGTTTTTCCTAGTCGTTCAAGATCAAAGATTCTAGAAGAGAACTCATGGCCAGTCCAATCATGTTCTTGGGCCACTTTTAGAGCGGGTGTCAAAAATCTAGTAGCAACAATGTGTTTGAACAAAAAAACCATATGAAAGGGTATGGCTTGGAGTACCATCTTATAGGCAAATCTATGTGCCCAAACAGCATGATGTAACCATTTGACCCAATCAAAATGTTTATTATTCGCCAACTTTGTTAGCAGAGTGCATAAGATTTTATTTGTGCTTTTTGCCTGTTTGTTTGATTGTGGGTGGTACGAAGCCCACTTCTTGTGAATGACCATGAATTCTTGTAACAAGCATTCAAGGATCTCATTCAAGAAATGGGCACCACAATCACTATCCAATTCTATTATTAAATCATATCTTGTAAACACATTCTTGAAGAGACACTTGGCCGTAGTTTGCACATCCTTTTTCTTAGTGTCTTTCACTTCTACCCATTTGGCTAGCTAATTGGTGGAAATGATATTGTATTCAACATGTGAACTCTTAGCTAGGGGATTAATAGGACCAACAAAGTCTATTCCCCACTTTGAGAATGCATGTCCTTCCATCATGGGTCTCATTGTCATCTCGTCCTTACGTATCGAATACTGAGTTCGATGACAAAGGTCACGCATCTTCACATAGGTATGTGCATCCATGTGAAGGGTTGGCCACCAAAGACCTACAAATAGTATAGCTTTGGTCACATGATCTGGTCCAAAATGTCCTCGTGTGACACCTTCATGGGCAGATTCTAAGATCCTAAGATATTCACTCTCATGGACATACAATCTTAGGTATCCATCTCTTCCTCGTTGGTATAAGTTATCTTCAATAAGTGCATAGTCTAGGGCTTCCTACTCTAAACTCTTTCATCTCGCCAATGCCATCTCTTGAGGGAATGCTTTCATCCTCAAAAAAATTTACAAAGGTTCGCTCCAATCTAGTATTAAAGGTACTTGATATAGAGTGCAATGTTTCATTGGTGGACTAATACCACAAATTGGGCATTCCTTGCACATCCTATGGACATCTACTTCCATTGTTGGCCAATATACACCTAAGCTTCATAGAGTCTGTTGAGTTTGATGCTTAGACGATCTTGCTTCAATGGACCTAGATGTGCTATTTCCAACCACTTTGCATGCTCATATTCTTCTACATAGAAAGCCAATATGCCTTGATTGGTGTGCTTATACACACTACTTGCCATTATGTGATATTTTTAAGACCTCACTACTTCTTTATCTTTGGCTTTTAGTATAGGATGATCAGGTCCAAAGGTTTGAATAGGCATGATAGTTTTGGCCTAGTTAGGAACTACTTCAAAGTTGAATAAATATGCATTAGGAAGTTCATCTAATACTCCTTGCGGGGACTCTCTTGAGGTTAGTCTAGCAAGGTGATCCACCCTAAGGTGAGCCTTACCCTTCCTAACCACAACTTTGAAGTCATCCTCCATTAGTAAGAGGAACCATCTTACTAATCTACATGTATTGCAAGGTTTGTTTACCAAATAATGTAATGCTTGATGGTCCGTAAAAAATTTAAACTTATTTTCAAGCAAATAATGCCTAAACTTTTCAACCACATACACCATGCATAATCCTTCTCTTTCAATGTGGTGTAATTTTGTTCGACTGCATTCAGCTGCCTACTTGCATAAACTATTAGGAAATCAATGTTGTCTTCACATGTCAGTTGTGTTAGAACACACCCAAAAGCATAATTGGATGCATTCATGTGGACATGGAAAGGCTTACTTCAATTAGGTTTAGTCAAGATGGGTATTGAACACAATCCTCGATTGAGCTCATTGAAGAGTTCTCACACTCATTCATCCACCCAAAATTAGTCAAAAGGTTGTACAAAGGCTTTGCAATGATTGCATACATGTGGATAAAACATCAGTAATACCCACAATGTCCCATGAAAGCTTGTAGCTCCTTGACATTCTTTGATCTGGGTAACTCTGCACTAGCTTTAACTTTATCTTTGTCCGTTGAGATTCCATTCTTTGACACACTGTGTCCTAAGATCTTGCCTTTCTTGACCATGAAAGCACACTTTTTTTTGTTCAATCAGACTTGATATTCTCTACATTTGTCAAAGATTTTTCCAGCTCAGGGATGTATGTTTGCCTAATATTGAAATGAGCACATAATTCATCAACATAGAACTCTATATTCTTCCACACAAACTCTTTGGAACATGGCACATCAGCCTTTGAAAGTAACAAGGGCATTGGTTAGCCCAAATGGCATCTAACAAAATGCAAATATAACCCACTCTGTGGCAAAAGCCATCTTATGCTTGTCTTCATGGGCAATAGCTACTTGATTGTAGCCTAAAAATCCATCAAGGAAGTTGTAGACTTCCTTGCCTACTAGTCGTTCCAATAAGTGTTCTGTGATGGGAAGCCGATAATTATCTCTGATGGTGGTGGCATTGACCTTCTTCAAGTTAATGCACACATGCAGATTTCCATTCTTTTTGGGCACCACCACAATGGGGGATACCCACTCGGTATGATCAACTTCATGATAAATCCAGCTTATGTCAAGTGATCTATCTCTTCTTTCATCATGGTTGCATAATTATCAATATATGTGTATGGTTTTTGTTTTGTTGGCTTAGCATCTAAGGACATGGATATTCTGTTCTAGTTTTTCTCTCAGTCTCATTGTTGTCTAGGATCTTCTCTTGATGTGTGCCTTGGTTTTGTTGTAGGGCTCGAGCTCTAGTTAATACTTGCACTAGGGCTATAGTAATGGTACTTCCACTAGAGTCTACCACTATACCAATAACATTAATATGTGTGATTTTTTGCATATTGGCTTGATTTTTTGGGCAACCCCTTAAGAGGTGCTCCTTACTACAATCACGAGAAAAGCCTTGAATGGTTACTTCTTGTGGCTGTCCTGGTGCAGGGATTGAGCATATCTCTAATGAAGTGATCTCCCTAATATCTATATCATGGTCCTCGGGGTCCTTAGGGTCTCATTTGTCTTGGTTGGGGCCTAGGGTTAGGGTTGGTGTACATTAGATTTGAGTACTCTGGCTCCCAACTAGGTTCACTAGGGTTTTCATAAGGATATATATTGTTGTGCTCTAGTGAATCCATGTAGTAATCTAGTGGGCTATCTACTTGCATTGAGACAAATCTATGAGCATTTGGATCGCTTTGGAAAATCAAGGGCGGTGCTGGCACTAACACTCTACTCAAGTTTTCTTTTGTTGATGCATACTTGAGGGGGATCACATTGGCTAGAGGAGGAGGTTGTTGACCCAACACTGGTTGAGGTATTTGCTTAGCTTAGTATTGTGGCCAGTAGGGCTGTTGTGGCCTAAAGTATTGTTGATGTTGGTACTAATTTTGGTATCTTCCTTGTTGTTGATATGGCTGAGGATAATTTTGCCTAACCATCTGCTTGTTATAAGGGAAATCCAGTGCAGTGTGGTTTGTGTATCTCCTCTCAATGGTGCAGTATTGGCTATTAGGGTTTCCTTGGGTTTGAGCCATAATTGGAAAAACATTAGCCAAGTGTTCTCTTCTGCAGTTGTAACATCATTTCACTAAGATCATTCTAGGGGCATGTTTACTCAAGGCTCCTAATTTCTTTGCTACTTTCTCTCCCAAATCCTCTATTGAAGTGGATGGTTTAGGACTAAAGCTAGTAGCACTGTCTGAATCTTTATAGATCTCGGAAAACTCTAACTCTTCCCCTAGATTGTCCTCAATGTCAATGCACATACAAATCCATTGTTCTATGGTTCTAGAATCTTTTAGATACACATAAGATCACAATTTGGCACTTAGCAAACCATCCAAGAACAACACCACTAGTTTGTCTCATGTAGGTAGTTCTTGGATAGGGTATCTCTCTAGGTACTATCTAAATTATCTTCTTGCTATTCTAACTATCTCCTGGGGTGTTTGCTTGAAGCTATGGATCAAGGATGAGGTATTGTGTCTGATGTCACTCTTGGAGAACTCCGTGATAAAGGCTTCTGGCACTTGATCAATATTCCTAAATTATCCTTTGATGTAGTGGTTGAAACCATGTCAAGGTTGTGTTTTTTAGAGTTATCCCAAAGGCATTATATTGAGTGAATAATTCATCGACCTGATCAACTCTTAATACTTATCTAAACTCTGCTATGTGATCGTATGGGTCTCCAGTACCATTGAAGTAATTCTTCATGGATTTAACCAGTTGGGTATGCCTCAAGTTCTGAGGGTGTTCTCTAGGCCTAGGCAAGGGAAACTCATCCATGCCCTTTTGATGTCTTGGATTTGCCTTTCCTGCTCTATTCTTTCCATCTCCACTCCTGATCATTCTCTGCCTATTGGGTTTGCAAAGCTCACCTTGGGTTTTTCTCTAGTTCTTTCCTTATGGGTACCATAGATATGAGATGATTTGGTTCCTTGTTGGCCATAAGATACATTCCATCTAGGTGGAGGGAAAACTAGTTCACCCTTCCAAGTGTATGCATGCCTTCCACGCTTTGTTACCAAGAACATCCTTTCTGACATGTTATCTAGTTGGGATTTTGTTTTCAAACTCGTATGTCTTGTCTGGTAAGCTTATAACCACATACATGGTTTCCTGCTTATCAATGTATGAACCCTCTTCAAACTTAACAATGGGGTGTTCAAGTCCAAAGGGTGGATTTGGGTTTTTAAGTTGGACAACTGATCTTCACAATGCATCCTCATAGATGCAAGAACCCAATCAATTGGTTCTAATATGCTCCAAATGTGTCTTTTAGGGACCTTCTAGTGTTTGTAAATAGGTAGTGCCTGAACTACGTGCAGGTCGTTCCATGCTAAAGGACATTTTTTAATCACTTGTTTCCAAACTTAGCACATAGGGATAATCACTGAGTTGCTTGGCCCACAACCTAGTTGTGTGATTGATGCTAGATTCAAATGATTTGATGCTTTGTCTATCCCGGCCTAAATATCTACCTGATCTAAGGTTCATAAGCTTTGTCTATTAGTCCCAATTTTCCCAAGTACAACTGCATTGCAAGGTTCTTTTGTAACAGTTACTTGTTCTTTTATAAATTTCCTCCAGTGTAATAATGTCTGACAAATATCATCATGAGGAATACTTCAGTTTTATTTCACTTTGAGAGGTGATCAATCCACTTAATTGTTTTTTCCTTAGGGTTTATCGTGATAATATTCTAATTTGAACTTGATTAATTAGGGTTTCTTGTACTTGTATCATGCCTAACATAACCCTTATTCATCAATACCACTAATAGTACTTAGCGTGAGCTAAAGAATTGATGGAAGGGGGTAAAGTGTTCTTCCAACCTTGAGTCTGTTGCTTCATGAGTGTTCCAATGCCTAAGAAGTAAGCTCCCCAAGCATGATTCGGATGCAAGCTAGCTTTAACACTTGCTCCAAAACTCCAATTGCCTGAAAATTTACAAAACTTTAGCTCAAAAATTTCATAATCCTAAAACACTAGTTTTCGGCCAAAAAAGGTTGTTTATTGCGATCGACAAGGTTGTCAATCACAATGATTAGAGTTTTTCATCATGGTTTGTCAATCATGCTGGAAAATTTGTGGGGTTTTGTTTGTCATCTATCATGCTATGGATAGTTATCAGTCACAATGAATGGGTATCAATCGCGATGGACTAATCTGGTGATGGATGCTATCAATTGTGAGGCCTATAACACAATTAACACCCCATTATGTCCACTTAATTTATGCATATCATACACAAACACATTAATCAAACTCTTCCATGAACATTTCCATGCATGTGTTTTTACATGGAACATGCTTATTTTTGTTCAGTGATGGAACATGTGAGTGGTCATCCATGTTTATTTTTATTTTATCAACTGAGGTTAGTTGCTTTTTCAACTGAGGGACATGTTATGAATTATGGAATGTGTTGAACAATTAATTGTTGGAGTGTTAGTTTATTACTGTATTAATGTGTTCTGGTGTTTTTGATATAGCAACTGAAGGTTTGTGAGGGCATGAAAGGCATGAAAGGGAAGACATAGATAATCCAATTTATAATTTATATAGTTTGTAAATAAACCCACATAGGGGGTTCTATTTTTAGAAACAGTTAGTAAATTAGTGGTTAGAATAAGGGTTGTTGTAGACCATAACTTTTATATTAAAAGCAAAGGCTTTCTACAAAAGTTACCAACTTTTTCTTTCACGCATGCTTTTTAAACCCGCTCTCATGTGATCGTTATTTTGACATAATAAATTCCTATAAATACATGCAATTTGTGGACTGTCGAAATAGAGTGCATGGGGGGAGATTGCACCGAATACTGCATTCCATCTCCTCTCTTGACGTGTCTATTTTTTTGTGTGTTTTTAGCATTCATAACCTCTGTGTGTGCATGAGTAAGATCCTAATAACACGAAAATCGTGCGTTTACAAAAATCTACTTTATTTACAAAATTGTCACTTTCTAAGCGATCTACTATTTTTACAAAAATGTCGTTTTCTAAAGCGATCTATTATCTTTACAAAAAATATCTAAAATACTATTTTTTTTAACTATCTTCAAAAATACCTGAATAAATCCACACGTGTTCATGCCCTCATGAGGCTTCACCTTCTAAATCAAAACACAAATCACATTAAAAATCTCAAGACATTAAAATCCATATAAAATTCCATTATTCCATAAAGTATAAGATGCATCCCAATTGACAAGCAACTAACCTCAGTTGATTTTAAAAAAACAAAACATGGATGGTGAGTCACATGTCCCATCACTAAACAATCATAAGCATGTTCCATGTAAAAACACATGCATGGAAATGGAAAACTGGAATTTAATGTGACTGTGAATGATAAGCAGAAATCAAATGATCGTAATGCGGATTTAGTGATGTCTTATGAATCCATTGAGATTCTTCGAGTGAGTTATTTTTATATTTAACTAAATATCTATGATATTGGTTTACTATGCATATAGTAGTAAAATCATAATCAAGTAGTTTCTCTAAAACAAAAATTTCAGCATCCTTTTCAAGTAAAGGAGGATCATGTAAAATAGGAGTGAGTGGTAATGTTCCTTTAAATTGTTTCAATAAACTAATATGAAAAGAATAGGGGCATACAAAGTACTATTTCTACGTGTAAACAATTCTTCTTTTGGAAAAATATGAAAAAGGATATTGCATCGTATGTTTCCCATTGCATTGTGTGTCAACGTGTGAAACAACATCATGGTAAAGCATTTGGATTATGAATGCCACTTCCCATACCTAATGGACCATGGGAACAAATTTCTATGGATTTTATTACTAGTCTTCCTACAACTTCATCTCATAATGACATGATTTGGACAATTGTTGATAGGTTTATTAAACAAGAGTATCTCATTCCTTTTAAAAAGACTTTATCTACACCTCAAGCTACTAAGTTATTTATTAAATGCATTTTTCCACATCATGGTTTCCAAAAGTTATTTTATCAAATCGAGATGTTCATTTTTGTAATCACTTTTGGGTACAATTATTTCAAATTTTAGATTCCAAAATAGACTTTAGCTCTGCATTTCATCCTGAAAAAAATGGGAAAAATGAAGCTATGAATAGTACTATTTTAGATTTATTATGTTGTTATTCTTTAGATAATCCAAGTAATTGGGATGAGGAAATTCCTTCATTAGAGTTTGCATATAACAACACAATGCATACCACTACTCCACGTGCATCGTATGAAATTGTTTATGGTAAAAAGCTTCCCACTCCCATGACTCTCACTCAAACTGGTATTTCTACGGCTGATTCTTTTGGACAAGGTCATACTTCTACACTTCATGAGGTTCATGAGCACATTAAGAAGAGTCAAGAACATTACATGCATAATGTTAATAAGAAACGAGTAGCTAAACAATTTAATGAAAATGACTTTGTATGGCTACGAATAATTAAAAGACGTTTGAAAATATTTCACAACATCTTAAGGTTGAACTTGCACCATGTCATTATGGACCTTTCCATATTATTCAAAAAATTAATGAGAATGCTTTTAGACTAGACATACATTTTCATTGGAATATACATAATTCTTTTCATATTAGTTTATTGAAATCATTCTAAGGAACTGTACCACTCACTCCTATTTTAGATGATCCTCCTTTACTTGAAGAGGATGCTAAAATTTTAGTTCCTGAGAAAATACTTGATAATGATGTTACTACTACATGCACTCATAAGCAATATCATAGATATCTAATTAAATATAAAAATCAGTCAAATTAAATTCCAGTTTTCCATTTCCATGCATGTGTTTTTACATGGAATATTCTTATGATTTTTCAATGATGGGACATGTGATTGGCCATATATGTCTATTTTATTCTTATCAACTAAAGTCAGTTGCTTGTCAACGGAGAGGCATGTTATACTTTATGGAATAATGGAATGTTAAATGGATTTTAATGTCTTGAAGGTTTTAATGTGATTGTGTTTTGATTTAGTAGGTGAAGAATCATGAGGGTATGAACGTGCATGGATTTATTCAGATATTTTTTAAGATATTTAGAAAATAGTATTTTATATATTTTTTGTAAAAATACTAGATGGCTTAGAAAGCGTCATTTTTTTAAAATAGTAGATCGCTTAAAAAGTGATGATTTGTAAGTAAAGTAGATTTTTTGCAAACACATGCTTTTTGAAGCGCCACCTCATGTATCTTCTAATCAAGATGTAATGAAATATACTTATAAATATGCATACTCTAATAGACTCATCCATCAGAGTATGTGGGGGGAGAGTGTACCCAATCTTGTGTCTAGTCTCTTGTCTCTCTCTATTCTGTTTATGCTTCTGTGAGATTTTGTTTATGTACTATCTTTGTGTATGTGCATCTCCAAGATTTGATCAACATTAACCATCTCTTGTAATTCCATAAGGGAATCATGCAAAGTCAACAAACATTGTAACAAACCATTATGCTAAAGAACCTTGTTACATACTTGTACATAATTAGAATCATGCTTGTTGGAGTTAGACGTCTTCGGAAGCACGCGAACAACACAAGGAAGAAGAAGAAGCTTGGAGCACAACACACAATACTGAATGTATTACCACTAGAATGTACAAAGATAAGTATCCCGTTAGGGCAATAGGCGTATATACAAGCCGGGGAAAAAAAACTCCTAAAGAGGGAAAAAGTGCCCCGAGGGTGGTAGAGTGTTCACACACATCACTACCTAAATATATCAACAAATTCCCCTTGGGAGTGATGCGGTGAACAAGGAGCTTGCACTCATGTATAAGGAAGTGCTAAGCTATGTGGAATCGATCCACAAAAGGAAGTAAGACCAAAGCTTTGCGGAAAGCTTCAAACTTATCCCTAGGCAAAGCCTTCATAAAAAGGTCTGCAATGTTCTCCTGTGTTGGCACATATGCCAAGCTGATCTCCCCAACAGAGAACCTCTCCTTGACATAATGATAATGCACCTCAATGTGCTTAGTGCGAGCATGGAACACAAGGTTCCTCGCAATCGCCAATGCACTCTGACTGTCAGTGAAGATGGTGGTGGCCGAAGATTGGCCAACACCCAAATCATAAGGTGTCTAGGCCACATACACTCAACAGTCACTGTGAAAGCTGCCCTATACTCAGCCTCACAACTGGAAGTGGCCATAGTAGGCTACTTCTTGCTCAACCAAGATATAGATGAGCTAACAAGCATGAAGCAAAAGCCAATAGTGGACACACAAGTGTCATAGAAACCAGCCCAATCATTGTCAGAAAAAGCATGCAAATATGGCAGTAGTGATCCCCCCTTGTGTTAAAACAATCCAAGTAGTCGGGTACCACTCAATTAGCGAAAGATGCGCTTAACTGCCTGCCAATGCTTGACACTTGGGCAATGTGCTCATCTGTGAGACATCAAACTGAATATCTGGCCGAGTAATGCATAAGTAAATCAAGCATCCAAAAGCCTACTAATAGAGAACAACATCAAATGCATCTTCGGCATCATGAAGACTCATAAGCTTACAATCTTCAAGGCCAAAACGCTACAATAATGTGTCAATATATTTCGTTTGACACTGTTGCAGAGCTAAAGAAAGCACAAAGCAGAGAAAAAGACGGGCCCCAAAATTTTTCCGATTCGGACATCATATTTTTGTATCATAACCATTCTTGTAATATATTTTCCGTTGTAAATGCACTAGAGGAGTCCTCTAGATGCATCCCCACAGAAGATTAGAAACTTACCCATGTAAAATAGTAGGAAATTAGTCTTTTAGTGAATAAAGTGCCGGTCTCTTGTGTGAAAGGACCATTTTTAGGGCACAAGTATATAAGTCAATTTGTGACTCTTTGTAAGGACTTTTTTGCCATTGTGAGAATAGAGAGCACAAAAATTCGAATTTGTGACCGAGGCATTCGTGTGATGGTAAGTAGCTTTTTTGCATTGAAGCAGGAGGAGGAGTGGTGATTTTCTCTTCTTTGGTAAGTCATTTTCAACCGCACTTACTACTTCTCATTCTTGGAGTGTGTGTAGTGAGTTGTTAGTCTAGGGAAGTGAGTAGAATGAGTAGAGTAGGAGGAGCAAGGGAGTAGGCTAGGTAGTTAGAGTAGCTTTCAATTCTTGTTTTGTTGCTTTATTTCCAGTAAGTAGGAAAATCCCAAGTATAAAAGCCAAAAAGAGTCATTTTGTAAAGTACTTGTGTTTCTGAGCAAGTATCGCGGAGAGCTACTGTCGAGTATCGCGTGGGAGCAACTAGGCTATCTGGGGCTGCACAGAGCAAGGGGGAGTGATAAAGGAGTTGGAACAGCCTCCAAGGTGAGCACATTGTGGTTGTGTTATGATATCTTACCTCCAAATCAAGTTTCCAGAGACAAACGATCTGCGTCAGGTATCGTTTAGGAGTTGCAGAGGTTATAAAGTGTGATTTGAATGATACAGAGAGAGAGGGGAGGGTAGCAAAGCATAAACAACAAGTGTATTGAATTAAAACTTAAAAAATCTCTCAAAAATTGACAAAGGGTCAAGTATCGCTTTCTCCCGCGGTCGAGTATCGCGATACTTAGCAAGTATCGTGATCTCCTGTGGTTGAATATCGCGATATTTCCGAGGTATCGTGTATCACGTTCCAAGGATCGCGATACTTAGCAAAGATCGCGTATCGTGCTGTCACCGATCGCGATACCTATCGTGTATCGTGTATCGTGATCTATCGATCGCGATACTTGAGAAGTATCGTGTATCGTTTGAACCAAATACCGAGTATCGTTATTGTCCAAGTATCGTGTATCGTCTTAGGAAGATCGCGATATTTGTGAAGTATCGTGTATCGTGTCTGACAAGTATCGTGTATCGTGTCTTCATAGATCGCAATACCTGTCACCGATCGTGTATCGTCTTTTTCGAAAGATCGTGTATCGTGTGTTCCAAGTATAATTGCTATCGAGTATCGTGATAGTCAAGTATCGTGTATCGTTCATGCAGCGATCACGATACCGATGAAAGATCGTGTATCATGAGGTCCAAGTATCGTGATTGCCAGGTATCGAGTATCGTGGTCCATCGATCGCGATACTTGTGAAGTATCGTGTATCGTTATAGTTGAAGCATCGAGTATCGTGGGCATCCAGAGATCGTGTATCGTGGTCCCTGATCAAGTATCGTGTATTGTTATAATTCAAGTATCGTGTATCGTTGGCATCCAGAGATCGTGTATCGTTATAGTTCAAGTATCGTGTATCGTTGGCATCCAGAGATCGTGTATCGTTTGTGCTCAAGTATCGTGTATCGGTTGGATCTAAAGATCGTGTATCGTGTACCTTAGCAGTCAAGTATCGTGACTTGAAAAGTTCATTTTCAATCAATTCCCAGCTAAAATTTTTCTGGAATTCTAATCCATAGCGAATAGTTCCAATAGCTAGAGGTTAGCAAGGACTGACCAGAGCTGTGAAGTGGATGAACCTGAGATCCGGAAGAACCCTAGGAAGCCGAAGAAGTGTAATTTCTTCTGTAGGTAGTGAAGCAGAGCCAAGTAGCCGCTCACATTACTCGGAGACCTCGAGTGAGTCAGAGGAAGAAATTCCCATGGCTTCAGAGGATATGCAGAACACAGTACCCATGATTGGCATGATGTCAATCATTGAAGGAGAGTACCGAACCTCCACCAACCAAAATGAGATCCCTATTTATTTGGATGGTCTAAACAGATCAGTGGCCAGGTTAAAGAAGGCTTCAGAGGCTTACATAGTGCCTAGGCCAGCAGTCAAGTATGTAGGAGGATTTTACATGAACAAAAGAGATATCCAGTATGTTGTCACGGAACACCCGGAAAACATTAATGAACATGGGGAAGAAAACAATGCTTCAAACTTAAATGGAGGAGGGAATGAAGAGCAAGTAACTAAACCTAGAGGGAGATCTACTGTTGCTAGAGTCTGGAGAGGAGACTTGATTCCCCAAGATGACTCCTTAATGGATGTATACTTGATTAATGGGATGGAGCATCTTCTTAGAGCACATTCTTCAATTTGGGAAGCTGCCCCAAACCCTCTCACCATCCATGAGTTACAAGATCCTGATTTCCCCACCATCATCACATATTTGGACAAGAATCTGAGAAGATATTGGCCCTTAACAGAATTAGAGAGAGCCGAATTAAAATATCAGAACATTCTAGTATTCCCCCCTAGGGATCAAGCCACTACTTCAAGAAACCCACTTGGAACATCTCAGAATGAGTCATATCAATAGTCAGGACAAACACAACAAACACAAATCCCGGTCAGACCACACATGCAGTTTGCCATGCCTGCAAATAACCCTAATTACCGACCTCAAACAACCGTTGACCCAAGATATGGAATTCCTGCTCCAGTCAGACCGCCTGTAGCAAGAGGACCAGGCATACCCATAGGAAGACCAATTTTTCCAGTAATGCCTAGACCGCCCGAAGCAGGAAGAAGATTAAGGCCAATTCAAGTTGCCAAATGCATGAGAAACCACTATGATGGCTCTAGTGAACCTTACAATCATATAGCTGAATTTAAACAAGTAATCAGAGCCGAACAGGTAGAAGACTTCTTGATCCAATATGAGTCCTTTGGTCTTACATTGTCAGACACTGCATTAGCATGATTTCAGCCATTGGACCCTAATAATTTTCAAAACATGGAACAAGTCTATCAAGAAATGATTGAGGAATTCACTAAGTCTGGGATCAAAAACAACTCTTCATCATTGATTCATAGCTTTAAGCAAGCCCCTACCGAATCAGTGAGATTGGCAGCAAGAAGATTCAAGCAGTATGTGGACAGATGCCCAGTAGAAGAGAGACCTACCCAAAATAAAATGGTGTCATTATTTTTGGAAGGATTGTTGAACGGATCATTAAGATCCCTTGTATACGTAAAGAGAGTTCAAACTTTGCAAGAGTGCATGAAGAAATGTATAGACCTAGAAGACAACCTAGCAGAAGACCTGAAAATACCTCAAGGTAGCTTGAAAAGTGAAGATTCGGCCAGTAGCACATCAATCCCTAAAAACAATGTAGAGGAAATAGCCGATTTGGTAGCTAAGAAGTTGAACGTTCAAGGATAGAGGAACTACCCGAGTAACCCTATGAGAGTACCCATGCTTAGAAGATGCATGCAGTGCGGAGGTGATCATCCTTCTCACTTGTGCACTAGGGGAGTAGTCCCACCACCTGCTTATGCTCATACGAGACCCACTGTCCCAGGACCGCTACAGTATTGCGGTATAGAACAAAAATATACAAATCACAGTATAGAAAATTGCCCTTACAATAGGCAAGCGAGACCAGCACAGCCATATATGAGACCTTATGGATACCCGCAGAGAGAACAAGGAGGTGAAGCATGGAGGTACCCTACCTATCAACAACAGACACCAGTGCCACGACCATATGTATATCAAGGATACACCCAACCACAACCAGTATTAGGACAACAACCGCCCCATCCTCATAACGTTGTCCCAGTCAAGATAGCTCAACCTGAAGAAAACCTAGAGAGAGCAATAGTCTTAGCCACACCATTGGCTAGTAGTGAACCATATGACTCATCTTACGACCATAGTCAAGGAGCATATCCCAATTATGAAAGCTCTATGATAGAATATGGACAACTATACAAACCATATGCTTATGGTATGGAAGTATGAGATAGTTCATACGGATATGAGCAGGACTATGTGTCATTAATGTACACAGCTCCTAGAGCAACCATACCACCCCGACCCATGAACAGACCGCCTGTACCCAGAGGACCATGCTACAGATGTGGAGGTGATCACTATATCAGAGAATGTACATTGCCAAACCCACCACCACCACAACGAGTCTAGGAAGGCTACTGTAGTGATTGTGGTAAGGAACACCTTTTCAGAGATTGCCCCAAGAATCCCAACAAGGTTACATCCAACGTGCAAATCAATGTGATAGAAGTAATCGAATCATCAGGGAGCGACAAGGAATATACTGTACCACTGAAGGCGATAACAAGAGCCAAAGCTAGAGAGACCCCAGAAAAACCAAAAGAACACAATCAAAGTGACCTAGAGATGAATACACCCACACCACAGAGAGTTGAAGACTCGGAAGAGCCTGAAAAAAGTGTTGTAAGTAAAAGAACTCAAAGATGGAAGAACCGTAGAGATAGGATAAAAGAAAAGAAGCTACTACAGAAGAAGGAAAATGAGAAGAACAAACAAAACCCAAAAGAGGAACAGAAAATTGAAAAAGAAAACAAAAATGAAAAGTACAGAAAAGAAGAGGTAGGATCCGTCTTAGCGGATCCCATGCCTGAAGAATTAGCCATATGGATTCAGGCATACAAGGCACGAATAAGAGCCGAACCGACCATCGAACAACATGAAAGAGAATACCCTAGAGGTGACCTAGAGAAAGAGAGGTTGGAGATCTGCAAAAAATTGATAGAAGTTGCTCAACAGACCTTAGAGAAACCGGCGTTGCCATTACCCAATACCCGAATTTCTGAAAGCGAATTCCAAGAGTGCGTCATCATTCATGACCATGAAAAACCTGAAGTAAGTAAGACACAGAATGGCAATTATTGTGAGGATAAAAGGGAAGGATCCAGTGTTCCCCAAGTAGAAGGGGAATGGCCTAAAGATTTGTGGGCTAGAGTCCAAGAGGACAGATGGAAGAAAGTAGAAGGAAATGAACCACCCTTTGAAGAACTAGAAGCAGAAAACGAAATAGAGGGTTCAATACCTGAATTAAATTCAGAAGAAATTTTACCAATGGATCCTAGTGACAAAGGAGATGACGGAGTAAAGGATTTGCCAAACTATACAGGGGAGTATGAACATAATTCAGAATTGTATTGCATTCCCTCAATAAGGAAAAAAGAACCGAACCCATCAGTCCAAACATCGGACATCATACAACACCTTAGAAAAGTAAAAATTCCGTGTACCCTAACATTAGAAGAATTGTTGAAGGTTAAACCACATTTGAAGGAGAAATTGAACAGTCAATTGGAGATCTAGACGAAAGAAAAAGAGAGATCTGATGAAGTAAACACAGTAAAGATCCCAGTGGATAAGGTAGGAGATTTTAGCGAGGGAGATGAAGGAAACACTTGCCTTCCAATTACGTATAGGGGATATACCACCAAAGCCATCTTAGATTCAGGAGCTGGTGTAGGCATTGCTACTAGAAAAATCTGGGAGAAATGGGGAAGACCATGTTGGAGTTAGACGTCTGCGGAAGCACGCGAACAGCACAAGGAAGAAGAAGAAGCTTGGAGCACAACACACAAGACTAAATGTATTACTAGAGAATGTACAAAGATAAGTAGCCCATTAGGGCAATAGGCGTATATACAAGCCGGGGGAAAAAAACCTCCTAAAGAGGGAAAAAAGTGCCCCGGCGGTCCTAGAGTGTTCACACACATCACTACCTAAATATATCAACAAATCCCCCCTGGAAGTGATGCGGTGAACAAGGAGCTGGCACTCATGTATAAGGAAGTGCCGAGCTATGTGGAAATCACTCCACAAAAGGAAGTAAGCCCAAAGCTTTGCGGAAAGCTTCAAACTTCTCCCTAGGCAGAGCCTTCGTGAAAAGGTCTGCAATGTTCTCCTGCGTGGGCACATATGCCAAGCTGATCTCCCCAGCAGAGAACCTCTCCCTGACATAGTGATAATGCACCTCAATGTGCTTAGTGCGAGCATGGAACACAGGGTTCCTCGCAACTGCCAATGTGCTCTGACTGTCAGTGAAGATGGTCGTGGCAGAAGACTGGCCAACACCCAAATCAGCCATAAGGCGTCTGAGCCACACACACTCAACAGTCGCTGTGAAAGCTGCCCTATACTCAGACTCACAACTGGAAGTGGCCACAGTAGGCTGCTTCTTGCTCAACCAAGATATACATGAGCTACCAAGCATGAAGCAAAAACCACTGGTGGACACACGAGTGTCATAGCAACCAGCCCAATCTGAGTCAGAAAAAGCATGCAAATCTGGCGGTAGTGATCCCCCCTTGGGATAAAACAACCCAAGTAGCCGAGTACCACTCAAGTAGCGAAAGATGCGCTTAACCGCTTTCCAATGCGTGACTCCTGGGCAATGCATAAACCTGCTCATCTGTGAGACAGCAAACTAAATATCTGGCCGAGTAATGCATAAGTAAATCAAGCATCCAACGGCCTGCTGATAGAGAACAGCATCAAATGCATCTCCAGCATCATGAAGACTCAATCGTAAACCTGTCTATATAGGAGTGGCAATAGGCTTACAGTCTTCAAGGCCAAAACGCTGCAATAATGTGTCAATATATTTCGTTTGACACAAAGCCATTCCACCATCAACTTGCATAAACTGAATGCCCAAATAGTGATGCAAATGCCCCAAATCAGACATCTCAAATGAGGCATGCAAATCAGCCTTGAAATCAGCAATATGCTTCTCAAGAGGACCAGTGAGCAGCATGTCGTCTACATAGACAACAATGATCAGAAGCACATCATTAGCACGCTTAACATATAAGGTGCTTTCAGTTGGACTGTTCTCAAAACCATGTGCAATCAGATAGGCATGTATTTTCTCATACCAAGCACGTGGTGCTTGCTTTAAACCATATAACGCCTTCTTTAACCTGCACACCTGGTTTTCATGCCCTTTCTGCACAAAGCCACGGGGCTGAAAAACATACACTTCTTCATGCAAGTCACCATTCAGAAATGCTGTTTTAATGTCCAACTGATGTACATTCCAACCATGATGGGCTGCAAGTGCACAAATGCTCCGAACAGTAGTCATACGGCATGTAGGTGCAAAGGTCTCATCAAAATCAATGCCTCTTTCCTGCGCATAACCCTTTGCAACAAGCCTAGCCTTATACCTGTCAACTGTACCATCAGGTTTACGCTTCAGCTTGTATACCCACTTAGTGCCAATGGCCTTCTTGCCAGGAGGCAAGTCACATAAGGACCATGTACCATTCTTCATTATAGCATCATATTCAGATTGCATAGCAGCCATCCAATTTTCTGAATTTTGTGCTTCATCAAAAGAAACAGGCTCATTCTCATCACAGAGACTAGATGCAGCCATAGCATAGCAATCTGATGCAAAGGAGGTACTATGAGAGCCTGAACGAGTACGATATGACAAAGGTGCATCTAATTTGCTGTCACGCAAAGTCTGCACCAGCCATTTTGGCATAGTTTTTGCCTGTTCAATATCAGCTCTCTCATCAATAAGTGCATCATGTAAATCTGCATCAGAAATGGAATGATCTGCATCATCATATGAAACCTGCAAAGGCTGAGAAGTTGCCTCATTAGGACCAGCGCTAGCCTGTCCACCTGTAAAAAGAGGCATCAAAGTATCATACATGTCTTTGGAGCTAACAGATGTCTCCTTAGTACATGAAAGCAATGGTTGAATAGCATCTTCCACAAAGACAACATCACGGCTAACCAGAATGCGTTTAGTCTGTGGATGATACAGACGATAACCTTTACTTTCAGAACTGTACCCAACAAAAATACATTTTACTGCCTTATCATCCAATTTTCTGCGATGTTGTTCAGGCACTAATGCATATGCCAAACAACCAAAAACACGCAGATGAGCAACAGATGGCTTGCGGTCATGCCAAGCCTCATATGGAGTGATGGACTGCAATGCTTTGGTGGGACACCTGTTCAGTACATATGCTGCACACATGACAGCCTCAAGCCAGAAACTATGTGGTAAAGCCTGACTTTTGACCATGCACCTCGCCATCTCCATGAGTGACCTGTTCTTTCGTTCAGCAACTCCATTCTGTTGAGGTGCATACGGCACTGTACACTGGTGTTTTATCCCACGTTCAGCCAGAAATGCATTAAAATCTGAAGACATATATTCCCCCCCTCGATCAGAACGGAGGGTGCCCATTTTACATGCTGACAGATTTTCAGCCAAAACCAAAAACTGTTTGAAGCACATGAACACTTCGGACTTTGCTTTGAGTGGATATACCCATGCATGCCTGGAAAAATCATCAATGAAAGTCACGAAGTAAAGGTAATTTCCAAAAGAGGGTGTCTGCATAGGACCACAGACATCACTATGTACAAGCTGCAATTTCTGCATAGCCCGAACTGAACCATCTTTTGGAAAGGAAGAACGCTGCATTTTGCCCAAAATACAGCCTTCACAAACATGTTTTCCAGGTGCCTCAAGTTTGGGCAAGGAGGACACCATTTCAGATTTCTGCAGGCGTAACAAACTAGCAAAATTCAGATGACCAAAGCGTGCATGCCAAAGCTTTGCATCTGACATAGCCTGAGAATCATGAACTGCACATGCCGAATCATTCACAGATCTTTCATAGTCTATGAGCTTATACAACCCACGACATAAAATGCCAGAAGCAATAATCACATCGCCATTTGAGAGATCATGGACTGTACACTTGTCATCAACGAATTTCACAACCAAGCCAATCTTGGCTAATGCAGAAACTGATAACAGGTTCTTTTTGATCCCTGGCACAAATAAAGCATCTGACAAAGTGAAAGAACTACCATCAGCAGTAGTCAGAATGATCTTACCAACTCCCATAACAGGATAAGAGGAGTTATTGGCGCATGTGACAGTATTCCCTGTAGGGGCAGGCTCGAGTGAAGAGAAGAAACTGCGCTGCGAGGTAATATGTTTGGTCGCCCCACTGTCAAAGTACCAAACATCTGAGTCTACTGCAGACATGCACTGATCATGAGAAGATGGTTCAAAACTGAAGACAGTAGTAAACGCCCATTCTTCTTCCTGCACAAGATTTGCGGACTCTGTTTTTGGTGTAGAGGCCTCTGCAACAACCATTCCAGCCTCTTTCTTCTTTGCCTCTTTAGCAGCCAGTTTTGGACAGTTCTTTATAATATGATCATTTCCTTTACAGTACTTGCAGAACAATTTCTGCTTTTCTGATTTCTTCTCATCTTTATCCTGGTTCTTCGATTGTGCAACATTTGCAGATTTCTGCTTACTAGTAGAAGAGCTCCATTTTCCTTTGCCCTTTTGACTAGCCAGGAAAGCTTGATCTGCAACACGCATAATGGACCTGTTCTGCCTGGACTGATCTTCCTGCAACAGAACAGAGACTAATTCCTCAAATGACAAGGCATTCGGATTGCCTTTCATCATCAATCGAAGAGTAGAGGCAAAACTCTGATATGAGTCAGGAAGGCCATTCAGAACGGTCTGCACAAGTGAGCTATCTGGTATAACCTCATCAGCAGAAATCAATTGTTCCTTCAGGTCTTTGATCTTTGTAAGAAAACTGTCCATCGAATCACCTTCATTCATGTGCTCACTCTCCAACTGTTTTCGGAGGTAAGCAACACGAGCCTCATTCCTAGCCTGGTACAAAGTGGTAAGTGTATCCCAAGCATCCTTTGCTGTTCTGCAAGAGCGAATATGAGGAATAATGGCATGTTTGACAGACAAAGCTATCAATGCATGTGCCTGCGCATCTCTGCCATCCCAATGAATCTGCTCTGCAGTAGGTGCAACAGAAACAGCAGCACGAACAGGAATCTGTGGAATATCATCTTCGACACCATCTTCATCAGCTCCAACACCTGTATTTGCAGTACCTGTCGTTACAGGTGTAACAGGACGTCTTTCAACACCCTGCACAATGTTCCACAATCCTTTTGCAACCAGTACATGTCACATCATATAAGCCCATAATGGGTAGTTGGTACCATCCAACTTATCCTCAACAACCAACATACGGAATACATCACTGCTTTCAGCCATGGCCGGTGACTAAAATACCTTGATGCAGAAAATTGACTGTATCTCAAAAAGTTGAACAGAACTGCCCAGACGAGTTCTGCTAGACCTGTAGCAGACTTCGAGACGCTTAAACTGGCGAACAGAAACTGGTATATACCTTTGGCACAAAAGGACGAAATAGCCTGCACAAGCACTGCGATAGTGCGTTCGGAGGCCGAAACGAGCTCAGTGTATGCTCACCAAATTTTGTGCGAATCTGAGACTGCAAACGGAGGAGTGTCGACGGCGCCCTAGAAGAAGCAACGACCTGCTCTGATACCAATTGTTGGAGTTAGACGTCTGCGGAAGCACGCGAACAGCACAAGGAAGAAGAAGAAGCTTGGAGCACAACACACAAGACTAAATGTATTACTAGAGAATGTACAAAGATAAGTAGCCCATTAGGGCAATAGGCGTATATACAAGCCGGGGGAAAAAAACCTCCTAAAGAGGGAAAAAAGTGCCCCGGCGGTCCTAGAGTGTTCACACACATCACTACCTAAATATATCAACAGACCAGCTTTAAGACCAACGCGTATGAAAATACAAATGGCTGACGGACACACAGAAAGACCCTTGGGATTATTGGAATGAGTAGTTTTCACCACCTGCGGAGTTGAATTTGAACATACCTTAGCAATTTGTCAATTTGAAAGGCCGAGCAATTACGAAATGATACTTGGAAGACCTTTCATGAGACAACTAAAAGTTGTGCAAGATTGGGGAAAAGATGCTGTATACCTACAACATGAAGGAGCCACCACGAGAATAAATCTTCACACTTATACATATCAAGATGTTCCCCCATTACAATGGAATCAAATTCATAAGGAAGAAGACGACCAATCAATTCACAGCATAGGTTCTAGTGATCAATCTTGGATGAACGAGGACACTCATTTATGGATATGCCAAACTGCCAAAAAGGAAGAGGATAGGAGAAAGGGATGGCAGCAAAGGCAAGGAGTAGCCAGGTCTGTACAAGATCTAGCTTACATGCCTCAAGTCTTTTTAGATGAAGAGTTTGAACCTCACGGTTGGATGGAGATTTTAGCGACCCTCGATGTATGTGTGAATGAAGAAGTAACAACTATGAATGAATGCATTGACGAGGAAGGATACGACGTTAGTCTCTATGTAGTAGTCCTTCAGGAAGCTGAAGAAGGAGAAGTGATAGAGAAAGAATGGAAGGAGGACTATGAGAGCATTGAGATGGAGTCAGAACCAATGGAACCAGAGAATGAACATCAAATAAGAGGTACCACAGCCAACAAAAACAACCAGAAACCTACACAGGAAGAAGAAATGGAGTTAGATAAAGAGCCCGAAGGTGAAGAAAATAAGCCACAAGATCAGTTTGAAGTGCCAGCTCACTTCAAGAAATATGAAGTAGAAGAGAGAAAAATTGCTATTCAAATGCCTAAAAGAGAGGCACAGCCAGGAATAGCTTATGACAATAAAGAACAAACCAAGAAGATAGTAGTAACCATAGAGGAAGGAGAAGAACGATGTACTTTCATAAGACAAGATGTCTCAATAGAGGAAGAACGAGTTAATACGTCTCATAAGGGAATATCGGGATGTCTTTGCCTGGACCTATAAGGACTTGAAAGGAGTAGATCCTTCTATATGTGCTCATAGAATCCCCATGACATCAGAAGCCAAACCGTCTAAACAAAGACCATATACATACAATGATGTGTATTCAGCAAAGATAAAGGAAGAGATAGATAAATTGTTAGACGCTGGATTCATATATGAGATTGAGCACACGGAATGGGTGTCACCTTTGGTGGTTGTACCGAAAAAGAATGGGAAGTTAAGAGTATGCATCAATCTGAAGAAAGTAAATGTTGCGACCATAAGAGATAGTTACCCATTACCAATTACAGATCATCTCTTGGAAAGAGTGGCAGGGAAGGAAGTTTATAGCTTTCTGGATGGCTTTTCAGGGTATAATCAGGTAGCTATTACTCTTGAGGACCAACACAAAACCGCTTTCGCAACTGAATGGGGAGTATACGCCTTTAGAGTCATGCCTTTTGGTCTAACTAATGCCCCAGCCACCTTCCAAAGATTGATGTGCCATGTATTCAAAGAATTCCTAAGAAAAAGTATGGAGATATATGTGGACGATCGATGTACTTATTCAGCTATACGATCAGAGCATATCCTTGAACTAGAAAAGATCTTTGCCAAGTGTCGACAATACCGAGTATGCCTCAATCCAGAAAAATGTGTCGGTTCGACAAGGAAAAATATTAGGACATATTGTCTCTAAAAATGGGATTTCTACTGATGAGGACAAAATCAAAGTAATTCTGGATTTACCAAGACCCAAGACTGCTAAAGAAGTTCAAGCATTTATGGGACACTGTGGATACTATCAAAGATTTATACATATGTATGCCATAATTGCTAGACCTCTCTATGCACTCTTGACTCAATTTAATTGGACCGAAGAATGTGAGAGAGCCTTCAATGAGTTAAAGAATCGATTGAGTTCAGCACCAATCCTTCGAGTACCTAACTGGAATAAGCCATTTCACATTCATGTGGATGCTTCCAAGTTTGCCATTGGTTGCATCTTAGCTCAACTTGCAGATACAGGAAAACTAGACCACCCTATAGCCTATGCCAGTAGACAATTGAATCAAGCAGAACGCAATTATACTACCACTGAGAGAGAAGGCCTAGGGATGGTGTACGCAATGAAAAAATTCAGACATTACCTGTTGGCAAACAAATTCAAATTCTTCATTGATCATCAAGCCCTACTGTACTTAGTCAATAAACCTTGCAATACCGGAAGACTAGTACGATGGTTTCTATTGTTAATGGAATTTGACTTTGAGGTAGTAGTCAAGAAAGGAAATACCCACATAAGAGCCGATCACTTATCAAGAATGACCCATGGAGAACCACCCATAGGAGTACCAGATGATCTGCCGGATACATACCTTTTTATCCTGGAAGTATGTCCCCAATGGGCAAAAAAGTTGATCCCTATACTCATGCATGGACCTAAAGATGGGATCACACCAAACCGAACCCAAGACCTTTGGAAGACTAAAAATCTTCATAGAAAATTTTTGGAAAAACATCCCACACTACGGGTGCATTGGCAAGCAGCACCATATTTATTCCAGGTAAACCCTTCATTTTGTCCTATACCACGAAGAAGGGAGTTTAGAGAATTTTTGGACATGCAAAGAAATGGCACTATAAATAAACAGTGGCTGAATTACCCGCTGCTTCCGAGCCCGCCACATAATTACTTACCTACGTAGGATTATATGGTAAAAACCATCGAATTTTGGCTGCAAAATTATGCGACAGTACCCGACTTAACTGTCAAGATGACCAATAAAATACTTAGCATGATACTTACAGTTTTGAAGGTATTCAAGCATGCGGCCTACACCTTTTTGAATTTCATCGGCATTAATCAGGGCACGGAAATCCTCATTTTTTATCTATCGGTTATGCGTAGCTGACCAACAATAATGGCGTATTATTCCAAATTAATGTTCTTGCCAAGCGTATACATGCAAACTTTTGAAGAAGCATTCTTTACAGGATTTTTTGAAATCGATTCCGAAATATTTTTGAAAATGTCGTCAAATTTAAATGCCAGATTAGTGGCATACGAACTTAGCTTCTTCGCAAATCATAGACAGCCACCCAATGATGGAGTGAAGGCAGAACAATGGAAACAACTAATGATACGTGAAGCCAATTTGCTAAATGATACAGAGCAAAAAATATATAGAACATATGCCCGTCGCTCGTCAAAGCCTGTCGGGGACGACAGAGTCCAGGAGGGGGGCAGTGTTGAGGGAGAATCAAGTAAAAGAAAGAAAAGAAGAAGACAACGAAAGAAGGAGCTTCACTAAAAAGAAATACCTGAAGATATATCTCTGCAAGAAGCCCCGCAGGGACGCAACACCCATCTCTGCACAAAGCCCCGTAGGGGCACACACACCAAGGAAAAGCACGCAGCCAGAAGGAGGAACCAGGGCCAACAAGTATCCATGAAGTGCAAGATGATATCAGGTGGTTTTGTGGCCATATGAGGGTGCTTCAACCTCTTGAGTAACAGAGGATTCAGATCAAGGCTTACGAGCTACATCCTCATATGTGCACTGATGGCGTGCGTGGCAACCTGATTTAACACAGCAACCCAAAATTAATGAGGTTATAGGTGAATTAGACTACGACTATCAGGTAGTCAGTCAAACTCCAAGGGTTGCGAGCGAGCAAAAAAATGCATTAGGCCCAGAGAATGTAAAACAAGAATTAAGAAGAGGCCATCAAAACTGCACACATGTTTTATAAACAGGTAAAACTGAGCAAGGGTTGCGTGCAGGGAATACAAAGTGACCAGGCTTGAATAATACGCAGGGTCCGATGAGTGCAACCAGGACAAACCAAAGCGCCTCTAAAACGTAATGCAAGATCAAGAATCAGGTAGAACTGACCAAGGGTTGCGGGCGATGAAAAGAAAAGGATAGGCAGTACAAATGCATCAGGCCAAGAGGATGTAAAAGAAAAATCAACAACAGGGCCATTAAAACGGAATGCCAGTACAATCAGGCGGCAAAACTGACCAAAAGATGCATGCGGACAACAAACTAAAGACAAGAAGTAAAGCCTGTCAAGGGACGACAGAGACGAAGAGGGGGAGAGTGTTGCAGAGATAAAGAAAGCACAAAGCAGAGAAAAAGACGGGCCCCAAAATTTTCCCGATTCGGACATCATATTTTTGTATCATAACCATTCTTGTAATATATTTTCCGTTGTAAATGCACTAGAGGAGTCCTCTAGATGCATCCCCACAGAAGATTAGAAACTTACCCATGTAAAATAGTAGGAAATTAGTCTTTTAGTGAATAAAGTGTCGGTCTCTTGTGTGAAAGGACCATTTTTAGGGCATAAGTATATAAGTCAATTTGTGACTCTTTGTAAGGACTTTTTTGCCATTGTGAGAATAGAGAGCACAAAAATTCGAATTTGTGTCTTCTTCACTATGTATCTTCTTCTTTGTGATCTTGTATGTATGTGTATTGCTTGGAAAGAGTGTTAGAAAGTGTTGTCTATCCATGAAAGTGTTTTTTTGCTGTAGTTAAGGTGTGTGCGAAGTGTAGGAAGTGCTAAAGTGTAGGAAGGTATTTCCTGTGACTCAGTATTTTGCTTATCACTTGAAGTAGGAGTGTCAGCATTGAGTGAAACCACCGCCATTGGATGCGTCTTCTCGAGAGCTTCGAAACGCATATGCTATTCGCTATATTTGGAGTTTGGAGCTGAGAGAAAAGTCCAAATTACTGACGGCTGCTGCACCAAGTATCGTGACACCATGACCGACAGTTGAAGCTTGTTTGGATTAATCTTTGCCTTGTTTGCACTCTTTGAGTAGTTCATTTGCATTGTTCATCACTTGATTGCATGTCCTCATACACTCGGCTAGGTTTGTATACTCATCGGATTGATATTTAAAAGTGTGAATCCCCACTATATGCACTTGAGGGGGATTGAGGTATAGTCTCTTTCTCCACAAGTCCCTAAGTTGGTACTTAGGTCAACACAGACACAAAGCCATTCCACCATCAACTTGCATAAATTGAATGCCCAAATAGTGATGCAAATGCCCCCAAATCAAACATCTCAAATGAGGCATGCAAATTAGCTTTAAAATCAACAATATGCGTGTCATGAGGACCAGTGAGCAGCATGTCATCAACATATACCACAATGATCAGAAGCACATCATTAGCATGCTTAACATATAAGGTGCTTTGAGTTGGATTGTTCTCAAAACCATGAGCAACCAGATAGGCATGTATCTTTTCATACCAAGCACGTGGTGCTTGCTTTAAACCATATAATGCCTTCTTTAACCTACACACTTGGTTTTCATGCCCTTTCTGCACAAAGCCACGGGGCTAAAAAACATACACTTCTTCATGCAAGTCACCATTCAAAAATGTTGTTTTAATGTCCAACTGATGTACATTCCAACCATGATGAGCTGCAAGTGCACAGATGCAATGAACATTAGTCATTTGGCAAGTAGGAGCAAAGGTTTCATCAAAATCAATGCCTCTTTCCTACGCATAACCCTTTGCAACAAGCCTAGCATTATATATTTACTATTCCATCAAGTTTACCCTTCAGCTTGTATATCCACTTAGTGCCAATGGCCTTCTTGCCAGGAGGAAAGTCACATAAAGACCATGTACCATTTTTCATGATAGCATCATATTCAGATTGCATTGTAGCCATCCAATGTTCTGAATTTTGTGCTTCATCTAATGAAATAGGTTCAATCTCATCACAAAGACTAGAGGTAGCCATAGCATAACAATCTGATGCAAAAGAGGCACTATGAGAGCCAGAACGAGTACGATATGATAGAGGTGCATCTAATTTGCTATCACACAAAGTTTGCACCATCCATTTTGGCATAGTCTTTGCCTTCTCAATATCAACTCTCTCATCAACAAGTGCATCATGTAAATCTGCATCAGAAATGGAATTATCTACATCATCACATGAAACCTACAAAGGCTAAGAAGTTGCCTCATTAGGACCAGCACTAGATTGTCCACCTATAAAAAGAGGCAGCAAAGTATCATAGATGTCTTTGGAGCTACCAAATGTCTCCTTAGTACATGAAAGTAAGGGTTGAATAGCATCTTCCACAAAAACAACATCACGGCTAACCAGAATGCATTTAGTTTGTGGATGATATAGACGAAAGCCTTTGCTTTCAGAACTGTAACCAACAAAAATGCATTTTATTGCTTTATCATCCAATTTTCTACGAGGTTGTTCAGACACTAATGCATATGCCAAACAAGCAAAAACATGTAGATGAGCAACATATGGCTTGCGACCATGTCAAGCCTCATATGGAGTGATAGACTGCAGTGCTTTAGTGGGACATGTGTTAAGTACATATGTTGCACACATGATAGCCTCAACCCAGAAACTAATGTGGTAAACCCTGACTCCTGACCATACACCTCGCCATCTCCATGAGTGACCTGTTCTTCCATTCAGCAACCCCATTCTGTTGAGGTGTATATCGTACTATACCAGGGAAATATTTAGGGGCGAATATTAGCCCAAAGACGAATTTACAGACATTTGAATTTTTTTTTGCTATATTAAGTGAAATCTAAAAATATAAAAATAGCCCAACTAGATACACTCCTAACTCTAGGTTTGAGCAAATTTTCGCCAAGAATACGATTTCCCTTGGTTCATTGGGAGCTTCATTTCGCCAAGGCCTATACTCATGTGACGAGTCCTTTGTGCTCACATTCGCCCTGCGGCTTTCCTATTTCTCTTGGTTGGACGATGAGGCAGAGGATTGGAATAAGGTCGAGGTCGTCTAATGACTTGCTGCGTTCGTGGGAGTTAGCTTCTTGTGAGATGACGGAGTAGGGGTCAAGGTCGAGGGATTCAAGCATAGGTAATGTTAGTCGGCCGCTGGATTGGCAATTGTAAAGACTGAATCTTTTCATATTCCGCACGAACGAAAGGTTGTTACAAAGATGTTTGTAATCTTTATATAAATCAATGAAAAAGAGACGCTTCGGTGACGATCAGTGGGATCACCAGACTGTCTGTCTGGGTGATTGATCTGTAACGTTGCTGTGGTGTGCGTTGAGTAATTCTGAGTATTCTATTCTCATCGTTGTCTTGTTTGTTTATCCATACGTGTTTGGTTTGTGATTTACATAGACGATCAATGGGATCGCCAGACTATCTATCTGGGCGAATCATTATGTCTAGTTCCCGTTGTGGTTGTTCTGATAATGCTGCGTACTGTTGTGTCTCTATGTCTTGTTGATGTTCTATAAGTTGTTTGATGAAGCCCATGCTCCAGTAATGACAGTTCAGTATTGTGTGGTTGAGAATTCTGAATCATCCTGCGTCTTCTGTTCTGGTGGATTATCCGCACCTGCACGGTACAGATTGAGTTACTGTTATTGACTCCGTTGTGTACGGTAGTTTGTGTTGGATCAGTTCTTAGGCTAGACAAAAGTAATCTTGTATTGCGGTACTGAACATTGCATGTGCTATACGCTGAGAGAGCATTAACTGGAGTGTGTTCGGTAAGCTTTGGAAGAGTCTGATTACAGATAGTAAGATTGTGAAGCGTAAACAGATTCTTGATAGAGTTCTTGAACATTAGTATATTGCTGTGTATGAAGTGGTTATTTTGGGGAAAATCAAGCATAGGGCCTCTGTTTAACAAACCCCTTCCACTCCCAAGAACCTGAATAGGTGTTTAAACGTGATTCTGATGGCAAGCGACGTTTAACACTGGTGCCGTCTGTGGGAAAGTGGCACCAGATTGTTGCCATTTGTCTGTGCGAATGTGGCATCAAGAGTGTTGCCAGCTAATTGTGGGAAAGTGGCATCCAAAATGTTCGTTGATTGATTGTGAAAGTGGTCATAGATTGTGAATCGACCGTAAAGAAGAATAGTACACAAAGTATTGCACACGTAGTATATGCCGGTTACTTGTTCCGGTGAATCATACCCGAAGCATAGAAGAAACCAACAGTCCTAGGCGATACCTAAGTTGCTAAGGACGCCTCTAGGAGGAAGAAGCACAGATAAGTTTAACCTAGTTATCAAGAAAGTGAAGAACGCTAGTAGCGATTCCGGTAGAATTCCGATGGAATGTACTGCAATTTCGATATATTCCGGTGCGATTGTGGCACAGTCTATCGAAGATATAGTCACTCCAGAATCTACCACGACGCAGTATGCAGTTAACCTAACACCATCTGGTCAAGATTCGAATTTGTCTAAGGATAGAAGCGTGTTGGCCAACGAAATCATTGAAGGTGAAACATTACCTTGTTCTGGTGAAAATACGACAAATTTCGGTGATACCTCGGTACCCGTTGCCAAGAGATCACAATTTTCCGGGGACAGTTTACCATTTCCTGGTGAATCTTCATTCCAGTCACCAAAATTCGGAGTAAGTTTCCCTACATTTTATATCAAGGAGGAAAGTAGCTTATTCGAAACTGAAATCCAAAAGATAATGAACGATATTATCAAGTCGGAAAGTGCACAGGCTGACGATACAGATTCTAACGGTTCAGATATTCAGCCTCGGGACTCAGAAGATAGTAACAATACAACCGCCAGCACAATTAGTGGGCAACAACAACAACAACAACAACAGCAGCAACAACAACATCCATTTCCACCCCGACCGGCTCCAACAGGAGTGACATACACCAAATTCGGTGGGTTTCCAGGTGATGATCATGATGCCCACGTACGTACTTTTGAAATTAGTTATGCAGTATTAAATCATCCCCCTGATCCGGCATACAAAGCTATTGTATTCCAGTCTACATTGGTTAATGAGGCAGCCAGATGGCTTATAGAATATGATTTTAATCATTTTGTGACTTATGAAGTAGTAAGGGATGCATTTTTGCAGAGATTCCGGTTAAAGAAAAATCCGGCAGAAATTTTTTATTATTTACAGAACAACAAACAGAAACTGCACCAGACCGTGCAGGAATATGCCACCCTGTTCCGAACGCATTTGAGGCAACTATCGCCGCCCCATGCAAACCTGTCGGATGATGTCATCACTCAATGGTTTATTAATGGGTTAACTCCGCAGCTCAGACAGATTATGATCATCCGCTGTGTGGGATCTATGACATTAGATGCAGTTATTGCAATGGCTTTGCAGCTCGAGAATAAGGTAGGAGGATTTACAGAAGACCTGGAATGGTTAAAAGCGAGTAAGAATATTGCCGAAGATCCGACCAGACAGATGTACTGCACCATGTGCAAGAATTCAAGGCATACGAGTGCCCCTTGTGCCCTCAATCAGTTGTTTTGCGCTATCTGCAATACGACCGGACATTCCACCGAAAATTGTGCATACAACGTCAAAGTGCAGGGAACAGCAACAGTAAATGCAATTACACAAGAACCAAGGTAGCCTGCCAATCACTATGTACCTCCTCAAATAAGAAACAACCAGCAGCAAGGCTACCGAAATTATCGAGGACAAAGAAATAATAACTACAATGCAAACCGCTGGCAGACAGGTCCACCACAAGAAGGTAATGCTTTGCCACCTCCTCGTTGTCATTTCTGTGGTGAATTAGGACACATTTGAAGATTTTGTAAAGATGCGGACGAATATGATCAAAGGAAGAAGGAGCGCCAGAACCCAATGAAAAATATGGTTCATATCACACCCATAGAAACACAAGCTGCAGTAGTTCAGACCAGATCCGGCAAGGCACTACAACCAGCAGCTGAGATATTTGAACCAAGCATCCGTGAACAACAAAGAATGTATGACAAAGCAAGTAAATGGACCACCGAGGAACCTACAGTGTTCCCAAACCCGATTCTGGTGACCCAAGTTCTGCTGTCAAAAGAAACTGCACAAGAGCAAGAGTCAATCCCAGTAACCGACGCATCGTCTTCAAAATCGGTGAAGAGTAGAAATCAAGCAGATCAAGCATGGGAAATTTTATCTAAAGCATCCATTACTCTCCCTCTTGGCCAGTTACTTGCATTAGTACCAGGAGTTCGGCAACAGTTTCAGCAACAATTCAGTCCTGAGTCTGCCTGCATTCCAGCAACTGCAACAGTACAACCAGAAACTGACTCTACGGTGGATCACTCGGTTCCTTTAATTACGGTATGGTACAAAAATCATAAAATTACTCAAGTATTAATTGATGGTGGGTCCGGTGTAAACATAGCTACTGCAGCACTTTGTAAAAAGTTAGGATGGACCGAAATTGAACCTGTGCAGTTTTTTGTTAGAATGGCCGACCAATCCAGAGTCCATCCAGTAGGACTCGTACGGAACATGCCAATCACTTTGCAGGGAACCACTTTTAAGATGACTTTCGTAGTTCTAGAACTACTGGAGTCTAGTCTTGATTATAACCTTCTTTTCGGCCGTCCTTGGCTGAAACAAGCTAAGGTTATACAGGATTGGTCCGCACAGGAGCTCACTTTCAAAGACAATAACCAAAAATATGTTGTAAAATTAGACACTATTCAGCCTTGTGAACTACATGCTAGACCTTATGTGGCAGAACCAGTTCACATGCTAGATGGTTTATACGATGACGAAGAAGAAGAATTTTTGAAGAATAACATAGATTTAATTTCCTTAGGGACTGTTGATTTACAATTTGTTGTAGATCACTGGAATCCGGCAGTTTGGACGGTGAAGCTTGTGACCGAAGAAGTAGAAACAGAAAATACTGTTGCTAAGGATGCAACTACTATACAACAACTTTTACAATCAGTCGATGATTCAGAAAAACCTCGTCAATTCTATGTTCCAAAAGATCAGTTGATCACATATAATTTAGGGGATGAAGTTAATCCACGACCTGTCAAAATAAAGAAAGGATTGTCTGAAGTATTTCAAGCAGATCTGATCCAGTTACTTCGTGAGTTCGCTGATGTTTTTGCATGGGATTACCGTGACATGAAGGGTCTGGACCCTCACATATATCAGCATCGAGTTGTACTTAAACCGAAAGCAAAACCAATTAAATAACCCAGCTATCGGATGAATCCTAACTATGTAGCACAGGTAAAGGCAGAGCTTGATAGGTTATTAAAAGTTGGATTCATTGTTCCAATAGAACATGCTGAGTGGATATCACCTATTGTTATCGTCCCTAAGAAGAATAAGCAGCTACGCATATGTGTGGATTACCGGAAACTAAATGCAGCTACGGTGCCAGATCCGTTTCCTCTTTCATTTCTTAATACAATGCTGGATAGAGTGGCTGGGCACAAAATGTATTCATTTCTGGATGGATATAGTGGGTATAATTAGGTCAGAATGACTGAGGAAGATATACCAAAAATAGCATTCATTACCAATTGGGGTGTTTTTTCTTGTATAGTTATGTGGTTTGGATTAAGAAATGCTCCTAGTACTTTTCAACGATGTATGCAGGAAATCTTCTCCCCCTATCTTACTTCTTTCATGCAAGTATATCTAGATGATTTCTCTTTATTTGGTAAGATGGTAGCACACCTGTATCATTTATGGTGTTGCTTTGAGAAGTGTCATGAATACAAACTCTGCCTGAACCCAAACAAGTCTGTGTTTGCGGTTTCATGTGATAAGCTGCTTGGCCATATTGTGTCTACACAAGGCATACAAGTCGATCCAGATAAAATTGCAGCTGTGTTAGAAGCACATGTGCCTACTACGCCGAAAGAAGTCATGCGATTCATGGGTTAAGTCAGGTGGCATGGTCGACATTTACGGTGGCTCGCTCATCTGGCAATACCTCTCGTTAGATTAATAACCAGTACTCCTCGACAGTTTGTTTGGACTTAGGAATGTCAAACGGCATTTGATCGTCTCAAAAGCTTATTAACGCAGGTTCCAATTCTACAACCTCCTGATTGGGAACGCCCATTTCATGTTTTTGTAGACGCATCAGATATCGCCATCGGCAGTGTTTTAATGCAACAAACTGATAAGTGGTTTCGGCCTGTTTACTATGCGAGTAGAAGACTTGCTCTTGCAGAAAAGAATTACTCTGTAACTGAAAGAGAATGTCTGGGTTTAGTGTATTCTGTAAAGAAATTCAGGCACTATTTACTTGGCCGCAAATTTACTTTTCATGTAGATCATGCTGCACTTGTCTATCTGGTACGGCAACAACATTTAGGTGGTCAATTAGCGCGTTGGGTTCTACTTTTACAAGAGTTTGATTACGAAGTAATTCATCGGCCCGACAGTTCACATGCATTAGCAGATTTCCTTTCTCGCTTAGATTCCGGTGAAGCTCCGGTCGGTGTAGATGACACCACACCTGCGATTTATGTTACTGAACCAACTAATGGTGAATCTGCAGAACCCCCTATGCCATCTACATATTATGATCAAATATTAACTTTTCTTATTGATGGATGTCTTCCTGCTCAGATTTCTCCTACAATGCGTAAGAAAATTGTAGTTTACAGTCGCAAATTTCGGTTGATTGCTGGAGAGTTGTATTATATGGATCACACTGGAGTTTTACTTCGTTGTATTCCTCCACATGAAGTAAACTCAATTATAGCTTTAACACATTCAATACCTTCCGGTGGGCATTTTGCAGCAAATTTAATGTACCGGAAAATTCTGCAAAGCGGACTATGGTGGCCTACTATGTACAGGGATGTATCTCAGTTTGTCAAGCAATGTGATAATTGTCAGAGGTCTGGACAATCGTTACAACGCCATTTCTTCCCTCTACAACCTGTCTTACCTTTAGAGCCTTTTCAGAAGTGGGGCCTTGACTTTATTGGGCCAATTACGCCTCCAGTCATACTCAGTAATAATCGTTATATTCTAACATGTACAGATTACGCTACCAGATGGGCAGAAGCTTGGGCTTTACGGTCCGCCACAGCTGTTTCGGTGGCAAAGTGTCTAATGAAGGATGTTTTCCCGCGTTTTGGCTTACCTATGGAGCTTGTGACAGATCAAGGCACGCATTTTGTTAACAATTTAATGAAAGTACTCACACATTATTTTCAGATTATGCATAAATTCAGTTCACCGTACTATCCTCGAGCTAATGGCTTAGCTGAGAGTACAAACAAAACCTTGTTGAATATGCTTCGAAAACTGATTCTGGAATCACCGGAAAGGTAGGATCAACTGTTACCTGCAGTATTATGGGCATACCGGACTTCATATAAGGTACCAACAGGACTAACCCCTTTCAAACTGGCTTATGGACTGGAAGCCATAGCTCCAATGGAAGTTGTTATTCCTAGTTTACGTGTGGCCATCACTTAGAAGTTGTTACCGGAAGAGTCCTTGCCACTTCGGTTGGACACACTCAGAGAACTAGATGAGCATCACTGGGAAAGTTTTTTGACTATGCAGGAAGTGCAATTAAGGCAGGCTCGTACTCATGATCGGTATCTTAAAACTCCAGTTTTTAAGATAGCACAGCTTGTGTTATTTTATAATGCAAAATCAAATCGCTCGGTTGGAAAATTCAAGTTACGATGGTTTGGCCCCTACCGGATTACTGAACAAGTAGGTCCAGCTACTTTTTGGTTGACTACTTTGACCGAAATCCCTCTTCCGAAAGTCGTCAATGGTTCAAAGTTGCGGCCGTATCATCAAGCATCTGACTCTCGCTGACGTGTTCAGCATTTTTTTCATGTTATTTATTTTCTTTTTTCGTTTTTGCGTCATTAATAAATTAAGTCTGTAAATATCCTCGTTTTTCTACCTAATTATGTTCAACAGCCGCCTTGAATTATCGTTCTGCTCATGCATGCACACCGAAGTTATGAGGTTATCATCTCAACGTCGTGCGATGATTAGTAAGTTTGATTGCTTCCCGTTGCAAAGCATCTACTTAACCTTTTTCGTTTCACTGTTAATCGCTATTGTGTCTGTGTGATCTGAGTGTTTGTGTTATCTGTATATCCAGTGCGATTGCGTTCTTGTGCATGCTATTCGTCTTCGCGCCATGGAAGCGTTAGCAAACTTTGCTGCGTTTCGTGATGGACTCCTTGCTGATGTAGGTGAGTTCCTGCGCATCCGTGGGTTAGTCAATTTCGCTGAATTGCCTTGGCATTCAGTGGATTGCCACCCTTTCTACGCGCAAATCATCGCCGCCATCGCTGCCACACCTGCTACGGAGCAGAGTTGGCCTATCACTTCCCTGCCCTCTCGTACCGTAATTACCCTCCAAACCTTTGTTGATGCATTTCGGCTCTCTCCGCAAGGTCGGGAGAATGGCCCTAATCTGTCGTTAGCCACAATGAACCAATTATTCCCTAGGCACTCTTCCAATGAATATGCAATCCTCTGTCGCCCTGAACTTGAAAGATCAGCCCTGCAATTCTTAGTAGCCATCCTCAACCTGCAGAAATGCACATATGGCATCTCTCGCCCTTTCTATTCAACAATAGATCTAGCTGTCAGAGCACCTGTAAACTTTGCCTCATACTTTTTCCGCCGCATTCACAGAGAATGCGTTTCAATCATCAAACAGGTCAGTAAAGGAGATATGCCACGATCAAGATTACCGCATATCATCTCTTTTTTGTTTTCGGCTATCCAAGCAGCACAACCACCACCCCGCGGGCCCGTTCTGCACCATGAAGAGTCTACACAGCTATTGGACGATGATGAAGAGGATGACGAAGAGATTTTCCACCTCCTTCGCCGAAAAAGAATCAGAATTAGTTCATCGGATAGTCAGGTACAAGGGTCTGCTGCAGGTGATACAATAGATGACAAAGAAGAACAAGGACAGGAAGAAGAAACCTTCCATGACACCGCAACATCCATGCATCATGACTCGTCAACGTAGTCTTCTTCAGAAAAGCAACAAGAATAGGATGCTACCACCGATTCTGAAACGAGCTCGTCAAACGAAGAATCTAAACAGCAATCTCAGCAGCAAAAGCAAGTTGATGGAGAACCTATCATTAAAGAAGTTTTCGAAGAACTGATTAGAGCAGTGGAGTCTACAGTTGCCGACCCTGAGGATACTATGCAACAAACCACCGAACAGGTAGTTGAACCTAACTCTGTTCTTCTAACTTCTCCACCTGTTCCACCCATTGTCCCTGTCCCACCCATTGTCACTGAGCAACCTACCGCTTCTTCATCCTCATCACCAAATTACTCTCCAGCAAATTCCCATCAGCTCCTCACAGCCTCTTCATCTCAACCCCGCCCTCATATTCCGGTTCCTTCACTTCCTATATTTTCCAAGCTTGCATCCATGGGTCAAATGCTGATCAAGCTATTGCAACAACTACCTATTCAAATGAAGGAAGTGACTGATAACATCCAGGATGAATTACAACATAAGGTTGACGTTCTGGAAGCCGATATTAGCCCACTCCAGGAAGAACTCGTCGAAGTCAAAGCACAAAATCATAATTTAAATGAATAGATTAAGGAACTACAAGCCCGACTTGCCGAACAGAAGACAATTATAAATTAGAGAGATGCTGCTTTGGCCGAAGTCAGAACAAAGGAAGATTTATTGTGTGCTGCAGATGCTGAAAATAGGCATTTGAAACAATTAGCCCAAGACAAGGAGGATGCACGAATAGCTATGGGCAATCTTTTAGAAGAAACTAGAGTACACCTGAATGAAGCAGTACAGAAATCACAAGAAATGTACGATCTAGTTCAGAAGACTAATGACGAACTCTAGAGAACCAAGATTGGTTTATCCGACGTCAACAATATTTTTAAACGCAAATTGACCAGGGAAGCGCAATTACAGAAAGAGATCGCAAGTGCCCGCCAAGAGCGTGACGCCTATTACAAGACAATCCAATTTTAGAATCAGGAGATAGAAAGAAGAGAGTATCAACTGCATGTACAGAGAGAAAGACTCTCCAAAATTGAAAAGCAGATTGCAGATATGAAGGTAACTCAAGATGAAGCTCTGTCAAATGAGTTTTATTTACAAGAAGCTTTTCTGCAGACACAAGCAGAAGTTTTGATGACCCAGGTCATTTCCTTAAGTTCATTTTGCACAAATGCTCAGCTGGTCGAACCAGACATTTTAAAGCAGATGTTAGAATCATTGAAGAAGAAAATTGCCTGGACTTTTAAATTAGCCAGATCTATGTATCTAGAAGGAATAGTTGATGAGCCCTAAGCTTTTTTGTATACCTGCGGGTTCGAGTCCACCGTGCGTGCCAGTGTTAGTCACCGGATTGGCAATTGTAAAGACTGAATCTTTTCATATTCCACACGAATGAAAGGTTGTTACAAAGATGTTTGTAATCTTTATATAAATCCATGAAAAAGAGACGCTTCGGTGACGATCAGTGGGATCACCAGACTGTCTGCTTGGGTGATTGATCTGTAACGTTGTTGTGGTGTGCGTTGAGTAATTCTGAGTATTCTGTTCTCATCGTTGTCTTGTTTGTTTATCGATACGTGTTTGGTTTGTGATTTACATAGACGATCAGTGGGATCGCCAGACTGTCTGTCTAGGCGAATCATTCTGTGTAGTTCCCGTTGTGGTTGTTCTGATAATGCTTCGTACTGTTGTGTCTCTCTGTCTTGTTGATGTTCAATAAGTTGTTTGATGAAGCCCATGCTCCAGTAATGACAGTTCAGTACTGTGTGGTTGAGAATTCTGAATCATCCTGCATCTTCTGTTCTGGTGGATTATCCGCACCTGCACTGTACAGATTGAGTTACTGTTATTGACTCCGTTGTGTACGGTAGTTTGTGTTGGATCAGTTCTTTAGGCTAGACAAAAGTAATCTTGTATTGCGGTACTGAACATTGCCTGTGTTGTACGCTGAGAGAGCATTAACTGGAGGGTGTTCGGTAAGCTTTGGAAGAGTCCAATTACAGATAGTAAGATTGTGAAGCGTAAACAGATTCTTGATAGAGTTCTTGAACATTAGTATATTGTTGTGTATGAAGTGGTTATTTTGGGGAAAATCAAGCATAGGGCCTGTGTTTAACACACCCCTTCCACTCCCAAGAACCCGAATAGGTGTTTAAACGCGCTTCTGACGGCAAGCGACGTTTAACAATAAGTACTTAGAAATCTCTGTGTATGTGTGTTTGTGTTATTGTATGCGACATCTCCCTTGGTAAGTTCTGGTGCTGTTTTTGGTTGGCATTGCAGTATGGTTTATCGAGTTGGGATTCAAGAATCTATTTAGGCTTATGAACATGTAACATGCATGCATGTATGTTGAGTTCTTGAATATAGAGTTTGCTTAGATTCATCTTTGGTGAATGTGTTAAACTCTTGCTTGAAGTTGGTGTTTGTAATCAAACTGATGTATTCATACGTGTGATATCATGGTGAATTGATGCATGAGATATTAGCAATCGGTACCTGAAGAGGTCAAACTTTGTTCCTTTCTTTGAACAGCGCAGGGCCCTCAGTGATATAAACATTTTTTTCAACAATCAGCATGATAAATTTCTGCAAATAGTCTCAGTTTAGAATGTAATTACTCTGTGACTTGCCATGACTGCCAGGCAGTTATCCTATGCATTCATATGCTTGTTCTTTTGAAAGAATATTGTCACTGCATTAAAGATATGCCTGTAGATTAAGATTTGGTTAACAATCTGTAAAGATGAGAAATGAGGAGTCGTAGTTGAGAAATTTCTTTCATAATCTGACATTATAAGAGATGAAGAGCTAGGTTAAGAGAGACAAAGTTGTGTAAAAGCCTTGGGAGTCTATTCATGTTCTTTATTGTTTAGTGCTTGTTGAATAGGAATTGCAACTTTAAATTACCTTGAAGTGCTACACTTTCAACAATTACTTGCGCAATTTGAATCTTGGTCTTTAGAGTGTTTAACGTACATAGCTTTGGCTTTTCTCGAAATTGAGCGACACGCCTTTCAAGAAAAAGAGAGAACAAAAGCAAAAAGTTATATTAATGTGTGCGGAAGGCTAGCGTGATCCAGAGTGTAGCCTCTAACATGGAGGTCAAAAAGCTAATGCATAAGGAAAGTTTATCTTCATTCAGGGACAAAACACAAAGGGACATGCAGCAGTCTAGTCTCCAAGGAAAATATATGTGCTGAGATCCGTTGGATAGCTGTCGAGTATCATTGAGGGTTTTGAAATTAGATACTCTAGCTCTTTGATGTGATCTTTGCTTCTTGGCCTGTTCTAGGGTAAGGACAAAGTGCTCTTGAGTGGTTTACCATCAATCTTGTTTCACTTTGAAGTGAGAGGAGTGGAGAGGAAGCATAAGCTTCATGTGCTCGAGTACAAGAATGAAGCAACCTCTATGTGAAGAAATCAAGACAAGGGCAAAGAATATAGAGAAACAGTGGTTGCAACCACCATAGAGGAAGAGATTGAGAAAATAAAGACCAAGTTTGACGAGGCTTCAGCGGCTTCTAAGTGATGATGAAATGACGGGAGGGAACCCTATTTTTCTTGATGAGACGTCTCTATGGTGGCATCTAATATGTTGTCTTATTTAATAAGATGTTTTGAAGTTTCATGGTCATATTGAAGGTATTCTTAGTATCTGAATCATAACCTTTAGTAGTTGTAAGTTGGAATCCTGTATAGTCCAAAGTTTCTAGCCATGACAAACAATTGATGTACTCTTTTGGAAGTAGCTACAACTTAATATTATTTTCATCATCTCCTTGTAGAGCGTCATATCTGAAATTTTTTTGTTGTGCAGGAATCCCATGCAAGTACACAACACCATTGGAAGGACTAGCTAGTTATGGTGCAAAGGTGGTGTAAAAAAGAGGCTATATTGATGTGTCATGTACTAGCAGCAAGATGATAGATGCTGCTGTGAAAGCAATAGCTTTGGTAGATGCAATTGTTTTGATGGGATTGGATCAGTCTCAATAAAGGAAGGGATTTGACAAGAGCAGCTTGAGTTTTCTAGGTCACCAAATAGACTTTATTATGCAGGTGGCTAGCTCTTTGAGGGGCATAAATAAGCGAGGTGTGTATACCCTATCAACTATAACCTTTTTTGTTTTTTTTTTTGTCTTTTGTTTCCAGTTTGTGTTGATGGCTATGGAGTCTTGTGGCTGACCAGCATAAGCTGATAATCAAGATTTCATTTGAAGGTGAATTTGGGGTTTGATTGGTATACATGATTGTCATATTAACAGCCATGCAGATTTCACTTGTGGATTCTTTGTCCGAGTTGCAACTACTCGATAGGCGTGTACACCCTATCAACTATGCTTTTTAATGGTGAATTTGTAGCAACTAAATCTACAGCATACTATACAATTATATAGTGGTTTATATGCATGCAAGCACTTTAGGGTTTGTTTATATATTTATATAGCAGATTCTAAAAATATCATTTGGATTGGTCTTGTTCCTAGAGAATGAGAGCGAGGTGTGTATATCCTATCAACTATAACCTTTTTTGTTTTTTTTTTTGTCTTTTGTTTCCAGTTTGTGCTGATGGCTATAGAGTCTTGTGGCTGACCAACATAAGCTAATAATCAAGATTTCATTTGAAGGTGAATTTGGGGTTTGATTGGTATACATGATTGTCATATTACCAGACATGCATATATCACTTGTGGATTCTTTGTTCGAGTTGCAACTAGTTGATAGGCGTGTACACCCTATCAACTATGCTTTTTCATGGTGAATTTGTAGCAACTAAATCTACAGCATATTATACAATTATATAGTGGTTTATATGCATGCAAGCACTTTAGGGTTTATTTATATATTTATATAGCAGATTCTCTGAGTATGCAGTTTCTAAAAATATCATTTGGATTGGTCTTGTTCCGCGAGAATGAGAGCGAGGTGTGTATACCCTATCAACTATAACCTTTTTGGTTTTCTTTTTTGTCTTTTGTTTCTAGTTTGTGTTGATGGCTGTAGAGTCTTGTGGCTGGCCAACATAAGCTGATAATCAAGATTTCATTTGAAGGTGAATTTGGGGTTTGATTGGTATACATGATTGTCATATTAACAGACATGAAGATTTCACTTGTGGATTCTTTGTCCGAGTTGCAACTACTTGATAGGCGTGTACACCATATCAACTATGCTTTTTCATGGTGAATTTGTAGCAACTGAATCTACAAAATATTATACAATTATAGTGGTTTATATGCATACTTTAGGGTTTATTTATATATTTTTATAGCACTCTCTCTCTCTCTCTCTCTCTCTCTCTATATATATATATATATATATATATATATACACACACAACAAGTATATAGTATATATATACAGAAAATAGTAGATATACCTTCGTAACAGCATATACAAAATAGCAAATACACAACACTGTGTGTATATATATTTACATATACATATACATACATACATACATACATATATAACGACATATACAGAACAACAAATACAACATACACACACACACACATATATATATATATATATATATATAACTGTAAATTATAAATATATATATATATATATATATATATATATATATATGTGTGTGTGTGTACATTCACAACAGTATATACTGTAAACATCCTAGTTTGCTTGAATTCATCCTAGCCCATATGATTGTTGTATTAGTCGATGACACTTGTGGATTCTTTGTTCGAGTTGAGACCGCTTGGCAGGTGTGTATAGCCTATAAACTATATTTTTTTTGGGAAACGTTTTTTATTATTTGTTTCCAGTTTGTGTTGATGGCTATATACAAGTATAATGTGGGTTGTCAAATTGATGCTTTTCCTAATCAAAGATGAATGCTTATGTCATTTTGTTTTCTTATTCGTTTATGAATTAATTAGTAAATAATTATTTCATTCTTGCATCAGGTGCGTGCATGCAAAAGGAGATGAAGCACCATCCAAATGTGAGAAATATGCAAGATATTACCATTTGTTATGCTCCACTGAATGGGCATGAGAGTTGATGTTTGCTTTAATTTACTTCTACCATGGTGTTTGCAAAATTTCCTGAGCATTAACATTCTCTGGATATGAGTTCATATCTCTTATTTTTACACGTTCAAAGATGGAATGAACAACTTGAAAATGGAACATTTGTAGGACCATTGTAAGGTGCTTGTATTCCTTTTATGGAGCTATTGAAGGTGATTCCTCAAAGCTAGGATCTGGAGTCATGGCATTTACCCACTACATTAGAACACATTATTGTTTAGTTTTTCAATAGAACACAATGAACATCTCAACTCAAGGCATGATAGTATGTCTGCTTGTTGATTTGATCTCCGTTAGCCCTCATGCATGCATAAATCCTAAATGGATGCAATTCAGTAATTTGAGCACATAAATGTCCTCATTATGTGCAGATTGACTTTATTGATGAGAGAATAATGAAGCAATTAATCATTCAAGTCCTATCATCTAGTCTTCTCAATAGTTGGGCTTATACGATGATAAAGATTGTTGGTACACATAGACGACATTCTTGTTTTAGAGGAAAGCTTTGGCATGGATATTTTGCACTCCATGCAATATTTTTTGGAGGTGCCCACTCACATTAGAGAGCATCTCTCTCTCTCTCTCTTTCTAGTAGCAATTAGAGAAAGGAGCTCGAAAATCATTTTCTATTGGGAAAATATGTCTGTATTTATTAGATACTTGAATATGTGTTTAAATTTGTTTAGCTTATTATATCTCAACTGAAGATCAACATAAATATACTCCAAAAATCATCTACTGTTATGTGTATTTGATCTTGTTGGTCCATGTTGTGGTTGTATTTCTCTTGTAAAACTTATTATTGTCCATTTATCCTTATGACCTAATCAATAGCAATCTTCTTCACTTGATTGCTGTATGTGCACGATAAAAGAGAGAAGAAGAGAGTACATTGCACACGGTGTAAAAGAGAGTGAGGAAAGGGAATTGCATGTGCATGTCTTTGTTTCTCTATATACGAGTGACATAAAGAGAGATACAATGACAAAAAGAAAGCGAAAGACATTGTTTATATGTGTGTTGATGAAAATGTATATATGTGTTGATTTGTGCGTGTGTGTAAAACATTGAGTTGTATATGTGAGTTGCCAAATATTATTTTTCTATATGGTGTGTATGATGGAAGAGAGGGATGAAGGTGTTTGGTTGCAATAGCATATGAATAAGTGACTTGCAAAATTGTGCTTCAGAAGCAAAACAAAGAAGGATATCTCTTTGCTATGAACAACTATGTAGGAAATAAATGACTAGATTTTCGTAATGGTTGCAATTGATGGAAAAGATGTTATAAAAAGGCACTTGTTTCTTGTTAAGGTTACATAAGTAAATTTTTTTTCTTTGAACATCTTCATAAGAAAACTACTTATAATTGTGCAAGGATTTAGGAGAATTAATGGCAAGGTTGGAACAAGACTTTTGCATCACTCTTTGTATTGCTTGAATGGATAGAGCACTAAGAGAGATTTATTAGCAGGAACTTTAGCATCATGCATCAATCTCGGAATGTCATTAAAGCCACTAGCCAAGCTTTGAACGGAGAAAACAATAAGTTTGTTGGATTCCAACAAGAAGTTGAGGTTTTGAGTGATTGTCTACCACAGTTTTCCCACGGCACCTCATGTGCTAACACATAAATATAAGAACACACCTGTAGAGGAGGTACTGGGGTATCTACTTTAGCAGGAGCATACAACATGCACTTCCAGTACTTCGCCTACTCAAGGGAGGTTCTCCTTAGGGGAATATACCCTTCAACATTTCTGTGAGCAGGCAGATATCAATAATTGCATAGAGTTGTGAATACTTAGGGATAATATAAATGACAAAAAATGGAAGACCAACCACTCCTTAGTTCGAATCAGATGATTACAACATAGGCAAAAGAGATGCTCACAGGTTTATGCTATGGGCTAACATGCCACTCCAGAACTAGACAACATCAATACAAGGGATTCATCCAATCCGTACAATGGACACAACTAGATGCAGACTAGTATTGATCAATACAAAGTATGAAGACTTGCTCTAAGGGAAAGAGCACGGAATACCAATGACTCACATTGAATGACAAAACCAAGCCACTCTCTTCACACTATAATGCTATTAGCCCTCACTGGGAAGCCCACGCCCTGTATCCTCACCACAGAGTGACTTCCTACAGTAGGCTTGTAGCCACAGAGTGGCAAGAGAGGACCCCTGTATGTACGTATGTATATGTGTGTCAAATGAACAAAAATCCATTGCTTTTATAGGGTCCAATAGGCCAACAGGGCCTTGCCGTCCACTGATCATGCGCCGATTGATTGCCCAAAATTGGAGGGGTAGATCAAATATGCCACCAATCTTGAATTGGATCCTAAAAAATAGGCAGTCGTCATGAATGGTTGGCGGCAACAGTCATTTCTCCACTTTCACTTTTACCACTTACACTTTTACTATCACTTTTGAATGCAAGCTGAGATCCTCATTTTGTGCCACCCGTGATATTTGAATGACCCTGAGAAGCACATCCTTCACCTAATTTTTGTAGTAGCTTTTGATCCTTACATATTAAGTGGGCGGTGTGGGAGGTGAGTTGTGGGGAGTTGAGGGAGATTACGGGGGGTGTGGAAGGTTGTGGGTGGGAATAGGGGGTGAGTTGTGGGGAGTTGTGGGGGTTTTTGGGGTGTGGTCAAAATTGATGCAAGATTCCAAAATTATCATTGGATCATTGGAAAGTACTCGTCGAGAGCTTTCCAATGATATATAATACTATAGGGTTTGGTTGAGAAATGATCCTCCAAATATCCATCAAAAACTGCATGAGAACTTTGTGGGAGGTCGTGGGAAATTGTGGGATTTGTGGGGTTTGTGGAGGGGTGTAGGGTTTGTGGGGGGTTGTGGAGTGGTGTGGGGTTTGTGGTGTTTGTGGGGTTTGTGTCGTGGAGGGGTGTGGGGTTTGTGGTGTTTGTGGGGTTTGTGGGGTGTGTGGGGTTTGTGGGGTGTGTGGGGTTTGTGGGGTGTGTGGGGTTTGTGGGGTTTGTGGGGGGTTGTGGAGGGGTGTGGGGTTTGTGGGTTTCTGGGGGGTTGTGGAGGGGTGTGGGTTTTTGGGGTTTGTGGGGGGTCATGGAGGTTTGTGGGGTTTGTGGTGTTTGTGGGGTTTGTGGGGGGTTGTGGAGGGGTGTGGGGTTTGCGGGGGGTCGTGGAGGTTTGTGGGGTTTCTGGGGTTTGTGGGGGGTTGTGGAGGGGTGTGGGGTTTCTGGGGTTTGTGGGGTTTGTGGGGGGTCGTGGAGGGGTGGGGGGTTTGTGGGGGGTTGTGGAGGGGTGTGGGGTTTGTGGGGTTTGTGGGGGGTCGTGGAGGTTTGTGGGGTTTGTGGAGTTTGTGGGGGATTGTGGAGGGGTGTGGGGTCTGTGGGGTTTGTGGGGTTTGTGGGGTTTGTGGGGGGTCGTGGAGGGGTGTGGGGTTTGTGGGTTTTGTGGTGTTTGTGGGGTTTGTGGGGGGTTGTGGAGGGGTGTGGGGGTCGTGGAGGGGTGTGGGGTTTGTGGGGGGTTGTGGAGGGGTGTGGGGTTTGTGGGGGGTCGTGGAGGGGTGTGGGGTTTGTGGGCTTTGTGGGGTTTGTGGGGTTTGTGGGGGGTTGTGGAGGGGTGTGGGGTTTGTGGGGGGTTGTGGAAGGGTGTGGGGTTTGTGGGGGGTTGTGGAGGGGTGTGGGGTTTGTGAGGTTGGAGGGGGTCGTGGTGATGGTGGGGGCCACGGGGTGGTGGGGGAAAAGAGGAGGGGACGGTGAGGTTGGAGGGGTTCGTGGTGATGGTGGGGGCCGCGGGGGTGGTGGGGGAAAAGAGGAGGGGACGGTGGGGTTGGAGGGGGTCGTGGTGATGGTGGGGGCCACGGGGTGGTGGGGGAAAAGAGGAGGGGATGGTGAGGTTGGAGGGGGTCGTGGTGATGGTGGGGGCCGCGGGGGTGGTGGGGGAAAAGAGGAGGGGACGGTGGGGTTGGAGGGGGTCGTGGTGATGGTGGCGGCGGCGGGGGTGGTGGGGGAAAAGAGGAGGGGACAGTGGGGTTGGAGGGGGTCGTGGTGATGGTGGGGGCCGCGGGTGGTGGGGGAAAAGAGGAGGGGACGGTGGGGTTGGAGGGGGTCGTGGTGATGGTGGGGGCCACGGGGGTGGTGGGTGAAAAGAGGAGGGGACGGTGGGGTTGGAGGGGGTCGTGGTGATGGTGGGGGCCGCGGGGGTGGTGGGGGAAAAGAGGAGGGGACGATGGGGTTGGAGGGGGTTGTGGTGATGGTGGGGGCCGCGGGGGTGGTGGGGGAAAAGAGGAGGGGACGATAGGGTTGGAGGGGGTTGCGGGGGAGAGAGAGAGAGAGAAAGAGAGAGAGAGGGAAATGCCACGATACAACACCCCATATTGTTTTTGAGAATGCAATACTAATGTCAATTTGTGTTTGGATTCAAGCAAAAGCAATTTTCCACAAAAGAATTTAAGGAGTGTATCTTTAGAGATCTATGTGCTTATATCTTTAGTGTATCTTATTTGTAATAATTAAGAAATCTACATTAAATGATTTTTTTTTATTTTTTATCTTAATTTATTTTCAAAAAAGGTTCAATGGTTTTAGGACATCCTTACAAGAAATGAAGCTTTTTAAGGAATTAAAAAAAATCCTATAGCATTAAAGAGGCTAACAAAAGGATTTGCCTAATTACTTATGTTTCAATGGAAGTTGCATCAAAATTCACCAAAATATTTATATTTCAAATGGAATTTATCATCGACATTCGCAAAAATATTTATAATTATAGCATCATATACTTATAGAGTTTCACCCACATTTATATGCTTTTGAGTGAGGGAGGTAGTCTTAATTTTTTCCCTGTACTATACATTGATGTTTTATCCCATGTTCAACCATAAATGCATTAAAGTCCAAAGACATATATTCCCCCCCTCAATCAGAATGGAGGGTGCCCATTTTACATGTCGATAGATTTTTAGCGAAAAACAGAAATTATTTGAAGCACATAAACACTTCGGACTTTGCCTTCAATGGATATACCCATGAATGCCTGGAAAAATCATCGATGAAAGTCACGAAGTAAAGATAGTTCCTAAAAGAAGGTGTCTGCATAGGACCACAAACATCACTATGTACAAGCTGCAATTTTTGAGTAGCCCGAACTGAACCATCTTTTGGAAAGGAGGAATGCTTCATTTTGCCCAAAATATAGCCTTCACAAACATGTTTTCCGGGTGCCTCAAGTTTGGGCAAAGAGGAAACTAATTTCATATTTCTGCAGGCGTAGCAAACTAGAAAAATTCACATGACCAAAGCATGCATGCCAAAGCTTTGCATCTGAAATAGCCTGAGAATCATGTACTGCACATGCCAATTCATTTACAGATCTTTCATAGTCTATGCGCTTATACAGCCCACGACATAAAATGCAAGAAGCAATAATGATGTCACAATTTGACAGAGCATGAACTGTACATCTGTCATCAACAAATTTCACAACCAAGCCAATCTTGGCTAATGCAAAAACTAATAACAAATTTTTCTTGATCCCTGTCACAAACAAAGCATCTGACAAAGTGAAATAACTACCATCAGCAGTAGCCAAAATGATCTTACCAACTCCCATAACACGATAGGAGGACTTGTTGGTGCATGTAACAATATTCCCTATAGGGCAAGCTCGAGTAAGAGAAGAAACTGTGCTGCGAGGTAATATGTTTGGTCGACGCACTATCAAAGTACCAAACTTATGAGTCTACTACAAACATGCATTGCTCATGAGAAGATGGATCAAAACTGGAAACGGTAGTAAATGCCCATTCTTCATCCTGCACAAAATTAGCAGACTCTGTTTTCGTGTAGAGGCCTCTGCAACAACCACTCCGGCCTCTTTCTTCTTTGCTTCTTGAGCAGCCAGTTTTTGGACAGCTCTTAATGACATGATCATTTGCTTTACAATATTTGCAAAACAATTTCTGCTTTTTTGATTTCTTCTCATCTTTGTCTTCTTTCTTCAAATGTGCAACATTTGCAGATTTCTGCTTATTAGTAGAAGAGCTCCATTTACCTTTGCCCTTTTGACTAGCTAGGAAAGTTTGATCTACAACACACATGATGGACCTCTTCTGCCTAGATTGATCTTCCTACAACAGAATAGAGACTAACTCCTCAAATGACAAGGCATTTAGATTGCCTTTCATCATCAAATGAAGAGTAGAAGCAAAACTCTGATATGAGTCAGGAAGACCATTTAGAACTGTCTGCACAAGTGAGCTATTTGGTATAACTTCATTAGCAAAAATCAACTGTTCTTTCAAATCCTTGATCTTTGTGAGAAAATTGTCCATAAAATCACCTTCATTCATGTGCTAACTCTACAATTGTTTTCGGAGGTAAGCAACATGAGCCTCATTCCTAGCCTGGTACAATTGGTAAGTAAGTGTATCCCAAGCATCCTTAGCAATTTTGCAAGAGTGAATGTGAGGAATAATGACATGTTTGACAGACAAAGCTATCAATGCATGTGCCTGAGCATCTTTGCCATCCCAACGAATTTTCTCTACAGTAGGTGCAACAAAAACAGTAGAACGAATAGGAATCTGCCGAATATCATCATCTTCGACACCATCTCCATCAGCTCAAGCACTTGTATTTGCAGAACCTATATTTGCAGGTGTAACAGGATGTCCTTCAACACCCTGCACAATATTCCATAGTCCTTTTGCGACCAATACATGACGCATCATATAAGCCCAAAATGGGTAATTCGTACCATCCAACTTATCCTCTACAACCAACATACGAAATACATCACTTCTTTCAACCATGGCCACTGACCAAAATACCTTGATGCACAAAATGAGTGCATTTGAAAAAGTTGAGCAGAACTACCCAAACGAGTTCTACTAGACCTATAGCAGACTTTGAGACACTTATACTGGCGAACCAAAACTGGTATATATCTTTGGCACAAAAAGATAAAATAGCCTGCACAAGCATTACGATACTGCATTCGAAGGCCAAAACGAGCTCAGATCGTGATTTCGGCACTACATAGTAAAGTCGTTTTGATATCTAAAACACCTTGAGTATGCTTACCAAATTTTGTGCGATTCTGACACTGCAACCGGAGAGGTGTAGACAGTGCCCTAGATGAAGCGGCGACCTACTCTGATACCAACTGTTGGAGTTAGACGTCTGTGGAAGCATGCAAACAACACAAGGAAGAAGAAGAAGCTTGGAGCACAACACACAATACTGAATGTATTACCATAGAATGTACAAAGATAAGTCGCCCGTTAGGGCAATAGGCATATATACAAGCCAAGGAAAAAAAAACCTCTTAAAGAGGGACAAAAGTGCCCCAGCGGTCCTAGAGTGTTCACACACAATGCTGTGATCATGCACTCTCCAAAGTATGCATATAGGCATTATAACAACTTGCACTATCACCCAAAATTCAACAATCATTGTCACAAAGCATAGGTATACAACGGAGATATATGAGTGTTAGAAAGGGAACAAGGTCTCACTGGGTTTCTTTGGCAATACTAATATGTTTTTCCTTCTTAATAGCAAATCCACAAAAGCACTCACACGTATCAATAAGCAATGGCGAAAGCAAAAACTAGCTCCTAACAAATGAACAATTCTCTACTCATCGAGGAGCACCCCACATAAATACCTCCTCAGTTTCGTAACTATAGGGGTACCATTCCCATTCAAGATCCTCCATTGTGATGAACAGAGAGAGTTCATGCGCACTCTCAGTAGCTCAATGAGTTGGTCGGACCATTGGTAGATGCACTCTACATATGGGAGTCCAAATGTGAATTCAACAATATATGGGGCCAATTTTGGTTCTTTTCCAAGGAGTTTGAGGAGTTACATAACTTAGTCGGGTTATTGAACATCTGGGAAAGAGAAGAATTATCGGAATATTTCAGTGTGCCATTACCCAATCCATATTTGATGAGATGTTACTACCGGATTTAGACTCTCTAGCCTTGGGCAGATAAGGATCTTCTTAGCACTTTCGTCATCCCTTCTACCCAATCAAGAATTGACGTGATTCAATCTGTCCCTTTAAATTGGTAAGTGAAGCTCTAAATATGTCCATACTGATAAAGAGACGCAGATGTCGAACACCATGAAGAAAAGGGACGTATTGAAGATAAATCAGATGTCTGTGATCACACCCAGTTGCATGTCCACCTAAGAATGTGCTTGCAACATCTTGCCTTCCCAATGCAAGATCACTTTATGTAGCCCCATAAAAGGATATGGTTCAATCTATACCGGACAGAGTCTGTAGAGATAAATATCAATCTACGACATTGGATCACTAATCAATTTTACATGGCGAACCAAGATGACAACACAAAACAGTCCTAAATGGGTGTTGTCCAATAAGAAGGATCATTTACAAGTGTTTGGCATATGACATTCCCATAGAGCGAGCACTCACTTGAGCACAACTACAACTTTTCAGGCAAAGAAGGTCCTTTGCAACCCCAAAATTGAAACGTATGCATAGCACAAGGCAAAGAAGGTCCTTTGCAACCCCAAAATTGAAACGTATGCATAGCACAACCCCTTTTCTGCAACCATCTAGTGCGATCACCACTCCAAAAGTATCACCCACTATGGCACCACCCACCATTCCTCAATTCACTATTAGCCTCCTCGACCCACGAAATCTCAAATTGCAACTACCACAAGAGACGTAGTACCACTATCCCTCCAATTCCACCAGTGTTGGAATTTCTAGTGACAAGAGGAATAGAGAATATGGACACACTTGATTTCTAACAATTCCTTTAAGGAATCCCATCAATCCCATTGTGAGATGTAGAGTTTGGGTCAAAAGATGAAGATGAACAGGATACATCAGGCACATGTGTCGCATTATTTGACAAGAGTCAAACACTTGAAACTTCGTTGCAAACAATATTGATATATTTAGAGGAAGTTAAAAAAAATGATATATTTTGAAACCGAATTGCAATCCAAAGACCAAGCCCACGTGCCATATATTCTAGTTATTCATGCATTAGGAGAGCATTTGTTCCATGAGGATCAATCATACCCATCTTTGGGGGATAATATTAAGGAGGCTTCTTTAGCTAAAACCTTAAACCACCATAGTTACCAAGGAGGATATAGACATAAACATGGATATGCTCTATATTTTCCTCCAAAAGTGGCATGACTTGCATCAATTAAAATGTACCCAACCTAAGTATTGGGTCTTGGAAGCAAGTTTATCACTTGGATCTAAGACATATAAATGATGGGTGAATCTTAAGGATATGGGAGTCTTGCCCAGGGATTCGTTGCACTTTGAGAATATGTTTCCCAAGGAGTTCTTTCCTATAAATTAGGAGCATAGATGGGATGAATGGGGTAGGACCACATAGAGAGGTAGGCCTCTATCTACTTATATCTCTACAAATCATGAGATAATCCTCAATCTAAAAGACTTCTAGGGTTTCTAGAAGATGGAAGGTTTTGCAATAGGATTAAATAAATCTATGAAGATTAAAGGGTAAAAAAATGCACTAGAGTTTCGGAGAGGCTATTAAATATGGTAGATTCATGAGGGTAACACCCAATCATTGTTGACTTTTCTTGATGCTACCACTTTCTTTAGAAAAGAGAACTTTTTCTGAAAAAAAGCAACATATAGTTAGTGGGCCTCAACTATCCAATGCAGAGTGTGAGAAAGTCAATAAAGATCATCCATAAAGATAAAAAATAAATAGGAACCATAAAGATAAAAAATAAATAGGAACCATAAAGATAAAAAATAAATAGGAACCAATGCATCAAAGATAAAGTTAAGAATCACATTCATTTTGTGCAAGCCTAACCTAATACATGGCAATAGAAACTACAAATCTATAGAGGTGTTGCATGAGGAGTAAGGACACTACACATTCCATGCCGCTTGAGTTATTCCAGTGGTCATAATACTTTGGACCAGATGAATTAGTTGAGATACATGGATCCATACACAAAACACAACTCAACTTATGATTGATGACTTGACTACTCACAACTTTATAAATTAAGTGCTAGGCAAGAAGTTCAAGCTTCCCTAAAGTCCCTGTGTATGGAATAATATGGTGTCTAACTTAGAGGTTGAATTATAGGTTTATGGAGATATATCATGAACATGGAGCACACATACTTATTATTAGGACATGAGCAATTATGGGGACTAGGGAATGCACCAAAACACAACTATGTGACCAACACTCTGGAATTTAATACAGATGGGAGCATATATATGATCCAAGGTACACCATGTGCCTAATGTTCCCTTAGTGTCATCATTAGAGCTGTAATATTTATTGCATAATGTTTTGATTCATCATTTATATTTAGTTATCTTTGATGATGATGTGCCTAGCGACTCTTATGTATTTGGACACAAAGTTAAGCAGGAGTGTCATAGTTTGCATTACTCCTTTTCACCTATATGTGTAATTGATTAAATTAAAAGTATGAGTTTAGATGTATTTCTCAAGGGCTTCTTGAATGGCTTCCTGATTATACAAAACAAATTACAAATTTATGCTTCACCAAGTAATTAACTATTAGACTGATTATCTTCACCGAACGACAATCAAACTTACTTAATCCAATAGGACATAATACCTCGGACAACAATGCACAACAATATGCAGAAGTGAACTATCATTGTGCAACAAAACACAAATAGCTCGGCATGGTCGGTGCTTGTTTATGACTCTCGTCACTTTGCTCTCCGCGCACAAGACAAAACAATGTGAATTATATGAAAGGTTACATTTTGGAGACTTTTCCTCTTCAGTGAGTGATTTCGAGATAGTTTCACATAGGTGTCTGGTGGCTAACACTGGCATGCCCAGAGGACCTGAACCCAAAAAACAGCTGAGGGCTTATTCTACATCGTCCTGCTCATCTTTCGAAGGGGTAAATACATAATTCTTAAACAAATCTTGGGCTTCTACAAAAGTATTATGAATATTTTTGAAGAGGTTTTTTAAGAGCTTTTGCACTTCCTCTCATAGGAGAGTGATAGAGCCTTCAGGGTTATTAGATGTGGAGGCTTGATTTACAATAGAGTGGCTCTGTGCTTCAACAAGCTGCAGGTCGAACTCTTCTTGGTGGTAGAAATCCTGCTTCGCCAGATGTTTCCGACACTTTATCTCCACTTGAGCTATCTGGGTAGCTTGCTCCTTGAGAGACTTCCCAACTTCCAAAGACTATTGGAGATTGGTCAGCTACTGGATAACTGCTTCAGGCCACTGTTCTTGCTGTACTATCTGAGTGGACAATTGCTCATTAGTCTCTTTAAGGTTGGTGGCCATTTGTTGAAGGAGTTCATAATCATTAGCTTGATCTTGCAATTGAAACTCTAGGTCATTGATGGCAGCACTGGGCGTGCGAATGTTAGGGAAGCATATTTTACCTTGTGGCTGATTGGTTAGTTGCACCTAAAAATAGATTCATTACGGATCAATTAAAGGCCATCCGAAGGGGCGCTATGAAAGGGTGTGAAACCCATACGAATGGGTGTGCTATTATGTATAAATATATGCCTTGAATTAATAAAAAGGATGCGTGAATTTGGAATGGATCGCTAGTGTTGCCCGAACCTCTGGTTCGTAGGACCACTATTACAGTGATGTGCCAGAATAGAACTTGCTCTAGTGCAACGGCTGTTGGCTATTGGCATATTTGATGGGAGAATGAGTGTTCCGTTCTAGAAAGTTCAACTGATGATGCATTGGAGGACATGATATTGCTTTGTGGGCCATGTTGTCGTATCAAGCATCTATCCTCTTGGTTCTTACAAGCAAAGGCCAACTTCATGTTTATAATGCAATTGCCCTCCTACAATCTTTCAGATGTAATGCAGAGATTTGGGCATCCATTTTGACACAACCAAATCGTTATAAATTGTGGTAACTCGTGGAGGCCGAAGGAGGGATCCCGAGCATAGATCAGCGATTTTCACTATGCTTCTTAAAGGGCACACGAATGGTTCTATGATGCACCCTCATAAATATTTTTTGCACTTTGTAACTAGTCCCCAAGCTGCATGCACATTGTATACATCATCGAAGATATTATAGAAACACAGAGAAAGAGAGCGCGAGCGAGAGAGAGAGAAAGACAAAAAGAAAGAGAAAGAGATAGAGAGAGAGATAGATAGGTAGAGAGAGCATAATTATCTTTCCTTTTGTCATGTGATTTCTATTCTGCTTGATGAGAACAATGTGTTCTATCATGCCATATGATGTTTTTACTTTTATTTTTACCTATCAAAAGAATATACTCATTCCACCCATACCTGACACTTAAAATTATGATAATAGTTGAGCGACCTTTGCTTGCAGTAGCTACTCTCTACTTTATGTTTGCCACTTAATTTTGGTCATTCTTATGTTGAACACAATCACAATGTTTTCCCTTAAACTTATGGATTTAGTAATATTTTCACCTTAATGGTGCCAAGTGAGGCATGTTTCTCATCACAATTCATAGATAATAGCGGGGTATGTATGCGTTATGGAGACCCTATCCCATGAAGTTTTGTGTTTTTAGTCATATGGATTTGGCATGTTGTATGACAGCAATGATGGATTGCAAGTGATGACCATGGCTTCTTATACATGAGCAGATGCAAGTTTGCATGATGATGTGTGAGTGCGAGGTAGCGTTAACTCGCAAAAGCACTAAATTGTTTTGTTTTCGGTAATCAGTGAGTGTGAGGTAGCGTTAGGTCAGTAGAAACACTCCATGTGGATTGTAAATGCGAGGTAGCATTGATTCGACAAAAGCATTCACAAATGTTCTTTTCTCCCTCCTTTCTTGGTTGGCATGTTTTGAGTAGTGGATGATGTGGGACTATGGGGTACATGCCTTCATGGTGGTTTGAGTCTTCATTCTTATTTAATACTAATCGTATTAAACTAAGAAGATGAGCTTTGCTTGATCATTATATTTGATGATTTATGTTGTAGTACTCATGAGGCGAAGACTATGAAGCAAATAAGTAAAGTTTGAAGATGATCAATTTGAAGGTAAAGCTATGATGGAATGGTCCATTCCTTTTGAAGATTTGCACATTGTATATAGCTATATAATTATGATGTAATTGATGTATAAGATGGAAACCTTGTAACAAAGTCCTTGCATTTTTATTCACATTTAGGATGGGTGGCTTATTGTGTAAGTGAGGAGTAGCTTGTATATCTTGGCTACCATCCTAGGCACTGTACTTTGCTTCTCATTTGCATAATATGTCCGAACGCATATGGACGTTGTTTTGCCTTTCATACCATGGTTTGACCATGCACTTTGGTTGGGGAAGCAATGTTCCATAGGGTAGTCCCATGTAATAAACCTAGGATGTTGGTAAAGCACTATGTAGATTTAGGTCCTCCGTGCGTGCCAGTGTTAAGGGACCATATTTTACATTGTGGTTGATTGGTTTGTTATTGTGGTTGATTGGTTTGTTGCACCTAAAAACATATTCATTAAGGATCAATTAAAGGCCCTCCGAAGGGGTGCTATGAAAGGGTGTGAAATTCATACGAATGGGTGTGCTATTATGTATAAATATATGCCTTGAATTAATAAAAAGGATGCGTGCATTTGGAATGGATCGCTAGTGTCGTCCGATATGTTTCCCCTTTGTTTTTTATTCATTATCTTGCTCAAATAGTGGTAATGGCTGCACATTTCTATCCATAGCCCACGAGTGAAAGGAGCCATGATCGTTCAATTAACATTGAGTAACATGAGAGAGATGTCCCTCTCCCAAACTTCCCCTCTAGTCCCAGGCTGCTATCCTGGTGGTTGGGCCTCTCGCCTCTTGACGAGGGGGCGAGGGTTCAACCCCTATTGGAAGCACTTGTGAGGGATATGTAAAACTTGGAATGATGTATCATGTTGCTGATGTGCCATCGCATATTCTGCCCCGCAGTAGTTGTGATTGTCGTTCAATCTAGATATGTAAACCCCTGTTCTTGTGGGATAAGGGGGTCGTGTGGGAATTATGCCCTTCCTTGTACATTTGCAATTTCAAAGTTAAAGCCCGAAAGAATAAACCTCGGCCGACCCTCCATTAAAAAAAAAAACTTCCTCTCCCAAACTTCCCCGAATGTGTAATGGACAAATGTTTATCTTGGGGAGAGAGATGTCTTTCATGAGGAGAGAGACGTCTCTACCTTAGGTTAGTCATGGAGGTCACGACACGAAGTCACCAAATGAGTTCTTTTTTGTTGAACTAACAGAGTCCGGGAGAAACTGAGAAGCAATGGAGGAATTAGCACCTTCGTCGTCACAGCGTCTGTCTCCGCAGCAACGATGGAAAGAGCTGCAGGAGAAAGTGAAATCCTTAGCCCAAGGCAATGAGCTTAATGCATGGCTACGGAAATCCTAAGTAGTTGTGATTGTCGTTCAATCTAGATATGTAAACCCCTGTTCTTGTGGGATAAGGGGGTCGTGTGGGAATTATGCCCTTCCTTGTACATTTGCAATTTCAAAGTTAAAGCCCGAAAGAATAAACCTCGGCCGACCCTCCATTTAAAAAAAAAACTTCCTCTCCCAAACTTCCCCGAATGTGTAATGGACAAATGTTTATCTTGGGGAGAGAGATGTCTTTCATGAGGAGAGAGACGTCTCTACCTTAGGTTAGTCATGGAGGTCACGACACGAAGTCACCAAATGAGTTCTTTTTTGTTGAACTAACAGAGTCCGGGAGAAACTGAGAAGCAATGGAGGAATTAGCACCTTCGTCGTCACAGCGTCTGTCTCCGCAGCAACGATGGAAAGAGCTGCAGGAGAAAGTGAAATCCTTAGCCCAAGGCAATGAGCTTAATGCATGGCTACGGAAGCAGTCTGCTCCCGTGGAGGTCGTCCTCACCACCGTCATCAATGGTGCACAGGGCGCCGCTCTGGGAGCCCTCATGGGTGTTCTTACCCGAGACATACGCAGTGCTTTCCCGACTCCTGCTCAGGGCATAAGCCCTGAAGCTATGGCTTCCTTGCAACAAGCGCAGGTCCATTTTCTCAAGTCTCATTTCATCATATTTCTGCTTAGCGCTTTGGCAGTTCTAACTTACAAGATCAACTATGGAGGCGATTCTCGTCAGTACACAATTTATACTTAGTACATATTTATCTGAATATGTTATTTCGTTTGCTGACTGTCAGATAGTCACTATAGACCAAATGCTATTTTATCCTATAGAGGTTTAACCTAGAAAGATAGTGAAGTAGGGCTATTATGAAGCAAGAAAAAGAAGATATGCATACACAGAAGCAGCAAGAACTTTTCCGGAGTGGACACTGATGAGTAATTACGAGTTAAGATGCTACTCTTTGAGGATACCCCTAGTTTAAGTAGTCTGAAAAACAAATATATTCTTAGTTTTATTATTATATATTTAAAAAAATTCATAAATAATAATTTGTATATTGTTTATTAATTTATTTCATGGAACACTTTATCATGGCTAACTTTGCCCTTCAGTTCTTAAAGTGGTGGTCATCATTTAGGAAGAATATTTATTGAAGCTTGCAGCTACTCTAGACTTTAGTGACGTGAGTAGGGATATCTAGCTACTTGTCCAAGTTATGCATGATAAAGAGGAACATTTGATACTTCTTGTTTCGGGCAAACATAGAAGTTGAAGATGCCTTTTATTTTGTTTTGGTTATTGTTTGTCTGTTTTGGACAAACGTAAGAGTTGAACATACATGTCTTGTTTTCTTTTGTTTGTTTGTTTGTTTTGTTTTGAGTCAAACAATCCCTTGGGATATCCTTGGCTAAACATCCCCTAGCAAGACAAGTGTCGTGGAGGCAATTGATATATATCCGTAAAGGCATCAAGTCATCTGTGGTCCTCCAACATCCACTAGTTGTTGATTGCCGATTCCGTCCACAAAGGCTTTGTTGACTATCTAATTGAAGTTAACTCATGGGAAGACATAGCCCTCACCAACTGTTTCCTTAGATTGTTAGAAAGACTCCTTGAGCAATCCAACACTTGTCTGTAGTCACACTAATGGGTTGCAGAGCACCTAAATTGATTGCCCCATCCGAAAATCCCATTGGAAGGAGCATCGATAGGATCAAACGGATCCTCAAAGACTTGGAAGCTGTTCAATGCCTACATTCCTCAAAATTTTGTGAACACGTGTCCAAGGATTCACCTTGCCACCTTGCACCCCAAAGTTGAAGTTTGAACTATGTGCTATGCTTCAAATCTCCCTCAAGTTAAAATTTTAAAAAACAGGTAATGCAAATGACTGTGAGAAGACAAGGGTCAAGTTCAAAGAGAACCAACCACCAACAACATTGAAGGTGAAGCATTTTTCGAAGATGAACTTGTCATATTTGAGCTCTCGATGTGTCACCAAAGTGATGATTTTAATGATGAGTCGAGGGCTTAAAATGAGCCCCATGCTAATGGTCAGCAAGCTTAAACTAGAGAACCTCAACCCCGAAATGAAGGACAATGGGATATATTGCACGATGATGGAGAAATACCAACAATATTTAGATCATTGGGTAAGAAGATCCATAAGAACTACAAGAGCATCTCGAGGTGTCACCAAACTGACGATTTTAATGACGAGTCGAGGGCTTAAAATGAGCACCATGCTAATGGGCAGCAAGCTGAAATTAGGGAACCTCAACCCCAAAATGAAGGACAACGAGACATACCACAAGATGATGGAGAAATACCAACAATATTTAGATCATTGGGTAAGAAGATCCATGAGAATCACAAGAGCATCATATCGGTATATACATGCCCTTGAATATGTTATGGTAACAAATGAAGGAGAGCCTCTCACCTCGAAAGGGGCTCAATCTTGTGCATTACACAAGAAGTGGGAGCTTGCCATGCAAAGGGGAGTGAAAGCCCTACAAGAAAACCATGCTTGGATTAAGTACGTTTTCCCAAATGTAAGAAAGCAATTGAAACAAGTGTGTTTTCAAGATCAAGAATGTGGACAAAAAATCGAAGTATAAAAGACAAGATTGGTAGCCAAAGGATATACTCAAAAGGAAGGGATCAATTTTCATGAAGCCTTCTCTCTTATGGTGAAGATTTGCATGAATCTAGAGAGAAGCATTGTGCGCATGAAGCTCAAGGAGAACCTATGTGAGAATTAGACGAAAGAAGATACACATCTAAATGACAACTGGCCAATTTTCCTAGCACGCAACCCTTATTTATAAGAGGATCTACATCCTCCGTTGCTTTCCCATCCTCTTTACCAATATAAAGAGTGGTCTTAGATGAAGAGATTCCTAGCCGTTTATCTCCTCTCTAAGGATCTATACCTTATATACAATGTAACATTTCCTTCACCTTAGTTCCATTTGTCCTCAAACTGGCATTGGAAAGCATATCGAAAAGTCTCCTCTAATGGTTGCTCCTATTGGCTCCTATGTACTATGTACATACTACATAGTCATCTATGTGTGTAGTTTCCTCTTATCCTTTCCCATAAGAATGCTCTTGGGAAGGCAAATTTCCTACTATCTCCCTTCATATACACCTAGCTTCCAAACTACTATTCCCATAAAATGGACATTATCCAAGTGACGAAAGTCCATAATGTGATGTATCCTAGGTGAAGTAATATAAAATGGCAAGATAGACTTGACTATATTCAATGGACATAAAAACCATAGAAATAGGCCAAAATTCCATAAGAAAAATGATTCCAAATCCTTTTAGAACTTCAATGATAAAGTTGGCTTGCGCATATCTCAAGAGAATCTTAAGAAAAGTTTAGATTTTTGGCAAATTCAACTAAGGTCAAATCAGGTCAAAATATGCTTAAAATGGTCAATTTTAGAATGAATTTTTTATTTCAAAATTCAAAGTTGAATAGTACTCTTGAAGAGCTTTCTATTGATATATATGATACATACAAATTGGAGCACATTTGGGGGTTCAAAAATTCAACCCTAGTTTTAGATCAAAAGATCAAAGATTTTAAAAAGTTAACTTATAGATTGACACATGGCAAAATCTTGTTATTCTTATCCAGTAGTCATTTAAAGATCAAAGAGCTTATATGAATCAAGTAAAAAGCATATACGAGTTTTGTGGATAAGAAAAGAAAGAGTGACAAAGTTTCTTTCAAATATCAGCTTTTTATTGAGAGCAGCTTTAGAAAATCCCTCCTCTTCTCGAAGAGACAACAAATGTGAAACGTGTAGAGAAATCTACCCTTAAAATGAACTTGAATATGTTGGAATGACTATACAATGTATGTGTGTGTATATAAAAAAATGTAAAAAGCTGAAATCTGAATGGTTCTAGATACATAACATGAAAGAAAAATGCATAAATATTAAGAAATGAGGTGTTTGTCAGAAAGTGATGGATAATAGGCCGATCAAGCAACAATCAGTCTTTGTGTTGGTATGTGTGTGAAAATCAACATGGTATTGCTGTAATAACTCCTTCGATGTTGACAACCTGGAAATAACCTGGTATAGCAAGGAGGTAGGTGTATAACACAGAATTAGAGGCTTACCAACTTGAAACACACATTGGAAATAACCTGGTATAGCAAGAAGATAGGTGTATAACAGAAAATCAGAGGCTTACCAACTTGAAACACACACTAGGAGTGTGTGAGAGAGGGGATGGAGCGGCAATATAGTAGGAACCAGTAGCTTACCAGACTAGGGAGTGTGTATAAGATGTGTAAGTAGTACAAGAGTGTTGGAAATTTAGTTGGCCCATAAATAATGCCACAGGTCCAAGGTTCCATAGGTCCAGGATTTACAACATGAATTCCAACAATCTTCCAATATTGACAAACCATGAACATACCATACTTTAATCATACAAATGATGAGACAAAGATAGAGAGAGACTAGACAACTTGTGTAAAGTGTTACGTAAGCGAAGACTTACTCACACTATCATAAATGCCAATGTTCAATGTACAATGTGGGAGCAAAACTCTCAACCACTCTATGTGAACAAAAATAGATGGATGAGTGAACGTACAAATGTAACAAACATATTCAGATGTATGGATAGAAATCTGAATATACATGAGATGTGTGACATGATAGGTTGTAGAAGAGTGAATATGAGTGACAGAAAGAGGAAGGGTAAGTCTAAAACTGATAATCAGCAAACCCTCATCTGAACTTAGGCTATGGAAGACCCTAAGTCAGACATGTGTGTGAAAAGATCACATACTTATAAAAGTAGCAAAGAATGCTAACAAGTTTGCTTCCAGAAATCCTCAAACTCATATGAACATACCTTCTCGAACACCTCATCCAAATATGCATAAAGCATACATGTACTGATTCTCTTGTACCTATTGCCTCCATAAACTTAAGTAGTACTTGTGTGCATAAAGAGAATATGTACCTGTATGTCTTATGTTAACCACCATCCAATGTCTTTGAAGTACACCGAAATCTTCATATAGAAGACAATCTTCAAATACATCATGTGAATGGCCGATCCACACCACCAAGCTGCTAATAGCCTCTCCATTGTGCTAAAAGCACTACCTTTATTGAGGTACCAAAGCTCTCCAAAGCTTGGTGTTGAACTAGGTGAAGGATACTTACAATGAGCCAATGAGCCTATGGCTCTTCTTATATAGCTTTGCTTATACCTTGAAAAGCTCTCCAAAAGCTCTTGAATAAAGCAAGAGTAATACGATCGCTAAATCCGTCGTCGCTCGCGTGATTTTTTATCATGTAATAAAGTAAAAGCACTAAAAAAAGAATCGCGTTTTCGATGTGCTTGTGTCGTCCGTTTTTCAAAAAAACTAAAGACTTCTTCGCGCTGCTGTCCTTGGGTATTGAACCTAGGTGGTTTCTTTGAGAGGCAAACGACGTATCCACTACGCTGGGCACATTTGGTTGTACAAGGACCAATACAAGATCCTACACATCCTTTACTGTTCTGAGCAAATTTGAAGAATGGACAATTTTGACCAATAGGATATTGGATCTTTGTTTTCCAACAATCCCCATGCAATGTCATATTGGTACAAAATTAACTGAATATGAAACTTCATTCATCTGCAAACTGTCACAAACTTTAAATTTGTACCCCCGAATTGACCTTCAAACCTTTTCTTCAAAAGTCTTCTTCAAAACTGAATTTGACTTTCTTCAAACTTCAAAAACCTGAATTTGCTGAATATGAACCATAATACTTGAGAAAATATGCAAACTAGATATCCAATAGTGTACAGATCAAGCAATCACTTCTTGACAACAAATGTAGCAAGTACTGACTCTGAACCTTCTATCTCCTGTCTTCACAAACCTGAAAACATACACTAGGATCCACATATTTGCATTTACCTTACGAAAAAAGTTTCTCAACGTACTTCTGCTTCATCATGTAAATACACTAATCAAAATCAAGAACTGAATATTGGAACCTGTGACTGATAACTCACAACTTAGTGTATTATGAGCATTGTTGGTTCATCTCTGACTGTACTCAAGTCAACTCAACTCAACTGAAATCAACTCATGAGTCTCATCAAAAAATCTATGATGTTATCATGTCTTCATCCTTGTTCAATCTGTAAGTCTTTCATACTTCTTTCCTTCAAAATCTGGTATAAACATAAATGTGTGCACTTCTCAAACATACCTCTCTGAAATATCAAGTTTCTCTTCAATAGAACTCTGGAATCTTCTCCTGAACAGGAACATCCTAACAAGAACTTTCTCCGGGCATTCTCCTTCTTCCTTCTTTTTTCAAAAGCTAGAACATAAAGAGAAATTGACAAAGGCAATATAGGAATACCTGAAATAGGAATACCTGTAGGTATGACTCTACATTCTTTCACATGTGGCTGAAAATAAGTCTTCATGTTTCATCACCCCCCTGGATGATTTAACACTAGTATCCAGATTCCAGAATTCTTCAAGTATATCAGACTTTATGATGGAATTTCTTCCTCCTTGCAATAAATCTGATCTTTAGTGATCAAATACTTGTATCTGAAACAAAAATTCTGAATCCTTTTTATTAGCACTGCAGATGCTAATGGCTTTCACTGTTTTACTCCTAAGCTTCCCAAAATCTAGAATAAAGTTAGCTGATCTATCATAAAAACCTTGCTGAATGCGTTTTAGGATTCATAACCTTTCTGCAACATAACAAGTATCTTCTTCTATCTCTCTGTAACACAAATATGATAGAACCTGAATCTTTGACTTACTTCTTCCAATGATAGACAACTGACTCATAAATACTCAAGATCTTCAAGATCATTCAAGATCATCCAAGATCATATAAGATCTATCAAGATCATACAAGATCAATGATCTCTCCAACAAAATACCTGTGTAGAATCTTCTCTCATCAAACCTTCATGACTGAATGTTTGATTTGTTACCTGAATGTCTCTAAGTGTCCATGCTTCTAACAAAGTTGTAAAACTTTTCTTCAAACAAATCTTTCTCAAGAATCTGCAATTCCTACTTGAAATATAAGTGGACAAACTTCTTACCTTGAGAACTCCAAAAGCTGCAAGTTGATACTTCATCTTTTCATATTCTTCCCTGGTGAAATGTGATAGTACCTGCTTGACTTTCTTTTGGCTAACTCCACTTCTCAATCATGTGATAGGATATGATGGAACACTTTTTTAAATACAAGCATGTATCCAAAAGTCTAGACAATCATAGAAAGTAGATTCTTGAACTGACTTGTTCAACAAAAATCTGAATTTACTGAAGTTTTTTGAAAAGATTGAATATGATGTAACCTTTTCAAACAAAAAACCTCAACCCAAGTCTTCAACATCTTCTACAAAAAACTCTTTTACCTCAAGAGTTAGATAAAGAAGAAATATACTTCTCTGCAACTTGTCATATACCAAGTAGCTCTGAATTGACACTCCAAGAATTCTTTGAGGGAACATATAAGCTGCGTGCTTAAAAGCTTCAACTAAAACATAACTCATATATATATGAGTCAAAACATACATCTGCTGCTTTTCTTTCTCTCAATGCAATTCTTTTTCAAATCTACTAAATCATGACCAAGTGTTATGCAAAACAAGAAACTGCTTCTTCTTTAGACTAGCTTCATACAAGATGTTCTCGTAGACTTGTTTTTGGATGTAGAGGATAAAGTAAGAAAAGTATATGCGAAATATATGAGAAAAGGAAGCCTTACTTTTCTTTTGGAAATGATGGACTTTCTTCTTCTTCATCTTTCTTTCGCCTAATGATGTCAACATCTTCAAATTTCTCTTCCATACCTTTTGTTCTCTTCATCTTGAAGTAGCAAGCACTCTTGACTTCTTCAAATGAACTTTTGTCTTCCTCTTGTGCTAAGAGTAAGAGACAAAACAGACATGGTATACAAATGGAAGTGAATATAGAATCATGTTTCACCATCTCCTCATATCTCTTGAATCAAAACTCTGCTTCAAATGTCTGAAATGACTAAATTCACCAATATTTTGTCTGAATGATGAATTACCTTTCTAGAGTTACCTCTCTAGATAGAAAATGTGAACAAAAACTTTCAACCAACTTATAAAACAAGATTGGATGAAAACAAAACTGATGTTCTCCACATTTGTCTTCTTAGAATGAGTTTTCTTGCCACGATTGAGATCTCTCAAAACTCTCTAGAAAACTAGATACTTGTTTTGATGTAATCTTTATCTTTCAAATAATGAAAGTGTATAAAAGCACTTCTTGAATCCTTCAAATCTCTTCATAACTTCTCTTCTAAGATATGACCTGCAAATGATAATTTGATAGTAAAAACTGATACCTGTGATTTGATGTTGATCTCATTCCTTCATCTTCTCCAAACCATTGTTCTTCCTTGAATTTGAAGTAGCCTCCTTTTCATCAAGTCTTGGTCTTCAAACAATACTTTTGTATATACTTTACAGAAGTATTCGGTTGCTAATAGATCATCAACTTCATACTCCACACTGATAAACATGTGACTGAATTATCTAATTCTCAAATCTCTACTCATCTAGATTATGTGTGTATGTCAAATGTCAAATGTTAGAAGATGCTCTTAAATCAAATGTTGTAAACCTGGAAGTATGGAAACCTGGGAATCTGAGAGCCTGATTGAACTCTGATATCAAAACCCTAAAGCTCTGATACCAAATGTTGGAAATTTAGTAGGCCCATAACTAATGCCACAAGTCTAAGGTTCCATAGGTCCAGGATTTACAACATGAATTCCAACAATCTTCCAATATTAACAAACCATGAACATACCACACTTTAATCATATAAATGATGAGACAAAGATAGAGAGAGACTAGACAACTTGTGTAAAGTGTTACGTAAGCGAAGGCTTATTCACACTATCATATATACCAATGTTCAAGGCTTATTCACACTATCATATATACCAATGTTCAATGTACAATGTGAGAGCAAAACTCTCAACCACTTTATGTGAACAAAAATAGATGGATGAGTGAATGTACAAATGTAACAAACATATTCAGATATATGGAGAAATCTGAATATTCATGAGATGTGTGACCTGATAGGTTGTAGAAGAGTGAATATGAGTGATAGAAAGAGGAAGGGTCAGTCTAAAACTGATAATCAGCAAACCCTCATCTTAACTTAGGCTATGGAAGATCCTAAGTCAGACACGTGTGTGAAAAGATCACATACTTACAAAAGTAGCAAAGAATGCTAACAAGTTTGCTTCGAGAAATCCTCAAACTCATATGAACATACCTTCTCGAACACCTCATCCAAATATGCATAAATCATACATGTACTGATTCTCTTGTCCTTATGTTGAATAGGACTCCTCATGATATGGATGCTACTGCCTCCATAAACTTCAAGTAGTACCTGTGTGCATAAAGAGATTATGTACATGAATTCTTAACATAAGATGCAAATCTTATGTTAACCACCATCCAATGTCTTTGAAGTACACCGAAATCTTCATGTAGAAGACAATCTTCAAATACATCATGTGAATGGCCGATCCACACCACCAAGCTGCTAATAGCCTCTCCATAAGCAAGAGTGTGAGCACACTCTTCTTCTTCAAGAAGAAATTCATAGCTGCTCCTCAACATGCTTTAACATAGCACCATGGCTGCCCCATGTGCTAAAAGCACTACCTCTATTGAGGTACCAAAACTTGGTGTTGAACTAGGTGAAGGATACTTACAATGAGTCTATGGCTCTTCTTATATAGCTTTGATTATACCTTGAAAAACTCTCCAAAAGCTCTTGAATAAAGCAAGAGTAATATGATCGCTAAATCCGTCGCCGCTTGCGTGATTTTTTATCATGTAATAAAGTAAAAGCACTAAAAAAAGAATCGCGTTTTTGATGTGCTTGCGCCGTTCGTTTTTCAAAAAAACTGAAGACTTCTTCGCGCTGCCGTCCGTGGGTATTGAACCCAGGTAGTTTCTTTGAGAGGCAAACGATATATCCACTGCGCTGGGCGCATTTGGTTGTACAAGGACCAATACAAGATCTTATACATCCTTTACTGTTCCGAGCAAATTTGAAGAATGGACAATTTTGACCAATAGGATATTGGATCTTTGTTTTCCAACAAAGAGTGCACCCAATGCCTTGTTTATGTAGAAAAGTAGGGGGCAAAACTATTTTGGCAAAGAATCAAAATAAAAGCCTGTCTTTGCAATTTTCTTCATGCATGTTGATGATGTGGCATAACAAATCAGACGCATGTGATTATAGCCCTTAGATTATGCTTCATTTATCTTTCAATCTTGGCCCTTGGATTTAAAACAACTTATGTTTGACCTTTTTTTTTTGAAAAGTTGATCAGAATTAGAGTTTTAAGATTGAGGGATTTAGAGTTGTCAGATGGTCAAATGTTATATATGGTTGGATAGCTCTCCTTGAGTAATTTAAGAATATGCAATAAAAATTTTGACCGATTTTGACCATTACCATTTATGAGAAATGGTTTGCTGAAATTAGCAGTCTGCTGCAGTTTAGGTGTTGTGCTCAATGTGACATTGTTTCCAACAATTCCCCTTCAATGTCATATTGGGGCAAGATTCAATAATTTGCATAACTTGTGATGTATTTCTCTTGATAATATCTTTGTATAAATATCTGAAAAATCGTAGTAGATATATGCTATTGCACTTTTACAATTGGCTTCTTATCTCTCTATATTTCATTTATCTCTCTTGATCAATTTAAGGTGTGTTATGTGCTAAGGTCAAGTGTTGGAAAGATCTTGGATTTAACTTGTGATTATTGTTTGGGCCTACCACACTTCCAACAACACTCTCATGTGTGTCGAGCTGATTATTGTAAGTTTGCTGCATATTTTCTGTATCACTCCTTTTCTTGTTGCAGGTAATTCCAACTATGTACTTCAAGTAGAGAAGTCCTTGCAGTTGCCTACATCGAAGAAGTTGTTGTTTTCAGGTTTTGTTGCAGTTTTACAAACATACACACATCACATTGGCTGGATATTCCTTGTCTAACTTATTTATCATCACTTTTTAGTGCGCACACATTATTTCTCAAGCTTTAGGCATAATTCTCTCATGTTATGTATATAGAACCATTCAATCTTCAGCCTCTACATTATTTTTGCACATACACACATTGTAAAGACATTGCATTCTATTCAAGTTATTTTCAAAGTAGTGCTTGTTGCGTGTTTACATCTTGTCTCTTTCTCTATTCTCTGCCTTATCTCATCTATTTTATTTGGTTCAAGTAAGTGTATGTGTACAAGGTTTGTAGTGTTTGGAAGATCTTGTGAGCCCATGAAAGGCCTACATCACTTTTGCAACTTTGTATCAAAGCGAATTATACACAAACATTACTTGTTCTCAAGATGATTGATCATAGAGATAGATTAGAACAAGAGGATAAACTTGACGGAATACTTAACTATCCAATGTGGATTTTTACGATGATGAATCTTTTAGTATCCAAAGGTTTGTGGAATATTTTCAATGGCAAGTATCCAAGACCAAGATTGAGGATATTGAATCTTCCTCTAAGAAACTTGTTGATCCAATTTAAGCTCAACAAACAGAGGAGGAAGAAGAAGAAAAAGAAATTTTATACCTCAAATCAAGCCATGCAAAACCTCTTGTCAATCTTGGTTGGAGTTGCAAAATCTCTATCAAAGAAGAAATCTTGCTAGGAAAGCTCATCTAAAGAGGATGTTAGCAAACACACGTATGAAGGTTGGTGAGTCAATTTAATCACATATTCTCACGCTAAAAGATATTCGTTATCAACTTCCCAGTACTTGTGTAAATATTTCTGACGAAGTGATTTTCCTCCTTTTCCCTAGTTTTTGGCTAGTGGAAAGTGTGATCTATAGTTGCACAATTTTTTGTCAATGTGAGTCACTAAATGTTACTCTTTGGTTTCTCTAAGGATTCGCGAGCATATTAAAGTTTTGCTGAGTCACACCATGCATCTTTTTTATTGAAGTTTTCTTGAAAGTTTGGTTAAGGAATTTTGTGGCATTAAGTTTGATTGAGGGGTTTGTTGCACTATGTTTGGTTGAGCTAAGTTGTATCTTGTGCAGTGAGTGCGAAACTTTGTTCTAAAGTGATGACACTTCCTTTGTCAAAGTGGTTTGCATTTGCATCACATTTTCAATTTCATGAGTCCTAGATATTAAAGTTGCATCAAGTCGTACTTCTTCGTTCAATTCCCTTGGTTCTCTCACATTTAGCTCTGTGAGTTGTGGATTAGGCAGCTGTTCATAAAGTATTGATTTGCTTTTGCATCATTTGTGCTACAGCTTCCACTACTCTTCTGATTGTGTGCTAGTTATCCATCAACCTATACCTCTTTCTCGGTTCCTCAATCTTCTTTGAACTTCAACTCGTATCTCATGACCTAAGATTTTCAAGAAAATTTATGATTAGATATGATCCAAGCGATGTCTTTATCGGCTTTTGGGAGCTGAACATATGGTCTCATGAATTCATTGGATAAATGAGTGATTGATGTGTTTGGTTTTGGGGAACTTATCCATCTCATGAACCCTTCCTTGTTAAAAGTCTTCCAAGTAGAATTCTTTTGTATCTTTTTCCTAAACTCATCATAAGTAAGGTTTTCGTGTCCTTGGATTTTCTATGATTGAACCCGTTGTTACTCTTAAAAGTAAGTAATTATCTTATCTTCAAGAAGCCGGTCTATGTGTGCTTGTTCCTCGAATGCATTTAGATATTTAGTGACATTCATTCTTGTAAATTTTCCCTTTTCCCTAAGAATGGCTTATACTACCTTGGCCCCTTACTTCTCTACTAGTGTGTTCTTGAATAAATCTTCCATCTTTCATTCGTATGTGGCTTTTGTTCGAATCTTTACGTCTCTAACAATGCTTTCTATTTTAGTTTTAAGTCATATCCTATGATCAAACAAGAAATTAATGTTGTGTTCGAGTGTACTTAAGTAAATGCTCTGATCATGCAAAAAGAGAGAAAAACATTTAGAAAGATGTTGTGAGTGTATGTTTAAGTGCAAGTATGGATGTAAGAACTAAAGCAATGAATGAATTCTAAATACAATGTATCCTATATGAGTGCATCATGAAAATATGCCTACTTTTGTTGAAGAGTGGGGTGAAGCGAAGAGGTTCAAACCTTTGTAAGATCCTACGGAGGTGCTCGTATTTGGGTAGGCCAACCCTCAAGAACAAGGAAATCTTACATAGTTTTGAAAAGGCAATAATAACAATGGAAGAAGATGTGGCAATTTTCAAGGAAGAAAAACCAACAACATGAAAAGTAAAACTTGAACAAGAATTAAAGTATTAAATGCAGATATGAATGCAAATGAAAGAAGAATTGAAATGATATCACATGAACTTGTCATCGTTGCCATGGAACATTTCACATCGAGTTCAATGTTGCGAAGGTGTTTAGTTGAGTAGATGAGTTTCAACTCTGATGTGTTCCGAAGTGCGGTGCACATAACATGCTTTGGGTAAGATAAGATGATACAAACACGTAAAATAAACTCAAAATAACAACCTCAATTAATTGTTACTTGTGATAGCCAAAAAGCTTGATGTTGGTGATAATATATTGAAGTCGAAAAAACCTTCTGGTTGACTCAATGTTGATGGCCTTTTTTACTCACGATTCTATCTCCCTCTCTTTTCACACCTTCTATTCAATGGAACTTAGAAGAAGCATTGGATTAGATCGTCAACCAATGGATATATAAGAAAATGCTTTAGGATAAAAATGCTAACAAATCAGCCAAGTTCTCTCACTTGCATTACGAAGTAAAGATACATTGTTTATAACATCAATCTGTCAAAGAAGTAACTCATGCATAGATTTTCCATCATTGTGTGATGTAGAGAAATGATATAAACCATATGCCTAGACCTTGCCCGTCTTTGATCGGATTTGTTTGTGAAAAAAAAAACTAAGAGGTGGCTCATTAAGTGTTGAAGACAAATGGAGTTGTGTGAGCTTGCAAAGATAGTGCTAACTCCAAAGTTCTTCAACTAGAGAAAAGATGAGTTTGCTATTAGAAACTCAACTCATTTATACATAACCATATGTTTAAGATCATATATCTTCACTCGAATGCATTAAATTGGCATTTGAACTAAATTCACTCTCTTAGCTGATTTGCATGCATAGGTATTTTACATCTTTATCAATATTAAAAGTTATACTTCCCTTTAGTTATGCACTATTATACCTTTCAAATGTCCATTTTTTCCAATCGTTCTATGAGAACTCCATGTATACGACCATCATGATCCCCTCTTTGTTAGTTGAACACAATATTCTCGATGTTGAGCACTCATATTCACAATCTCCTCTGTCCGTCTCCAAAAGAAAATGCTTAAAACAACTTTTTCTAGTCATATACACTTTTCTTTTTGCTTTACTGTGGTGTTTAAAATCCATCATAAAATCATAGAGCTCCTTATCAAGTAACTTCAGTAGCTTCTTAAAGCCTTGTTTAAACGTATGTAATCAAATCTTTGCCATTATTTGTTTCAACATTGCCAATTACAATAATATATTTATTGTCATAGGGATAGCTCCTTATGCTTGAGAATATACTAACTTCACTCAAGTGAGCCCAACAATGTTTTGAAAAGAAAGTGAAGGCAATGTCATGTACGTTTCATATAAAAGATATGCAAACATTTATTTTGAACCAAATAATAAACCTTGACACAATCAGCTCTATTATCTAGTCATACTTGGACTATATTGTAGGTCCAATACTCATGATAACACCTTTGAATATGCCAAATTTGAAGTGTTAACGAATTGCAAGAACATAGTTCCATAAATATAAGAGATCCCAACATTGTCGATGAATTGTTTTTTGTTGTAAAATCAACCATTGTAGAGTATGTTCCATCCAAAAATTTATCTTTTTTCTTCATGCATTTTCCAATAAATAATTTTCTATACTTAGTCTCATTACATAGCTGATGTAGAAAACCATTTTGATAAGATAAGAGCCCTTTACTTTTCAAATGGATTATCTTCATCAAAGAAAAACCTGTGTAGAGTTTCATTTGCATCAACTCTTATTTGGGACTCCAAGCCATGTGCAAAGCTTTGATTTTAAGCAAATAGTTCTTTACATCTATTATCATTACACTCATAGTATGTGTGTAGACAATGATAGGAGAAAAATTCATGAAAAGAATCTACCCTTTTGATTACATTGACCAGTTCAATAAATTAAGGACTCCTTACAAGTTACAAGTTACTTTTCAATGGAGTATCTTCATTATTACTTTCCAAATGAATTAGCTTCATCAAAGAGAAACTTGTGTAGAGTTTTATTTGCATGAACTCTTATTGGGACTCCCAAGCCATGTGCAAAGCTTTGATTTTAAGCAAACCATCCTTTACATCTAATATCATTACAGTGATAGTGTGTAGACAATGATAGGACAAAATTTTGTGAAAAGGGTCTATCCTTTCGATTACATTGGCCAATTTAATAAAAAATAGACTCCTTACAAGTTGATTTTTAGTGGATCTTCATTAAAAACAAACTTATGTAGAACTCTACTTGCATCAACTCTTGTTTGGGACTCCTAAGCTTTGTTTGAGATCTTTTTCCTTTTCCACGCATGTGCCATTGGAATGATCATATGGAGGTATATGAGTTAGGGTAGTGGTGGTTCACGTATTGCATGGTCCGGTACCTTTTTCTGGTTCGGTTCGAACCTTACCTAACTCTTTCATCTGGTTCATGCATAATTGAAGACCTAAAAATTTGAGTTTTCCTTAATTTTGAACTATGAACCATCTCATTTGCACACATTCTCAAGCCATTCTCTTCCTTGTGAGTGCACATATAGATATACACACATGGATGACATTAGTGGTCGCACACACACATACATACACACACACACACACACACACACACACACACACATATATATATATATATATATATATATATTTATTATTTATTTATTTATTTATTTATTTATTTATTTATATATATACACACATATATATATATATATATATATATATATATATATTTATTTATTTATTTATTTATAATTTTTACATGTATATAAAAACCCTAACATACCTTACGAACCTAACCAGCTTGATATGAGTTCATATGTGATTACTTATGCTTTCCATTTGTTCGTTTCCATATGCATGAGATCTTTGTTTGAATGCATCAAATAGTACATGTGTTAGACCTACTTTCTTAAATTTCCTTTTAGCAAGGTTTCAATGCTCAGAAGTTTCGTGTTCTCCTCCTTTTTTGGCATTTGAAAAACATTATGTTTAAATTAATCAATAACCACATATGATATATCATACACTAATGATTATGGACTACAAAATTCTGTCCCGTAAATAGCACGTACGATTTAAACCATCGCATTATACATGACATTATCATTCAACTATGCATAGTATATAGATATTTTACAAAGTACATGATACATGATACATCATTGTAATTTTTACTCGAGAGTCTAGGAGTCAACAGACTGCTGAATGGACATGCATCACTGTATGCATCATTGAATCTGTACTCAAGACCCTAGGGGTCGAGATATTGCCAAATGGACGTATATGATTGTAAACTTAGGTCGAAATGATCAGAAATGGTCAAATTCTGGCTAAATGTATTTTGAGATATTCTTGTAGTGCTCAGTGAGAGCTATCCAACCATGTAGAACACTTATGTGTTTGATTCAATTTTCCCTTTCAAATATCAAATCCTAATTTCAGATTTTATGTAAAAAGTACTTTGAAAAGCACTTTGTAAATCAATGGTCCTGATTTAAAATAGGAAATAGTTATAATCCAAGGGCTATCAATACATGCACAAAGCTTTAAAGCTTCGCCATGTGATCTCGGGCGACTTTGTAAAAAATTGAAGCAAAAGCAATAATTTTCACAAGAGATTTTCGCCACTCTTAGATGCATATATAAAGAGCTTGTGGAGGTGCTCATAAAGCATCACATTTGGAGCTTCTTCAAGAGCTTGAGCTTGATAGTCATCTTCAACCACTAGAGCTTGGAGGTATTGGGAGTCTTCATCAACAATTTAGGAGTGCATCTTCATCAACTCCATGATGTGCTATGTGCTCTTGTATTTTGCTCTTATATTTTTCCATAGTTGGAGGAGATTGGATGAGATTATACCTTAGCCATAGAAGTTTATTAAAGTAGATGGACACCTTGAACCTCCAAGTTCATCTTGTAGCTATCTTTTTGCACCTTCAACTATTGGAATGTAATGAAATATATGGAGCATGGCTCCCTATATCTCTCATGTGTGCTCTCTATTCTTCATGTTGTCTCTATTCTCTTACTGTTTCTATATCAATTGTTGTTTATTTGCTAACATGAAGTACAGGTCATGGTAACTTTTCGACTGCAATTTATGTTATGCCGAATTGCAATACAAAATACTGCCATTAAGATTCTGTCTCTGTGTAATAAATCTATTATTGGACTGTCCAATAATCTCATGTACTGTATACATGCATGATTTAATCTGGCCTTGACCTCCATCTTGCAAAGCAAAGTTGGGACTTGGTTGTAGTCTAGTTCGTGTGCATATGCCTCATGATGCTGGACACTGAATCGTGACATTAAAGAGATCCAGCGTTTATTTCATGAGTCCATTACATTATAAAATACTACTTGCTTGAGGTTGAGTGCATATGCAGTGCATACCTTGGGGGTGGAGGTCTCAACTATTGACTTCTTGCACAATTGTTCAAAAGATCTTGTTTCTTTTCATGTGCACATGTAGGCTAGAGAAAGTGGTTACTTGAGGTGGGACTGTAGATATGCAAGAGGGGGAATGTGTGTTGAATGACTACAGGCAACAAGAAAAAAACTTCAGTGATCCAATGTTTCATCCCTCCCTGCTGATAAGAAACAAACTTTCTTCCTTTGCTCCACATCATCATTTATGTTCTTTATTTGCATAGAAACATAAGGTTAGGAAAAAAAAAATTTCAATCTATGCATCATATTTTTGTTATATTCTATCTGCATTTCTTAAACTTATCAGTTCTCTATCTTGCTTTGTTTCGTTCTCTCATAATGTTCTGGTTTATTTTTGTGTTCTCTTATGTATGTGTATTTTTTGACCAAGATGACATGTTCATGTTAAAATACTGTCGGATTTATGAAGGTAAATATTTTGCTTCACTCATAGTCAGTGTATGTCTGGAAAAGCAATGTCAACATGTAGTATGGAAGGAGTATCTGAATTATATCTGATCAAATTTCTATACTTGGCATTTCTATCTCTGCTTTGTCCTTGGAATGTAATTTTTGTTCCCCTCTTTCACTCAGGCTTTAGCTGGTGGTCCATTGGTTCAAGCTCGCAATTTTGCAGTTATGACGGGCACAAATTCTGGAATAGCTTGTGCAATGCGACGAGCACGAGGAGGTGTGGACGATCTACAAACAAGGTGGATTTCTCTGTTATCAAGTTTTTGAGGCTTTTTTTCTTCTTTGTTGGGTATATTTATAACCTACCATCATCACTTATTTATTTTGTAACAGTGTTGTTTCTGCATTTGGGTCTGGTGCATTGTTCTCTTTAGTAAGTGGAGTTGGAGGTCCAGACAAGTTTTCCAATGCTGTAATGACTGGGGCATTTTTTGCCCTTATACAAGGTGGCATGTACCAGGTGCATAA
>CM035441.1:103432487-103482487 GCA_020310875.1 Ceratopteris richardii | reverse complement strand
TCCAATACCAAATTTTTGTAGAGCAAGAACTAAGAACCAGGGTAGTCCACGCCTGAGATTTACCTACGTGAGATCTAAGAGTCTAAGAGAACACACACACACATAGCGACCCTCATATATATATATATATATATATATATATATATATATATATATATATATATATATATATATATATATATATATATATATATATATATATATATATATATATATATATATATATATATACAGAGAGAGAGAGAGGTAATGCTCAGTTGGTGAAGAGCTATCTCCACCGTTCCTTTTCCAACCCCCTTTCTGGCCTTTGATCCATACTCCTAAGGTTTTACCTGGTGTAACGATAAAGAAAAGTCATTTATGAATCTTTACATTGCATCTATGTGAGTCAAGAGAGATGTCTAATCATATGGACGTCTAGATTTCCATATTCAGATTGAGTTTAATATTCCAATACTGAAGTTCAACTTCATGTATTGCATTCTTAGCATGCCTCCAAACATTTTTAGATTCTTTGTATCCAAGAACTTTGTGAAGATGTTAACAACCTATTAGTTTGTGGTAATATGCACCAATCAATCTCCTTTCTGAATACTTTCTTGAATGTATAGGTAATGCATTTGTGTGCTATGTCCTTGAGAGTAAATACTTAATTGTTTCTTGACATGGTGTTGCTTATTTTATCACAAAAACAACAGGTAGGCAGGTGTTCACACCCTTGTAGCTCCTATGAAGTTTTCTTTTGGGAAGTTCTCTGTGCAAATGATGCTGATTGAGCTCTAAGGTGAGAAAGATGATCTTGTAAGAGGTTTGTTCATCCTTGCAACCGGGTCATATATTGATCTTAATATATGTCTCTCCTTCAACTTCTTTGGTGGAATATCTATTTTAGACTATTTCACTCTTTCACTAGGGCTTTTCAATCCTATTTTTTAAGATAATGGATTTTGAGGGAAAGGAAATGTTACATGGGATTCATCTATTAGGGTATAGCATATATGATATGAGTTCTAAGTGGCACTATCCTCTAGAATATCTTTCCATTTTACTAAGGACTCTTTATATAAGTGATTTGTAGTCCATTTGTCTTGAGTGTGTGGTATTCTTTTTGGCCAATGTGGAACAGATTGAACAGAGGTACAATCTACTTCTGCACTATTTTAGAAAATTTGGATCTACAAATCTTTTTGGTTGCTTCATCAATACTTGCTTTTTAATTCAGCATTTAATAAAGTTTCACTGCATGCATATGAAATGAATTCCAACTTGTTTTTGGACATTGAAATGACTCATCTTATGGTTTCTATATGAGTAATATGCTATATTCTTTGTTTGAACATAATATGATTACTTAAATTCTTTACTTGACGATTGGATTCCCTATACCCTAAATTGTCTACTATTAATTGTATTTCATGGTGGTATTCTCTCTTAGGCATCACTTTGCATTTGGAACATACATTTTCACATTAATTGTGAGTCCCTATTCTTCCTTTTTATGTCACATTCTTCGAAACAATCTAGCTAAACTTTTTGAACCATCTTTATTACGCTTGCATGATGATTGATAACAAAATTATCATTTCATTTTCTTTGCACGCCATATCTTGTTTTAAATGATCTTCTTACTCTTGGAAAATTACTTGGTCCATTCTTAATACCTTGTGGTGATTGAATACCAAATGTTCTTACCCTAAGTATGTATGTATGTATATGCATGCGAGTGAGTTTCAACATATGCATGCATGGATGCATGCATGTATGTATGTGTAAGTATGTAAGTCTATATGTCTGTGTGTGTATGTATGTGTATATGTATGTATGTATGTATGTATGACATATGTATGCATGCATGTATGTGTGTATGTATGCATGCATGCATGCATGTATGTATGCATGCATGCATGCATGTATGTATGTATGTATGTATGTATGTATGTATGTATGTATGTATGTATGTATGTATGTATGCATGTATGTATGTATGTTTGTATGTGTGCATTCATGTATGTTTGTATGTATGTATGTATGTATGTATGTATGCATGCATGCAAGTATGAATGTATATATGTATGCATGTATGTATGTATGCATAGATACATACATGCATACATACATACATACACACATACATACACACGCACACACACACACACACACACACATACATACATACATACATACATACATCCATACATACATACATGCATGCAGACATACAAGATACATACATGCATGCATACGTAGGCATGTACACACACACACACAAACATACACACACACACATATATATATATACATATATACATACATACATACATACATACATGAAGCTTAGTAAGATGGTTTCTCCTTTTAATGGAATTTGGCTTTGAGGTCAAGAAAATGTCCCTCTTCATGTTGTTGGTGAGTGCCTCCTTCTTCTGCTAATTCGTGGTTTACATCTCTGAGGATCTGTTCAAAGATCACCCAATTCTTCTAGACCTAACTCAGATGGTATGGGTGGAAATATCAGTTGTGAACCATCGGTGCTGCACCTTGGCAATCGAAGTGTAAACGAGCAAACATGTTCTGGTGCAGGGGAGATGTTGGGTTTCAGAGTGGCTCATCAAAGTTGGCCACACAGAATGGATCCTCTCATGCACTTGGATAGTGGTGTAGCTTGTGTTCTTTTCCTAAACTAATGAATTTGATTCCAAGGAAGTGCCTACTAAATGGGTATGTCATAAGCTAGGCATCTGTAAATTATGCATGTAAGTGTGCAACATCCATGTAAGACCGTCTTGCATGACCATCTCTTATGAGCAACATGTATCTTATCTATAATCCAATGAGAGAGATTAATATTCATATTCTGTGTGTCTACTAGGCATAAGTTGAACAATAATTTTTTATGGGGCATAGTGAATCTATCTTGTCCAAGGCAAAGTGCTACATGCACATACAAACATGGACAACAATGTTGGGGGTTATTTCCATCATACCTTTCAGCTTGGTCAAGTCTCTCTTCTTCATATTTTCGGGGACTAGTTGATCCTTTTCTATTGGGATGTGCATGACATACATATCCAAGGCTTCCTTCACTAGATTGTTGGTCAGATAAAACTTCTTTAGCTTAGTTCCATGTGTCAAAGATGAGATGATAAATGTATTTGGATGCTCATGGATCCTTATTGGGCTACAAGGTGTTGATGAGGTAGTAGCATCTCATGGTCTAGCTTGGGAATTTTGGTGCTAAAATATCCCTCTAATCTTGCTTTGTGCCACACAGGTTGAAGCTCTTCTACATTTTGCAAGTGCTCAAATTCTCTAGTGAAAAGGTGATAATGTCCCCATACATTATTATACTGAATTTTTGCTTCCCACGTACACCCCTTTGCCAAGAGGTCTTGCTACATCACTAAACTAGTGAGAAGTTTTGTTGACACATTGTATGGCCAGTTGGGGGGTCTTGAATTGGGATAACATGTAGGTGATTGAGAGTTGTGGGTCTCTCAATGGGTACTTCTATGATAGGCAAGCTCTCAATATCAATTGTCTGCTAACTCGGTCTTGCTTGAGAACTCGTTCTTGCTGCCTCAACCATACTTGGTGATCGTAATTGATACTTTAGAATCTGCTAGAAGAATAGAATCACATTAGTATTGCCTCAGACAAGAGATGAGACCTTGTTCCCCTTGCATACCAACATGATTTCCGTGATAGTTATTGGGTGTGCACTGTACTAAAGATGCATCTACCCTAATGCACATGATCTTACACAAAATGATCAAGCAGTTTTTTAGAAGTTTTGACTCTCCAAACTTCCATTATGGGATTATAGATTTTTCTTGTCATTACACTTTAGGTTTGTTGAGGTGAATCTACTTGAAGTTGGGAATTTTTAGGTACCCATTTCCAAGTAACATTAGGTGATATTATTTTTTTCACTGTGGTCTTGGTGGGACAGGTGTTGATGAGCACTGATTCAACCCTAAGAGCTTATGTGTGATTAACTAAGCATTCAAGCAAATCTTAGGCATCCATATCTATCTAAGATTGTGGTGAGCCTTCATCGACTACTTAGATATTCAGATGGAGATTAATTTATGAGGTTTACATCTTGAGTATTTGACCCTTCGCTCCTTTGATTTTGTCATATCTTTTGCATTTACAGTTGGTCTTGATAAGGGAGCAGGCGGCTTCTCACTCTTGCATCTCCAAATCTGCTTCATACCATGAATCACCTTGCTTTGTACTAGTTGCTGATTCTGGGACTTGGTTATCTGTTGCTTCTACTTTTTGGGTTTCTTTGATTGCTTTATATCTTCTACCTTTGGAAAAGAAGGGAGTTCATTGTTCCTCCTATTGTTTTCAGTGGTTGCATCCTTCTACATCATAGAGATTTGGACAAGAACAACATCTTTATCTACATGATTAACCTTGGAAAAACAAGAAGTTGGTGACTTCCCTAGTGTGGTGAGTTTGCAACCTCCTAGTTCAATGGTGACATGTTTATTGTCCACCCAAACCTTAAGAAGTCCACTTTTGAGGTTTAAGTTGACTAAATGATTATAGATCCAATCTTGATTATAGATGAGAGGTCATATTGGTATCTTGAAGGGAGATGGGAAGTTCCACCTCTCCCATGCAAGGGGTTTCCACTCCTTCTAATCCTATGAGATATGCTTCAATGGGATTAATGCAGAGTTGCATGTCTTGATAGCATAGAAATCTAATAGCACTAGTGGCCGCCCTTGAGTCAATCAAGGCCTTAACAGTCCTCGCACCCATGCCTTGTTCGACTTCTATGGGTATGAATGGATGTCTATCGACTATGTAGCGAGGGCTAACACTCTTGGTTTGGCACATTGCCATAGGATACTATGGTGCCTCATGATTGTCTTCGCTAGGTTGATTTCTATCTTGTCTCCTTAAGTTCATATGTCAGATATGTTCCAAGGCCTTTTCCTCGGCTTGTTCTCTAATTCGTTGCTCTTCTTCTCTATGTCTTTTCGTAGTGTTGAGTTGACTTAACATTTCTTTTGTTAAGGGTTGTTGGTAAAGCTTCATGCAACAACCACTAATGTAACTCGGTAGTATATCACCATCTAAGGTAGCTAATTGGACAACCCCACTTGTTGATATCCTATTGATAATCATAGGTCAATAGCCACGCTTTTCTAATTTTTAAGCATGTTGCTACATTGTATACACTAAGACTAGGTCTCTTGCATTCAGACCTTTATCTTTTACATGTGCATTGAAGTATGCCTTTTGCCTTTTCTTGGCTGCATAGATCCCAGTAGCTGCTCTTAGTTGAGTTTCTCCTAATCCTTCTAAACCAAAAATCCTAGATGGTAGCTCACATCCAGTCCATTGACGTTCTTCTGCTACCTTTAGTGTGGGTATTAAAAAATCTAAGGGCAGAACAGCATTCTATCCAAACACAATATAAAAGGGGGTTGCATTGAGTACTATTTTATAGGCCACTCAATAAGCCCAAACAACATGATGTAGTTGTTTGTCCCAATCAAAGCATTTATAATTCACAAGCTTAGTCAAGATAGTGCATAGGATCTTATTAATGCTCTCTGCTTGTCCATTGGCTTGGGGGTGATATGGGGCCCACTTCTCATGAATAACCAGGAATTCTTGTAGCAAGTATTTGATGACCTCATTCAAGAAGTGGGTGTCATGGCCAGTAGCCAAGTCGATTGGCCAACCATACCTTGTAAATACATTCTTGAATAGAAACTTTTTCATAGTCTGAGCATCATTCTTCCTAGTAGCCTTCACTTCCACCCATTTGGTGAGATAATATGTAGCGACAATGATATATTCAGCATGTGAACTCTTGGTTGGAGGGTTAATAGGACCTACAAAGTCTATTCCCAACTTGGAGAATGCATGTCCTCCCATCATGGGTATCAGTGGAAGCTCATCCTTACGTATGAGACACTAAGTTTGTTGACATATGTCACATCTCTTCACGTAGGTATGTGCATCCATGTGAAGGTTAGCCACCAAAGCATTGCAAACAGCAGGATAGCCTTTATCACCCTATTTGGTCCAAAATGTCCACCTGCCACACCTTGGTGTGTAGATTCTAGAATCTTGAGATATTCACTTTCATGGACACAAAGTCCAAAATACCCATCTTGCCCTCGCATATACAGATTATCTCCAATGTGAGTGGTCTTAAGCCTCCTGATCTAAACTTCTTCGCCTTGTTAAGTTCATCTCTTGAGTAGGGTTTTCATCCTCAGAAAATCAACTAGTGGACACTTGATATAAAGTGGCATGTTCTATTGGAAGTCTGTTAAAGTGGCAAAATCCTTACACATCCTATGGACGTCTACCTCCATTATTGGCCAATATATTCCTAATCTCTGCAAAGTCCGTAGAGTTTTGAATTTTGAATGGTGTTGCTCCAGTGCACCTACTTGAAATAAAGACACTTCATCTAAAGTGGCATGGTCTATTGGAGGTCTGTTAATACATGTGGGAAAATCCTTACACACCCTATGGATGTCTATCCCCATCATTGGCCAATATATGTCTAATCTCTATAGAGTCCGTAGGGTTTTGCATTTTGAATGGTGTTGCTCCAGTGTACCTACATGTGCTAATTGTAGCCATTTTGCATATTTATCTTCTTCCACACAACAATCCAAGATCCCTTGATCGGTGTGCTTGTATAGGCTTCTTGCCATTATGTGATACTTTTGGGATTTCACTACTTCTCTATCCCTTGCTTTCATCATGGGGTGCTTAGGTTCAAAAGTAAGAATATGCACTATGGATTTATCACAATTAGGCACTACTTCCAAGTTGAATAAGTAAGCATCAGAAAGTTCATTTGATACTCCTTGCGGGGATTCTCTTGAAGTAAGTCTAGAAAGGTGATCCACCCTAAGGTGAGTCTTGCCTTTCCTAACAACTACCTCAAAATCATATTCCATTAGTAAGAGAAACCATCTTACTAATCTATCTGTATTGCAAGATTTGTTTACTAAGTATAGTAATGCCTAATGATCCATAAAAAATTTAAACTTATTTGCAAGTTAATAATGTCCAAACTTTTTAACTACATAGGTCATGCCTAATCCCTCTCTTTCTATAGTTGTATAATTTATTTTTTTGCTAAGTTCAACTGCCTACTTGCATAAGAAATGGGAACATCGATGTTGCCTTCACTAGTACGTTGTGTTAGCACATACCCGATTGCATGATTGAAAGCATCTACATGAACATGGAATGGCTTATTCCAATTTGTTGTGCTTAGAATTGGTGTGAAACATTGTAATCATCATTTAAGCTCATTGAAAGATTTTCCGCACTCTTCATTCCACTCAAAGTTAGTCAAAAGGTTGAACCGGGGCTTCGCTATTATCACATACATGTGAATGAAGTGTCACTAATATCCATAGTGTCCCATGAACGCATGTACTTCCCTTAACATTCTTTAGTCTGGGTAGCTCTTTTATAGCTCTGATTGGATGGTCATGAATTGGGGTTGCCCAGATGCAGGAAGCGGGCAATCTCAAATGAAATGGTCTCCTTGGCATCCGTAACATGGCCCTCTTAATGCTTGGGGTCTAGGGTTAGGGTTTGCATACATCACATTTGAATACTCTGGCTCCCAACTAGGTTCACTAGGGTTTTCATAAGGATAGATCTCACTATGTTTTGGTGACTCCATATAGTAAGCTAGTGGGTTGTCTACCTGTGTTGAGTAAAAGCTACGAGCATTAGGATTGTTTTCAAAAATCAATGGGGGTACTAGCACTAGGGCTCTATCCTTTGATGATGCATACTTGACTGGGATAACGTTGGCAGGGGGTGGAGGTTGTTAACCTAGCATTGGTTGAGGTCTTTGTTGAGCTTGGTATGGAGGTTGATAAGGTTCCTAGGGCCAAAAGTATGGTGGTTGTTGGTATGGATTCTTGTACCTCCATGGTTGGTTATATGGCTGCTGGTAATTCTGTCTAACCACTTGTTCATTGTAAGGGCAATCTTCTGTGGTGTGGTTAGTGTATCTTCTCTCAATGGTGCAGTATTGGCTATTAGGGTTTCCTTGGGGTTGAGCCATAGTTGGGCATACATTGGCCATGTGGTCTCCTCCACAATTGTAACATCGTTTCACTGAGTCCATCCTCAAGGTGTGTTTGCTTGAGACTCCTAACTTCTGAGCTACTCAATGGTCTTGAAGTGAGACTAGTAGAGCACTATCTGAATCTTTATAGATCTTTGAAAGTTCTAACTCTTCACGTAAGTTGTCTTTGTTAGCTATGTACATGTGTAGACATTGCTCTGTGTTCCTTGGGTCCTTCAAGTACACATATGATCGTAATTTTGCACTAAGCAAGGTTTGGTCGGTGTAGGTAGCTCTGGAATAGTGCATCTTTCCAAGTATTGTCTAAATCTCCTTGTTTTAAAACTATGAATCAAGAATGAGGTGTTACGCCTAATGCCACTCTTAGAAAACTAAGTGATGAATTTTTCTAGTAACTAGTTTATGTTCTTGAATTGAACTTGATGCAGTGGTTGAAACCAACTTAAGGCTATGTTCTTCAAGATTAGACAAAAAACATTGTGTTGATTGAAAAAATCAACTTTTTCATACTTCAACACTTTTTAAAACTAAGCTACATGATCATATGGGTCTCTAGTGCCATCCAAGAAATTTTTCATGGACTTAAACAGTTGAGTGGGCAATATCATAGGGTGTTCTCTTGGTCTTGGAAAGGGAAAATCATCCATGCCTCTTTGATGTCTTGGGCCTCTATGCCTCTCCGGATCTACTTTATCTGTCTCCAATCCTAATCTATCTCTTCCCAAGAGGTTTGCAAAGCTCACCTCTGGTCTTTCTCTAGTTCTTTCCTTTTGGCTACCATGAATTTGAGATGACCTTGCTCCATGTTGACCATGAGAAAAATGTTATATCTCCTAGGGGGAAAAATTAACTCACCCTTCTAAGTATATGCATGCCTTCCATGTTCCATCACCAAAAATGGTCTTTTCAAAGTGTTGTTTAAGTAGACCACCTTTCTTGGGGCCTTAGGTACTTTGAACTCAAGTATGGTGACTCCACCTACCTCACTAGGTTGATCTGGTTTAAATCTCCAAAAGGATTCATCTGTGTCCTTGCTCAAAAAGAGCTCAATACTTTTGTTGTCTTGGGGAACCCATTCTGGCATAGTTATCCTAGACAAAATCGACTTTCCATGAGGTGTTCTAGGCTCTTCCACGATGTTGTCCTCCTGAAGCTCTCCTATTATAGACTCAGATATTATGATTTCAAACTCATTTGTCCTATTTGGTGAATTGGTAATCACATATATGGTTGCTTGCTTGTCAATGTATGAGCCCTGTTCAAATTTGACTACTAGGTGCTCAAGTTTGAAGGGTTAATCAGGGTGCTTGAGTTGGACCACTGATCTTCTCAACCCATCCTCATAGATGCGAGCACCTAATCAGTTGGTTTGAATATATTCCAATGGAATCTTATAGGGACCCTCTAGTGTTTGTAAATAGGCTACCCCTAAACTATATGTGGGTCTTTCCATACTAAATGACATTTTTGAGTCACTAGTTTCAGAACTTAGTATTTAGGGATAGTCACTGAGCGACTGAGCCCATGACCTAGAGGTATGATTGGTGCTAGCCTCAGAGGATCTAATGCTTTGTCTATCCCAACCTAAGTGCCTACCTATCCTAAGGTTCATATGCTTTGTTGATTAACCCAAATTTCTCGAGTACAATCACGTTGAAGATTCTTTTGTAACAAGCACGTTCTTAGGTTTTTACGAATATGTTTTCTTGTCTCAATTTAACATCATAAGGATCACTCAAGTTTGTCATACTTGTGATTGTTTTCGATCATATGATGTCCTTTCCCTCTTAGGTTATTCATGATTATCTTAGATTAGCGATCAACTTGAGAACTTACATGATCTTGACTTCTTTCATTCCTATCATAACCCTATATTAATCCAAAGATTGATTCACTCTTAGCCTATGCTAGAAAATAGACTAAGAGGGTCTAGTAGATTTGCAACCTCGAATCTAAAGCCTTGATAATTGCTCCAATGCCCAGGAAGCATGCTCCCCAAGCATGCTCTGTATGCCAACTAGCTTTTGCCTTGACAAAGAGATCCAATTGTTTGCACAAATGTCAAAATTTAGCCCAAAATTCCAAAATTTTGAAGACCCTAAATTCTAGCAAAAAATGGATGTATATCGTGATTGACAAAGACTATCTGTCATGATGGATATGTTGTCTATTGGGGCTATCTGTCATGATGGACAATGTCTATCGTGATTGATAATGTTTATCACGTGATTGATGTCTGTCTATCGTGATGGGCAGAGGTCAATAATGGACTATGTTTGTTGTGAAGTGTGTCTATCATGATTGATTGAATTTTGAAGAAAGCCTATCTATCATGGATTTGTCCATCACGATTGATACCTATCTATTGCAAGAGTGTTCGTCATGATTGACAAAGGTTGGCAATTGATTATGTCTATCATGGGAAGTGTCCATCATAATGGATAGCTTGTCCGTCGAGGTTTGTCCGTCACAATTGATAGTGTCTATCCCAATGGATACCTATCTATCGTGATGGATAGAAAAAATATATATTTTTTGAATTTTTTTCTATATTTGTGATGTGCAGGTTCTCTACTCTACTGTGTTGCACTCTATCTGTCCAATTAGTAAATTTTACTATCTATCATTATTGACAAAGACCTTCACCTCAAGGTGCATGAACAGAGATTTTGTACCTACTAGAGCTATTGTGGACATTGATACCTTCCAAAAAGCTCAAAAAGCACAAGAATATGAAGCACACACAATCACTCTTTCTCTCTCACACAACACAAATGAAATGAGGATAATGAAGGGAAGATGAAATATGACCCAAAACGGTGATTTTTTTGCATAGGTGGAACTAGGAGTAGGGGGAGAGCAGTGATGGTAGGGACGATGATGAAGGAGAAATAAAAAGGTAAAGACAAGAGCTTACCTACAACTCCAACATCATGTCTCTACATCTTATCATCACACACTTGTCCTCAAAGCTTGATATTTGGCAATGGCACCAAATTTGGTGTCACTCTAGCACAATTTTGAGTACAAACGTGAGGAGATCCACCTCATAATTGTCAATTTGAGGAGACATGAGGGAGGTATAATGACCATGAACGAATGAGTACACATGTGCATGAGTGAGAAGCACAATAACATGCACACACATACATGCACACGCATACATGGTAAGACAAAGAGATGGATCAATGGAGTCTTCAATTCATCAGAAGAAAGTTTACAATCTTCTTAGCTTTCTTCAATCTCCAACAACTCAACCCAAAAAATGAGCCGTCTAGCTCCTTTTATAGTTTTAGGTTTGGCATTGTTCATACCTAGTATCTGACCTAGTTAAAAATTAGGTTCCTAAGCTAATGTAGGGGATCAAAATGAGCTCTAAAAAATATGAAAATTGGTACATAGGTAGATCTACTATTCCTCAAGTTGAAGACTCTTCAGCCTGACAAAATGAAGGATGATCAAAAAAGGAATTCACAATATAGTGTAGTGATAAAAAACATTGTTGATAAATGTTTGATTCAAAAAATAAATACTTGGCCTATTTGCCTGATTTACGTTGGCTCCTTTCTCTGCTCGATCCTCCTTGAACTTGTCTTTGCCCTTGCTCTCTTTGGCTTATTTGTCTTAAGCTCCATTGTCGTGTCAGACCACTTGGACTACTTACTTGGCTGCCAACACATGTGAATGTTGATATCCAAGAAGATGATCCCATGCATGAGAATGATGAAACACAATCGGATGATTCTAAGCATGTGGATAAATACATGCAAGAAGATAAAGAGTGGTAAAACAATACACATATGTATGTACATGATGATATATACAAATATATTGATAGTTAGGCAAGTGAGGACATCCAAACAAAAGATATTATGAATTCAAACATTGAAATATCTACATATGATGCTATACAAGAATCCATAGAGAATGCATGCATGGAAATACCTTGTGATGCTTAATTGAATACATTAAGTGCTGAGAATGCATATACAAGTGTTTTGAATATGCCAAGCGCACCCTATATGATGCATTTGAAAATGGTATGTACAAAAGTGGATATACTAATAGCATAGTGAAGTTTTGGAAAGAGAGAGCTATGTGTTTTTTTTGATAGCATGTAGGCCACTTCGGGGATGAAGCTTCATATGAAGGGAAAGAAGGAGGGTTTTGGTGATGTTTGGAAGGGAGCACAACTAAGGGTTCTTGACAGGAGGCTTTTGGAAGGAGCATTCCTCCATACAAGGTGAGAAGTAGTTAGTATGGATTGACCCTTGCTTCCAAAGCTTCATGTGAAGCTTTACTCTTATACTCGTAGGTTGCCTACTCAAAGTCAGCGTAAGGAGAGAATTTCAGTAGCCACCTGTAGGTTGTTGTGCTCCACTGACCAAGATGAGCATGGGGGCTCTAACATCATTCAAGAAGGTCAAGCAAAGCTTTTGATACAAGGAAATGACGAATTCTACAACAAAGTTTAGTGCCAAAGAATCTTCAACTATTGCTATTAAAACTCTACAGATTCTTGAGGAAAAGTTTCATGTGGCTTGTGTGCTATAAAATATGCTCTAGAAATTGGAGGGATTGTCCACATTTGAGGGATAGTAATGCTTGTGGTCGTGCTTTTTAAAAATTGGATTATGCAATCCTTGAACATATGCCAGATAGTATGGACAATGAGTCTATTGCATCTAGGTCAAGGAGGGATTCACATCCATTCTTTGAAGTAACCTTCTCAATAGTTAATAGGAACAATTTATTGAGCCAATTTTTATCACTTCTCAAAGATCTAGATTCAAGTATTCAAGAGACACGTGTATATTCAACATTCAATGGCTATTATTTGGATGTAGTTACTATTAAACTTGGGCCTCTAGATATCTATGCTTGACAAGAACAATATAGAGACTATCTTTGTTGACTTCATGGCATGATTTACTCAAGACACTGAAGATTTGAGAAGAGTTATAGATAACGCTATTAAAAAAATAGGAATATGCTTGAGATTTAACATAGATTGAGCAGATGATGATCTATTGCATCAAAGTCTTTTATATCAAGCAAAAACTCCCAAGAATCCTCTTGTTTTTCATACAAAGATCATTATTCATATTAGATTCAAGAAGCGACAAAGGCTACAACACCAAAAAATCCTAGAAGAAAGGTCCAAGATTTGTAATGCTCTGATGAACACAAAAACGAATAGAGAAAGAATCTTGAAATGCTAGAGAGGATGCACTAAAATTACAGATATGGTCAAAATATGTAGAGTTACATATACATAAACTCATTATTCATAGTAGAGTCAAGTCTGCACATAAATTCAAGGAGGATTGAGCGTGCAAAGATATCATCAAAGACATCAATTTATCAAAAGAAAAGTGCCACAAAAGAGGCATCAAATAAAGAACATGAGAAAGCAACCCCGCTATTTCACCTTTTCCCATCACAAATTCTTGAAGGTTTGATGTCTAAATCTTAATTTCGAAGCATTTAAGGTAAACTAGGTGATTATGGAATTCATTAGTTATTGCATACCTTTAATTTTCAATAGATAGTCCTCTTGAGTTGCTAGTCTAAAATTTTAACCAATTGTGCAACCTCAGACTCATATTGGTCATCTATGCTCAATATATATGAGTAAAGAATTGAAAGTAGGGTTTTGGATTTACAAGTGTTCATCATAAAGTGTTTGATGATCTCATTTGTTTCACTATAGGCTGACCATGTAAATACAAAGAAGAGGTTTAACTTCATCATGGACATGTGAATCTACAAACAACATCTTAATAGTCCATCATTGTGGAATATGTTTTGCACAACTATTATCAATAGTGCACTTGGTGGTAAGCTTGTCTACAATGGCATATGTGGAGCACTCTCGAGTGAAGAGATTTTTATAAAGTCTATGGTTGGCACTCCGAGTGGAGATGCATATAATGTTTGTGATTCTTACCAAGGAAAGAATGGTCAACAAAATAAGAGTAGAAGTGAATCAAGGAAGAAGGATATCAAGTGCCATTATTATCATAAGAAATGAAATATAAAGAAATACTCATGTGCATTAAAGAATGCTAAAGGTAAAGGATAAAACATTGATGGGCATGTTAAATAGTTATTTGCACCATCTTCTTTGACTGTGAAGATGGAAAAAATTAATGCTATTCTTGATGATGTTCATGTGTTGAAACTTGACAATACTATGCCCATTGAGGCTCATATGCATTGTTCTCTTTTCGACACATGGCTGATAGATTCTGGTGCTTCTTGTGACACCACATAGAGAATGCTTCTCTATGTATGTAGCAAAGTCTCTTGGTACCATGAGATTTGGTGACTCTTACAAGTGTGATGTCGTTCGGATTGGAGATGTGGTTGTGCAATTCATTGATGGTTCAAAATTCACTATGCATAATGTACGTCATGTACCTCAATTATCACGTAGATTGATGTCTATTGGTCGATTTGATGACCTTGGTTACAAAGCTTCTTTCTATGCTCAGTCCTTTAGCATACCAAAGGGTAATATGGCTATTGCAAAAGGAAGCAAAGTTGGTTCACTTTATCCTTTATTTGTATCATAGAAAGAACACTTGTTAGTTGCTACGAAACACCCTATGGATTGTATTTGGCATGGCTATTTTGGTCACATGTCTTGTAATGGAATAGAAAATCTTTCTTGTTCTGACTACTTACCTATGTTGTCTTTCTCTGATTTTTCGTTTTTTGAACATTGTCAATATGGAAAGCAAACTAGGAATGTGCATAAGATGCACATTGAATCTTCAATTCAGCCTTTAGATCTTGTTCATAAAGATGTGTGTGGTCCTATGCCCACAAGGTCATTAGTTGATTCTCTTTACTTTGTCACATTCATAGATGATGCTACATGGGCTGAGATATGATGGCCGCAATTTTATTTGGAAAATAAGAGAGTTCCATCAACTCTCGAACTTGTTCTTCAGTTGTCGAATCCTTTTGCATCATAGAGCTTGGGACATATGCAAAATATTTTTCTTCATGACAATCTTAGGAGAACTAAGAGCCCATGCAATGGCTAGATCAATGATTGTGCAAATTTTTAGTTCTACCATGACACACTAATCATGTACCCAAACTTGAAGAAGTCAACTTCTTAGGTTTAAGTTGATTGCATGATCATAGATCCAGACTTGACCCAAGATGAAAGGCTCAGTGAGATCTTCATCATGGCAAACTAGTACCTTAATTATCATAGGGAAATCCTAAATGGAGATGGGAAATTCCACCTTGTCCATGCAAGGTTTTTCCACTCTTCCTAATCCTACAAGGTAAGCTTCAATAGGATTAATTGGCAAGTCCATGTCTTGACAATAGAATATCTTATAGAAATAGTTGTTGCACCTGAATCAATCAAAGCCATGATTGTCTTAGTAGTCGTGCCTTGTCCTAATTCTATTGAGATAAAGGTGTCTCTGTCAATGATGCTAGGAGATATATTTCCCTTGATCTAACACATGACCATGTGATATCTAGGGGTTTTCGAATAAGATTGATAATTCTCATTCCTAGGTTGATCTATGCCTTGCCTTCTCAACTTCATCATCTAATGCGCCCCAAGGCTTCTGCTTGTGCTTCTTCCTGTATCCTTAGCTCTTCTTCTTTGCATTTTTTAGCCTCAAGTTGGCTTAGCATCCACCGATAGTTAGGTAACACATCTCCTTCTTTAGTGGCTAGCTCGACTACTCCACTCATAGATATCCTATTGATGATCATATGTCCATAGCCACACTTCTCTAGTTTATGTGCATGTTATTCCAATGTGTATACCAAAACTAAATCACAGACTTTCAATCCTTTATGTTTCACATGTGCATCAAAATATGTTTTTTGTCTTTTCTTTGCCGTGTATATGCCTGTAGCTGCTCTTCGTCTAGTCTCATCTAATTTCTCTAAGTCAAAGATCCTTGAGAACCAGTCCACTCATGCTTTTGTGCAACCTTAATTATGGGTAGTAAGAAGTCTAATGGAATCACAACATTATCGCCAAATACCATCTAAAAAGGAGTGGCATTTAGTACCATTTTATAGGCAACTCGATATGCCCAAACAATATTATGAAGTTGTTTGTCCCAATCCAAATGCTTTTTATTAATGAGCTTAGTCAATACAATACATACTATCCATTTTGTGCTCTAGACCTGTCCATTTGCCTGTGGGTGACAGGGTGTTGGCTTCTTGTAAATGATCATGAATTCTTGTAAGATATATTTAATGACTTTGTTCAAGAAGTGGGTTCCATGACCACTTAACAATTCTATTGGCAACCCACATTGTGTGAATACGTTTTCAAACAAAAACTTGGTTGTTGTTTGTGCATCATTCTTCCTAGTTTCGTTTACTTCTATCCATTTGGTAAGATAATATGTTGCTACAACAATATACTTGGCATGTGAAATCTTAGAGTGGGGATTAATATGACCCACAAATTCTATTCCCCTTTTAGAGAATACTCATCCCCCCATCCTGGGTCTTAGTGGCATCTTGTCCTTACGTATTGGATATTGAGTTCTCTAACATGTATCACAACTCTTCACATAGGTTTGTGCATCCATATGAAGGGTGGGCCACCAAAGACCTGAAAATAAAATGGCTTTGATCACTTGTTCAGGTCCAAATTGTTCTCCTATAACACCTTGATGTGTAGTTTCTAAGATCTTCAAGTATTCACTCTCATGGACACATAGTCTTAGATATTTGTCACATCCATGCCTATATATATTATCTCTTAAGAGTGTGTAGTCTTGAGCTTCTTGCTCTAGACTTCTTTGTCTCACTAAATTCATCTCTTGAGGGGATTTCTTCCTCTTCATAAATTCAACCAAATGACCACTCCAATCCAGATTAATGACACTTGATACAATGTTGCGTTCTGAACAAGCGGTTTGTTAATACAAGTTGGGCAATCCTTGAACTACCTAAAGACATCTGCTTCCATCATTGGCTAGTAGACACCCAATCATTTCAAAGCCTGTAGGGTTCTATATCTAGAATGGTGTTGCCCTAATGCACCTACATGTGCTAATTGCAAACACTTATTATGATCCTCTTCTTCCACAATACAAGCTGAGATTCCTTGATCACTCTTCTTGTATATGCTTCTTACCAATATACAATATTATTGATATTTAACAATCTCCTTATCGTTTGTCCTAACCACTGGGTTCTTAGGTCCAAATGTAAGAATAAGCACAAGTGTTTTAGCCCAATTAGGGACTACTTCCAAGTTGAACAAGTACATATCAGGAAATTTGACACTTCTACAGGGATTCTCATGAAGTAAGTCTAGAAATGTGATCTACCCTAAAATGAGTTTTACCCTTCCTCATGACTACTGCGATATCATATTCCATTAGTAAGAGAAACCATCTTACTAATCTTCTTGTATTGCAAAGTTTGTTCCCAAGGTCGAGTAGTGCATGATGATATGTAAAGAATTTAAACCTATTTGCAAGCAAATAATGTCTTAATTTCTCTATTGCATATACGATGCCTAATCCTTCTCGTTCTATCATCGTATGATTTCTCTCTGCTACATTTAATTTCCTATTTGCATATGCAATGGGAAGGTCAATTTTCCCTTCACTTGTTGGTTGTGTTAACACACACCCAATAGCAAAATTGGAAGCATCCACATGAACATGGAATGGCTTATTCCAATCTAGTTTTGTAAAAATTGGGGTTGATCACAATTTTCCTTTTGGCTCATTAAAAGAAGTCTCACATTATTGATTCCACTCAAAGTTAATTAAAAGGTTGTACAAAGGCTTTGCAATTATGGCACATATGTGGATAAAGTGTCTATAGTATCCATAGTGATGAAAGCTTCTACTTCCTTGACCATCTTTGGTCTAGGTAATTCCACAATGGCTCTAACATTATCCTCATCATTAGATATATTGTTATTTGACATAGTATGACCTAAAATTTTACCTTGTTTGGTCGGGAAGACACACTTCTCTAGGTTCAAGAAGACTTGATATTCTCAAAACTTGTCAAAGATCTACTTGAGCTCTGGGATGTGCATTTGTCTAATGTGGGAATGTGCACATAGTTCATCCACATAGACCTCTCAGTTCTTCCTCAAGAAGTCCTTAAACACATGAAAGATTAGCCTTTAGAATGTAGTAGGTGCATTGGTGAGTCTAAAAGGCATCACAAGAAATGTGAAAATTCCCCATTTGGTGGAAAAAGCCGTCTTATGTTGATCTTCTAGGGTAATAGCTACTTGATTGTAATGTGAAAAACCATCAAGGAAGTTGTAAACTTCCTTGCCTTCTACTCATTCTAATAGGTGGTTCGTGATGGGAAGTAGATAGCTATCTCGTATAGTGGTGGCATTAACTTTCTTCAAGTTAATGCACACACACACAACTTTCCATTCTTCTTGGGCACTACCACAATGGGGGATACCCATTCAGTATGCTCAATCTCATAGATGATTCCTGCTTCTATTATGATCGATTTCCTCTTTTATTTTGGCTACATAATTATCATTGTATGTGTAAGGCTTTTGCTTGGTTGACTTGGCTTCTAAAGTCATCAGGATCCTATGAGAATAGATGTTCGGATCCACTCCTTTTGGGTCCCTATATTTCCAACATAATACATCTCTATATTCTCTCAATAGCTTTATTAACTCACGTTCTTCATCTTCACTCAAGTCATGTCCTATGTATCTAGTACCCATGGGACCCATTTAGTTGTAAAATTATTCTTTCTATTAATTAGAGTATGGGAGAGTAGGCTATTGCCAAAATTCCTTTTGAAAAAAAGAATCATATCCTATGTAAGTGCATTTCTCTTCTCCATTTTCTATGGTCATTATTATCTTTGTTGTCCTAGGCTTCTCCTATGAGAGCTTCTCATTTAGGCATTCACATCATGATTTTCCTATCCTCAATCTCATATTGTTTGAAATTCCCTTGCACTTCAAACAAGGACTCTTCCTCTTCTTGTGTGGGTAATTTCTTCTTTTTTCCTTTCTTCTCACTCTTTTCATCTTCTGGCATGGTTAACTTCTTCTCAGGTGCACATGCATCTTGCTCTTGAGTTATAGCATCTACTAAATAAAGGTATTTTTTCTCTCAAGCACAAAAAGGTTCCATGATGATGGATTCACCATCCTCATCACTAGCTTCAGTTATCATTGATGTAGTAAGCTCACACTCTTTAACAATCAGTTCAAACATGAGGGGTTCTATCGTGAACACCCAGCTGTCATAGCCATCTTCATCACAATCCAGTGTACATTTTTCCTCATTCACAACTATGGCCATTGTGGCTAAGATTTATGCCCAAGCATGGGGTTCCAGTTCCTCGTCTAGAAAATATAATGGGTGCATAGGTTGGCTTTTGAATCGATCGAGGGTTCTCATTCAACTTAAGTTTCTAGCATTTAATCTCTTCTATTGTTCCATTGCAACTTTACACATTCATAAGTGCATGTCTTCATGGATCCACGAAGAGTCTTACCCTATGGAATGCACCAATACTATTTCCTCTACTACTTTATGGACCGGGTTCCATTGCAAGGATGGTACATCCCTATGGGAGTAATCCTTGAGATTGAATTTAGTTCCTACACCTAAATGATGTAGGTACAAGGAATTGGTTCCCCAATCCTACACTACTACAATTGTTGTCTTTCTAAAATCATCTTGTAGACATGATTCTTCCCAAAATTTCATATCGAAAAAGTGTGTTCAAACTCTACACCACAAGTAGTGAGAGTTATCCCTTCTAGCAACCCTAGGGATTTCTCTATATGTATGTCTACCATTTGCAATTTCATCCGAGTTGGTCTTAGAGTTGGCTTGCCCCAACATTTCCATAGGGAAGTGGTGGCAATTGCAACTCTTGCTCCCGAATCTAGAATAGCTTTTGTCGTATAGCCTTGATAGGTGATAATTAGATAGGTGTTTCCTTCTTCACCCTCACTCATATCTCCTATCTTATCCAAGGGTATCTCTAACATCATCTTATGTGATCATACTTGAGAGTCGAACTTAGCTATTTCTGACAATTGATTAGCTACATGCTTCCACAACTCAGGTTTGATTTTTAGTAGCTCCTCTAAAGTGATATGACATTTCACTTTAGTGTTCTTCACTACTTCTATGTTCTTAGGTAGAATTGCTTTATTCTTTCTTACACAAACAGTGTGTGCCCTCATATGAATAGACTTAGATTCCCACGGGCCAGTAAAGTGTGGCAACTCCTGTAAGGAGTTAGATTCAAAATCTAATCTTTCACTCGATCATACTTCTTCTTGCTTTGCATAGATAGAGGGAATGTCCTAAGGGAATCGATCATGGATATCATCCATTTCTTGAATAGGAGGAGGATTCTTGCTCTCCTTGGCCCATTTCTCCTCTTGTAGCTCTCTCAATAACGCTTGGGAGAAATGATTTATAGAGGAAGGAATTTCATCATTAGTGGAATTAGGAACATAAGCTTCCTAGGGAGGTAAGCTTATTGTTAACGGTTAAGGAGCCTGAACATGTCAAGGAAGCATGAGGCAAAGGAGCCAAAGAGACAAAATTCAAAGAGAAGGTCAAGGAGGGCCAAGCATACAAGGAAGCCAACGAAGATCTAAACGAGTAGGCCAATCAATTTCTTTGAATCAAATATACAACAAACAGTGATTGTCATCACTACAGTCCATTGTAAATCCTATTTTTGGTAGAATAGACTCTGATTTGTTCATGCCAAGGAATCCTTCAGCTTGAGAACAATCTATGTCTAGAATTACATAATTTTTTGAGCTTGTTTGATCCTTCAAATGAGCTAGAGAACCTAATTTTTGAGTAGGCTGGACACAGTTAGAAAAGGGCAAAAACTATTCAAAAGCGTATAAAAAGAGCAAGATGATCCATTTTTGACGGTAGTGAGTTGGATATTGAAGTAAAACTTGAGCATTGTAAACTTGTTTAAGTTAATCAAAATTTCCATTGTTCTCTCTCTTTGTTTTACCTTGTGGTGTGTGCATGTTAGTGTGCTTCTCACCCACGCACTTGTGTATTAATTTGCTCATGGTCATCATACCACCCTCACATCTCCATGGATTGACAATCATGAGGTGGATCTCCTTACATTGGTGCTTAACATTGTGCTAGAGTGACACCAAATTTGGCACTGTTATCGGGGAGCTAGCTTTGAGTACGAGCATGTGATGGTAAGATGTAGAGATTTGATGTTGGAAACATAGGTAAGTTTCTTTTTTTTTCACTTTTTTCCTTCTTCATTATCATCCCTACTCACCCCCTACCACCATCTCCACTCTTGCAAAAAATGCACTTTCATGGCCATATTCCCTCCTCCATGGCATTGTCCTCATTCATTCTTGAGAGAGAGAGAGAGAGCTAGTGCATTGTGTGTTTTCTATTTTTTGGAGATTTTTGGCAAGCACTAACATCAACAACAACATCAACAAGTATGACAACTATGTGCATGGACCTCGAGACGAAGAACTGTGTTTGTCATCATAGAAAAGAGGAGTGTTTGGTAAAAAAAAGAAGTACACCACAGTATGCTAGATCACTTACACATCAAGAAAGTATATATTTTTTACAAAATAGGCATTTTCTTTGTCCATCATGATAGAGAGCTTTCATGATAGATAGTGTCCATCGTCTATTGCTAACAGGCGATAGAAAAAACCTATGATATTTGGTGTCAATCATGACAAATAGACTCTCTTGATTGCAACAAACACATGCATGACATATAGAAAATCACGCTTCATGAGCCTATCATGATAGAATATGTCCATCGCAACAAAAAGACCCCAATAGATTCTGTCTATCTAGATAGTTGTCCATCCTGATAGATCAACCAATTGGGACAGACACATCTACCACGATAGATAGCCCATGATGAACCACCATGTCCATCACAACAGACAAACTCTATCCATCATAATAGATAGGAAAATTTGGGAATTTTTAGGGTTATAATATTTTGGTTAATTTTGAGCTTTTTTTTTGTTTTTGAAGGAAGGCATTTGATACTCCTTGGAAAGTCTAAGCAAGATTTTTGTACGTGGCATGCTTGGGAGTGTGAATCCTAGGCATTTGAGCATCAACAAAAGCATCAAGCTTGAGGTTGGAAGTTCACTAAACCCCCTCAGTCAATTTCTAATTTAGGCTAAGCACAGCTAGCGATTTAGATTAATTTAGGGCTATGATAGGCATGAAAGAGTTCAAGACCCTTTAATTTCTCAAGTCCAATAATAATTTAATCTAAGTTGAGGATAATCTAAGTGGAAAATAACATAATTTGATGAAGAAGAATATCAATTGTGGCAAACTTAAGTGATCCTGACAATGGCCATATCAAGACAAGAAATACATCCAAAATAAATTAAAAAGAACAAGTGGATACTAAAAAAGAACCCAACAACATGGTTGTACTTGGGAATTCGGGCCAATCAGCAAAGTATATGAACCTTAGGTCTGATACACACCTAGGAGAAGATAGACAAAGCATCAGGTCATCTGAAGCTAGTGTCAATCACACCTCATGGGCTAAGTAGCTCAATGACTATCCTTACATGTTGAGCTCAGAGACGAGTGATTCAAAAATTTCATTTAGCATGGAAAAGCCTATAAGAAGTTTAGGAACTTCCTACTTATATACCCTTGAAGATCCCTATAAGACTCAGTTAGAATACATATGGACCAACCAATTAGGTTCTCGCATTTATGAGGACAATTTGAGAATATCAATGGTCCAACTCAAAATTCTTTATCAAACCTTCAAAATTGAGCATCCACTGGTCAAATTCAAAGAGGGATCATTTTTGATAAGCAAGGAACCATGTATGTGCTTAGAAACTTACCTGATAGGATGAATGAGTTTCTAACCATGTATGTGGTTAAAAACTACATCAAGATCAGTTTAGGGACATCAATCAATTGCTCAAAGCATTTATCATAGATTTCTCTAAGAGTGGTATCTGACATAAAACCTCATCACTGATCCATAGCTTCAAGCAAACATCTCAAGAGATGTTCATGCTCATAGGTCATAGGTTTAGGCAATACATTGAGAGATGCCCCATTTCAGAGTTATCCATACCCCCCAAACGATTGGCATTGTTTTTGGATGGCTTGTTAAGTGCAAAGTTATGGTCTTATGTGTACTTGAAGGAACCTAAAACCATAGAACAATGTGTGCAAATGTGATGAAATGAATTTTTGATAGAAATATGAAAGTCCTAGAAATTATCAAAATTACCTCTCATCTTGAGGAGTTTGCCATGCTAAAATAATTGAGACCTTCTTGGGATCCATCTGAATCCTCAACCGATACCACATGCCCCAAATATTCTATCTCTAGAAGAAATAATTGAGTCTTATCTAGATTTACAAACAACTGATTTTCCTTTAGTTTATTTAACCCCATTGTTAAGTGACTCTCGTGCTCATGTACAAACCTATTATACACTAACAAGTCATCTAAAAAATCCACAACAAATTTTCCAATGAATGGACATAAAATATCATTCATTAACATCATAAAAGTAGCAAGTGCACGACTCAAACCAAATAGCATAAGTAAATACTCAAAATGCCCAAAACAGGTCTTGAAATCAGTCTTATATGCATCTTGCTCTTTAGCTCTAATTTGGTGGTAGCCACTTTTCAAGTCTATCTTTCAAGTCTATCTTTCTATATACAATTGTTCCACATATAGCATCAAGGAGATCATCTATCCTAGGCATTGGGTACCTATGCTTGATGGTAATCTTATTGAGTGCTTTACAGTCAATACACATCCTATAAGATCCATTTTGCTTCTTCACGAGAAGAATTGGTGCTTCAAAGGGCAAATAGTTGGTTCTCATAAGCCCTTTCTCCATGTATGTATCCATGTCCTTACAGACTTCATTTTCCTCTTGCAAGCTCATACAAAATGGCAGTCAAATGGTTAGACTTGCTCTTGGTACCAATTCAATCCTATGCTCCATATTCTTTCAAGGAGGTAAACCCAAAGGTAACTCTTTTAAAAACAACTCTTGGAATCGTGCTCTTACTTTATCTGAAAGTACTTTCCATGGCATCATAGTACATTCTTGAATGGGTCGCCAAATAATGATTATTCAACATATGTGAATTCCACCATATATGGCCATTTGTGGCTACATTTGTTCTTCTATTTTCCTTCGATCATACTCTATGGCATCTAGATAATTTGGTCAAATATGACTGACTTCAAGAAAAAAGTTACAAATCAGATCCCATTGGTCCTCATTTTTATCTATATTGTGAGTAAAATTTATACGACATGGATCGTATCCATGATAACCTTGTTTTTGTTTAGGTGGATTACTCTGCTTCTGATTTGAAGATGTGACTACTCCTTGGGTTTGTGTTACTATATTCACCCTTGGAGTGTACTAGTTCTAATGACCTCGACAATAATCAATCTCGACTTGATTACTCTTAGTTGGTCTCGCATTGTTATACCAATTGAAGTGACAATTCTTCGTGTTGCAATTTTGCATGTTACATATAACACAAAACATTTTATTCAAGGTGCATGCTGCTACAATATGGCTGGAATTTTGGCATTTGGTACACTATAGTTGACTTAATGGGTCTTGTGGTGTCTATGTTATAATTGGTGCTAAATTCATTGGATCAATGATTGTGTCAACTTCTATTGGATCAAGCCCTAATTTTTGTTCAAGTGAATCGACCATACCAATTATGTTATCTAAGGTTTTGGTAGGTTCAATAGCATACAATCAAATTTTTTCTTCCAATATGGGTAATATTCCTTTTTTAAAAATAGTTCTTGAGTGTTCATGCTGATGGAAAATTAGGTTCCTATCAAACTTAAGAACATGGTATTATAAGAGCCGATGCTCTAGCCAGTTTGTTGTTTCCTATGGTAAAAGTCATCCATCTAACTGCATCTCCTCCTTAAGTGGCCATAAACATGATATTTTTGTTCATCATTTCGACTACCATCTAAGATTGAAAAGTTGACCTCAAATGCTCGAACCAGTATACTTGGATCATTTGTTATACTAGCATTAAAATTTGAAAAAGTTAAACTATGTGTACATGGTAATTGTGCCATGAAAGAAAGGTTTGTGATATCTTCCATAATATGTACCTTCTCTACTAGTTTTAGGTCAGGTTGTTCCTTGGTTTTCACCCAAAGGAATTTGTGCTATGAGAAAAAGGAACGGTCCTTCTTAAGTCACTATCTAGGTCCATATATTATTCAGAATCCCATTTCTAAATTACAGACCATGTTCTCCAATCTTCCAACAATTTAATGGATCCAAACTTCATGCTTGATGTCTTTACTCAAAACCATTAATGATTCGCCCGGTCATTGAATCACTAAACTACCAAAAAGTTGTTATGGTTTTGATGACGTACTTACCTTGGATTCTAGCTTCTCCAAATTGGTTTGTTTGCTCCTTGGTGTATATTCCTCTACACGTTTATTCTCCTATCAAAACCAATCCCCACATTTCTTGACTTATCTCTTGTTTATACTTTAGTTATTCTTTCCCTGACCAAGGTTTTTGCATTTTGCATCAGATTCTTTGCTCTATTCATTCCTGTTTTGCTACCAGTCCCATCCCATCATGGCCATTAATGTTAGAATAGGTTCCGTCTAGGGACTTTACTACAACTATGGGATTTTGGAGTGGGGAACCACATCAGAATAATCTATTGAGTGTTATGTTTTTGCACCCTATCCTTATTTTAGACCACACTATGAAATTTATTGCTATATGTCTACTTTAACAAGACTTTAGCATCATTGCATACTTCACATTAATTATTGTACCTTACTAGAATTAAACTTAAATGTTAATACAAGATTTATCTTATTATCTAGTTTGCTTCAACACACATTGTTAAACAACAATGTATGTTCAATATGGATAGAGAAAAATAATTTGTATTGATTAATACAACACCAAATGCACACATAGATTACATAGGCTTAGTCCTTCTTCTATCCACACTCTATTCTAGATAGGTATTCATTTAGTTCTTCTTCTCACCATACAAGATTTCTTGGCTTTTAGATACTTTGAACAAATGGTATTTATAGAATTGAACCATTACAAGCACACTAATAAAACCCTTCGCTATATAATGTGACTGTTCAGATGACACTTCAGAGTAACCTTTCTGCTACGGGTTATTAAACATAATCAATAAACAAAATAAATACATTACAATGGTATAATATGATTTCCATCTAGCAGCCCCAACAACACCATCTAGTGCTCCCCTGAAATCGGCCTTAGATCTTTCATTCCAAAGACTTGATTAAATAAACTTCCATCTTTCTTAGGGTTTATTTGCTTATTCAATTAATTCCTTTTCGCTAGGATCATATACTTGAGCATAAGGTGCTATTGAAAACAAACTCTTGTTGCTTTCAAAAAGACTATTCAAGGATTTTTATTGAACAGATCTTATTCCAAAAGATGAACTTCCTAATTCTTCTTGTTTCATACACAACATGATGGTGTAACTTGAATGAAAAATCCTTAGTATCTAGGGATCCCTTTAGAATCTTGTCAAATAACCTAAATTCATACCTTTGAATTTACTCATGTCTTGTCTCTCATTGTAAAATAAGAGTTAGGAATCCTTGAATGATTTTATGGTACACTTCACTATTCAATTAAGATGCACACATTTCTAATGCAACCTAACTAAATGAAAATGTAATTTTCCTTGGTCAACTTTTTTACCATAGAATTGAGATTTCTCAAAGTTCAAATAGTACTTATTACTACTAAAGTTCATTGGAGACTTCTTTTTTCTTGCACTTAAGTACCACCAGTTTATAAGAATAAATTTTCACACTCAATTTAATGTGTCTTTTGTTTTCTATGGACCCAAATATTTGGGGGAACTTCTCGAAGTCGAAATCCTTGGAATAGGCATATTTGAACATTCCATTGTTTAATCTCATAAAAGCTAATGGATGATTATCCATTATGCCTTATATCCCTCATTTTTCCATTGTATGGAATTGTCCCAAAGCTTTAGTTGGAAATTCTCATCAGGTGATGATTTCAAGCCTTGAAACTAAAATTATGTTTATGGTGAAGTACTTATGACTAAGTACTTTGAATGCTATTCCAATATGGCCAAAAATAACAAACTTTCAAGTTTCCTCCACCATCCTTTGATAAATTCATTAGCAAAGCGATAGATCATTATTCTACTTAAAAGAGACTTTGAAGATCAATGTATATTCATTACCAAATTCAAATTGAATTTCTACAAAAGAGAATGAAATGATTTTCATTGTCATCAACAACAAAACCTACTTCAATTAAGTTGGAGTTTCACTGAGAAAAATTGTCCTTGGAACTTTTCCAAGTGTATTTCTTTAAGTATATATTATACTTAGAGTAATCGTCTTATGTTCCTTGTGTCTATGTATGCATGATTTGGGGATCAAAATTTCAAAGAAATTTATCTAAGTAATTAAGATACTTAAGAGTAATCAACCGTTTATTTGAATATGATTTACTCTAAGCAATTAAGATACTTAGAGTAATTACTATCTTTCTTTGAGTGTAGTTGGACCTAGGTCCATTATGTGCATCCCTCATAGATAAAGAAAACTAATACCTCATAGATAACTTAGGTGTCCTTTACCATTCACAACCTTCAAAGCATAGGACTTCTAAGAATATTATTTGCATGTGGAAACTTTCTAAACATGAATTATCACAATACTTTATGGTATGCACATGTTTCGTTCTATTTACGTGCATACACATTCTTGGCATGTGCTTCTGATGTGATGCATAACTATAGAAAAAAGTATGCCCTCTTTTCAATGTATGAGTTGTGCAAGTCATGCACATAATCCTCTTAATCTTTAAATTAATTTATCTAAACAGAATGAATAGGTGCTTATATATACACCCTTGAAGTGAATCATTTTTTGTGCATCTTATTTTATGCATGCGGATGATACATCCAAATGATTCATGTGTAGTATTAACATTCCATGATGAAATCCTTGTGAGAACATATGTAATCAAACCTTCCATTTGATGGATAGGAATGTACCCTTTTGCTATACATTTTATTGTATGTGAGCAAAAAAGTTGTCAAACTAACAATGCATATACACATGTTCCTCTTATGCTTATCTAATTGTTTCACAATCAGAGAAATTCGGATGCATCTTTATTTTTTTTTTCATGATCTCTATCTTCCAAGCTATCTCGCTTTATTTAATGCATTTAGTCATGCGAGTGAAAAAAAATAGTGTACAAGAAGTATAAGAAGAGAATGTACGGTACTTCTCTAATTTGATTGAGTTGCATCCGTTGCATGCATGGATTCTTTGCATTATGCTTCCAAGTCCAACGTCAATATCTTCAAGGAATTAACATATCATAACCAACCACCAAAGCTTGATTGGATCCTCACACCTGGATGGCTTCATCCAACTTTGATGCCCATAAGATAACTCACAAGCCTCTTTCTCCATGAAATCTTCAGAAAATGCAAGGATAGTGAGGGAGGAGGTTCCTACGGCTACAAAAGAAGAGAATTGCAAGGATGATGAGGGAGGAGGTGCCCACGGCCTTCCAAAGAAGAGAAACATAAGAATTCTAGAAATTAGGTATCACACAAGGCTGCCATTGAAGTGCATAGAGAGTTTCATGTACATTCATGCATCCATGGATATAATTGTGGGTTGCAAAGAGAGTTCCCATAAGAAAATTGTATGCATGGATGTTCTAAATAGGGAAATAATCCTGTATTCAATATGTAATTGCACAATGACATGTAATACATAAGAGGCTTGAGATTCAAACATATCAACAAGTCACAAGAGCAAACGGTTAGTGACTCATCGTGGGAGGTGGAAAACTCACCAGTTAAGTATTAATGACACAAGAGAGACAAGACAACTGAGGTTGTGATGATTCGAATCAATAAAGCAAGATGCACATGTCAAAGCAAAGTAAGAATCAAGTGTCTTACCTAAATTTCCCAAAACTATTTCAAAATTTGCCCACTTGTGTATAGAAATCCACCCTTAGAAAATATGCCATACACAGATTCGTGTAAAATAGTCCACATTTGTGCAAGACAAAGTGTTCTTGAACTAATGAATGATTCCCTAACCCTCTAAATCCCCATCATATTTTTCTACACTTAAATTGAATGATAGATTAGGGTTTATGACTATTTTTAACTAGGCTAGATAAACGAGTGTGAAGAAGGGCACTTTTTAAAAAGAAGCCTCTAAAAGTGAACTCATACACCCTTGTAAAGGGGTTCTTGAAAATTCTCTATAATTCATAGTGAGTTTTTTGGCATCTTCTTGCTCATAAGTGAAGCTTGCTTGCATGTTTGTGTGTGCACATGCATGTGTGCAAAATTCCTCTTGTATGTGCGTGTGCACATGTGGTGAAGGCATCCATACCAACCAATATAGTCTCTTGGTTTGATGATTCATGGGCAAGGATCTGTCGCCTTATTGTGGGCTATGTGAAGCTATGGGGGTATGTGTGATAATACTCTTGCTATCATGATATGGAGTAAGGAGCTAGGTGTGATTCCATGTGAAAAAAATTAAGCTTTGATTTTAAGAGGGTTCCCAATTGTCCAATGGGCTTCAAGCTCCATCTTTATTTTTGCAGAGATTATTTTTGCAGAGATGGTATAAGGGGGTAAAATGACACATGTAGCAGTGTATTCTTATCTACCATGGCCAAGATCTTTACCAAGATTTTTTGTCTGAAACAACTTCCACGACATGAGAGAGATGATCATTAACTTTCTGTCCAACCAACTCTTATATAGCTCAACCTTGAGGTGTCTTCTCTAGGCAAGTGCATGCATGCATGCCAAGTGTTTGAGTTCTCTTGGGTCCACTTTGTGTTAAGTCTTCCATGTTTCCCAATCTACTCGAGTTAAATCAAATTAACTTGATTTAGATGCATCTAGAAGGTTTGAGGTCTCTTGGGTCAAAATAATCTTGTGGGATTTGAACTTTGTATCCCCTCCTTGTTGGAACAAGTCCATGGCAATTCCAAGTGATGGCTTGAGTCATCAAAAGACCTAGAGACCTGAAGGAAATGTCTAGTCTTTGTAAAGTTCACTTGTGAACTAACTCTTGTAATTTTTGAAGTCTTTGCTTGATGTAAAAGTAAAAGAAATCTAAAATGGTTGAGTCCACTTGATGAAAAAAGGAAAGAGAAGCCATGAATTTGTGATTTAAGGTAGTTGGAGAATAAAATCAATTACAAAAAGATTAGAGAGTGATTCTAGGTGAGATTCAAATTCAAATTTGGGCTCCAAATATCACTATAAATACATGACCTTCTAGTCGCATTTTTTGGACCTCTATGAGCTGAGCTTTATGCCATATCAAAGTGATTCAAGGCACACATATAAATCAGTAAGTCCATTGTACTTTACAATCAATATACTTTCATTTTTATGATCATTTGAGTTCATATCTTTATGCTTTTGTGAGTATATTGTTCAGTTCCATATCTCTCATTTTTCTCAATTAGATTTCAGACATGATTTCTCTAAGCTTGGTGCATCATTTTCAATGATTTTAGTTGGTAAATTTTGCTTCTTAAATCTAGTACATACTCATAGAATTTCATTGCAATTTTGGTTTTTCAATCTTGAGATATGTTCATTTGAAGTCGACTATATCTCTTCATTCTCTACTTCTCTGTTAGCACTCCATCAGATCAGTGTTTTTCTCATAGCTGGTTCTCATTGTGTAGTTGATAATTTTCCATCATTTAAATCATGTTAGATTTAGCATACTATCTATTATATGCCTACAAAATTTCATAGGCATTGCATCTTGCACATTGCATCTTGCACATTGCATCTTGCAATCTCGAGATATTACTATATCTTTGCTCATGGGTTTGAGTACTGCTATAGCCCGTGAAAATCGGGGTGATGCTACAACTTGCTAGATACTTTTCTCTTTATGTAGCCCATCATTTTTTATGACATAACTCTTGATTGTTAGCTTACTAACTTAATAAGAGTTCCCCAAAAGGAATCAAGTCAATTGCTGCTATGGCCAAAGAATTGTTCAAAACACTAGACAGGTGTATGAACATAAATATCAAGTTTTTTGTTCTTGAATCTACTCCAACTTATCTGTTTTGATATATCCTTTTGAGAGTGATCTTCCAAGATACATAGGGTGTCTAATACATCCTTTGAGAAGCTAAAAGGGCCCACTACATACCCCTGGAGTTTATTTGGCTGGTGTAGTGCAAAGTTTTTCTAGTCCCACTTCATCTTCTCCAAGTTCAAATCCATCTCTTCACAATGGTATTAGAGCAAGGTTGGACAACATGGCAGATGGATTTCCTTCATCAATTCACAAATTTGATAGAGGTAACTACGCAGCCTGGTCATTAAGGATGGAAGCTTATCTCCAAGGTAGGAATTTTTATGGTTATATAACTCGAGATGAAGTTATGCCAAGTTTCAGGAACAAAGGTCAACCAACACAAGAAGAGCAAGCAAGATTGAGCACATGGTGCTCCAAGGATGCACTTGCAAGGTCTTATCTCCTCAAATCTATCTCATATTTTTTGTTGCCTCACATTAGAAGTTGTAAAACATCTCATGAAGTGTGGAATGCACTTGAATCCTTCTCTTCTTCAAGTACAAAGGCTAGGAAGCATCAACTATGGATGGACTTCACAACTCTCAAGAAAGCTCCCAAACAAAATGTGACTGATTTTGTCACAAAGCTCAAGGACATAGCGGATCAGTTGGGAAGCATTGGAGAGGTAATAGAGGAAGAGCAAATTGTAAGGCAGGTCATCAATGGTTTGACGGCAAATGACAAGTGGGAAGCATTGACCACAACTATGGATCTATACATGGATATGCATGTACCATATTTCAATACACTCATAAGACAACTACTTACTCAAGAGGCCAAGCTTATCAAGAATGGAGAAAGCTCCAAAGGTAATCAATCTTGTACCTTGTATATTGATAAAGGAAAGTCCAAAGAAAACAAAGGAAGAGGAAAGAAAGTGGATGATGAAGCAGGTACACATCAAGCTAACTATGCAGGTAGAGGAAGAAATGGTAGAGGTAGAGGCAGAGGAGGAAGGCAAGGCAGGGGGAGATCCCAAGTCTCTAATTCATGCTATATTTGTGGATTAACTAATTATACAACTGAAAATTGCTTTAGGAATTCCAGGAATCAAAGAAGTAGAGTCTACAATAGAGGAAGTTATGGCTACTCAAGAGGAAGGTTCAACAATAACCATGGAAACCACAACAATTAAAACCATTCAAACTATCAAGGAGGCATATAGGGGAAGAAGAGACTTCAATAAATACACAAAAGACTCAAATCAAGAGGACTCGTTACTAATCATGAATATGGACATGCCACAAGGTAAATGTGATGAGCATGTTTTCTACATAGATTCAGGTTGTTCCAATCATGTGGCAGGAAATGTGGCACTCCTATCAGATTTAGAAGATCTAAGGAACAAGCATGAGGTACAAATAGGATATGATACAAGACACCTTGTGGAGAAAATAGGAAATGTGAAAGCACCTTATGGAAATATCAACCCACTTAGCAAGGTACTCTATGTCCCTACCATCACAAAGAATTTGATAAGTGTAGGATAGATTATGGAGAAAGGCCTACAAGTTAGGTTAACAAAAGCAGGAGCATTTGTTGAAGATCCAAGTCAAAGATTTAGGAGAATTGCAAAAGGTGAAAAGACACTCGATTGTTCACATTTGAATTACAAGACACTAGAAACACTGTTCTCTTTGATTATGGTAGTCAGACACTCACAAAATTGGAAGTATGGCACAAGAGGTTAGCACATATGGGTGAAAGATCACTAAATCAGATATTAGAGACCAAAGTGTACTTGGACTAATTTGTCAAAGCAACTAATGCAGCGCATGTCAATTTGGAAAGTCCCACAGGTTACCATTCATGAAGAAAGGATATATGCATGGAGATCTCTTGGATTTGATTCATAAAGATTCATGGGGACCTAGCAAGGATGCTTAAATATCTAGATCAAGGTATTATGTCTCCTTCATTGATGATCGCAGTAGATGGACTATATTATATTTTATGAAACACAAAGAGGAAGTCTTTTCATGCTTCAAAAGATATTTGGCTCTTATGGAGAATCAAACAGGTAAGACATTAAAAAGGCTAAGGTCAGGTGGAGGGGGAGAGTACTTCTCCCATGACTTTGACTCCTTTCTTCAAGAGAGGGGAATCAAAAGAGAGATAACTACAAGGTACACTCCTGAGCAAAATGGAGTGGTAGAAAGAAGGAATAGGACAATTGTTGAAGCTGCAAAGGTCAATGCTAAATGAGAAGCACTTACCTAATTACTTATGGGCTGAGGCTGTATCTACAGTCACTTATTTGATTAACAGGTTACCTTCAAAATCACTAGATGGCATGACACCATATGAGGCTTGGAATGGAAGAAGTCCAAGCTTGGATCATTGTAAGATTATTGGATGTATTGCTTATGCTCATGTTCCTTCACAGTTTAGAGGTAAGATGGATCCCAAAGTAGAAAGGTGTGTATTAATTGGATATGAAAACAATAAAAAAGGGCTATAGATTATAAAACCCAACAACCAAAGGATTCTTGGTGATTAGAGATGTAGTATTTGATGAGAATAGTTCTTGGTACGAAGATTCATGTAGAAAGGTCAACTTACCTTATGATCTTGAAAAAGATTTTCCAAAACTTGTTAAGGATAATCCTCCTAAAATTGAAGAGCAGGATACCTCAGAATATGATGAAGCAACTCAGTATGAAAAACTCAAAATGTGGAAGTCTAAAGGTAAAGCAAAAATGCAGGAACTTGGAAAAGAGGCAGAATCATCACATCATGGCCTAAGAAGGTCCATGAGGGAGAAAAGAAAACCAAAAAGGTATGGGTTTGATACTTCTCTAGTCACTAAACACTCAATCTATCTAGCACAAGACATAAATCAAGAGGAACCCTCAACATTTGAGGAAGCAAAGAAGAAATCAGAATGGGGGCATGTAATGGAAGAAGAAATTGAAGCTCTTGAGGACAATAACACTTGGGAGTTGGTTCCCAAGTCTCCATCAATGAAAGTGATAGGCTCAAGGTGGATTTACAAATTGAAGAAGAACTCAAATGGATCCATTAACAGGTATAAGGCAAGGCTTGTGGCAAAAGGCATTGCACAAACTCAAGGAATTAATTATGAGGAGACCTTCTCTCCTGTGGCAAAGATGTTTACAATTAGGGTTTTTCTTAGTATTGCCTCTTCCAAGAATTGGAAGATACTTCAATTGGATGTAAAAAATGCATTTCTTAATAGATGGATAACAGAAGAGGTATATATGGCACAACCACCTAGTTTTGCGAATCACATATATTTTGATTATGTGTGTAAACTTAATAAAGCTTTATATGGACTCAAACAAGACCCAAGGGCTTGGAATCATAGGCTTGTCTCATTCTTGTAGGACAAAGGATTTCAACCTAGCAAGACAGATCCATCATTTTTCATAAAAAGGAGTAATTCTGAAGTCATCTATTTGTGTTTGTATGTAGATGATATTATACTTACAGGGAATGATACAGATGGCATGAAGAGAATCAAAGAAAGGACGAGAGAAGAATTCAAGATAAGTGATTTAGGTTCACTTACCTACTTCCTAGGATTGGAAGTTGTCTACAAAGATCATGGTTTGTTTCTCACTCAAAGAAAGTACATAAAGGACATGTCGGCAAAATTCAAGATGCAAGATTGTAGGATTGCAGATACTCCAATGGAGGTTAATCATAAATTGAGCTCACATGAAGGTGAACTCATAGAAGTTGTGACAGGTTATCAAAGTCTTGTGGGTAGTTTGAACTATGCCACATTGACAAGGGTAGATATATGTTATAGTGTCAGTGTGCTAAGTCAATTTATGCACACACCCAGGAAACGTTACATGGAAGCTACCAAGAGGATACTCAGATTTAAGTTTGAAATTGTTCTCTGATGCAAATTGGATTGGCTCCAAGGAAGACAGAAGGAGCACCTCAGGATATGTTACCTTTGTAGGTTCAAAACTTGTCTCGTGGTCATCCAAGAAGCAACCTACAGTTGCACTCTCTTCCACTGAAGCTGAATACAGAGGTCTTGCCATATCTACTCAAGAAGCAATGTGGATGAGGACACTATTTACAAATCTTGGATTGGAGTTTGGAACTCCAAGTATCTTTGGTGACAACATAAGCTCCATTCAGTTGGCTGCCAATCCAATTTTTCATGCAAGGACTAACATATTGAAGTACATTATCACTATGTAAGAGAGAAGATTGTGAGCAAGGAAATTCAATTTACACATGTGTCCACTCATCAACAATGTGCAGATATTCTAACCAAAGCATTGGATGGTACAAAGCTTTGCAAATTCAAGGCTATGATTGGTTTGTAGGTAATCTTGGAAGATAGAAGACCTCAAGATCACTTGACTTGAGGGGCGGCTGTTGGAACAAGTCCATGGCAAGTCCAAGTGATGGCTTGAGTCATGAAAAGACCTAGAGACTTGAAGGAATTGTATAGTCTTTGTAAAGTTCACTTGTGAACTACCTCTTGTAATTTTTGAAGTCTTTACTTGATGTAAAAGTAAAAGGAATCTAAAGTGCTTGAGTCCACTTGATGAAAAAAGGAAAGAGAATCCATCAATTCGTGATTGAAGGTAGTTGGAGAATCAAATCAATTAAAAAAAGATTGGAGAGTGATTTTAGGTGAGATTCAAATTCAAATTTGGGCTCCAAATATTACTATAAACACATGACCTTTTAGTTGCATTTTTTAGACCTCTATCAGCTGAGATTTATGCCATATCAAAGTGTGCTTTCAAGGCACACATATGTATCAGTAAGTTCATTGTAATTTACAATCAATATACTTTCATTTTTATTATCATTTGAGTTCATATCTTTATGCTTTTGTGAGTATATTGTTCACTGCCATATTTCTCAGGTTGCAGAGATGATTTCTTTGAGCTTGGTGCATCATTTTCAATGATTTAAGTTGGTAAAGTTTTCTTCTTAAGTCTAATGCATAGTCATAAAATTCCATTGCAATTGGGTTTTTTCAATCTTGAGATATGTTCATTTGAAGTCGACTATATCTCTTCATTCTCTACTTCTCTGTCAGTGTGTCGCTATTGAGACGTACGATGAAAGAACAACTAAAAAAGGAATAGAATTATTCATTAGTCTATAGAAAATGCCAGACGAGAGTTTAAAGTCACATTTTTTTTTTTCATTGGTTTGTGCATGGGCTCCTAAAATCAGGTCATGGAGTTTACCATACCGATATACATGTGCTCTCAAATCCCGTCATGGAGTTTACCATACCGATCATACATGTGCTCTCAAATCTCTGTTCGATCACCCCAAAAGTGTAATGAGGTGACCGGATGAAAAATGCATGCGCCCTCGCTAAGAGTGATGACTATAATAAGTGACGGCAACTAGGCATGGCGATCGTAGTTCGAACTCTGATCGTAAAAAGAGTCAGCAGCTATAAAACAAGAGGCGGGATCGTTTCCATTTGAACCTTGAATATTTTTCAGTAGACTACGGCACGCGGAGGTCGGGGTGTCACCATTGCACCTCCTACTGCATCGTGTGAGCCGGGCGTTCACCCTTGGCCATGGAATTGGAATCCGTTTCTCGTGTTTTCGCGTGATTGCTCCTCCTACACAGATATCTGATCAGATTCAATCGATAGAAGTTTCTTATGAGATGCCACAATGTCTTCCTTCCCAGTCATGGAAGCGGGCCTTCTTTGCATCTCATTGGACTTATTTGAGCGACCTGGAATATTTCGAACAATTATGGTTGACAAGCATCTCTAGCGGCATATGAGCTTCGTCACGTAGCGTCCGTCGTACAAGACTTAGTCAGGAGTATACTCGCTATAGATGGCTGAAGCTGCTATATGTTCTGCTCCCCGTCCACTTCATTTTACTGGAGAGATGCGCGGGAAACGAAAGACCCCGTCAGAGCTTAGAGTAAGCGTTCATAACTTTTCTTGTTCTCGTTTAAATTATATTCTTTGTTTGGAATCTAAGGTTCTTGCCAACAAACGCTTATCACTGGCAATATCACAGTCGGAGCAGTTGAAGCGTCTGCAAAATAATCAAAATCAGACCTCGTGCTTGTTGGAGAGGTGCGGTGACGTTTTCTTTTGTAAGAGCTTAAATAATAATAATTAACGGCCTTCTTTGTATTTCTACTTTGTTATCGTGCCAATTCTTGTTCCTTCTGGTAATTTGCAGTCAAATTGCTCACAAACAAGATGCATCTAAGGTTCCACGGTTTGTGGACACTCGTGTACCAGATATATATCCTGTTACAAAGCAAGTTGATCGACCTGGCAGGCTTGCAACCGACAAGAAGGTTCTGTATCAGTATCATTGATGCTTTTTCTTTTGATTCGATGTTTAATTTATTCACATTCCTGACTTTTCTGACAGGAAGTGTCATGCATTTCTCAAAAGTACGCTGAACATAGTATTCCGGATACAGCTGGAGTTACTATACCTGATCGAGCTAAGTCGTTGGCCAAGTTTCAATGGTATGGTGTATTGCTATTAACATCCATCGTTTGATCCTGCTCTTAACGTCTGTTAAACAAGTTTCTTGCAACTTGTTTTTCCCTCCTCATGTCTTCATCTAGGAAGGGATCAGAAGAAAACAGTCAGGGTGGTTCTGACACAAGAGCCAAACACTCAGTTTTAGAGACAAGTACTCAAGGTTCGAATCAGGAATCTGGTTCAACACCTTTCAGTACGTTCCGAAATGTTACTCAATTGTCTACGGGGGCTAAGCCGAATAATTCATGGCCATCAGTTGATATGGTACATTGTTGCTTTCATTCTAATGTCTATATTGATCTTTCCCTGAACTGTGACTGCTTTCCTATTTGTTATTTCATTGATTACGTCACTGGGCATAAAGTGATACAGGCCAAAGCTCTCAAAGGGATGTCAGTTTCTAGGACTACAAGTTTGGTTGAACAGATTTCAGGAGTTTTTCTGCCCTCAGAGGTACTACCTTTATCTGAGAATAGGGCTGACAGTATGAAGCTGTCACCCTCTGTTATACAAAGTAACAAGCTTCCTCTTGACTTAAGCTTGAAGACGAGCGTTCGATTCACATCAGATGCTTCATTTGAAAGGTTGCATCAAATCCTCATGTATCTCTTTCCCCAACCCTCCTCCTCAATTTCTCTTTTTAATATGTAGATCTTATAAAAAGCTTTCATAGAACATAAATTATCCTTATATCTTTGGCTGGTTGGAAAAAGGATGAACAAATATATCTTAAATAGCGTTCAAGGTTCTACATGTTTAGTTGAATGCTTTTCAATGCAGCAACTGATGATATCATTGAAGTTTCAAAGAAGATTATGGCACTTGAAATAACAACATAGCTGGTTGAGAATAGTGGACAACATGATATGCTCATTGTTTAGTGAATGATCTAATGAAAACGACTATTCAGCCTTGAATTGAGGTGTAGATATTGCAATTTCTTATACTAGTATGAATAAAATGTCATATATCAAGTTTTTATGATGCATACTATCAAACTCTCTCTCTCTCTCTCTCTCTCTCTCTCTCTCTCTCCCTCCCCCTCACTCTCTCTCTCCCTCCCTCCCTCTCTCTCTCTCTCTCTTCCTCTCTTTCTCTCTCTCCCCCCCTCTCTCTCTTCCAGCCCACCCCCAAAAAGAAAAAATCTTCCCTCGTTTGAAAGCCATAATTTGGAGACTCCCAAGAATTGATCGTTGAAGTACAAAAAAGAAAAAAGAAAAAAGAAAAAAGAAAAATCTTGAATGCAAAGGTGGGTCTTTAAGTTTGGTTGAACTTTTTGGCACATGCATGTGCTTCCTTATTTTTCCGAATATTATAGGAATGTATGTTCTTGTTTTCCAAGAGGATTTTCTATTTCATAAATTTTTTGTATCTTTATACTTCCATTCCCCCTTCTACTTCATGTTAGTGTGGTTTGCAACAAGATGGCAACGTAGGCAATGCGTTAGTAACATGAAGAAGTTGCAAACCAGAAGTTGCTATAAAGTTGCATACAATTCATTTTTGGTAATAAAATATTTAGTATTTTTTTTAGATTTTAGGTATCCTAAATGTATAAATCCTCTTATAAGTGCTTGAATATATTCAAAAACCACATATAAGCATTATATATCAACATTTAAACATATCATACATAGTTCGACGTCGACTTCTAAGTTTTGACTTGCATAATGCATTTCAAGTTTCAACTTATTACTTAGAAATTTGATCACAATTCACAATGCACATTAACTTTTAAGTTAGGCAATACTAAATTATAGATCACATTTCAAAATCAAAACTTATGTTCACTTGAAACTAATTTGTATGAATATTTAATAAATTCACCATTAAAACTTCAATATACCAAATAAATGTGGGTGCAAATTACAATTACAATGTAGATAGATGAGTCGCTGCAAGAGTAAAGAGTCAAGACATAATCATAATATCACCTAAATGTCATAAATATATATCCAATGTCCATAAATATGATAAATAACTCAAGAGTCATGTGACATGTCCAAATAAATCCAAGAGTCAATCATCAAAATCTGACTCAATATTTGATGAAATCTCATCCTCATCCTCTGTACCATGTGGAGCAAAACTAGTAGAGGCCTCTGAAGTCGATGCAAAATCTATGGCTTGTGATCGAGCACGTCTCTGGGAGGGAGTCTTAACCTTTTCTATGTCGATATGATCAATGTTGACCTTTCGCATGTCTGCTGTGTGACCTTTGGTCTCCAAAAAACATAAGTTGCAATGGCAATATACTAGACGCTCCAATTGTGCAGTAGATAATCAATTCCTCTTCTTTGTGCTCAAGTGCTCCAAATTCTTTCATAGGGACTAGCACTACAATCTTGTGAAAGAATGTGGATGGCAAGTGATCTTTGCATGCTCCATATAAAAAAAATGCATTATTTTCTTGAATAATCAATTAGAAATTATGAATTAAATGCAACTTACTATTTATCATCTCAGGTGCAGATAGACATATTTCTCCCACCAAGACACAAGTGACAACTGACTAGACTTGAGCATGGTGGTGTCCTTCTTGAAACTACCCCCATAGTTTCGGAATAGTAGGAGCTTATCCTCAAGTACCAAGCACATATCAACATTACAACATATAATCTGCATATGTATGAAGTCCATGCGATGTTGCGTTGCGTACGTTGTGAAGATTTTGTATTTCCATAGAACTTGATGAGAACATTTCTTCAATTTCACTTTTTGAATCACTTTATGTCTCATAAGTGCTCCTTATTAAGCATGTAGCGCTCTTTATAGTAGAGATGCTACTACATGTCAATCTATTGGTTCCTAATAATGTTCCTTAGATAAGAATCATACGTGCACAATCAATTTCACTTTTTGAATCACTTGATGTCTCATAAGTGCTCCTTATTAAGCATCTAGCACTCTTTATAGTAGAGATGCTACTACGTGTTAATCTATTGGTTCCTAATAATCTTGTGCAAAATGAAGAATGGGCATTTCCTACTGTTTGCAGTTATCACCCATCTTCTCATGAACAATGTATATCTTCAGTATATATGTTTGGATAGTGGGGCAACCAAACATATTACCTCGCAACGCAATTTCTTCACTTGACTCTAGCCTTCTCCTACAGGGAATACTATCACATGCGCCAACAACTCCTCTTATCTTGTCATGGGAGTTGGTAAGATCATTCTGACTACTATTGGTGGTAGTTCTTTTACATTGTCAGATGCTTTATTTGTGCCAAGGATCAAGAAGAATCTGTTATCACTTTCAACTTTAGCCAAGATTGGCTTGGTCATGAAATTTGTTCATGATAGATGTACAGTTCATGATCTGTCGAATGGCAACATCATTATTGATTCTGGCATTGTATGTCGTGGGCTCTATAAGCTCATAGACTATGAAAAATCTTTGAATGATTCAGCATGTGCACTACATGATTCTCAGGCTATGTCAGATGCAAAGCTTTGGCGTGCACGCTTTGGTCATCTGAATTTTGCTAGTTAGCTATGCATGCAAAAATCTGAAATGGTGTCCTCTCTGCCCAAACTTGAGGCACCTGGTAAACATGTCTGTGAAGGCTGTATTTTGGGCAAACTGTAGGGTTCCTTGTTCCCAAAAGATGGTTTAGTTCTATTTACTCAGAAATTGAAGCTTGTTCACAGTGATGTCTTTGGTCCTATGCAGACATCCTCTTTTACTTCGTGACTTTCATTGATGATTTTTCTAGGCATGCATGGGTATATCCATCGAAAGCAAAGTCCGAAGTGTTTATATGCCTCAAACAGTTTCTGGTTTTGGCTGAAAATCTATCAGCATGTAAAATGGACACCCTTTGTTCCGATCGAGGGGGGGTATATGTCTTTTGATTTTAATGCATTTCTGGCCGAACGTGGGATAAAAACATGAGTGTATAGTGTTGTATACACCTCAACAGAATGGAGTTGCTGAAAGGAAGAACATGTCACTCATGGAGATTGCGAGGTGTATGGTCAAGAGTCAGGCTTTACCACGGTTTCTGGTTTGAGGCTTTTATGTGTGCAACATATATACTTAACAGGTATCCCACTAAAGCATTGTAGTCTATCACTCCATATGAGGCTTTGCATGGTTACAAGCCATCTCTTGTTCACTAGTACGTTTTTGGTTGTCTTGCATATGCATTAGTGCGTGAACAACAACGTAGGAAATCAGATGATAAAGCAATGAAATGTATTTTTGTTGGGTACAATTCTGAGAGCAAAGGCTATCGTCTCTATCATCCATAGACTCAATGCATTTTGGTTAGCCATGATGTTGTTTTTGTGGAAGATGCTATTCAACCATTACTTTCATGTACTAAGGAGACATCGGTTAGCTCCAAAGACATGTATGCCACTTTGCTTCCTCTTTTTACAGGTGGACAGTCTAGTGCTTGTCCGAATCAAACATCTTTTCAGCCTTTACAGGTTTCATGTAATGATGTAGATCATTCTATATTTGATGCAGATTTACATGATGCACTTGTTGATGAGAGAATTCATATAGAGGAGGCAAAAACTATGCCTACATGGTTGGTGCAAACTTTGCAAGATAGCAAATTAGATGCACCTCTATCATGTCATACTCGTTCATGCTCTCATAGTGCTTCTTATACATCAAATTGCTATGCTATGACTGCCTCTAGTCTCTGTGATTAGAATGATCTTGTTTTGTTTGATGAAGCACAAAATTCAAAAAATTGGATGGTTGCTATGCAATCAGAATATGATGCTATTATGAAAAATGGTACCTCGTCTTTATGTGGCTTGCCTCTTGGCAAGAAGACCGTTCGCAGTAAGTGGGTTTACAAGCTGAAGCATAAGCTTGATGGAACCGTTGACAAGTATAAGGCAAGGCTTGTTGCAAAGGGTTATGCTCACGAAAGAGGCACTGATTTTGATGAGACCTTTGCTCCTACATGTGGAATGACTACTGTTCATAGCATTTGTGCACTTGCAGCTCATCATGGTTGGAATGTCAGTTGGACATTAAAACTACATTTCTGAATGGTGACTTGCGTGAAGAAGTGTATGTTTTTCAACCATGGTTTTGTGCAAAAAGGGCATGAAAACCAATCGTGTAGGTTGGAAAACACATTATTTGGTTTGAAGCAAGCACCACATGCTTGATATGAAAAGATACATGCCTACTTGATTCCACATCATTTTCAAAACAATCAAAGTGAGAGCACCTTGTGTGTTAAGCATGCAAATGATGTGCTTCTCATCATTGCTGTGTACGTTGATAACATGATGAAGTGAGAGCACCTTGTATGTCAAGCGTGCAAATGATGTGCTTCTCATCATTGTTGTGTACGTTGATAACATGTTGCTCATTGGTCTTCATGAGAAGCATATTGCTGATTTTAAGGTTGATCTTCATGCCTCATTTGAGATGTCAGATTTGGGGCATTTGCATCATTATTTGGGCATTAAGTTAATGCAAGTTGATGGCGGAATAGCTTTGTGTCAAACAAAATATATCGACACATTATTGCAATGTTTTGGCTTTGAAGATTGTAAACCTATTGCCACTCCTATGGAGACAGGTTTATGGTTGAGTCTTCATGATGTTGGAGATGCATTTGATGTTGTTCTCTATCATGAGGTTGTTGGATGCTTTATTTACTTATGCATTACTTGGCTAGATATTTAGTTTGTTGTCTTTGAGCTTAGCAGGTTTATGCATTGCCAAGGTGTCAAGCATTGATAGGCGATCAAGCGCATCTCATTACTTGAGTGGTACCCGGCTAATTGGATTGTTTTATCCCAATGGGGGATCACTACCACCAGATTTACATGTTTTTTTTTTTTTGACTCTGACTTGACTGGTTGCTATGACAGTGTCCACTAGTGGCTTTCGCTTCATGTTTGGTAGCTCATGTATATCTTGGTTGAGCAAGAAGCAACCTACTTTGACTACTTCCAGTTGTGAAGTTGTGAGGTTGAGTATAGGACTTCTTTCACAACGATTGTTAAGTGTGTGTGGCTCATATGCCTTATGACTGAATTGGGTGTTTGTCTGTCTTTTGCCACCATCATCTTCACTGACAGTCAGAGCGCATTGACAATTGCGAGGAACCTTGTGTTCCATGCTCGCACTAAGCAGATTGAGGTGCACTATCATTATGTCAAGGAGAGGTTGTCTACTGGAGAGATCAGTTTGGCATATGTGCCCACACAAGAGAACATTGCAGACCTTTTCACAAAGGCTTTGCCTAGGGAGAAGTTTGAAGCTTTCCGCAAAGCTTTGGATTTACTTCCTTTTGTGGATTGATTCCACATAGCTTGGCACTTCCTTATACATGAGTGCCAGTTCCTTGTTCACCGCATCACTCCCAAGGGGGATTTGTTGATATATTTAGGTAGTGATGTGTGTGAACACACTAGGATCATCGGGGCACTTTTTTCCCTCTTTAGGAGATTTTTCCCTCCTTCTTGTATATGCACCTATAACCCTAACGAGTCACTTATCTTTATACATTCTAGTGGTAATACATTGAGTATTGTGTGTTGTGCTCCAAGCTTCTTCTTCTTCCTTGTGTTTGCGTGCTTTCACAGACCTCAAACTCCAAGAGGTATTCCCATAAGTGGCTTGAAACTTCTCTCATACATCATAAGCAATGACAAGGGTTTTCAAGTCTATCAAGATCCCATTTAAATGTCCATTTTGGTGTACATAATGGTTTTTTATTTGGATCAAACTAAGATGCATCATCAAAGTCCCTTTGCTTGAATTGGATGACCACTCCTTCGCAATCTTTGAAGAAGAAGGCTCCTTGCATCCTCTTCTTCCATTGATCAAACTCATTCCTCCTCATTTCATAGACTTTTTTTCACATATGAAGAGGAAGAGGTCATCTTAGCACAGAGGAGGTGTGGACAAAACACACAATACATTTTAAAATTTTTATTCCTTTATTTGGATATTTTAGGGCAAAAATGCACCTAAATGGAAAATAATCCCTTAGTTTTGTATGTAATAGTTGAAAGAGGCTATATAGGCTATATACAAAGTTTGGACTCCAATGAGAAAAAACTACATAGTAATTTATCTTTGAAAACTTTATAAGTAAATTATAGCATATAATTTTGGAAAAAAAAAATCAAATGTCGTTGTTTTTGACCACAACAAGAGTATGCAATCAACAAGGACTTCTATCCACATAAACTTGAATTCGTAGAGGTAAATAGACTTGCAAATTGACCTTTTTGGGAAAAAAGAACTTGTTGTGCAACAATTTTCAAATTTAATATAGAAGATTCTAGCTATATTAAAGTTTGATGGATTTATGAGAAGTTCTTCGAGGTTAGAAGAAGAGGTTCTCCGCGATGAAACTCTTCCAAAAGTTGAACTTTGTCCTGAATTTTGTTGTAGGCTGAAAATACTTTTAAGTATAAACTTTATTGCAAAAGGTGAGGGCTTTACATGATGAAAATCTTCCAAATGTCACAAAACGCCTTTAGGATGATACACATAGAAGTAAAAAAGTGTTTGCGACAACTTTATTGTGAAGAAATGACTTAAAGCTTTGATAGTAGTTGATAAAGTACTCAAACATTTTGCATTGATACCAAATATATTCAATTTGACTAAAGGGAAGGGAATTTGTTGAGAAAAGAAGAGGGCTTGCTATGGAAGCTTAGATTTGTATAGAAAATTCAAGAAAGAGATGAAGAAGTATGTGTGATTCTGATGAAAGTCTTCATAAAAATGTGAGTTAGAATCTTAATTTTATTATAAGAAGGATTTTGATAACGTGGTCATACGTGAACATGTCAAGATGACCATAAGTCATTAAACATCACATAAATGCTTATACTTTCTTTCTTTGAGGGTCAAGAAATATAATAAAAATATGTTTGGAAAGCTCTCCTTGAGAATTATCATTTGGAAGAGCCAAAATATAGAAAAGGGAGAGTCTTTTGGACCATTACTCCCAATTGATAATGGAATTCAATATCCAACCTTGGAAGACATATATGTTGAAGCTTGGAGCACACCACAACACTAAATGAATTACTAAGTGAATGTAGAAAGATAAGTAACTTGTTAGAGTTATAGGCATATATACAAGCCGAGGGGAAAAACCCCCTAACAAAGGAAAAAAGTGCCCTGATGGTCAAAAGTGTGTTCACATAGATCGCGATTCACTATTAAAATATATCAACAAATCCCCCTTGGGAGTGCTTCGGTGAACAAGAAGGTGGCACTCATGTATAAGGAAGTGCCAAACTATGTGGAAAGAGATCAATCCACAAAAGAAAGTAAGCCCAAAGCTTTATGAAAAGCTTCAAACTTCTCCTTAGGAAGAGCATTTGTGAAAAGGTCTATAACGTTATCTTGTGTGGGCACATATGCCAAATTGATCTCGCTAGCAGAGAACCTCTCTATGACATAATGATAGTGCACCTCAATGTGCTTTGTGTGAGCATGGAACACAGGGTTCCTTGCAATCGCTAATGCATTGTGACCATCAGTGAAGATGGTGGTGGCAAAAGGTTGACCAACACCCAAATCATCCAAAAGGCGACAACTGCTTTGAAAGCTTCTCTATACTCAGCCTCACAACTAGAAGTGGCCACAATAAGTTGCATCTTTCTCAACCAAGATATGCATGAGCTACCAAGCATGAAGCAAAAACCACTAGTTGTTACGAGTGTCATAGAAACCTGCCCAATCCTAATAAAAAAAAGCATGTAAATCTTGTGGGAATTATCCCCCCTTGGGCCAAACAATCCAAGTAGTCGGTACCACTCAAGTGGCGAAAGATACGCTTAACCACTTTCCAATGCTTGACACTTGAGCAATGCATAAACTTTCTCATCTTAGAGATAACAAACTGAATATCAGGTCGAGTTATGCATCTAGCATCCAACAACCTACTGATAGAGAACATCAAATGCATCTCCATCATCATGAAGACTCCATTGTAAACCTATTTCCATAGGAGTGGCAATGGGTTTGCAATCTTCAAGGTTAAAACATTATAATAATTTGTCAATATAAGAAGAAGATTAGCTTACTTTTAATGTTTCAACCTCTTGTTCATCTTTAGAATGTGTATTTTCCTTTATTCATTTGATATTGCTTTTTCTGTTTAGAATGCATATTTTATTTCTCTCTAGCTGATATTTCTTTTTCTTCTTCTTCTTCTCTTTCTCTCTCTCTCTCCCCCCTCTCTCTTTTTCACTTTTCTTGGGGTTGCAGTGTGGTCAAATCAATGCTTGACCTCTAGATCGCCCCACTCACACTCACTTGCACTAACCATCGAGCTCATTCTCTTGTTTGAAAACTGGATCAAGGGATTAAACCAATCTATAGGATGGAAAAGGGCAATTATGACTTTTGTTGAAGTCTATATAAGAATTGGGGATTGTTTTTTGGGGCTAGAGGGTAATGAATAAATTAAAATGAAACCAAGAATGTAATTTGTTGTATTGCTTGAAGAAGCTTAAGAAATCTACATTCAAATAGAGATAGTTGCAAAATAGAGAAGATTCACACAACAAAACTTGGATCAGATAAAACCGGAGACAAAATAACTCCAAGAGCAACACTTAACAAAAACAAAAATAGGTAAGAATAGAGGGAGCTTTTCATGTGTAGTGATTGTTCGAACTAAATGCAAAGAGAGATCAAAGAGATCTCACATCAATCTTGTTTTAAGGATGATCAAAATAGCTCAATTGCTAGAACAAGAAAAGTATCAAGTATCACCCATTTACTTAAAGTTTGGTCAAGATTACCAGCTTGTTGGAAATGGAGTCATATTGAACTGCAAAACCCTAATTCCAGCAAACCCTAATTTCGGCAAACCTTTTCCCAAAAATGGTCAAATGGTCAAAGATTGTATCTGAGATAGGTACATATTCTTGAAGTACTCATTGAGAGCTTTCTAATCATAGATAACACTTGCACATCTGGTCATTGTAAAGCCCTCAAATTAAAAAACCCCAAATTCAGCTTTTTAAATTGCTTTTTAATATGCCACATGTCAAGACTCAAAATCCTATTAAAAGTTGATTGAAGCTTAAATCCAAAGGCTAGGATCAGCTGCACAAAATCTTAGGTCTATAATAATAGAAAAAATTGCCACATCACTAATAAAAAAACCATGCAGAAAAAATTAAAGCCCTTCTATTCTTTATAATTTATCATAGGGGTTACAGATGGCCATAAAAATACAGGTTGGGAGCTCAGAAGTCATCCTCTACATATACATAGTGCCACTCTTGGAGTTAGGAGGTGGAAGTGCCGCTTATTCATACCTTCTACACACTCTCATGAGTGTTTTGCTGTTGGTAAGAGACTGATGTTCTGTTCTGCATTATCTTTTTGCTGTACAGAGATCATCTACATCAAATGAAGAAGTGTGTGCAGCTATCTACATCAGAGGAGAGTGTTTTATAAGCATATGTTGCTGGTATACATTCACATACACAGCACATGGACTGAATATTCTTTATTCAGCCTATATTCCATCACTTTTCTGCACACACATCTTTTCATTAGGCACTATTCTCTCATATTCTGTATTTTGAACCATTCGTGTTTTGGCCTATTATGTTCATATGTATATACACACATTGTAAATAGTCATTCTTTTCAATTCAAGTTTTTAGAATATGTTTTTACTCATTTCTTATCTCTTTTCTCCTCGTCTATTTTCTATACTCTCTCATCGACTTTCTTTGGTTCAAGACTTGTATGTGTGCAAGGTATTCTAGTGTAATGTGTAGTGAGCATTCTAGAAACATTGTAGGCACATTGCAATATGTAACGGGCATTCTTGGAGCACTGTAGACACATTGTAATATGTATTAAGCAATGAAACATCCTTTGAGCTTCTATCTTTCATAGAGGTTGATCTATGAAGCTCCAATCCTGTAGGAATTGAGTGCTAAGGTTGAAGGGATGCCCTATACTCTTTTTAAAGCTCAAGCTTCTATCTTTTGAAAGTATTGTCGATCTCAATCATCTTGCCCAACTTGTCTTTGTAGTCTTCATTGAGTTTGGTGGTATGAGAGACTTGTTTTAGCCAACTGGTCTTATCATTTTATGCAATCTTTCCAACATTAAAATCTTTGTAGATGGCCTTATTGCTTTGCAAGGTTTTATGTATTTAAAGAATAATGACATGGAGATGCTAATGTGATACCCTTGGCCTCTGTTCAGGTCCAGCAGCTTCCCATAGTGTTTGTATATTTTCTTTGAAGGTCTAAAGAGTATTGGCAATTACATGCTTGTCAATCTACAAGTTTCTATGTCTACCATCATCATACTTCTTTTTTCCTGTCATGTATGCATTCTTTCACCAAATGATACATAATGACATATCCATGGGAGCTTACTTGCTTCAGGTGGCTATGAAAAGACTTCCTATTCTGTTTGCCTGCCTGTCTGCTTGACTTAGGGAAGCTACAACATTGTATATATCTTAATCACTGATTGTTAGATTGACAACATCAATGTATCCAGTGATGAACATTATGATTTTTTATTCAGGAACTCAAGGGTCATCAAACATTGTGTGCTTCACTAAATATTTCCATTTTTGTTGTTATTATTATTATGTATTAAATTTTTTGTTTGATCGAATTAAGCTTTGAAGTTTTAGTGTTGCCTATTATCCTGTTTGTAATGGCTGTTTGTGTTGATTCCATTGAACTTAGGAAGGGCAAACCTTGAATTTAATGCTTGTTGAACCGTCTTCTCCAAACTCACTAGTATTTCCGCCTCTTGGGAGGGGGGGGGGGTGTGAGGGTTCAATCCCTCTCTATGGGAAGGACATGTGTGGGCTTAAGGCCAGTGTAATGCCTTCGGGCAGTATTAGACCAGATGCCTTCGGGCAGTTCTTCCTAGTGTTTGCCTTCGGGTAGTCTAACCCCTGCTTTGTGGGATATGGGGGTCCCATGGGTACTATGCCTGTTCATTTGTACAGTTGTTCTTTCAATCAATTCAAGCAAAGGGAGATTAGGCTTCGACATAACTTTCTCTTAAAAAAAATCACTACTACTTGGTTTTGGAAATTTGTTCTTTTCATGTTTGACACTCAAATGTTGATGTTGAATTGAACATTGTATTTTATAAGCAGAAATTGCTTATTCAGTTTTGTGTGTTTCACAGGTGTGAGAGGATAACCAACCAAGACCTATATGTAGGAATGAAGAATTTCCTGATCATGAGCC
>CM035441.1:103214987-103427487 GCA_020310875.1 Ceratopteris richardii | reverse complement strand
ATTAAAAATTTTGAAATTACCATTTGTTCTTGGCTTTAGTATGACATCATCCACACCATCTTCCGAATCATGATTATTTGCAATAGCCATTCTTTTGTCCGAAGAAGTAATAAGTTGTACATTATCCATATCAACAACTTCCAAATCATGAGTCATGACTATCTTCAATAGTCACTCTTCTACCTAAGGAACTAGTAAGAGAAGAAAAAAGTAATTTTTTTTGCAATTTTAGCTTTTGAAACAAATATCCATGGATTCTTTGATATAGCATGCAATATTGCTCCATCAAAAGAAACCTCCTCTATATTGGTACATGCGAAGCATCATCAATTGAAGATCTACCTTTTAAATTATCTTCAATATGTTCATCATTGTAAATTCTTTTCTTGCTCTTTGCTATGTGATATCATGGCTTTTTGCATTAGTTGCAAAGTCCCTTCTTTGTGGTAGACGAGATAGATCTAGATAAGTAGATTGTCCTTTAGGTGTAGTCTTGTAGATATTGTAGAGGTAGAAGAAGATGAGACAATGGATTTAGATGTAGGAGACTTCTTTAGATTGTGAATGAGTTTCCTTCTTTGTGTTCTCCTTCTTCTTCTTGTCCTTCGATGAAGAAACCATAGCTCGATCATTCTTCTCCATACTTTTTTATTGATTCTCATCTTGAAGCAACAAATAGTGAAGTTCCTCAATTGTTTTTTTCCCTCTCTCTCTCTCTCTCATGGAAAGAGAAAGAGATGTAACAAAGGAATGATATGGTGAAGGAAGATAATTCAGTAGAGTATTTATTGTTTCTTCATCAAAATATTCATTCCAACATGGAGAAGCTTATCACGAATATCTTTCAACTTAAGGATATGTGTTTGAATCGAATCACCAACTTCTATACATGTGTTGGCTAAGACACTTTTGAGATGAGATTTTCTTGGAAAATTTTTGCTTTGGTAGAGATTCTCAAACTCTAATCAAGCTTGATAAGAGGTTTTGTGTGGCTTGATTTGAGGTATAATATAATGCTTCACACCCATCACAACAAGAGGGTGCTTGAGCATCTTGTGAATCCCGTCTAGATTCCTCAGGTTGATGACCTTGCAATTCCTTGTCTATGGTTGAAGAGAAAACCTCTTCTCCTTCCTCAATTAGCTAAGCACAAATTGAAAGAAGAATCAATATCCTCTCTTTGCATCCTTTTGTCTCTGTTGTGGATACTTTCCATTGACAATATTTCACAAATCCTTGGACACTTAAAGATTCATCATCATAAAACTCCACATACTACATAGGATAGTTAGACATTTTATTAATTTTATCCTCTTGTTATAGTCTATCTCTATAATCTCCCATTTTGGGAATGTATATGTTTCTATAAATAAGCTCTTATATCGTGATGGAAGTAGGTAGGCCTAGACAAGTCACAAGAATCTTTCACACTTTAGAATACCATGCATACCTAGAATACTTGAACCAAATAAAGTAGATGAGAGAAGATAGAGAATAGACAAGGAGACGAGATATAAGAAACTAGTAGAAAAATCACTCAAAAAATTTGAATTAGAAAGTATGACTATCTTCAATGTGTGTATGTACATATGTTATAGGCTGAAATCTGAATAGGAATGGTTTTAGGTACAAAATATGATAGAAAAGTGTCTTAAAGTATACAAAAAGCTGAATAAGTGATGGAGGCTGAATAAAGAATATTAACTCTATGTGCTGTGTATGTGAGTGTATACCGACAATATATGTTGTAGAACCCTCATTAGATGTAGGTAGCTTCAAACACTTCTTCACTTGATGTAGATGGCTGGGATAACCTTGGTTTAGTAAAAGATAGTGTAGAACAAAGAATTAGAAGCTTACCAATAGTCCACACGTGAAAGTTTGTGTAGAAGAGGTGTAGGAGCGATGATTAGCAGCACCATGACAGCTCACAACATCATCACACACTATGTGTGTGAGAGAGTCACCTTGTGTGATCAATACAATGCTTTTTTGAATAAAACAACAGTGAAAAGCAATGGATTTTTACCTCATTTGATCCTTCTCATCATACATGTCAAGAAAAGCTACTTCATATATCTAGCTGAATGCCCAGATATGTGATTGAAATAGTTTAAGCATCAAAAAGCTATTTTTGGTGAAAAAAATATTTTTACACAAAATTCTACGAAAATATGCTTTTCTCAAGTTTTTCACAAGCTTTTATGCTTTTAGGGAAAAGCCATCATGGGGTAGCTGAAAAACTATATAAGGATGGGCTTGGGTCATTGTTTAGCATCATCCAAGCTTCCTATCCATCGTTGGAGGATCATCCAAGGAGTTCTTGCTTGGAGGAAGTGTTTTTTTACACACTTGGAGGAGGTATGTCCTACCCTTGGTGCAGCTGTATAGGCGTTTGTATCAGCCAACCATCAGCATCATTGCTGATTTATTGTGAGTAACAAGTCTATATCAGTTTTTTATTTGTTAGATCACTACTTCCTGATTTTAGGGTTTTTGTAACCCTAATTTCAGAATTAGGCTTTGCTGTAAAACAATTCTAAACTGTTCATATTCTCTACATTTTCACACACACACTCTGTCTCTCTTCATATCTCTTAAGCACTTTACACACAATTTCTTGTATCTAGTTCCCTATTTCTACCTAGATTGAGATATTGTCAGTATTGTAATTGACATTCATATTAAAATAGTGTAGGTAGGCTATTTGCTTACTGTTACACTTGAAAATATTGTCTACTCTCTCTATCTCTCACTCATCTCATTTTGAGTCTTAAGGTGTGTATGCTAAGGTTCATGTGTTGGAAGATCTTGTAAACTTGTGATTAATATTGTTATTGAGGCCCATCCCACTTTCAACAATATCTCCACTCTAACATGGCCAAAGTTACATATCCTCATGTGAGTTTGTCAGTGGCCCCTTGCCTCGTGCTGAGGGGCTATGCAAGCTTGTGAATGTGACTTTGAGGTAGACATAGGAAGTGACCACCTCTATTTGTCTGCCGACAGTTGTGAATCTTGTTGCATTCCTCACCATGGAGGAGGTGTGGAAGATCATGACCGTGGTCTTCCCATGGTTTATTGTCAAGCCCCGTTGTGTACAAAACTCATCCAAGGCAGCTAGGTGGTACTCTAATCCCTTGGGTAACTCTGAAATCAATACAATGTCATTGGCATATAATAAAATGTGGACATGTACGTGTGAGGTCTACACCCTCTCCTTGAGCTCCTAGAATGTAGTCCTCAAACTCCTCGATGTAGGCCAAATAGAGTCTGGGAGAGTGGGCAACCTTGCTTAACATTGATGGTGCTAGCAATGGCCTCAGACAACCCTCCTTGACATCATACCCTCCAAGTCACTTGATCATAGAGTCCATAGATAATCCAAATCATCTCAGATGATACTCCCAAGCTTTGGATGCATCAAAAGAGCCTCTCTCGTGGCATTGTATGAAAAGCTTTGCGGAAGTCCACAAAGCAACAATATAATCTCTTCGTCCGCACCTTTGCCCCATGTGATCAATAGTGGAGAAAGCCCATCGGAAAACCTTCATTGCCTTGTGCTTGTAGCCCCTTAGTCTTTGCATATTAGTTGAGCTTTGCCTCAAGTATGGCCTTCCTCCTCTTATAGTTTTGCCATTATGTGGCCAATCATGATGCCCTATGGCTCCTTGGGTCTAGGGTGTCGCTAGTTTTGTGGATAGACACAATGGTGTGTGTAGTCCACTCCTTTGGAAAGCTCTCCCCTATAGCCCGATTGAAGACATGTGCAATCATTAGAGCTATAGTGGAGGTTGCGTAGATTAGATGTTTGCTTTGCAATCCCGTTATCGGTCCAATGACCATGTTGTAGCCATCGTATGGTCCTCTCAACCATCCTTTCTATGATGAGAGAATAACTAATGGCGAGGCTTAGATGTCTTGGTAATGGGAGGCTGCGGAGATACCTCATATAATCTCTCATGATAATCATGGCATGTATGTGGGTCCCCAATATGTGTGGGCAAGTGTGGCTCTCGTAGGGTACACCTTGCTGTAACACTATCCATACCTATAAAGAGGCAGTAGAGCTCAAGTTCTTGTGCCTCAAAGGCTTGCCTCTTTCGATGTGTGAGGGTCTTCGTCTGTCTCTTGGCCTCTCTTTGTGATCTTTCCCAATTCTCACTGAGCTCGTAGTCGATAGTAGAGATCTCTGGATTCCTCATTATACCAATGATGTTGTGGCATAGTCATGAGAGGTGTGTGACTAGAGTGGTTGGTGTGTGGGAAGCAGCGGATGGTTGATATATGAAGGGTTGATGCTATCTGTGAGGTGAATAGGGGTAGTGGAGTGTCAGGATGAAGCAAGAGAAGATCCTTCTTGAGTTGAGCTTCATATATGTTGGCTAGCTCGTGTGTGAAGTGGATGGTGGTTTGTGGAGTGTGTCAAGTGTGTGTAGGGGTGTCTCCCTTGATGGAGAGTGCGAGGTATGTTTGATCGGCCCCAATGGGTATGGGTGGGATGGTGAATGAGGTGAGTAGGTGGATGGCCTCCTTGGATCCCATGATGTAATCTTTTGTACCTCCCTTGCCATTTGTGATTGAGTGTGGTATGCATGTCAGTCCTCTTGAAGTAGGCCATTGAGCCATCTCGTTAGAAATAACAAGATTATGTCGAGAGCCTAGTCTCAAAAGGTGAGCACCATAGTGTGTGTGTAGGGTCGGCTGAAGCTTGAGTTGTAGACTCCTCTTGTATGGTAGGTAGTACTTGTGGGTCCTTTGGGTCGAATGTCCCATACCGATCACTACATGTCTTGACATTGAAGTGTTCCATAAGGAAGATCTCCCCTAATGCAGAGTACTCCATAATCTTCTCTGACAAATTGGTTGATGGTGAGTACTCGATCTATGATAGCAAATCGTACCCAGAAGGAGCAAAGTAGCATAATGCTATGTAGATGATCAGCTCTTGTGAGAGTTGTAGTTGGATCCAAAGATATTTGGCCGGTGAGACACATGTGATTATTTGTATCCTGCTTTGAAGTCCATCTTTGAAGAGTATGGCTACTCCTCACGGTCCTCTCATAGTGTTGGTGTGTACACTCTGTATGTGGATTCCCATTGGAAACCCTGAATGGGAGGTAGGCTCTGATTGGGACTCTCATGTGTCTCTATCAGTATAATGATGTCTTTGCCTCTACACATGCCCTCCAACCTCTCTGGGTGTGTCCATAGATCTCCATGTAGTTCCAAACTGCAAGGCGTATCTCCTTGTGTGTCTCACATGCTTTGAATCCCTATGGGATGGCCTTGCCATCAATGATGACACAACCATCTCTCTATGAAGCTTTCTTTTCCTCTTTGTGAGCATGGTGTACTCTTGCATATGTGTGTGTGTGAGAGAGAGAGAGAGAGAGAGAGAGAGAGAGAGAGAGAGAGAGAGAGAGAGAGAGAGAGAGAGAGAGAGAGAGAGAGAGAGAGAGAGAGAGAGAGAGAGAGAGAGAGAGAGAGAGAGAGAGAGAGAGAGAGAGAGAGAGAGAGAGAGAGATTAATTTATAATCCTAGTGCAGACCAGATTGGTAGATTCTATGGCTGCCGTCGATAACAGTCCACAATCTCTTCTAGTTTTCAGTGGGCAGAAGAGTGTCCATGGACTATATGATTTCCTTCTAAATCACAGGTTTTCCTATTGGTTGTCATCTTCTCGTAGCATGTTGTTACTATGCAATAGAGTGATCTGTTGTGTTAAGCTTATTTCATTTTATGTCTTTGATGATTTGTGCCTTTTCAGATCTTTACTCAGCTCTACTACAGGAGCAGATGTTCCAGTGCTGTATTCCCCTACACCCTTTCAGAATGCTTCACTCGTAATGCCAGAAGTAAGTAAAACTGAGCTGTTTAGGCTATGCCCATGAGCTGGGTTCTATGGTTTGCACTAGGTTGTAAGCAGGAGCCGACATCTTTGTTATTTGTCATTTTGCGTAGTTCTAAATGTTTTTAGTGCAGGTTGTATGCAAGAAGTTACATACTCCTGGAGATGGGATTGCAAATGAACACTCTAAGCAGTATACCATGAATGCTAGGCACAGCCTTGAGGTTAGAGGTGGCGTTCTGCCTCCTTGGGTGGTATGGAGGGTGTGTAGAGTTGTTCAGCAACTTCAGCATGGAAAGTGGGAAGCCAGGTAATCCCAAAGGAGAATGTGGTTTGGGTATAAGCCAAACAAGATTCCTCCCTTATAATTTTTTTAAGCAGTGTGATCTGCTTATTAGGTGAAATGAAACTCTTATAACTGTTCTAATGAGAATCCTGGATGCTTGTTGCAGCTTTGCTAGTGATCCTCTTACAGGGGGTTTCAATATTGCACAAATGTATGGAGTAACAGAAGGACAAGAAGAAGAGACAGTGAAAGGTTCTTTTTTGAGGCAAGAGTTGAATGACTCAGTAATTTTGTCTCCAGAAATGAGAACAGGCTTTGTGAAGGAGTTGAAGATGGATGAGGGGTCATATGCTGTGACATTATCTGTTGTTTGAGAATCTTTGGTTTCAAGGATTTCAACGGTTGAATCAAATCACAGAGTCAAGGAGTCAGAATTTCAGCAAATGTACCATATGGGGCTTGTTGGTCGTTGAATTCAGTGTATGAACCATAGAGAATTGCATAACTTGGACTGGAGTGCGTGGCCTATCATTGCAGCATTTGGAAATGAAAGAGTGATGTCCCTAAGGGATGCATAATGCTGGCCTGGTAAGCTCATTTTGAAACTACTAGGTGTTGAACAGTGTATTCACAAAAAGTACCAGGATGTCCTAACCATACTCTATCAGGAATTTGTTCATCGAGCACCATTTCATGAGCCTCTTGGATATTTTTGAATAAATGTAGACTTCACAGTCATCTATAGACCTAATTAATATCTTATTGTGGAAATGTAAACATAAATTTTCAGACCACTTAAGAGTTCTAATCTCAATTATTTGAACATTTTGGGGAGGATATGAAGGCCATTGTTTGGAGTTCGACCATCCAAGATGGATGGGAGTCTTCTAGATTCTTAGGTTCACCTGTAAGTAATGGACTATAATGTTTGTAATATTCAGAGATTTTGATGCTTATTTCTGACAGAATGTTAAAATCAACATGAACTTGATGCTAAGGAATTCAAGTAATCTTTTTCAAGGATTTGTTAAGCAAAATTACTTGTGATGTGAAAATACTTTTCAAGTGATGTCTCTATATATGATTATGCAATAATGTGAAGTTCCCATATGTAAAATTTTGGTAAGGAAATATCATATTTCCATAAATGGAAGTCATATGAAGGAAAACTAATGTTGTAAGTTATGGTTGAGTTACACTTCTGCTATATATTTTTTTGCTTTGGAACATACTCTAATGCTCAATCTTAAAGAGTCTTTCTGCCTATTTTATGTTGTACTTTGTGTGCTGTAATGATGTCTATTTGGATGGGCTTACGGAACCATCACACATTTTATGAGCTGCTGTTGGTTAGTACATTGGTACAGGAGTTCTAATAGACTTAATGGTTTCCCTTTTTCCTATGTGGACCATAGAACATGAGATCAGGTAGTCTACACTGCTGTAGGTTCGTGCTGTCAATAATTCTACGGATTTTATTGCATACTTAAATCAATGTCCTAGTGTAGTTTTCAGCAGATTCTAAATATAGCTCATCTACTCTTTAAGCTAAGGACAAGCAAAATACATTTCCTACCTCACTTGAATCCTTAAGAGTGTTCTTCCGCACAAGTGTTTGTTCACCATTCCCATATTAATTAGTTTGTCCAAGACTAAAATTCTTGATCGTGTCCAGTGTACATACATGGAATTCTTTTGTATGTTCCATCTTAGCATTACCTTCTCTTAGCTTTTGTGTATTCCTCTCCTTGCTTCTCTTTATTTGCTCTGTCTTGTCCTTGATCATGTTGCTTGATTCATTGACTTTCTTTTCCCCAAAATTTTCTTTGTATGAATCTTTATTAGTATCTCATTAGTCAATGGCCCAAGATATTTTTGTACCCTACATCAATTGATACGATTCTTTCTAATGTTGCTAATAGCAGGTAATATTTTTTTTAATAATGAACAACTCATATCCTCTCTTGTGTAATTATTTGCGTGCATGTTATGACTTACACACTAACACACTGTCCCTTGCCTTCAAATCCTTGTCTTTGATATGTGCATCATAATAGCTTTTTATCTTGAGGGGGTGTTAGTTTAGGATAGCATATACCTTCGGATGCATCACAAGAATTCTTCATTGTGTCGATTGAAGTGAGTGTATTTGAGTATGTTAGAATGCATCGAGTGGGATTTCTCTCAACTTGTGAGGAGTTTCCACTTCGTTCTTGTGTAACAAGATGAGAATGGCCGACTTCTATGTGTAGATATGTGAGATGAGGGGTTTCAGATTGGTTGGTTAGGGTACGAAAGCCATTGATCAGTCTTCTTGCTTGCGATCATGATGTTCTTGTCTATGCATGCATACCCATCTCAAGAGTAGTACTTGCATGTGTCCCCAACCAATTCTCCTTGGTTTGACCATTTGATCGTGTGTGACACCACTTTATGCCGACAAGATCCCCCAATAGATTGGTCTACATGTATCTTTGGTGCTAGTGTTGGGGATTAATGCACATCTTTGTGCTCACAAGATGGTTATTGAGTGTTTGAGGTGTAAATTTTGAATTTGTACCCAAGGAAGAGGTGCACACAATCATCATTTGGACTAAGCTATACAAAATGGGATGCCATTATGTTTACTCATGGCTCATGTTGAACCACTCACATGGATAAATTAAACAATGCTAACAGATCAAGATTCAAAGAACAAGCATGGACAAAAGGGCCAACATAGATCAAAGGAAGTCAAAGGAGGTAGAGAAGCTACAAGTGGAAACAAAATGGAATCAATATGGGACAAAAGATGACAAATGTTTCCACTCATCTTTGACATCCTTCACACACAAAAGCAACATAGCACATTGAAGGATTGAAAATCATCACTTGAAAAATTATCCATTTATGACTCTTGAAGACCTCTTGTTGCCATACCAACTACAATTCACACCCTAGCAAATACTAAAAGGATCTGTTGAGGATAACATACATTGGCAAGGGGAGAGCGTTGCATGGAATATGGAAGGAAAGCAAAGGAAAAGCAAAGGAAAAGCAAAGAGGAGCTATGAAGTGGAGAAGAAGCACGAAAGTCGGCCCCTTTTTGAAGAAATGGCCATTTGTTATTTGTAGATAGATTTTGATGTATAAGAAGCCTTGTAAGAGCACTTGAGGGTTTCGATGTGCATTCCCTATAATATTGTAAATAGTTAGTTTGACATAGTTCACTATAATATTGTGAATAGTTAGTGTGACATAGTTCATTGAAGTAGAATTTTATAAGCGCTTCTGTCATGGTGTTTAGTAGATTGATTGAGGATGCACAATGGAGTTTGTTTCTCATTAGTAGATTTTATTTTGAGCATGAACTATGAAGGACTGAATCATAAAGAGTGGGTTCTCACATATAAATAAAAAAGAGGAGGGATCTTTTGAGGTGCTTGTAGAGTTACTCTAGAAGCTTCCAATGGGTTAATAATGGAGAGCCTTGAAGAGGACACCTCTCAAGTGTCAAATGTACTAAAATGGAAAATGAGTAGCACAAACTAAGGTTGCAGGAACCCATGTTGCAAATACTCTTTCCTTCACTAGTAAGAGAATCACAAATGGATTTATTAGGAGGTGCAAAATTTGGGTTCAAATTGAAGGTAATACGAGCTTTTGGAGGACAGGCATGGAAGAATTTCTAGCGTGTTGCATTTGGGTTGAGAAATCCTCCAATATGTTATTGTAACGTTTGAGGCTCTTGGGGAATTTATTGAGACACTTCATATTGAATATTTGCTTTACTATTAGGTTCTTGGTAACAAGCTCTAAAAGGAGCATATGATGCACGCCATATGAACATGTCTTATTTGAATATGGTGAGACATTTAGGAAAGTAAAAGATTGATGAAGTGAAGGATCCTTAGAATTTTTGACGATGAGCTTAGAGGGTGCTCTTGAAAAATAGAAAGATGGAAGACTCTTGAGAGTTATGGAAGCACATGTCATACAAATTTATTGTAATACTTTAATATAGCGTGAATATTGGAAAATGTAAATTTTGGGTCATACTTGTATCAAGACAGGTGTTTTTTATTGCTACATATAAGTAAGTCATGTGGGGTGGGATTGATATCAGGGAGCCAACTTTAAGGATCCCATTGATGCCTTACTATCTCCACTATTGAATTTTCTTACATAAACATTAAATATTTGTGAAGACTTCATCAACTTACCATACATAACTTTTGTTTAGGAGGTCATCTTTTGAACACACAAGGCCACCAATTAATGTCAAAATATCTTGAAGTTTGAATTTTATGCATGGAGGGGCGCCCAAGAATGTAAGCGATGTAGAGATATACAAAGTAAGAGTGCACATAACAATTTAGAGAGAAGAATCCGAGGGTGACTAAGATAATGGTTTGTAGGAAGATGTTCGGAGCAAGAGAGTGGCTTGGAAGTCAAAGGATATGAGGAAATAAGATTTATTGGATGCAACAAGCTACTTGGTTTGTAAAAGTCCTTGCATATATGCGTGTTTCATCCTTGGCACTCTTTTGGATTGTGTTTGCATGTGAAAATCTAGATCAATCAACTTTCTTAATGAAGGGAAAATGAATTTTGGAATTTGTTCCCTTCAACTTTGGAAGCTATAGTGGATAAGAAATACATTCAATCAGATACCATTGTAACATGAAAATGAATTAAGAATCACATTTGTAGATATGTTTCATACTCGTAACTCCACATAAAATGGTGTAGAACAATTATAGAACATGAAATATTAGTTGGGCAAAATGTTTTGAATCCTAAGAACGAAGGATCTTTTGTTGGTGGACTCACCAAGTAGATTATCAAGAAATGGGTGGAGAAGGCATCTCAAAAGCATTTCAATAAAATTTGTGTGAGTCACTCGAGCTAGAACATCCTCACAAATTAATTTAAAATAAGAAGCTAATAACCTTGTAGCTCAACTTTGATGTGAATTGGATGCCCTTAGATTTCACAATGAAGAGACTACGAATCTCCATCTCAAATTAAGGTCCATTCATTGTCACCTTGGAAAGCCAAAATAAAGTTTTACCACTCAACATCATTGAAAAGGTGTTTATAACAATGCAACCCCAAGTATGGTGCCCTGTACATAGAGCAATCCTAATGCTCGAGGGAAATCCATGATTTCCCACTTGTGTGACAAGGGCAATCAGATGCGTTCATGTGCAATTTCCTCGAGCAGTCATGATGGCCTAAGACAATCATGATGTTCCCAAACTCAAACTTGGACAAGATGTCCTCCTATGGGAATTGGGAAAATGTGTTGCCATTGCAATGTCTCTCACCTCATGGATCCAAAATGTGAGCCATTGCGATTCCTTGTGTGTATGTGCTGGGAAATTTCTTGTTTTTCAAGTTTGGCGTGCAATTTGGTAATCTTAGATGCACCATATTCAATGCAAAAAAAAACAAAAATTGTCAAAGATTCTCATACAAACACCCCCTTATAAACGTCCTAGATGTATATCTCATTTCATAGACCTCCATTTCATGCAGCTCATATATGAAAATATTCCTCTTACTGAATAAAATTTTGTAGCTATCCCATGCTTGTGCACAAAGATATGAGCATTCAAAATTTCAACCTTTCTCAAACGGACACTCACACATGGACACTCTAACCAAGAATTGCACTTTTGACTGTTCTATACATCCCAAAAATCACTCAACTCAAAGTAGATTGATTGAATGTGCATGGAGGATAGAAAAACCTTGTCTATTGATTCACAGATCTCAAGAGTTTTTCCCAAAATAGGAATCCTACCTATTTTAAAATGGAACCATGATGCAAAAATAGTAAGGTGTTGACAGAAAATTATGATGCAACGAGGTGGGTCTTGAAGGAATTGTTGAAGATCATCTGGATGATGAAGCTTTCCAATGTAAATTTGGATGAGAAAACTTATTTGCAATGCCCATTCCTAGGAGCTTTAGCGAGAATTCTTTTTCAAAGTGCTTCCAGATCTATCGAAATATTGTTGCACTTTGTTATTGATGAATTAAGCCCATTTTCAAATCCAATACACTACTAGCCACTGATCTCATAGGCCTCAAAATCTGTTTTCCGTACTTGATAGATAAGAATATTCCTTCTTTCCTTTTTTCATCTCTCTGTCTCTCTCTCTCTCTTTCTCTCTATCTTATAATAATTAATTATTGCATATGTATAGTTGACTCGGTGAAACATAAATGAATAAAATATTTATATACAAGGTAAAAGTGACTTCTCCCCCTCCTAGAGTGGATGCAAGTTGATCATTGTTTAACCAATAATGCCTAATGCATGGATGAAAAATGTGGCTCTATTTATGCATTATTTATGCATGCTCTAGGTGCACAAGAATGAATGGATGCATCAAGATACTTAATTGATATCCATGTTTGTTTTCCTTTTGATGATCAATGTGTGGGATGCGAGTATAGAAACTTAATTAGTGAAGAAAGTTGAGCTCCTTGAATTGGCCAACTTGGTGGGTTCCATTGGAACCTCCTTTCGCTCTTGCCCTTTGGATAATTAAATATGTGCATTTTGAAGTTTTGAATATTCTCATGATTAGAAGAAGGACAACTAGTAATTCTCGTGAGATGGATCTTCTACCATTAGTATGGATAGGGATCTTTCTACTCACACCTCAGTGGTGTCATTTAGCACCTATGCATGTGCTGAATATCTTGAATGTGCATTACTAAAAACCTTTAAGAAAACATTACTAAAAAAAACAAAGTATAGAGGTGACTTTTGACCTCTCATTACAACATATCTCTCTCGTGCACGGGATATTAACAATGTGTTTGATGCATGACCCTACATTAAAAGCATAGTTGATGTGAAAACATCTTAAAAACATCTACAAGAGAGGAGCTAAATTAGGGTAGTGTCTTTTATTATTCTAGGAATTTTAAAAATAAAAAAGGAGCGGTCTTGAGTAAACTATGATAAAGAGGCCAAGTCCCTCATTTGTAAAGGAGTTTTTGTTGAAGTGAAGTAGTGAGCTCTTTGTTCTTGCAAATTCGTGTTTGATATTTTCCATGCATTTCGACTATGAATTTTGCTTCATTGTGGATGTGTGATAGTGTTTTGAAGTTTTTGGGAATATTATCTATCAGGTTTGCATTATTTTGAGGTACTTTTTAATGACTAAATGTTTGCTTAGGTGATTCAAATGAAGGTGAATTTCTTGCAAATTTCGAAACTTTTTACAAGTTTTTAAGCTAGTTATTTTGCATTTTTGCCTATTGCAATTGTAGAGCTTCGAAATGAGCCATAGCAATCAAGAAGTAGATCAATAACTAGGCATATACAAACATTTTGGTGATTCAACTTTTTTGCTAGAGCAAAAAGTGTAAGTGTTTGATACCACTAGAAAGGACATGCTTGAAACAATTGAAAACCAAGTGGTTGACACCATCCAAAAGCATGTACTTAATACCATTGGAAAGAAAGTTCTTCATAAAGTTCCATAACCACAAAAGCAAGTTTGGGTGGTGAAAGATAGTCCTTCATCATCATTGACAAGACCTAAGAAGTCCCAACAAAAAATATTAAAGGAAAGAATATATAAGAGGCAATCTAAATTGGTCTTGTTACACAAGGGAAATTTGGATCCCTAATGCTTTGATAGAAGCACAAGGATATCATCCAAAAATTTGGGTTATGAAATCTTGTGTTGTCCCCAAGTCTTTCAAGTTAGAGCAACACTACGAATAATCAAGGAGAAAAAAGCAATTCAAGAGGGTCTGCTCATTAAAGGACACCTAAAGAACAGAGCTTCATCACAAGTTCCACCATTAAAAAGAAAAAAGCAAATATGGAGGAAGAAAGCTCCACTTAAACTATCTTATGGTGATGCTTTAAGAAAAACACTAATTGTGGCACCTAACGTGACTCCCACACCCCGTAAATGGACTATTATCAAGTTTCCAACTAAGAATAGTACTATGGAAATGACTACCTTACCTATCCATAAATGGATATAAAAATAGTCTTGTATATATCTCATGAACTTTGTATATTAAGGCTAAGTGTTAACATGATCACATAGATAAGGGTGCTTAATGGCTTTTTGTAATAAAGTCTTATCTTTGGATAATCAATAAGTGAAAGCCCTAACATTATTGGATCCTTGTGTAATAAATTTTGATATTCTATGAACCAATAAGTGGAAATAAAAAGCAATGAAAGATTGAAATTGGAACATGAAATACACTTATGAAGAACACATTTTCGCTTTGTTTGAAAAAAACAATCATGTATGGAATATCAATGAATATTGCTTGAGTTTCTTGCTTCTCATGAAATTTCAGGTTGTGGAGTGGATATTGTTGGGTCATCCTCTCAGCAGGTGTTTATGCTGTCTCCACTTCCATCTTACTCCGTAAATCCAATAGTAGGGCATTGGTTTCAAAACCATGCTTCTAAAATTTGGCTCAAAGGGGAGTATATATGTTTGTGCACTTCTGAAGAGACACAAAGCAAGTTGTATATCATGCAAAAGGAATTTTACATGCTTCAAAATCGTAATAAGGCAATCACGAAGATCTGGGATGCTTTGGGTAGTGGATATTTTCTAAGACTTCCATTGGTATGAACAAATCTAGAAAGATGTCAAGAATTTATTGACAACCTTATTTGGAGAGGCAATGAAGTATATTCAAGAGTCCATGATTTTGTTGGAGTTAGACGTCTGCGGAAGCACGCGAACAGCACAAGGAAGAAGAAGAAGCTTGGAGCACAACACACAAGACTCAATGTATTACTAGAGAATGTACAAAGATAAGTAGCCCATTAGGGCAATAGGCGTATATACAAGCCGGGGGAAAAAAACCTCCTAAAGAGGGAAAAAAGTGCCCCGGCGGTCCTAGAGTGTTCACACACATCACTACCTAAATATATCAACAAATCCCCCCTGGAAGTGATGCGGTGAACAAGGAGCTGGCACTCATGTATAAGGAAGTGCCGAGCTATGTGGAAATCACTCCACAAAAGGAAGTAAGCCCAAAGCTTTGCGGAAAGCTTCAAACTTCTCCCTAGGCAGAGCCTTCGTGAAAAGGTCTGCAATGTTCTCCTGCGTGGGCACATATGCCAAGCTGATCTCCCCAGCAGAGAACCTCTCCCTGACATAGTGATAATGCACCTCAATGTGCTTAGTGCGAGCATGGAACACAGGGTTCCTCGCAACTGCCAATGCGCTCTGACTGTCAGTGAAGATGGTGGTGGCAGAAGATTGGCCAACACCCAAATCAGCCATAAGGCGTCTGAGCCACACACACTCAACAGTCGCTGTGAAAGCTGCCCTATACTCAGCCTCACAACTGGAAGTGGCCACAGTAGGCTGCTTCTTGCTCAACCAAGATATACATGAGCTACCAAGCATGAAGCAAAAACCACTGGTGGACACACGAGTGTCATAGCAACCAGCCCAATCTGAGTCAGAAAAAGCATGCAAATCTGGCGGTAGTGATCCCCCCTTGGGATAAAACAACCCAAGTAGCCGAGTACCACTCAAGTAGCGAAAGATGCGCTTAACCGCTTTCCAATGCGTGACTCCTGGGCAATGCATAAACCTGCTCATCTGTGAGACAGCAAACTGAATATCTGGCTGAGTAATGCATAAGTAAATCAAGCATCCAACGGCCTGCTGATAGATAACAGCATCAAATGCATCTCCAGCATCATGAAGACTCAATCGTAAACCTGTCTCCATAGGAGTGGCAATAGGCTTACAGTCTTCAAGGCCAAAACGCTGCAATAATGTGTCAATATATTTCGTTTGACACAAAGCCATTCCACCATCAACTTGCATAAACTGAATGCCCAAATAGTGATGCAAATGCCCCAAATCAGACATCTCAAATGAGGCATGCAAATCAGCCTTGAAATCAGCAATATGCTTCTCAAGAGGACCAGTGAGCAACATGTCGTCTACATAGACAACAATGATCAGAAGCACATCATTAGCACGCTTAACATATAAGGTGCTTTCAGTTGGACTGTTCTCAAAACCATGTGCTATCAGATAGGCATGTATTTTCTCATACCAAGCACGTGGTGCTTGCTTTAAACCATATAACGCCTTCTTTAACCTGCACACCTGGTTTTCGTGCCCTTTCTGCACAAAGCCACGGGGCTGAAAAACATACACTTCTTCATGCAAGTCACCATTCAGAAATGCTGTTTTGATGTCCAACTGATGTACATTCCAACCATGATGGGCTGCAAGTGCACAGATGCTCCGAACAATAGTCATACGGCATGTAGGTGCAAAGGTCTCATCAAAATCAATGCCTCTTTCCTGCGCATAACCCTTTGCAACAAGCCTAGCCTTATACCTGTCAACTGTACCATCAGGTTTACGCTTCAGCTTGTATACCCACTTAGTGCCAATGGCCTTCTTGCCAGGAGGCAAGTCACATAAAGACCATGTACCATTCTTCATTATAGCATCATATTCAGATTGCATAGCAGCCATCCAATTTTCTGAATTTTGTGCTTCATCAAAAGAAACAGGCTCATTCTCATCACAAAGACTAGATGCAGCCATAGCATAGCAATCTGATGCAAAGGAGGTACTATGAGAGCCTGAACGAGTACAATATGACAAAGGTGCATCTAATTTGCTGTCACGCAAAGTTTGCACCAGCCATTTTGGCATAGTTTTTGCCTGTTCAATATCAGCTCTCTCATCAACAAGTGCATCATGTAAATCTGCATCAGAAATGGAATGATCTGCATCATCATATGAAACCTGCAAAGGCTGAGAAGTTGCCTCATTAGGACCAGCGCTAGCCTGTCCACCTGTAAAAAGAGGCATCAAAGTATCATACATGTCTTTGGAGCTAACAGATATCTCCTTAGTACATGAAAGCAATGGCTGAATAGCATCTTCCACAAAGACAACATCACGGCTAACCAGAATGCGTTTAGTCTGTGGATGATACAGACGATAGCCTTTACTTTCAGAACTGTACCCAACAAAAATACATTTTACTGCCTTATCATCCAATTTTTTGCGATGTTGTTCAGGCACTAATGCATATGCCAAACAACCAAAAACACGCAGATGAGCAACAGATGGCTTGCGGTCATGCCAAGCCTCATATGGAGTGATGGACTGCAACGCTTTGGTGGGACACGTGTTCAGTACATATGCTGCACACATGACAACCTCAAGCCAGAAACTATGTGGTAAAGCTTGACTTTTGACCATGCACCTCGCCATCTCCATGAGTGACCTGTTCTTTCGTTCAGCAACTCCATTCTGTTGAGGTGTATACGGCACTGTACACTGGTGTTTTATCCCACGTTCAGCCAGAAATGCATTAAAATCTGAAGACATATATTCCCCCCCTCGATCAAAACGGAGGGTGCCCATTTTACATGCTGACAGATTTTCAGCCAAAACCAAAAACTGTTTGAAGCACATGAACACTTCGGACTTTGCTTTGAGTGGATATACCCATGCATGCCTGGAAAAATCATCAATGAAAGTCACGAAGTAAAGGTAATTTCCAAAAGAGGGTGTCTGCATAGGACCACAGACATCACTATGTACAAGCTACAATTTTTGCATAGCCTGAACTGAACCATCTTTTGGAAAGGAAGAACGCTGCATTTTGCCCAAAATACAGCCTTCACAAACATGTTTTCCACGTGCCTCAAGTTTGGGCAAAGATGACACCATTTCAGATTTCTGCAGGCGTAACAAACTAGCAAAATTCAGATGACCAAAGCGTGCATGCCAAAGCTTTGCATCTGACATAGCCTGAGAATCATGAACTGCACATGCCGAATCATTCACAGATCTTTCATAGTCTATGAGCTTATACAGCCCACGACATAAAATGCCAGAAGCAATAATCACATCGCCATTTGAGAGATCATGGACTGTACACCTGTCATCAACGAATTTCACAACCAAGCCAATCTTGGCTAATGCAGAAACTGATAACAGGTTCTTTTTGATCCCTGGCACAAATAAAGCATCTGACAAAGTGAAAGAACTACCATCAGCAGTAGTCAGAATGATCTTACCAACTCCCATAACAGGATAAGAGGAGTTATTGGCGCATGTGACAATATTCCCTGTAGGGGCAGGCTCGAGTGAAGAGAAGAAACTGCGCTGCGAGGTAATATGTTTGGTTGCCCCACTGTCAAAGTACCAAACATCTGAGTCTACTACAGACATGCACTGATCATGAGAAGATGGGTCAAAACTGCAGACAGTAGTAAACGCCCATTCTTCTTCCTGCACAAGATTTGCAGACTCTGTTTTTGGTGTAGAGGCCTCTGCAACAACCATTCCAGCCTCTTTCTTCTTTGCCTCTTTAGCAGCCAGTTTTGGACAGTTCTTTATAATATGATCATTTCCTTTACAGTACTTGCAGAACAATTTCTGCTTTTCTGATTTCTTCTCATCTTTATCCTGGTTCTTCGATTGTGCAGCATTTGCAGATTTCTGCTTACTAGTAGAAGAGCTCCATTTTCCTTTGCCCTTCTGACTAGCCAGGAAAGCTTGATCTGCAACACGCATAATGGACCTGTTCTGCCTGGACTGATCTTCCTGCAACAGAACAGAGACTAATTCCTCAAATGACAAGGCATTCGGATTGCCTTTCATCATCAATCGAAGAGTAGAGGCAAAACTCTGATATGAATCAGGAAGGCCATTCAGAACGGTCTGCACAAGTGAGCTATCTAGTATAACCTCACCAGCAGAAATCAATTGTTCCTTTAGGTCTTTGATCTTTGTAAGAAAACTGTCCATCGAATCACCTTCATTCATGTGCTCACTCTCCAACTGTTTTCGGAGGTAAGCAACACGAACCTCATTCCTAGCCTGGTACAAAGTGGTAAGTGTATCCCAAGCATCCTTTGCTGTTCTGCAAGAGCAAATATGAGGAATAATGGCACGTTTGACAGACAAAGCTATCAATGCATGTGCCTGGGCATCTCTGCCATCCTAACGAATCTGCTCTACAGTAGGTGCAACAGAAACAGCAGCACGAACAGGAATCTGTGGAATATCATCTTCGACACCATCTTCATCAGCTCCAACACCTGTATTTGCAGTACCTGTCGTTACAGGTGTAACAGGACGTCTTTCAACACCCTGCACAATGTTCCACAATCCTTTTGCAACCAGTACATGTCGCATCATATAAGCCCATAATGGGTAGTTGGTACCATCCAACTTATCCTCAACAGCCAACATACGGAATACATCACTGCTTTCAGCCATGGCCGGTGACTAAAATACCTTGATGCAGAAAATTGATTGTATCTCAAAAAGTTGAACAGAACTGCCCAGACGAGTTCTGCTAGACCTATAGCAGACTTCGAGACGCTTAAACTGGCGAACAGAAACTGGTATATACCTTTGGCACAAAAGGACGAAATAGCCTGCACAAGCACTGTGATAGTGCGTTCGGAGGCCGAAACGAGCTCAGATCGCGATTTCGGCACCACAAAGCGAAGCCGTTTTGATCTCGGAAACACCCTGAGTATGCTCACCAAATTTTGTGCGAATCTGAGACTGCAAACGGAGGAGTGTCGACGGCGCCCTAGAAGAAGCAACGACCTGCTCTGATACCAATTGTTGGAGTTAGACGTCTGCGGAAGCACGCGAACAGCACAAGGAAGAAGAAGAAGCTTGGAGCACAACACACAAGACTCAATGTATTACTAGAGAATGTACAAAGATAAGTAGCCCGTTAGGGCAATAGGCGTATATACAAGCCGGGGGAAAAAAACCTCCTAAAGAGGGAAAAAAGTGCCCCGGCGGTCCTAGAGTGTTCACACACATCACTACCTAAATATATCAACAGATTTAGATAGAGAAGTATTATAAGTCCTTGGCACATAAAAACTCATAAGAGAAGCTTCTAATAACTAGTTGAGCCATCAAGCACTTAAATATCTATCAACTCCATGCACCAAAGGACCAAGTCTAAAACCACTTGGAAAGGGTTGCAGACAGTACTAGAGGTTGATGAGACTATGAGAATATCCTTAATTCTCTGGGAGGAATATTTCCATTTTCAAAGGCCAGGGAGATACACCATTCCACATAAGACAATATTGCATTATAACCAATACAATAAAGCCAATAAATATTTTTTGGACATGGCTAGGCAAGTATGGAATAGCCTCACAAGTCATTCTACAATAGGGAATTGAAAACAACACAAGACACTTGATACTAAGGTAATAACACATATCATCTTCCATGAAATTGGGAAGATGTGACTTTTACTCTTGCATAACCATCCATGAGCTAGAGGAACTCAATTACTATTTAAAGAGGGGCACTCCAAGGAGGATCATCCCCATTCCATTTGAAAGTACTAAGTCCAATACCTCACAAAGAATGAGAGGATCTAAGGAAGCTTCTAACGTTATCTCCCTAGAGAGTGAAGTACAAGCTAAACATCATGGATCCTCAAGCCAAGGCATTAATGGAAGAAGAAGAAGAAGCCATTAAAGATCAAGTGGAAGGTTCAATGAAGCCAAGGAAAGAGAATACAAAGCAATATTTTCATCGCATGGGTGCTACACAACTAGCTTTATGCAAGAAATGAAATGGAAAAACACAAGAAGAGATCGAAATAGAAAGTGTCATGGCTTGAATAGTGGAGGTAGTAAAAAAAGCACAATAGCAAAGGGCCCAGGAAGCTGCACGAAAATTATTTCCACTTGAAGAATCCGAGTGATAAAGAATAGGAAGTGGTTTTGAAAACAACACAAAAGATAAGAGTCATTACTCTATTACCCACTCACCACTGACTTCTTCACTACCATCACCACCATTGACATTCAACTTTGATGAAGAACCCTCAAGTAATGAGCACATTATGCATGACTGAGTAGAAACCACCACAATCACATCCACTAAAGATCACACCATCCCCATCCCCATCCCCACCAGTTCTTTACATACTCCCATTGCATTTAAATTGCAATCCATACTTGTTGCACTCACTTCAGCCCCCACCACACCATCTATTTCACCTTTTCCATGAAAATCTTTGGTTAAAGATAAAGACAAATAAATAGTCGATGAAGGACATAGTCTAGGTTTGGGCACAACATGCACCATTCCACCTTCAAGCAATCATCTTTTCATCCCACAATGCATGAGTAACTTTTTGATTCATTTTTTACTCTTTCCAACCATTAGTCGTGTCAATAATCTTTCATCAAACATTCTATTTTGCAATATTTTTCTTTTCCATCCTTTGCATCACCTTCATCTCATCATCCATTAACTTCATCATTTTTATCTACTTCTGTTTTATATATTCAACATCATGTCAAATTTTCTTCATCAGTTCCATGAGTCACATTTGTGATTCCTTCATTCTCTCAATCCCCAAGTAGCTCTATAATCTAAGTAGCTACTCAAGACCATGATGGGAATGAAGTGCAAGATATCATGTCAGAAGCCCATCCATCAACATAAATCACAGGAAAAAGAGTAGTTTTAGAGCAAGAGACCATACACACATAGGAAGAGGAAGTGGATAAGGTACAAAGGATGCATATTGAAGTTGAACACATCCAAGACAAATGTCAAAACACCTTATAGGGCCTTATGAAAATGAATCAGATCATTAATGACCTCAATTGACAACTCACAGCCTCAAAACAAGAGAAGAAGTCTTTTCAAGAGTAGATGTCAGCACTAGAGAGAAGATAAATAGAGTCTCAAATCCTTTTAGAGTCTCTAGAAAAGGAGAGTGAAGTATCAAAAGACATAATTCAAGAATTCAAGTTAGATCTTGATGCCAAAGAATGCCAACTTCAAATAGCTAAGGAACAATATCATAAGAATCATGGAATGTTAAAAGCTATAGAAAAAGAACAAGATGATCTAAGAGCCAAACTCTTTGAACAAAGGACAATGCTATGTCTTCCACCAACAAGTGACCCAAAACTAAAAACACTCCAATAAGAGAACATATTATTGCCAATACAAACTGAGAACAAGCAAGTCAAGATTCAAAGGCTCAATACTTTATATGAAGTAGTAGATTGACTGGTTTCACAACCTATCACAAAAGATAGACAACCCATATAAGAAGATACGCCTATAGAAGCCCAACAAGAAGATGATGCACCATCAACGATTAGAGACCCAAGCATTGATGTCCCAATTGAAGCATCAAAGAATGAAGAAGAAGTTCAAAGTCCAACTGCACAGTCTCAACCTAGAAGCCCTAATAAAATTCATGCAAAATTTGAGATACCAACAAAAAATAGTCTCAAAGAAGCACATATATACTTACTGCAAGAATCATGGAATGTATATGAAGAGATATGTCTAGAATGTTCTTAGTGCAACACATGGGGAAACTACACAATGATTATCTTGTTTCTAAGTTGCAACACATGGAGAAAATATACCATGAGGATCTTGTTTGCAAGTTCCCTTTGATGTATTGGCACATTAATGAAGGGGAACAAGCTTATATAAACACTAGAATTGGCATAGATGCAAATGCATCATGTATGCTGAAGAAGGATCATGCATGAAATCTTAGCAAGAAGCAAATACAAGATGCCAACCCTTGATGGTGATGTCGGCTATTGAAAAACCACGGTGACATTCAATAAGCTACCAACGTATATACAATATAATTCCTCTTATGCACCTTATGTTTGTGGATACAATCGGCCTTACTATGATGTTAGGTTAGTGACACAACACACTACTAGGTACTATTTTTACCATCCACATGTAGCTGCTCCTGAAGATAACTCCATGAATCTAGAATACATGTGTCCAACCATTAGTTTTTTAGCAAGCTAAGGCTGAAATGCTATCAGATCTGATATGCTAGATGTTGGTTAAAATACTAACAACTATCAAAGCTTGCGTCACAACCTTATCACTAGATTTCGTGCTTGATATAAATATACCCGGATTTAGATATGACATTACACCCCTAGTTTCTAATTTTATTCAAACTATGCCCCTAAATTGCTTCATAGCCTGCTATAATCGATTTCAATTTTTGGATAGCCACCATATGGATACTTTTAAAGAGGCCTTTCATATAGGATTTTTTGAAAACATTGTAGAAAATTTTAAATTCCCAAATATTTATGCCACTCACTTTGATGCCCCCCCCCATAGACACACATATACATACATGCACACACACACACATATATGTATACATATATATATATATATATATATATATATATATATATATATATATATATATATATATATATATATATATATATATATATATATATATATATATATATATATATATATAATCACTTCTAGGTTGTTTGCCATGCAATGGGGCAAAAAAGCTCACTCATGGCAAAATCACCTCATGAATCGGGCGAGAAGGCATCATAGGAAAGATGTGGGACTTTGATGGAAGGCCAACTAGTTATAGAACCCTCTAAGCTCCACTGCAAGCTTGTTGTGAATGAGAGGGCCCAGTAGGGGGAGTTATTGCAAGAAGAAGTAGATAAAATAAACAGAAGTAGAGACTTGATGCAAAGATGCCCACCAAATTTTCAAATGGGTCATGATGTACATGCAAAACCCTTGGAGCTTGCCAAGAAATAAGAAGACTTGAAGAGGATCACATGTGTGGACCATAGAGGCAACCACTATCATATTTGCCTATGTTTACGAAAATTTGATAAGAAAAGAAAGGATCCTTGTAAAAGCTCCTTTTACAAGGATAAGAAAGGATCATGTATATTTTGATAAGAAAAGAAAGGATCCTTGTAAAAGGACTCATTTTTTGTAAACATCAAGGAATCCTTGAGCCTTAGGATTTGTTATCCATACTTTTGGATATTTTCTAGTAATTTTAGGAGTCATTTGTTTCATTTTAAAAGCTTTGGTACCAATTTTTAAGTTATTTTGTTCAAAATTCATGTGAAAACGGTCACAACTTTTTGTATAAAAGTGAAAAACCATAACTTTGCAAGGGAGATCTTCATTCAATTGAGAATAAATTCGTGCATATCTCGTTTTTGGAAGTCTTCATATCCTTCTTCATTTGGAGCTTCTCTACCTGAGGTATCCTAACCCCATAACTACCCAAAGTAAGTGTTTTTATGTATGTTTGATGTGTATTACTTGTTTGTAAGTGCATTTGTGTGTTGTCTTACCTTATTCTTGAGCATGTGTAAAATCCATGTCTTCTTGAGGCACTTCTTCATACACTTGAATGGGTAAACATGATTGTATTGACAAGTTAAAGTTGATTTACACCACGATGCCAATTGAGGTTCTATCTAGCTATCTAAAATAGAGGGAAAATGGTATTAGGAAGAGACTTATTATCCTACAAGCACTAATGAAAATCCAACTTGGACATATAATTCTAGTGCAGAAGTCTATAATGTAGAGAAGGGAGTTGCAGTTTAGAGACAAGAATGCAATAATAGTGTAGTTGCTCCTAAGGGTCTATGCTATAGATGTGGTATTGATCACTTTTTGAAAGACTATCCTAAATCTTCTAGAACCTCTACTTGGAAGATTGAAGAATATTGCAAGGATTGTGGAAAGGATCACTTGATTAAAGACTTCCCTCCAAATCCACAAACACTACTCGCACTCACTAAAAATGGTGGAAATCATCAGAAGTGTTAGTGACTTGGAAGGGCAAGTGCCTTTTTATGCAATCACATGTGCCCAAGCTAAACAAAAAGAGGTTGATCAATCAAATGAAGAAGAAGATTATTCAATTCCTCAATCCCTCAATCCCTCAATCCTTTAATCAAGAGTCATCTAAGGATAAGAAAAAGAAGAAGATAAATTTGTCTTAAAGGCAACATAACGATAAGACTAGTCAGAAATGGAAGAGGAAAATGGGAAACTTGGAAAAAGATCTACAAGATGCATTTCTCAAGAAAAATTAGTAGCATCTTCTATGAAGAAGAAAACAGGCTCGATGCTTGTGAACCCACTCCCTAAGGATCTAGAAGTGATGTTCAAAGCCTATAAAGCTCTGGTAAAAAGTTGTTCTGAATGTGGAACACATCAATAGTGTTATAGTGATGCCCAATCGTAGAAAGAAAGGCTGAACATGTGCAAAAATGCATTGAAGTGGAAGTAAATTTGATGATCGTAGGGGTAGTGGTAGATATCATAGTAGAGGTTATGGGTATTTGTATGTTTCTATCCTGTCATAAAATTGTCCTAACGTGTCATTCATTGTATTGTGCACTTGGTTTCTTTAGCACATGATCAATGGCTCCCACAAATCCTATGGCTTTAGACAATGCTCCTAAGGACTTAATGAATCAAGGATCCATGATGTATGCCTCTTATAGTTGCTCCATGATGACCCGACTTTGCTGTTTGGATAGGCAAAAACAAGCTTGGACATCTTGCATGGTTTTTCATAATCTCTTGAGAGTCACGACGTACACATGATATCATTCTTCTTCATCTCTTTCCTGCCACTTCTCTTCCTAGATCCTTTGTGAATGGTGCTGTTCCTTCCAATGCACATGGTGTTCCTCAATGTGTTGTTGTTCCTCTTGCCCTCCAAATTGTTGTTCTAACTCATATTCGCTTATCCCAAATCTACATAGGACAATGGGAATCCTTGAAGAATTTTCTCCAAGTCAAAGGTACCAATGTCCTCTACTCCTTCTCTCAATGGGAATACAAATTTTGTGGGCAAAGGTGGAGCTGTGGGCTGGGTTGCACTGATTTCAACAATGGTAGTGGTTTCACCCATGGTAGGTATGGGAATGCATACTTGAATCGAGGGATGGTGGGTTCCCCTATTGGTGATACCTGTAATAGGCCTTTCCATAGTGAAATAATTCATTTTGAACTTTCCATTATACATTGTGGGGATAATTCTTAGAATGAATAATTAGGTCATCTTATGCATATAGGCAAAATTTGGGGATGACAAGTTTATATTCTCTCTCTAAACTTTATCCGCATCATGTTTTCTTGTTGAAAATTGAATGTGAAGATGAAAGAATTAAGAGAAATGTTGTATGAGAGAAAGGTACATCATGCATAGGATAATAAAAGTGTCTCTATGAAAAAAAATGTGAATCATGTTTTAAGTACCTCGATTGGGGCTCTACATTTAGTTCACTATAAGATAATGCCTTGATTTATTCTTTCTCTAGAATTTCTAAACTTTCAACGCTCAAAGGTGATATTTGGAGGTGGATTTGGACCTAGAGCATGTCTAAGAGTATTGTGAAAATCGAAGAGCTCAATGCCTCTCACAAGCTTAAGCTCATTCTTCATTGTTTTTGAGTCACAACGCTTGGAAAGGTGCCATTTCTTTGTACTTAAAAAAAATGTGGGCTTCTCTATTTCTATTCAAATCCATGATTTTGATGCACACATTTTGTCATGCACACTTATAGATGTCTTCAAATATGTCTTTTCATTGCTTTTCTTCTACTTTTGAGAGGTTGAGTACAATCGCATTGCCAATTCTTTTGCCTCAAGCACTTGTTCTTTTTAAGTTCCTCTTTCGATATGCAATCTTGTTAAGGAGTCACATCATCAGGATTACTTGAGTTATAGTACAACCTGATGTTCGATTGATGACTATATATATTTTTTATTTCCACTTAAGGTTTTCCAAAATATTGTTTTAACTATACTTTAACTTGAGTGATAAGGTTTTTCTTGTACTTATTTTTGCCTATCTGTTAATTGACAAAGCATATGCACCTTAAGTTAGGTAAGTACCTAGTTTGAGATAAACAAAGCATTAGATCCTCTTAAGCTAGTGTCAATCATACTACTAGATTGTGGGCTCAACAATTTAGCAATTATCGTTACATGCGAAGTTATGAGACGAGTGACTCGAAAATGTTGTTTAGTATGGAAAGGCCCACATGTACTTCAGGGATAGCCTATTTACAAACACTAGAAGGTCCTTATAAGAATCAGTTAAAATATCTTTGAACCAACGGATTAGATGCTCACATCTATGAGCATGGTCTAAGAAGATCCATGATCCAACTTAAGGATCCTGATCAACCATTTGGACCTAAAACTGTAGTGGTCAAATTTGATGAGGGATCATATATCGATAAGCAAGGAAACATGTATGTAGTCACTAGCTCACCAGACAGAAGGGATGAGTTTGGAATCATAGTTCTTGAGTCTAAAATAGGAGACCTAGACCAGGAGAACATCATAAAAGAACCTAGAACACCTTGTGGAAAATCAATCCTGTCTAGGATAATTACACCAGAATGGATTCCCCAAGATAACCAAAGCATTGTGCTCTTTTTTAATAGAGACACAAATGATGAATTTTGGAGATTTAAACTAGATCAACCTAGCAACATACACTTAGAAGGGTGAGTTAATTTTTCCCCCAAGGAGATCTAATATTTTTGATGGCCAACATGAGTTGGGTCATCTCAGATTCATGGTATCCATAATGAAAGAACTAGAGAAAGACCAAAGGTAAGCTTTGCAAACCTCTCAAGAAGATAGATCAGGATTGGAGATATACAGAGCAGATCAAGAGAGGCATAGAGGTCTAAGACATCAAAGAGGCATGGATGAGATTCCTTTGCCAAGACCTAGAGAACACCCTAGGATATTGAGGCCTACTCAATTGGTAAAGTCCATGAAAAAAATTACTTCCATGGAACTGGAGACTCGTATGATCATGTAATTGAGTTTACAAAAGTGTTGAGGACTGAACAGGTTGATGATTGTTCATTCAATACAATGCTTTTGGTCTATCTCTAAAGATTATAGATTTGATGTGGTTTCAACCATGACATCAAGGTCAATTCAAGAACATTGACTCGTTGCTAGAAGCATTCATCACATAGTTTTCTAAGAGTGGAATGAGGCACAACACCTCATCCTTGATTCAGAATTTTAAGCAAATACCTCAAGAGATAGTTAGGCTAGCTGGAAGAAGATTTAGACAATACTTGAAAAGATGCCCTATTCCAGAGCTACCCACACTAGCCAAGAAAGTGGCATTATTTTTTGATGGCTTGCTTAGTGCAAAGTTATGATCCTATGACTACTTAAAGGAGTGTAGAACCATAGAGGAGTGTGTGTAAACGTGCATAGATATAGAGGATAACTTGGGTGATGAGTTAAAACTTTCAAAAATCTATAAATATTCAGATAGTTCTTCAAGTTTCACTTCTAAAAAAGTGACTTTGATTGATGAATTGGATGAGAAAGTGGCTAAGAAGCTAGGAGTCTCAAGCAAGCACACCCCAAGGATGGTCTCTATGAAACGATGCTACACTTCCAGAGGAGACCACATGGGAAATTTTTGCCTCATCATGAATCATAACCAAGGGAACCTTAATGGCCAATACCCCACCATAGAGAGATGATACACTAACCATGCAACACAAGATTGCCCATACAACAAACAAATGGCTAGATAGAACTACCAACAACCATATCAACAGCCAAGGAAGTACCAAAATCTATACAACAACCACCATACTGTAGGACCATACAACCTTATGAACCTTCATACCAATCAGAACAAAGACCTCAACCGATGTTAGGCCAACAACCTCCACCCCCTGCCAATGTTATCCCCGTGAGTATGCATCAGTAGAGGATAACTTGAGTAGAGCCCTAGCGCTAGCAACCCCATTGATTTTTGAAGGTGATCCCAATGCTCAGAGCTTTGAATCAACCATGTAGATAGCCCACTAGCTTACTACATGGAATCACTAGAGCATAATGAGATGCATTCTTATGAAATCCCTAGTGAACCTAGTTGAGAGCCAGAATATTCAAATGTGATGTACACAAATCGTAACCCTATAACCCAACCAAGTTAGGTGACCCCAAGCACCCCAAGGGCCATGCTATAGAGGCTAGGGAGATGACTTCATTGGAGATTATCTGCTTCCTACATTAGGGCAACACCACTCTGTGACTATCCAAGGCTTCTACCCTGATTACAGTAAGGAACACCTCTTGAGAGAGCCATGGATGGATGAAGAGCCAATGGACAATAGACATGAATGAATTAGAAGAGAGCTTAAGGGAGACAAAAGCCAAATTGATGGAAATTGCATGACACAATTGCATTCCGATGGATTTCTTGATTTACAAGAAAGGATGATGGCCAAACCTAGGAAGTTAGCTACATCAAAGGTAAGTAACAGTGGAAAGGCTCATCTTACCTCCCAAGGAAGCGTTTGTCCCTAACACCACGGATGAGAGAGTCTCTCTCTCAGCGAATCAGTATTCCTAGGAATTCTTGAGAGAGATTAAAGAGGATAAATGGGCCACAGAGAGCAAGAATCCTCCTCCCATTGACGTAGTGGATGATCTCCTTGATCAATTCCCATAGGAAATTCCTTCTATCTATGGATAATAGGAAGACGCACATGTTGGAGTTAGACGTCTGCGGAAGCATGCGAACAACACAAGGAAGAAGACAAAGCTTGGAGCACAACACACAATACTAAATGTATTACTAGAGAATGTACAAAGATAAGTCTCCCATTAGGGCAATAGGCGTATATACAAGCTGGGGGAAAAAAACCTCCTAAAGAGGGAAAAAAGTGCCCCGGTGGTCCTAGTGTATTCTCCCTAGGTAGAGCCTTCGTGAAAAGGTCTACAATGTTCTCCTACATGGAAGGCTTATTCAAGAAAAATGGGAATTACTCATGATTTTAAGACATATCTTTGTGTCCCAATGTTTTACGTTTTGACTCATTCACACACTAAAACATGTTATTATCTCTTGATTGGAGTATATTAAATTGACACTTTAATATTCAGCATAATTGTATTATAAATGAAGTATCAAGGTTGGGCTCAAACTTAAGAAGTTAACATAGTAAGTAATATAAATGGGACTTGAATAATTCCTAAATTTCTTGAATAGGCATTATGGGCACATATGCCAAGCTGATCTCCCCAGCAGAGAACCTCTCCCTGACATAGTGATAATGCACCTCAATGTGCTAAGTGCGAGCATGGAACACAGGGTTCCTCGCAACTGCCAATGCGCTCTGACTGTCACTGAAGATGGTGGTGGCAGAAGTCTGATCAACACCCAAATCATCCATAAGGCGTCTGAGCCACACACACTCAACAGTCACTGTGAAAGCTGCCCTATACTCCACCTCACAACTGGAAGTGGCCACATTAGGATGCTTCTTGCTCAACCAAGATATACATGAGCTACCAAGCATGAAGCAAAAGCCACTAGTGGACACACGAGTGTCATAGCAACCAGCCCAATCAGAGTCAAAAAAAGCATGCAAATCTGGCGGTAGTGATCCCCCCTTGGGATAAAACAACCGAAGTAACTGAGTACCACTCAAATAGTGAAAGATGCACTTAACTGTCTGCCAATGCTTGACTCTTGGGCAATGTATAAACCTGCTCATCTGTGAGACAGCAAACTGAATATCTGGCTGAGTAATGCATAAGTAAATCAAGCACCCAACAGCCTGCCGATAGAGAACAACATCAAATGCCTCTCCAACATCATGAAGACTCAATCATAAACCTGTCTCCATAGGAGTGGAAATAGGCTTACAGTCTTCAAGGCCAAAATGCTGCAATAATGTGTCAATATATTTCGTTTGACACAAAGCCATTCCACCATCAACTTGCATAAACTAAATGCCCAAATAGTGATGCAAATGCCCCAAATCAGACATCTCAAATGAGGCATGCAAATCAATCTTAAAATCAGCAATATGCTTCTCAATAGGACCAGTGAGCAGCATGTCATCAACATAGACAACAATGATCAGAAGCACATCATTACCACACTTAACATATAAGGTGCTTTCACTTGGACTGTTCTCAAAACCATGTGCAATCAGATAGGCATCTATCTTCTCATACCAAGCACGTGGTGCTTGCTTTAAACCATATAATGCCTTCTTTAACCTGCACACCTGGTCTTCATGGTACATTCCAACCATGATGAGCTACAAGTGCACAGATTCTCCGAACAGTAGTCATACGACATGTAGGTGCAAAGGTCTCATCAAAATCAATGCCTCTTTCCTGTGCATAACCCTTTGCAACAAGCCTAGCCTTATACCTGTCAACTGTACCATCCGGTTTACGCTTCAAATTTTATACCCACTTAGTGCCAATGACCTTCTTGCCGGGAGGAAAGTCACATAAAGACCAAGTACCATTCTTCATTATAGCATCATATTCAGATTGCATAACAGCCATCCAATTTTCTGAATTTTGTGCTTCATCAAACAAAACAGGCTCATTCTCATCACAGAGACTAGATGTAGCCATAGCATAGAAATCTGATGCAAAAGAGGCACTATGAGAGCATGATCGAGTACGATATGATAGAGGTGCATCTAATTTGCTGTCACGCAAAGTCTACACCAGCCATTTTGGCATAGTTCGTACCTGCTCAATATCAGCTCTCTCATCAATAAGTGCATCATGTACATCTCCATCAGAAATGGAATTATCTACATCATCACATGAAACCTGCAAAGGCTGAGAAGTTGCCTCATTAGGACTAGCACTAGACTATCCACCTGTAAAAAGAGGCAGCAAAGTATCATACATGTCTTTGGAGCTAACATATTTCTCCTTAGTACATGAAAGCAATGGCTGAATAACATCTTCCACAAAAACAACATCATGGATAACCAGAATGCGTTTAGTCTGTGGATGATACAGACGATAGCCTTTACTTTCAAAACTGTACCCAACAAAAATACATTTTACTACTTTATCATCCAATTTTCTACGATGTTGTTTAGGCACTAATGCATATGCCAAACAACCAAAAACACGCAGATGAGCAACAAATGGCTTGCAGTCATACCAAGCCTCATATGGAGTGATAGACTGCAGCGCTTTAGTGGGACACCTATTCAGTACATATGCTGCATACATGACAACCTCAAGCCAGAAACTGTGTGGTAAAGCCTGACTCTTGACCATACACCTCGCCATCTCCATGAGTGAACTGTTCTTTCGTTCAGCAACTCCATTCTGTTGAGGTGTATACGACACTGTACACTAGTGTTTTATCCCACGTTCAACCAGAAAAGCATTAAAATCAGAAGACATATATTCCCCCCCTCGATCAGAACGGAGGGTGCCCATTTTACATGCTGACAGTTTTTCAGCCAAAACCAAAAACTGTTTGAAGCACATGAACACTTCGGACTTTGCCTTCAATGGATATACCCATGCATGCCTGGAAAAATCATCGATGAAAGTCACGAAGTAAAGATAATTCCCAAAAGAAGGTGTCTGCATAGGAGCACAGACATCACTATGTACAAGCTGCAATTTTTGAGTAGCCTGAACTGAACCATCTTTTGGAAAGGATGAACGTTGCATTTTGCCCAAAATACAGCCTTCACAAACATGCTTTCCAGGTGCCTCAAGTTTGGGCAAAGAGGACACCATTTCAGATTTCTACAGGCCTAGCAAACTAGCAAAATTCAGATGACCAAAGCGTGCATGCCAAAGCTTTGCATCTGACATAGCCTGAGAATCATTTACTGCACATGCCAAATCATTTACAGATCTTTCATAGTCTATGAGCTTATACAACCCATGACATAAAATGCCAGAAGCAATAATCACATTGCCATTTGACAGATCATGAACTATACACCTGTCATCAACAAATTTCACAACCAAGCCAATCTTGGATAATGCAGAAACTGATAACAGGTTCTTCTTGATCCCTAGCATAAATAAAGCATATGACAAAGTGAAAGAACTACCATCAGTAGTAGTTAAAATGATCTTACCAACTCCCATAACAGGATAAGAGAATTTGTTGGCGCATGTAACAGTATTCCCTGTAGGGGCAGGCTCCAGTGAAGAGAAGAAACTACACTGCGAGATAATATCTTTGGTCGCCCCATTGTCAAAATACCAAACATTTGAGTCTACTGCAGACATGCACTGCTCATGAGAAGATGGGTCAAAACTGTAGACAGTAGTAAACGCCCATTCTTCTTCCTGCACAAGATTAGCAGACTCTGTTTTTGGTGTAGAGGCCTCTACAACAACCATTCCAACCTCTTTCTTCTTTGCCTCTTTAGCAGCCAATTTTGGACAGTTCTTTATGATATGATCATTCCCTTTACAGTACTTACAAAACAATTTCTGCTTTTCTGATTTCTTCTCATCTTTATCTTCCTTCTTTGAATATGAAGAATTAGCAGATTTCTGCTTACTAGTTGAAGAGCTCCATTTTCCTTTGCCCTTCTAACTAGCCATGAAAGCTTGATCTGCCACTCGCATAATGGACCTGTTCGGCCTGGATTGGTCTTCCTACAACAGAACATAGACTAACTCCTCAAATGATAAGGCATTTGGATTGCCTTTCATCATCAAATGAAGAGTAGAAGCAAAACTCTGATATGAATCAGGAAGACCATTCAGAATGATCTGCACAAGTGAACTATCTGGTATAACCTCATGAGCAAAAATCAATTGTTCCTTCAAGTCTTTGATCTTCGTTAGGAAACTGTCCATAGAATCACCTTCATTCATGTGCTCACTCTCCAAATGTTTTCGGAGGTAAGCAAACGAGCCTCATTCCTAGCTTGGTACAATGTGGTAAGTGTATCCCAAGCATCCTTAGCGATTCTGCAAGAGCGAATGTGAGGAATAATGGCACGTTTGATAGAAAAAGCTATCAATGCATGTGCCTAGGCATCTCTGCCATCCCAACAAATCTGCTCTGTAGTAGGTGCAGCAAAAACCACAGTACGAACATGAATATGCAGAATATTATCATCTTCGACACCTTTTGCATCAGCTTCAATACTTGCAGTTGTAACAGTTGCAAGTGTGATAGGATGTTTTTCGACACCCTGCACAATGTTCCATAGTCCTTTTGCAACCAACACATGTCACATCATATAAGCCCATAACGGGTAGTTGGTACCATCCAACTTATCCTCAATAGCCAACATACGGAATACATCACTGCTTTCAGACATGGCTTGTGACTAAAATACCTTGATGCAGAAAATTGACTGTATCTCAAAAAGTTGAACAGAACTGCCCAGACGAATTCTGCTAGACCTGTAGCAGACTTCGAGATGCTTATACTGGGGAACCGAAACTGGTGTATACCTTTGGCACAAAAAGACAAAATAGCCTGCACAAGCACTGCAATAATGCATTCAGAGGCTGAAACGAGCTCAGATCGCGATTTCGGCACCACAAAGTGAAGCAGTTTTGATCTCAAAAACACGCTGAGTATGCTCACCAAAGTTCGTGCGATTCTGAGACTGCAACCAGAGGAGTGTCAACGACACCCTAGATGAAGCGACAACTTGCTCTGATACCAATTGCTGGAGTTAGACGTCTGCAGAAGCACGTAAACAACACAAGGAAGAAGACAAAGCTTGCAACACAACACACAATACTCAATATATTACTAGAGAATGTAGAAAGATAAGTAGCCCATTAGGGCAATTGGCATATATACAAGCCAGGGGAAAAAAACCTCCTAAAGAGGGAAAAAAGTGCCTCGATGGTCCTAGTGTGTTCACACATATCACTACCTAAATATATCAACAACAGATACCATTTAGTGATTAGACTTGGATTCCAATTACCTATAGGAACTACCTCAACTATTAAGCCCATGGGAGTCTAAGTCTGTTCACGTGAGAGCCCCTATGGTCATGGTAAGAAATGATGAATCAATTTTACCTAGGAATACCAATGTAGTGAAGAACACTAAAGTGCAGTGTCATCTCACTCTAGAGGAGCTACTCAAAATTAGTCCCGATTTATGGAAACGTATAGTTGATCAAGTGCTAGAAGTTGCTAAAACTCACTCCCATGTAGGATGACACAAAATAGTGCCATAGATGCCCTTGGATAAGGTAGGAGACATGCGGGAAGGGGAAGAATGAAATACCTATCTCCCTATTACTTATCAAGGCTACACTACAAAAGCGATTTTGTACTCAAGTGCAGGAGTTTCCATTGCTACCACCTCCTTATGGAAATGTTGGGGCTGCAAGCCAACACTTAGGCCAACCAAGATGAAACTGAAAATGGTAGGCAATCATATTGAGAAGCTTCTAGGGCTACTAGAAGGCATAAATCTCATGACTCATGGTGTAGATTTTGAGCACACATTTTCCATATGCGATTTTAGCAAGAACCATGTCTATGAGATGATTTTAGGTAGACCTTTCATGCGATAGTTGCATATAGTACAATATTGGGGATCAAATTCCTTATAGTTACAATACTTAGGTGTCACAACTAAAGTCAATCTCAATGACTACACACATAGAGATGTACCCCCTTTGCTATGGAACCCAATCCATAAAAGATCAGATGACATGGAGTCGGTACATTCCATAGGATCAAGATCCTCATGGATGCACAAGGACACCCATTTATGGATGTGTAAAGTTGAAGTGGAGGAAGAGAAAAGGGAAGCTGATAGAGAAAAACAAGTGCTAAGGAGAACCCTTGACTTGTTCAAGAGCTAGCCTATGCACCCATGGTGTTTCTAGATGAAGAATTTGAACCCCATGGATGGGGAGAAATTCTAGCCACAATGGATAATTGTTAATGAGGAGTAGTGGATTCTCCATTGCGATGAGGATGGCTATGACATTTCAATTTTTACCAGATAACCAATCATGTGTAATTTGGTTATTGAAGAATATGAACCAAGCATGAGTAAACTCAAGGAGGATAGTGATGAGGATGAACAGTCCATACTCATGGAGCCTTTCTATGCTTTGGAGGAAGAGTACCTCTACCTAATAGAAGTGAGGAAGTCTGCTTGCTATTGTTGTTGGAGTTTGCCTTCAGTTAGCTTGTCATGTGCTTTGAACAATGTTGCATAATCCTTTGGAATAATGCAAATTCTTTTAGAAGGAATGGATAAAGACTTGGGTGGGTTTCTAGGGCCACCTAACATGTGTTTAATGGTTGCTTCCAAGTTCTCCTGATTTTGTTGTTGAAGGCTTTGGTTTTCCTCCTTCACAAATGCTAGATGTCACCTTAATAATGCCATATTTGTGTTCTTAGGTGAACTTCAATGAATTTAAGCATTTCTTGATCCATCTTTTGTATATTTGCCTCTTGTGGATTGTGTGAGATTTGTACGGTATCAAGTTGATCTTGTAATAAAGTTCTTTGGGCCATCAAATTGGAAATTCTATCATGTAGATGAGTTGATGTGGCTTGTAGGTCCATATTCCTATGTTGCAATAGATTATATACTTGACATAGATGATTGGAACAACTTATCATTGTGGTTAAAGGTGAGCCAATTGTTGAAGTATGTACAATGGATGCAATCGAAAGTGTGTAAGATGCAGGGGGATGGGAAGATTGAATGCCATGGAGAATGATGCTATGGGTGGAGGATATGTTGGCAGAGGGGGGGATTGGGGATGGTGTAATGGTGGGGGAGGTGTAGTCCATTGGGTCGGATGTGCTTGTGTGTGTGGTGTTCATAGCAAATACGAGGATGATGGGTGCAGTGCTTGACAAAAAGTATGAGTATGTGCAAGAATCAAGTGATAAATACATTGGACCTTGTTGCAAATAAGAAGCACCAAAGGAATCCCAAAAAAGGGGCATTATAGTTGTATTTAGAACATAAATGAAAGAGATGAGTATGGCATAGAGAAGGAGTATGGTTGGGTGTGTGGGATTGAGGTGAAAGTGGGCTATGTGATGAATGCAGCGATGGTGCTTGGGGGAACAAGGACTCATTCGAATAGGAACTGGGAGGGTTTAGATGTGGTGGTAGTGTACACTGGATTGTAGTGCAAAGAAAAAAGCTAGAAATAAAAATTTGTTTTATGATCACATGAATGATGGGCTGATTAGCGAGAGATGTCCATAGATATGTTCAACAATGATTTATGTGTCAGGTCAACAAGGTAGAACGGGTTAAGACACCAGGTCTTTTACATCCTTTTTACTTTCTAGAGCACGATTGGGATAGTGTATCCATGGACTTCGTAGTGGGATTGCCGTGGACCAAAAGGAAGCAGGATGCTATCTTAGTAGTGGTAGATAGATTGAGAAAGATGGCTCACTTCATACTCACATGGGAGACGATAGAATCTCGAGAGGTAGCATAGCTATTTATCTAGCATGTATTCAGATTGCAAGGGTTGTTTACATCCATAGTTTCAGATAGCAATGTTAGATTTAGAGGAAATTTCTAGAAGTTTGTATTTGGCGAACTAAAAGTGTCACTGAAAATGATTAGTGGCGACCATCCACAGAAAAATGTTTAGATAGAAAGGGCCAATCAAATTCTAAAGGACATGTTGAGAGCATATGTGTCTAAGAGGTAGACAAATTGGGATATTTACTTGCCATTAGTAGAGTTTTCTTATAATAATAGACCTCATAAAGTGACAAGAATGTATCATTTTGAGATTAATTATAGCATGAATCCCACTACTCCTAATACCATAGGAATGCCAAAGAAATTTCCTAGTGCTTCGGAGTTTCTAGCAAATCTCCAAGAAAATTTAGAATTTGGTAAAGCCAAGCTGTAGCAAACAGCTGATAGGGCAAAAGAATATGATGATGAAAACAGATCTCCTAGAATCTTTGAGGAAGGAGACAAAGTTTTTCTTCAAGTACCAACTAGATCTACTTGACTATCCACAGGGGAATGCACTAAGCTTTCAATGAGGTTTTGTGGACCTTGGAAGATAGCTAACAAGTGTGTGATGTTGTATATCGATTAGAGATCCCTCCAAATTGCAAAGACAATCTAGTGTTTCATGTTAGTAAATTTAGAAAGTATATTTCTAAGGAGGATAATCTAATAGAGGATATTGTTTATTTACAAGAAAATGGTAGCATAGATCATTCGCCAGATAGGATACTAGATTGGAGACAAAAATAGTTGAGAAATCGTGTCATCTGGGAGTATCTAGTAGCCTGGAGAGGATTAACTTGACGACAATGATCTTTCGAAGGGGGAGAGAGTGTTAAAAATTGGTCTACAGAGATCATTCCATGTGTGTGTGAGAAAGGAGCTAGTCATATCCAAGGTCCCTAGTTTGAGGGATATCCTAAGGTATTCAATGGCAATGGGGATGAGTGTTGCATGGTGGCCACCTGTTGGCAGTAGATCATTCCAAAGCATTGCTATTTTGAATACAAGCAGATATAATGGATGGGAGGTGAGTGGCACACACCATCATTCATGGATCCTAACTTTTAATCCTTGAAAAGTATACTAAAAAATTGTACTTCTCTCTCTGATAGATATCTCACAAAATATAAATTATTTGAATGAGATATTTGGGAGAAAAAAAGTGCATGCAAAGAGATTTCCCATAAGCCAAAAATTAAGAAATTTCGATATGTTTTGGTTGGGTAACATAGACAACCAAAATATACTACCTATCTACATAGGTATGCTGAAAAACAGGACTTCACTCTTTGAATGATGTCTCATAGAATACGAACACTTTGAAGGAGATATTTGAGATAGATAAATTAAATGATATAACCTTTCCAATGAGTGTTTAAAGGCAAGAAATGGTTACATATTCACTGAGATATGATCTTCACAACAGAGATGTGTACAAAATGACGTGCGACTGGAAGGAGTCTATGGGAAGACAAAATGACCAGATCTGACTATTGTGAGCTCTTGCCTCTTTCTCTCCTTGTTTAGAACATGGTCCTCAATCACTTTTATAACCAATGAGCATGTGAAGAAGTTTGTGCCTCCTTAACTCACCACTTTGCCCACTACATGCCACTGACTACAAGGCAGATATTGTATCTTTTACTCATCATGAATTTTGACTAGACCTTTTTTTTCTTTTTTTCTTTTTTTTTTCTTTTTTCTTCTTTTCCTTTATATTTATATTTGGTAAATTTATCCAAGCATAGCTCATGTGAAAATGAGCTTGTACATTTATCTTCAACATGTCTCGACTCTATACTAGTATATATAGGCATATATGTACAAACTCATCACCATTACAAAGGCATAAGTGAACTAATTACAAGCTTCATGTACATGTATATACAAGTCTTCATCTTTTGACCATGCACTCATCTTCAAGACTCAAACTTTGATCTTTGCTTTATTCTTTGACTTCAAAACTTGTCCAAATCATCAATTGTTGATTGTCCTGCACCAACAACATGCATTTAACTAGTTGTCCCACTTGCCAAGAAGAAAGACTTGCGGAGAACTCTATGCTATGCTATTCAACAATAACACTTAGGTGGAGTTTGCCTTTAGTGAAATTCTTGAAGACACGTGGATACCCAAAAGGAGCAAGCCTAGCAAGAAAATGAGCTCTCGAGGAGTAGAGTAAAGATTATACCCTCATAGGGAGACAACTATTTAGACGCATCCAAGACAAGCAATTATGATTGTGCATACATGAAGATGAGTATATTTTTGTGTTAGAGATGGCCCATACTGGAGCAGCAGGAGGTCATTTTTTGGCTGATAAAACCACAAAAATGATTCTCTTTGCCAGATTATGGTGGCCAACTTTATACCAAGATGCGATGACTTATGTTCAGAGGTGTGATGTATGTCAAAGAACAAAATATCCTATACAAAGAGAGGAAATGCCATTGCGACCAATGATCAATGCTAGAGCTTTCACTAAATGGGGCATATATTTCATTGGACCAATTAGCCCTCCAGCTAAAGGGTCTCATGCTTAGTATGTAGTCGTGGCCATGGATTATTTAACTAAATGGGTAGAAGCAAAGGCCACAAGGAAGAATTATGCAAGAACTACAACCAAGTTCCTCTTCGAGAATATATTCACAAGGTTTGGGCTACCCATTGAAATTGTGAGTGATCGAGGCACACACTTCATTAACGAAGTAATAGAAACTTTGATGAATGAATTCCTAGTAATTCATAAGAAATCAGCCCCTTATCATCCACAAGCTAATGGCCATGCGAAAAGTTCCAATAAAGTTGTTTGTACCATTTTAACCAAGATAGTAAATAATAAACAATTAGATTGGGATAAGCAATTACATCATGCCATTTGGGCTTTTCGAGTAGCGTATAAGATGGCTATAGGCACAACACCTTTCAATCTAGTGTATGGGCAAAATGCAATCTTACCAATTGATTTTCTGATTCCTAATCTTCGAGTAGCTGAAAGATATGAGTGGACTGGACATGAATTGTCCCAACAATTGGATCAGATTGAAAGATTGCATGAGACTACACTACACGCTATAGCAGGTATTTATGCGGCCAAGAGGCGACAAAAGGCCTACTATGATGCCCATATTAAAGATAAGGGACTCAAGAGGCGACAAAAGGCCTACTATGATGCCCACTCCAAGGCCTACTATGACGCCAAGAGTCTTGGTGTACACCTTGAAACAACACGCTAAGAAGTTGCAAAAGCGAGGACATGGACCGTTGATAACTAACCATATTTCTACCAGTGGAGTAGTGAACCTAGCCACTTTGGATGGAGAAGTCTTACCAAATTACATAAGTGTTTTGTCATGTGAAGAAATACTAAGAACCCTTAACAGGTGAGATGATGAGTAGATTACTTAAGGCAAGGCACCGAAAGGAAGAGGATGAGAGAATAAGAGTAGAAACGAGGCTCGAAGCCTTGGAACACATAAGAAAATGAAAAGAATGGATGAGAGAAAGAGATGAAAGATATCATCAAGGAGAGGAGCCAATTTCCATAGCCAACTATGTTGGAATTTGGGGCCCCAAGATCGTTCCAATACAAAAACCTTTGAGCATACACAAATTAATTAATAAGATGATACATGAGAGATAGAAAGAAAGAGATCTTGAGACAATGATAGGGAACGTAAGCTGGATGCTTACTCACTAAAAAATAGATGTCCAAATTACAACATGGGAGTACTAATCAACCATATGATGTGGTGCACTCACTAATGGAAGAATATCCAAGAAGATGATGATAGAAAATTTAGATTATGTTGAAATAATCTATGTGTGTGAAGTGAATGAGCAACGGAGTTAACCTTATTCTCACAAAATAGTGTAACAAAATTGTAAATCAACTAACCCTAATTTTGAGATTAGGGTAGAGAAACCCTAAAAACAAAATATAAGGTGAACTCACAAAAGATAGTTACCACCACCTTGTAGAAGACTTCTTGCTCCAAGAGAGTAGCCTCTCCTTCACCAAATCTTCACCTCCAAAACTTCAGAATCTTCAAACTCTAGCTTGAGATCTTTGACTGATATCTCATAGTGTGCCCACCATGCTCCTTTTATAGGTTAAGCTTCCCATAATAAAGCAATAGCGTATGTTCTTCACGATCCAATAGCGATCCAAAACACAAAACTCCATCGTTGTTTTATTTTTGTTTTATTCATGAAAAGCAACAATTACTTTTAGAATCATATTTTGCTAAAAACCGAGTGGCTCTTATTCGTTTGCTTTTCATGATTCCCTTGCTATAGTTGCTTTATGCTTGATCCAAATAATATGCTCTTGATCATATAAACTTAGCTTTTCCTTATTTTGAGCAAAATTAGGTTTTGAATTTTCTTCCAACTCTAACCTCTGATGGAAAAATGAAGCATACCACTAGATAGCTCTCACCAAGCTCTATCTATCAAGCCTAACAAAAAATGCTAAGTCCAAAAATGAATTGTTGGAAATGTACCAAATGTACATTGACTTCCAACAATCCCTCCTTCAATGTCATATTGGTACAAGCTTCAGTAACCTACAAATCTTCTCATGACTATCTCTAGTAAATGCTTTGATAAAAATATCCACAACATTCTCACTAGAAGGAACATAAACTAGCTCAATGTGCTTCTTAGCTATCTCCTCTCGAATATAGTGGTAGCGTACCTCTATATGCTTTGTCCCTGCATGATGCACTGGATTCTTAGCTATAGCTATAGCACTCTGGCTATCTGAAAATATCTGAATGGGTTCATGTACTCTCACATCAAGATAACTAAAAATCTTTTGCAACCAAACTGACTCTATAGTAGTTGTAAATGCTGCACGATATTCAGCTTCTGACGATGAAGTGGCAATAGTGGGTTGTCTTTTTTGAAAGCTATGAGATAAGATAATCTCCAAGATAAAAGAAAAATCCACTAGTAATTCTTGTGTCTCTATCACCTGCCCAATCAGAATCTGAAAATCCTTTTAGTAACAAATGTATAGATTTCGAAAATACCATAGCATAATTTGAAGTTCCCTCCAAATATCAAAAGATCCGCTTTACTACTTTCCATTGTAACACTGTCAAATTCTGCATGAACCTTGATACTTGAGAAATTGCAAAGTGTATATTAGGACGTGTATTACAAAGATATATCAAGCATCCAACTGCTTGACTATATAGAGTATCATCAAATGACTCTGCATCTGCTACCATTTGTAAAGATACATTCTGATCCATAGGTGTTTGCATAGGTTTAGAATCACTCATCTGAAACCTCTCCAAAAGTTTCTCAATATACTTTTGTTGTGCCATACAGATACACTCATCCGTAAAGAAAAACTGAATCCCAAGATACTAATGCAAGATTCCCAAATCGTTTACATCAAATGATTGCTTCACTTGTTCTTTGAACATCTACAAATCTTCATCTCTGGGACCTGTGACTATAATATCATCCACAGACATGATTGCTATAATCATCATACCTGGTTCAACTTTAACATAAAGAGTTGGATCTGCATCTGAGTTATGGAAATCAATGGATAAAAGATATGTGTGTATCTTTTCATACCATGCTCTAGGTGCCTGTTTTAAACCATATAAAGCTTTTATAAGCTTAGAAACCAAATGTTCTTTACCTGTCTCTTCAAAACCTTTTGGCTGCTGAATATACACATCCTCATGTAAATCACCATTCAGAATCTTTATGTCAAGTTGATATACATGCCAACCAAAATGTGTTGCTAAAGCAAGTATTGACCTAATAATAGTCATCTTAGACGTAGGAGCAAATGTCTCATCATAATCAATACCTTTTTGTTGTGCATATCCTTTGACAACCAATCTTGCTTTGTACCTATCAATAGTACCATCTGTTTTCCTTTTGATTTTGAAGATCCATTTTACACCTATAGCCTTCTTTCCCTCTGGTAACTCACATAGCTGCGAAGTTTGATTCTTATGAATAGAATCAATCTCTTCTTGCATAGCTTTTCTCCAAATAATAATGTTAAGTCCATCTTTAACACATGCAGGTTTATCTTCAACTGTCGTAAGTGTCAAAATATCATGAATCTCAAAGTCTTTAGCAAAACTTACATGATCTTTTTGTTGTTGCTTTCTAGTCTGACTTCTTGTTCTTATATGATCTTGTTGTTGTTGTCTAGTGTGACTCCTTGTTCTTCCAATAAAAGTCTTTATACCACTATCTTTCCAAGTCTGATATAACCAAGAAGGTGTATCTTTAAATAGTGGTGAAACTCTTTCTGATCCTTTAGCTTCCACAGGTTCTGGAACTTGTCCTGTCGAGGTACGAGGACTTTTTGGAACTTTAACTTCTTCCATTTCTCGAACCAAAATCTCTTGTGGAACCGACTCTATAGAAGGTTGTGAAATTCCTCTTTCTTCAACTTTTTCTTGAATCCTAGGAATTTTAACTCCCTCCTTATATGGCTGAACATGTACATCTAGAATCTTTCTAAAAAATCCATAGTCATTTTTGCTAATGAACTTTGGAATTTTTGCTTCTTTATCATAAACTTTATTTTCAGCAATATAAGCATTAGGTGAAAGAATAACTTCACCTGTCTGTGGAACTTTAAACCTGTATCCTTTACTCTCAACAAGATATCCAATGAAAATAGCTTTCCTCGCTTTTACATCTAGTTTGCCTTAGTCCTTTTTCTCAATATATACATAAGAAAGTGATCCAAACACTGAAATAACTCATTAGGTTTTCATAAGGTGTGATTACCTTTAAAGCTTTTGTAGATTCATAAGGTGTGATTACCTTTAAAGCTTTTGTAGATGACCTATTCATAATGTGATTAGCTGTATGTACTGCATCAAACCAAAATTTTGATGAAAGCCTCTTGGATGCCATCATGCTCCACATCATCTCAACAAGTATTCTATTCTTTCTTTCTGCGACACCATTCTGCTGAGGCGTGTAAGCAATAGTAAGGTCTCGGGTAATACCTTTATCATCAAGAAATGTCTGGAACTCATTTGGCAAGTATTCTCCACCTCTATCACTTTTGAGAATCTGGATAGTTTCTTGACTTTCATTTTCAACCATAGCTACAAACTTCTTCAACATAGGAAAGACTTCTGACTTCAACTTAAGACCATAGATCCATGAGATCTCGTAAAATCATCAACAAAAAGAACAAAATACCTAAAACCCTGAATAGAGTCTGCTCTCATAGGTCCATTCACATCTTAATGAATAATCTGCAATTTCCTGGTAGCTATAATATGACCATGTTTCTTGAAAGGTAGTTTATGCATCTTACTTTCAAGATAACCTTCACATATATCTGAATCATCTGGTAGCTTGAATGAGGGTAAACTCTCAACCATACGTCTATCTTTGATACTTTTGAGAGCTCCAAAACTAATATTTCCAAATCTCTCATGCCATAGCTTCATATGTTCCACTGGTGATGAAGATTTGACCGCATATGCCTGATTGATTTTTGACAAAACAAAGATTCCTCCTCTATGCTCAACTTGTAAAATACACTTGTCTTCTTTGTGTGATAAGATCTTACAAAGATCTCTCTCAAATACAACTTTAAAACCATCACTTAAAAATGCAGATATAGATAGCAGATTCTTCTTCATTTCAAGTACATATAAAACATATGAAATCTGAAAATTACCACCTTCTCTTGACTTTAGGGTTCTTGTATGTATTCCCACAACATCCAAATCATTGCCATCTGCAATACTAACTCTTCTACCTATAGAATAGGAAAGGGAAGAAAACACATCTCTTCAACCTGTCATATGCTTTGTAGCACCTGAGTCAAATATCCAAGGACTTGCTGAAAGAACTTGTAAAGCTACCTGATCAAAAGCTACTTCCTCAATGGTGATACAAGCATAAGAATCACCTTGAGATTTCCCTTTTTTATCATCTTCCGCAACATTACCTGATGCCTTTTTCTTTTCTGCTGCAATCCATTTATAACATGTTGCTTTTAAATGTCCAGGTTTCTTGCAGTAAAAACATATTACTGCCTTCTTCTTAGAAGACTTCTCTTTAGATGTAGTAGAAACAGAAATTGAAGTAGAAGGTGAGAGGGACCTACTTTCCTTCTTGGACTGCTTTTCCTTCTTATCCTTCTTCTTCTTTTTACCCTTTGATGAAGATGAAAGTGCTTCTTCATTCTCTTCCATTGCCTTCAATTGATCTTCATCTTGAAGTAACAAGAACTCTAGCTCTTCAAATGTTACCTCTCTATTTCTTGTGGTAAGGGTAAGAGTGGTTATAAAAGATCGATATGAAATAGGAAGTGAATTAATCAACATATTTACCATTTCTTTATCTGATATCTCAACTCCTTTATTTAGAAGTTGATCTCTCAAGTTAATGAGTCTCATTATGTGGGTTTGCACCGGCCTTCATCCTTGTATTTGCTAGTTGTCTCCTCAAGTGAGCTTTCCTAACAATATTTTTGCTCAGAAAAAGATTCTCAAGCTTGTCTAGAACTTCTGCAAGATTTGATCTGTGGTAGAATATGCTTTTTAACAATCATTGCTATGAATGAGAGTGCTAAAGAATCTCTAGCATCCCACCTTGCCTGATCTTCAGTAGGAGGAACTATAGGAAAAGACCTACCTATGAATCTGGATGTAGAAGTGGTTCCCTCTTCTTCAGTTGGTTCTGTAATAGTAACTCCAGTACCTCTTGAAGCTACTATAGCCCCTCTTCGCCTTCTTGTCTGGGTCTTGTTAAGGATCCATTGAAGATACTCCATAAATCCTTTGTCACTAAAATATTCATCATCATGAAACTCCACATGGGATAATTAGAAGATCCATCCAACTTGTCCTCAATCTCAATTCTAATCCCACTTATCTTAACTAAGTGTGTGTGTCAATTATGCTCTGATACCAAGTGTTGGAATTTGGGGCCCCAAGATCATCCCAATACAAAAACCTTTGAGCATACACAACTTAATAATAAGATGATAAGTGAGAGATAGAAAGAAAGAGATCTTGAGACAAGGATAGGGAACATAATCTGGATGCTTACTCACTAAAAAATAGATGTCCAAATTACAACATGGGAGTACTACTCAACCATATGATGTGGTGCACTCACTAATGGAAGAATATCCAAGAAGATGATGGTAAAAAATTTAGATTATGTTGAAATAATCTAAGTGTGTGAAGTGAATGAGCAACGCAGGTAACCTTATTCTCACAAAATAGTGTAACAAAATTGTAAATCAACCAATCCTAATTTTGAGATTAGGGTAGAGAAACCCTAAAATCAAAATATAAGGTTAACTCACAAAAGATAGTTACTAGCACCTTGTAGAAGACTTCTTGCTCCAAGAGAGTAGCCTCTCCTTCACCAAATCTTCACCTCCAAAACTTCAAAATCTTCAAACTCTAGCTTCAGATCTTTGAGTGATATCTCATAGTGTGCCCACCATGCTCCTTTTATAGGTTAAGCTCCCTATAATAAAGCAATAGCGTATGTTCTTCAAGAATAAAGCAAAACGTGCAATCTCTCCATAAAGTGAGAAATACGTAGTGATCCAATAGCAATCCAAAACACAAAACTCCATCGTTGTTTTATTTTTATTTTATTCATGAAAATCAACGATTACTTTTAGAATCATATTTTGCTAAAAAAATGAGTGGCTCTTATTCGTTTGCTTTTCATGATTCCATCGCTATAGTTGCTTTATGCTTGATCCAAATAATATGCTCTTGATCATATAAACTTCGCTTTTCCTTGTTTTGAGCAAAATTAGGTTTTGACTTTTCTTCCAGCTCTGACCTCTGAGGAAAAATGAAGCATACCACTAGATAGCTCTCACCAAGCTCTATCTATCTAGCCTAACAAAAAAATGCTAAGTCCAAAAGTGAATTGCTGGAAATGTACCAAATGTACATTGACTTCCAACAAACTATCAGGTAGTAGAACTTACGACTATAAGTTGACAAGCCAGACAACCCTATCTCAATTTGGGAGTTGGAACAGAGGAATATCACTTGGTAGATGCATTGATTGATACCAATGCATCATTAAGTTGCATACACTTATCATTAGCCACCAATTAAGTGTATTACTTAGTGCAACTAAGGCCTATATGTTGGGCATAGGAGGAAACACCATTGAATGTGTAGGAGAAGTTAGCCTATCTCTACACCTGGGTAACAATTCAATGCATCAAAAGTTTTTCGTTTGTAAAGATGACGACCTAGTGGAAGAGCTAGTGTTAGGTCAAGACTGGATATACGAATTCAAAGTAATAATCTAGTTAGCCTTAGGCTACATATCAGTGAAGATTGGACATAGAGAAGTCTTTAGTCTATTAGATGAAAAGCCTCTAAAGATGGTTGATGTGAAGCATAACAATGCCGAATGTGTGCCTGCATGTGACTCTCCACCAGTGATGGACCCTGATCAACTAGTGCCCACTCCTGTCTCATGCCTAGAAAACCCTGCTCTTCTCACTCATGACACTCAACTCAGTCCATCATCTCAATCTAGCTAATTGGAGAGAACAAATGAGGATCCTATTATAGACAAGCTACTAGGAGTGCTACGACCAAGAATAAATTCAACACCAATTCAGGCAATTGGGAGGCAAGGGACGCGACAAATACGGGTTCACAAGGATCAATTAGATATCTACAGTCTCAAGTAAAGGAGAATCAAAAGGAATTCTATCACAAGCGACATCGACATGTACTACTAAGAGAGCACATTTTCCTCATTGAGAATAGGAGACACCATGTATAATAAATAATAAACACAATTGTTTCGAATATGTCATTAAGTTTTTTTTTTCATTGCAATTAAAAAAAATATATAATGAAAAGACTAGGTATTACATTCCTTACACACTGTGTACCTAAGTCACGAGGTCTTAGGGACTTGTGTCAAAGAGACTAAATCTCATTTGCCACACAAGTGCGTATAGTGGTGGATTGACACACGCTTAATTATCAATCCAAAGAACCACATGAACCAAGTGTATGAGACCGTGTGCACACATGATGGAAAGTGAAGTGGTTCAACAAAAAGGCATGAGGAAAGACTAAACAACCTCTCCAACTCACTCAATCTCTAGAAGTGTCTACCGCGATACCACTTATAGTAGTAAATACAAATTCGAATGTTTCTCCTAGCTCCAAACTCCGAATATGGCCAATACTAAGTTTATTTCGAAGCTCTCAATGAGACACATCTATTGGTTTATTTTCACTTGAATCTGACAACCGCTCTTCAAGCTATGGCCAAAATAGTGAATGGCAGGAAAGACCTTCACTCACTCCACAACTCGTACTTGCTGACACACACATTAAAGTAGTTCAAAAGTGATGGGGAGGGGTAGACAACAATCCTAGACACACACATTCCAAGCTTCATACACACACAAAAGATCATAGAGAAGATGAAAATCAGCAAGAAAGAAGCAAATTCAAAATTTCTGCTCTCCTTCGTCACAATGGCAAAACGTCTTTACAAAGAGTCACAAAGTGACTTATATACATGTTCCCTAAAAATGGGCCTTTCACACGTGACCGGCACTTTATTGGCTAATCTCTAATTTCCTACTATTTTACGAAGAATATATTACAATAAGTTGGGCTTATGCATCGAGAGGACTCCTCTAGTGCATTTACATAGCTTTGAGGGAATTATCTCGGATTTTGAAGAAGATTTTTTGTGTCCATTAATTTGAAAATTTTGGGGCTCCTCTTTTGAACCTTTTTTCTCTACAACACTATCCCCCTCTTTGTCTCTGTCATCCCTTGAGAGGCTTTGTATCTTGTTTGCAGCTTGCCTATGGCTCTTGAATACATGCAACTAGTGGTCGAAGAAGCAATAAGGACTGTCAGAGAATTTGTTACTTTATGCAAAGTTAATCCTTTGCTTCTTTAATGGTATTCCTTATATCACAAATCTGGGTTGCTGCATTAAATCGGGCTGCCACGCATGCCATCAGTGGCTAAGAATGTGCCATTCTTAGTCACTCTCTTCAACTTCTTAGCCTCTCCCCTTTCTAACTTTTGGTCTTCTGATATGTCTTTGTCTTCACACATCTCACCCTGTTGTATTGCTTGGAGCCTGTCTACTTCTTTCTTGTCACACACCTTAGTTTGCTGACCTTTACTCTCTTTTAAGTCAGCATTACATTTCAAAGGCCCTGTTCTTGAATCTTCTTGTCATCCTCTAGGACCTGACTCATTTCTTTCCACCGCACGCATCCAATGGACGAGGGATAGCTAGGACCTTCAAAAAATTTGGTTATCTTATCTGATGAAGAATCCTTCGTGTGCTGTCTCTCTTCCATACACTCTTGAAGGCATTCACTCAACGTCTGTAGTCTCTTCACATAGACCAAAGTTCTGAGAGTCCCATTTGTCAGTCCATCCAAGAATAATGATATCATTTTTTGCTCCGTGGGTCTTTTTGCTGCTGGGCATCTATCAACATATTGATTGAATCTTCAGGCAGCTGTTTTCACAGTTTCATTTGGGTTCTGTTTGAAGCTATGGATTAAGGAAAAAGAGTTGTGTTCAATCCCTCTCTTAGTGAATTCACCTATGAATTCTTGAAAGAATTGCTCAATATCACCAAATTGATTGGGATCTACTGGCTTGAACCAGGTCAAATCCGTTCCTCTGAGAGTGAGTCCAAAGGACTCATACTGCACAAAGAAATCATCTACTTGTTCAGCCCGTAGAACTTGTTTAAATTCAACTATGTGATCATAAGGTTCTCCCATCTCGTCATAATGATTTCTCATGCACTTAGCCACTTGAATCGGTCTTAATCTTCTTATAGGTTCAGGTGGTCTAGGCATTACAGGAATTGCTGGTCTAATTGGAGGCATTCTAGGCTGCATTCTTAGTGGTGGTCTTGGCCTCACTGGTGGCTGATGTTGGTTGCCTATTCCTGGGTGAATTTGATTATGTGATTGCAGCCTTGGCATTGTAAATTGCACATGGGTTCGGTTTGGAATGCTCCGATGGATTGTCTGTCCTGACATAGTATGCTCCAACTCTTGTTGTGCCCCAAAGGGATTTTGAGAGGTAGTTGCTTGCTCTCACTGAGGGAATACAAGCAACCCCATATACCTCAATTGAGCCCCATCAATGGCATCAACAAGCCAATACCTTCTTTGGCTCTTGTCTAGATATGTGACTCTAGACTCATCTTCAGGATCTTTTAGCTCATAGAAGATCATTGGACTTTCCTCTTGTCCACGTGTAGGTGAGTCAATTTGTAACAGTAAGTCTGATCCATGGATCAAGTAGACCTCCAGTAAGTAATCATCTTGAGGTATCAAATTCCCTCTCAAGACTCGAGTTACTATTGATTTGCCTCTGGGTGTAGTTACCAACTCTTCAGGGTCCGGTCTTTTTGAATTTTCTTGTCTTTCTAATCCTCCTCTCTCGTTGATTCGGTTTGGATGTTCTGTTACCATATAGATGTGATCTAACTTGTCCATGTACACTCCTCCCTCATACTTGAGTGCCGATTTGGGCACAATTGTAGAATCAGTGGAAGTTACCATCCTGGCTACTGATCTATTTAAACCATCTAGGTAGATGGGAATCCCCTGGGAATTAGTGGACACATATTGCAGAGAGGTACGATATTCCCCCTCTACTCTAGACATGAAGTTTCTACGGGGTACAAAACCTTGCATGTCTTTTGAAGCCATTGGTATCTCTTCTTCTGAGTCATTAGAGGTGTCAGAATAGATAGAGTGATGACTTGCCTGAGTTGCACTTCCTACCGATGAAATAACAATTCATCGGCTACTTAGCACCCGTCCTGATCTCAAGTTCATCCACTCTCCTGGGCTATCTTGATTTCTAACTATCCTCTAATTGGCTCCTCAATTGCCTCAAAATTTTCTCTTAAAAAGACTCAAAATGTTCTAGACGATACCACTCTAGCGATACTGCACGAGGAGATATCGGTCTTACCATGATACGATACCACTATTTATCACGATACGATACTTCTGCAGGTGACGATATGATACTTGGGATAGTCAATGATATGATACCAAAATCCTCGCAATACGATACTTCTATAGGTGACGATACGATACTTGGGACAGTCGGCGATACGATACCAGTACAAGTGGCGATACGATACCAAAACCTTGCACGACATGATATTGGAGTTTGAATGATACGATACTAAAATTCATCACGATACGATACTAGGAGGTTCCACAATACAATACTAGGTACACGATACGATACCAATATTGTGCGCGATACGATACTTCTAGGTCGACGATACAATACCTTGATCGGGATGATATGATACCAAGTGGACCACGATACAATACCACTAGGAGATCGCGATCGCGATACCAACTTGACGATATGATAACAAAAATGGTATCGTGATACCTCAAGTGGTATGCGATGATACGATACTTGGCAAGTATCGCGATACTAGGGAATTTTGGTATCATGATATCAAAACTCAACCGATCGCAATACTACAACCAAAATCGCTCAAATCACAAAAGTTTTTACACCTCTAAGCTTATCTCTCACTCCTCTTCATTCCTGAACCTCTGTCCCACTCAGAGAACCTCTCAAAACTCTCTGTCCCATCCCGTGATACCGGAAATGACTTTAATCACGTGTGGTGGTGGTTCTGAAGTGATTTTTGTAACCCAAAACTTATGTGGCTTACATTCTAGAATGGCTCAAGCCAAATGTGTGCTCCTAGCTCCTTTCTTTAGCTCACCTAGTGCGATACCGCACCGATGATATTGATCACAGTCTATAGATGATACCAACTCCTCAACAAGTGTCAAATGAACTAAATTTTTTGGTTTTTATAGTTTGTGATGCCTGAAGACTATTCTACACTAACTTGGTAAGTTTTTTTTTTTTGAATTTTTCTTGGTGATTTCAACTTACTCCTACTCCACTTCTCTCCTTGACCTAACCCTAACTCCTCCTTCTCTCCCTCACTCCTAACCCTAAACCTAAAAACTCATTACACACATCTCAGAGATGTGAAGTAACAAGTGCTGAAGTGTCTGACTACTTGCCACTGAACGAATTCACTCCTACAAGTACGATTCCTTCACTCCGGAGCTATAACCATCACGAAGGCACCTTGGTTGAGTTTGTTCCCTGGCAACGGTGCCAAAAATGTATGAACCTAAGTCACGAGGTCTTAGGGACTTGTGTCAAAGAGACTAAATCTCATTTGCCACACAAGTGCATATAGTGGTGGATTGACACACACTTAATTATCAATCTGAAGAACCAGATGAACCAAGTGTATGAGGACGTGTGCAAACATGATGGAAAGTGAAGTGGTTCAGCTAAAAGGCATGAGGAAAGACTAAACTACCTCTCCAACTCACTCAACTGGAAGTGTCTGCCGCGATACCACTTACAGTAGTAAATACAAATTGGAATGTTTCTCCCAGCTTCGGACTCCAAATATGGTCAATAGTGGGTTCATTTTGAAGCTCTCGACGAGATGCATCGATTGCTAGTATTTTCTCTTGAATCTGACAACTGCTTTTCAAGTTATGGCCAAAACAGTGAATTGCAAGAAACACCTTCGCTCACTCCACAACTCGTACTTGCTCACACACACACACACTATAGTAGTTTAAAAGTGATGGGAAGGGGTAGAGAATAGTCCTACACACACATTCCAAGCTTCACACACACAAAAGATCATAGAGAAGATGAAAATTAGCAGGAAAGAAGCAAATTCAAAATTTGTGCTCTCCTTCACAATGGCAAAAAGTCTTTTCTTATATACATGTGCCCTAAAAATGGTCCTTTCACACAAGTGACCGACACTTTATTGGCTAATCTTGAATTTCCTACTGTTTTACAAAGAATATATTACAATAAGTTGGGCTTATGCATCTAGAGGACTCCTCTAGTGCATTTACATAGCTTTGAGGGAATTATCTCAGATTTTGAAGAAGAATTTTTGTGTCCATTAATTTGAAAATTTTGGGGCTCCTCTTTTGTGCCTTTTTTATCTGCAACACACACTCTATGAGTGGGGACTCAACACACAGAGTGAACGATTGACACACCACGACAACTTACTTCAAATTTGATTCTAATCATTAAATACTTCAGTTAAAAATGGCTTCCTCAAGTTTTGAAGCTACCAAGAATGCATCATTTGATTCTGAAGCTACACATGAGGCTGAAGTATTGGAGTTTCCTCTTCAATCCGCTATCATGGCAAGAGGACACTGGATCAGAGACGACAACGTCACAAGTGAACATTTGTTTCTCATCACTATAAAGATAATTGATAGAGAACATCAATTCCTAGTGATGACTCAAGATTCTAGAATCTTTCACGATTTTCTAAGCATAGTGAATGTGTGGACTCAAGCTGGAACTAAGCATATTTGAAACTTCCCATCTACAAACCAGACTTTCAATGATGCACGCAAGTCATGAATACTTTACATCCTGCCCTTGATAAGCCATCGGTCCCTGAAGTAGTGGTGTTAGATCGCAATGGAGAATCTCAAACTATTCGATTCACACATGAGCTGATCAAGACAACATTTAGCTGGACCGTGGATGGTCTTATAGATCTAGAGGATGAATGCCATGAGGCCAAGAAAATAAATTTCTTGGACATTAATAGAATAGACATTGAAGAGGAAGTCAGACTGGTGCATCAACACTTTTGTTTTCCAAATATGCATAGATATATAGCTCCACAAAAGGTTGTAGTACAATTGTTATCTCATGTTGTCAAGCAAGTTGGAAATCAGATCAATATGACACCATACATTCAAGAGCGGATATTTGAAGCCAAAAAGCAGTGGGGCCACAAAAAGTTCTTAAATGGAAGTTCGGCTTTGACACTACTCATATATCAAGCATTGAACATGAAAGATTGCTTATGGGCTATGATCTCCACCATGGAAATGGCAAGATATGTGAGGGTTTCTACAGTACCAAAGAAAAGGAAGGGTGTAACCCTCGTGGAGGAAGTTGGTATGAGCTCCAAAATAGCTATGCGAGGTGCAAAACGAGCTCGAATGGTGGAAGTATCACAAACACCACAGTCCAAAAGAACACTAAGGTGCCATTAACAACAACACCAACCATTACAAAAAGAGATCTCTCTACCGCATTAGAAGCCACCCATGTTTACATGAGAGGTCAGATCAACCTCCCAGTACAAGGCCACTAGTACCATCAAGCATAAACACAAAGATCATCACAGGTGGCAAGGAATGCATCCCACCAAGGCCAATATAAAGAATTGGGATTAGACAATCCTATTTCAGATGATGAGTCATCACATGATCATGACACCCTTAACACTGATATCCAAATCGGTGAACATATGGGAGAAGAATGGGATGAATTCAACCAAGTCCAACAATCGGCTGAAAAAGGAGGATGAGCAAAGAGCACAAAATTAGCCTTTGAATGAAGTCTCTATGGAAGGAGAGCACATCATGCAATTGAACGAGCACTACTGGTGTCTCGACTTATCAAAATTTTTGAAAATGAAGTAGTAAAAGTCACGAAGGAGGGTCAAATCAAGAGTAAAGATCTAGATGCAATAATGAAACCCTTCAACCTCCCGTATGGAATCATGAAAGAATAAAACGGAAGATACATCAAGATGACTATGGGAAAGGATCCGGATGAGAAGCTGAATTTTAAAGCAAACACCTTTCAGTACACTCAACAAGAGTTTGAAGCTACTGATCCCATCTGGCGAAGAAAATTTTTGGAGAGAAATCCAACATTGCGGGTGCAGTGGCAGGAAGCACCATATCTACTACAAGTTAATGCAGCATTTTGTGCTGTGCCACGTCGATGCTACTAGCCAAAATTTTGGGAATTGCAAAGTCAAGGTAAACTAAATAAATAGTGGCTCAATTTTTTCCATTACTCCCAAGCCCACTGCGTAATTATTTGAGTACATGATCAAGACAATCAAATTTTGGTTATCTCGGTATGCAAAAAATCCTGATCTCACCATCAAGATAACTAACAAAATACTCAGCATGATTCTAACTGTACACAGAGTATTCAAGCATGCAGATTTTTGAACTTTATTGGCGTCAATCAAGGAACATACATTTTGGTATTTGATCTTTCTATCATGGTGAGCATACTAACCATTATGGCCTACTACTTGCAAATAATGTTTTTGCCTAGTACATATATGCAAACTTTTGAAGAAGCCTTCTTCATCGGGTTTTTTGAAATCGATTCAGAAATAGTTGAAGCAACTCATGATAGATGAAGCTAATCTCCTAAATGAAACAGAGCAAAAGGTATATAAGATGTACTCCCATTGAAATCCAAAGCCCGTCGGGGACATGCCTTTCAGGCTTTCTTCTAGTTCGGATAACTTTTTGGTCCACTTACAATTGGCCTTCTGCCTTGTATCCTTCCATATTCTTGTTTTTCTCTTACTAGGTTCTCCTGATTCACTTGGCTTTGATTGCCCACCTAGTTTAGCTTTTTGTAAGGCTTGTGCCCTAGTAACTGCATGTATGGGAGCCACATTATCGCTACTGGAACTTGAATACCGTACTAGGCCTACCACATTAACGGGTGTAACCTTTGGTGCACTAGAGGGATGTCCGAGACAATCTTTCAGGAATTGTTCTTTGCCACACTCAAGACAAACGACTTGTATTGTGATGTTCTGCCCTTGTATCAAAGCTGGTGGGTGGGGTGGTTGTTGCCCTGGTATAGGTTGAGGTTGACTATATCCTCCATGTTCATACTGTCTAGTTGCTCCTTGTGGTCCTGGACATGGGTTATACCTAGGAACTTCTCTGCCTTGTTCTCTAGGAGGGTACCCGTATGGTCTACATTGGGGTGGTACAAACGGCCGTGACTGTCTATTCATTGGATAGTTTTTGGTGTTGTAGTTGGTATACTTCTGCTCACTATAAGAGTACATGTTAGGTGCCTGAGTTGGTTGTCTATCGTAAGGGTAAGGTTGTGATAACCCTAATCCTTCTCTGGTGCAGACATGAGATGGATGATCTCCACCACAAAGTGTGCAACTTTCTAACATTGGCACTCTCAAGGAGGAGTTATGGTAGTTCCTTTGTACTTGTACTCCTAATTTCTTGGCCACTAATGCTGCCACTTCCTCCACATAACTCGAGCTAGAAGTCTCATTGCTCCTTGTATCCTCTGTTTTGCTAGGATCTTGTGTGATTTTGAGATCCTCAGCTAAGTTGTCTTCCAAATCTATGCACTCTTTAAGACACTCACTCAGAGTTTGCAATCATTTTATATACACTAAGATTCGCAATGTTCCATTTTTTAGACCTTCTAAAAATAAGGATATCATTTTCTGCTGAGAAGGTCTCTTTGTCACAGGGCATCAAGTTACGTATTTATTAAATCTTCGTGCTGCACTTTTTACTGTCTCACTAGGAGCTTGTTTGAAACTATGTAGTAAGGATGATAATGGTGCTTGATCCCTCGCTTAGTGAATTCCCAAATAAATTCTTGGAAGAATTGTTTGATATTGCCAAAGGGGTTTGGATCCAAGGATTGAAACCAAGCTAAGGCTATTCCCATGAGGGTTAGTCCAAAGGATTCATATTGCATGAAAAAGTCCTCCACTTGCTCCGCACGCAATACTTGCTTGAATTCTGCAATGTGGTCATACGGCTCTCCTGTGCCATCGTAACAATTTTGCATACATTTGGCTAATTGGATTGGTCTCACTCTTTTGCCTGGCTCTAGGAATCGAATTATGGTGGGAATAACATGTTTTACGGGGTGTATTCCAACTTCTACACCTTGTCGTGGTCTTTCCCTAAAAGTGGTTCCATTCATATTTCCCATTTCCTGGCTAGTTTGGCTGTGGGGATTAATTTCTGGCATGGTGAATTGTTCCTGTGGTATGCTGGGTATATTCCATTGGCTCGTTTGTTCTAACATTGCATTTCCCATTCTTTTTTGGGTCTGGAATGGGTTTTGTGAAGTAGTTGCTTGATCTCGAGGAGGGAATATAGGTAGATCCATGTACTTTAATCTAGACCTCTCCGCTTCATCTACAGGCCAATATCTCCTTTGATTTTGGTCTAGGAATGTAACTCTAGATGGATTTTCTGGATCCCTTAACTTGTATATAGTTATTGGGCTGATGCCTTCTCCTTGTGTTAGTGAATCAGTTTGTAGGAGTAGGTCTGGTCCATGTACTAAGTATACATCCATCAGATAGTCATCTTGGGGTATCTTGTCTGCTTGCAATACTTGAGTCATTATTGACTTTCCCCTAGGGGTAGTCACTGTATCTCCACTGTTGGTTCTCCCCGAAGTTCCTTGTTCCTCTACCTCTCCTCTTTCATTAATCTGATTAGGGTTTTCAGTTACTACATATATCTGGCCCATCTTGTCCATGTAAACTCCACCATCATACTTGAGAGCTGGTCTTGGAACTATTTCAGATTCCGTAGTGTTTATCATTCTTGCTATTGACCTGTGTAGACCATCAAGGTAGATAGGTATCCCTTGCAAGTTAGTGGATATGTATTGAAGAGACATCCGATATTCCCCTTCCACTATAGACATAAGACCTTCCCTAGGTACTGCACTATGCATGTCTTCAGAAGCCAAGAGTCTTTCCTAGTTAAAAGACATTTCTGGCTCACTCGTTTGTGAACTCAGCACATAGTGCTAACCACTGAGTTGTGAGTTCTCGACTAGGTTCAAGTGATTTGGTACTTTATCTATCTCTTCCTAAGTATCGACTTGAGCTTAGATTCATAAGCCTTGTCTACAAGTCCAAAATTGTCCTTTGAACTGCTCAAAATCTTGTGGAACCCCTTGCTTCCTAGTCCGACCTGAGGGTCAACTTCAAAATACCCTATCTAATAATCCACATATTAATTTTACCAACGAACTTTCCAACGAACCGATTTCGTATGAGAAAGTTATGCCAGTTCAAGGTTTTGGGGATTTAAAACAGGGAAACAGGATCTCTCTAAGAGTACCTCAAAACAGGCAATACGATACCAGATTTTCATGATACGATACCTTTGGTTTACATGATACCACTATAGATGATACCACCTTTAGACGATACAATACCACCAAGAAGACCAAGATCACGGTATCAACTTCCATGATATGATACTGCTATCCACACGATACGATACTAGAAATGGTCACGATACGATACCTCTGAATTGCACGATACGATACCAACCTCACGATACGATACCAGAATTTACACGATACGATACCTTTGCATTCGACAATATGATACCAAGTTAGTGGACGATATGATACTTGACCACTACACGATACGATATCAGATTTCTCACGATACGATACCAAAATAATCGACGATACGATACTTGGCCTGTCGATGATACCAGCAATCACACGATATGATACCAGGGTAAGGGACGATATGATACTTTTCTATAGACGATACGATACCAACAATTCATGATACAATACTGGAAATCTCACGATAGGATACTGGAAATATGGACGATACGATACCACATTTTTGCACGATACGATACCAAGATCTCATGCAATACGATACCACCGTCATGCGTGATACGATACCGCTCGGTCAACGATACGATACCACTGGGGTGACCGCGATCACTTGACGTTATGATACCAGAATGGTATCGCGATACCTCAAGTGGGCGTGCATGATACGATACCTCGACAAGTATCATGATACTCAGAAATTCTGGTATCAGGATACCAAAACTCAACCGGACATGATACTTGGAGATTTTTAAGCCCAAATTCAAAAATTTTTGCAAATATGTGTACCTTATGTTCTCCTTGTCACTCCTATCAGCCTGTAGATGCAAAACCACCCTTCAAACTCACGATACCACCCCCACGATACCAAACACAAGTCTTGTCACTCTGCGATACTGCCACTCAGCTTTTTGAAGTTTTAATCACACAATTCTGTGTATTTCTTCCACGCTTAAGCTCTGAACTCTCTCTGAAGTCCGTGCGCACCAAGAATGAAGAAGAATAGTAAAAAATAGGGGATATACAGTAAAAAAAATGAAAAAATCAGAGAAGGTGAAGATGAGAGGAGATGGTGGTGATGATGATGATGGGGATGAAGCAAAACTCAGAAACTGAACTGAAAATGATGATTTTTTTACCTTCCAACATCGCTACTCTATGTATTATCGTCACACACTCGTCCTCCAAGCTCTCTCCCCAACAATGGCACCAAATTTGGTGTCACTCTAGCACAATGGCAAGTACCAATGTGAGGAGCTTTACCTCATAAATGTCAATCCGTGGAGACGTGAGGACCGGTATGAAGACCAAGAGCAAGTGAAGTGCACAAGTGCATGAGTGAAAGCACACAAGCATGCACACACATACACACACACGTGCACAAGGTAAGAGCAAAGAGTGAAACAATGGAAGGACTTCAATTACAAAAGGACTCTATTACAGAAGCTCAAATCTACAACAAGCTAACCTCTAAAATGAGCTCTCCAGCCCTTTTTATAGTTTTTTGAGTGGTTTTGGCCTTGTCCAGACCTAGTGTCTGGCCTAGTTAAAAATTAGGTTCCAGGGCTTATTTGGGGGATCAAACGGAGTCTAAAAATTATGAAAATTGGTAGGATGCTACTTCTAATACCCCTCAAGCTCGAGGACTCCTCGGCTTGAACAAAATGGAGTTGTAAAAATAGAAAATGGTATTTACAATGGTTTTTATTGATAAAAATCACTGTATTTATAGGGATTAAATTTGACATGTGCTTCTTGGAGCTCCCTACATGCTCCTTCTTCTTGTGTGTCCACTTCATTGATGCGCTTCCATGCTTGTGTGTGACCTTGACTGTCAACAACATCACTTAGGTGTCCCACTAAAGCATTGTAGTCTATCACTCCATATGAGGCTTGGCATGGTCGCAAGCCATCAGTTGCTCATCGCGTGTTTCTGGTTGTTTGGCATATGCATTAGTGCTTGAACAACATCGCAGGAAATTGGATGAGAAAGTAGTAAAATGTATTTTTGTTGGATATAGTTTTGAAAGGAAAGGCTATCATCTCTATTGTCCATAGACTAAACGCACTTTGGTAAGCCGTGATGTTATTTTTGTATAAGATGCTATTCAGCCTTTACTTTCATGTACGAAGGAGACATGTGTTAGCTTCAAAGACATGTATGATACTTTGCTGCCTCTTTTTATAGGTGGATAGTGTGGTGCTGGTCCTAATGAGGCAACTTCTCAACCTTTGCAGGTTTCATGTGAGGATGCAGATTAGTCCATTTCTGATGCAGATTTACATGATGCACTTGTTGATGAGAGAGCTAATATTGAGGAGTCAAAAAATATGCCAAAATGGTTGGTGCAGACTTTGGGTGATAGCAAATTAGATGCACCTCTATCACATCGTACTCGATCAAGCTCTTATAGTGCCTCTTTTGCATCAGATTGCTATACTATGGCTTGTTGAAGATAAATGTACAAGCTCATTTTCACATGAGCTATGCTTGGATAAATTTACCAAATATTAAAAAGATAAAGGAAAAGGAGAGAAAAGAAAAAAATAAAAGAAAAAGTCTAGTCAGAATTCATGATGAGTAAAAGATACAATATCTGCCTTGTAGTTAGTGGCATGTAGTGGGCAAAGTGGTGAGTTAAGAAGGAGGAAGAAACTTTTTCACATGCGCATTGGTTATAAAAGTGGAGTGGGAGCATGTTCTAAACAAGGAGAGAAAGAGGCAAGAGCTCCCAATAGTCAGATCTAGTCATGTTGTCATTTTGTCTTCCCATAGACTCCTTCCAGCCGCACATCCCTTTGTACATAGGTTTGTTGTGAAGCTCGTATCACAGTGTATATGTAACCCTTTCTTGCGTTTAAAAACTCATTGGAAAATCTTATCTCGTGTACTTTTTCTGTTATAAATATCTTGTTCAAAGCTTATATATTCTATGAAATATAAGTCAAAGAGTGAAGTCCAGTTTTTCAACATACCTGTGTAGATAGGTAGTCTATTTTGGACGGTTAAATTTCCCAACCAAAATGTATCCAAATTGCTTGATTTTTGGCTTATTGGAAAGGCTTATTGGAAAGGTCTTTGCATGTAATTTTTCTGTCACAAAAGATTGTTAGTGATGAGAATCACTATTATAAAGATGTTGATTTGGAAAAATTTGAAGGGCCTATCTGCCAGATCTGCGTCGACTGCTCTGTCTACTTAATCCTTTGCTTTGCTCTGACTCTCTCCGCTGGCTTCCTTGTCTCGTGAGTCCTTGGGTGCCCTGACTGTTATCAACACCCCCCCCCTCTCTCGCATCTGTCGTCCCTGACAGACCCTTGTTGCTGGGAGTGCTGGATGTAATATTCCACAACTTGAGTGGCAAGCTGATGTTCTTGGATGCATAGTCCTCTGGCCAGGTCTGTCATCATGCGATCCCAATCAATGGGCCCTGGAATGTCCGGATGTGGTAGACGTAACTGATTTGCATGGATGGCTTGTTCTACTATGAATAGATGTAGCAAATGTGTTGGTCTGGGAATGAAAATTTCTGAGTGATATTCCGAGAACCCTGTAGAGAACATTTCTTCAAAGGTCTGCTTGAAGCATGTGGGTAAATACTTTATTCGTGCATGCCAGGAAAAGATTATGTTGACCGAGGGAGTTTGGCTCATGTCGTAGACTAAATCCTTGTTACGTTGAGAGAATCCAGGGGCGGAAATGTATGGAGCCTGTACCTTTTGAAAGGTTTTGAAGACAATTGTCATGAGCTCGAATATTTTCATACACATTTTTGCTGCTATGTCGGGTATATTCTTTAGATGTGTAGACCAGTGTCGAATTGTTGATATCATGTATGCTACGATCGGCGTCCCTCGAGGTGGAGCAAAATATGGATAGTTGACCCATGCCGAGCATTCTTTATTGTTGCGTACCTTGATTGCAAATGCTTGCCATGATCTGCGACATACCATTGGGCAATAGCATGGATTATACTTGATATACAGTGGCATGGTTGCCCAGGTGCTCATCATCTCAAGGTAATCAGTTAGTAACCGTGCACGCCAATTAGGTTGGAAGATTGAGCCAGCACGTGTGTCTTCCGGTAAGTCCTCTGGCTCAAATTGAGTGGCAAATGTGGGCTCCTTCCCTATATGCCTTTTAATCTCTGCATATAATCATGTAGCAAGACATAGTAAGGCATGTATTGTGGCTTCGAAGTTGTGATTAACCGTTGGTGGGATAGGTGCTGAAAGTAAGAAGATCGAAGCATAGTTTCTTCCAGATTTGTGAGGGATTGAATTTGCACGGCGACACGATCATCATGTGTTTGTCCCACTTTCTCAACCCTTTTGACCCAATCCGGGACTCCAATTTCTAAATTTTCCTATCCTTCCTCTGTAACTCGTCCGCCTAGTGTTGGCGTGGGCTCATATGGTTCTTCATAGCTATCATCCACGGGGATTTTCACTACTGTATCAAGTTCTGGTTCTTCAGCTGGGGAGGGTGGCCTTTCATATGGTAAGAGACGTGCTTGGAGTTCTGCCAGTTGCTTCCGGAGGGTCTCTAATTCTTCTGTAGAGTGTTGCAAGATTTTCGGCTCTTGTTGAGCTATAGGGGCACTGGTTATCTGCTTCTTTAAGTCAGCACATTCAGCCTCTAACTTTTCATATGACTCCAAAAAATTTGCATGCTCCTCGAGTAAGATGCATTCTTCTGATGGGACCGCTCTATACTTGGTAGGGCTAATGGCTATTCCTACAGTTCCTTCCATAGCTGCTTCAAAATTATCTTGGTTTTGTTGCTGAAGCCGCTCGTTCTCTTCTAATGCTGCTTCCATATGCTTCCTTAATAGCCTAAGATTACGTCTGAGTGTAGCATTGGATATCATTTGCGCTTGGAGCACACTTTCTAGTTCCTTGACTGCTTTATCATCCACCATCGATATCTTTGATTCCAATTCTGTGTGGGCCTGCTGTAAAGTGGTATGTTCTACTAGGAGCATTTGGTAATCAGCTTCTAAAGTGTTGACTCTAGCCTGTAGGCGCTGAGATTCTGCCTGGAGGGCCGCGGTAAGATCTTCCAATTGATGGTATTCTTGTTGTAGTTGATGTGCACACTGAAGTAATGTATTAAATGTGCTATTTACATTATGAGATGCAAGGGGGAATGTTTGGAATGCAGGGGAAGTGGGAATGGGAAGGGAGGTAGTGAATGATGTGTCTGCCAAAGACATGGTGAGTGGTGAGGTAGGGGGTAGGGGAGGGGGAGATGGTGGAATTGTGGGGAGAGGTGTTGTGGTTGGTGAAATGTCCATTGAATCGAACAGAGTGGTGTGTGCAGGGGCTACCATGTAAGTTGGTATGGTAGGTGAAGTGAGTGTGGTGTCTATGTAGATTGACGTTGTTTCCAGCATCTGAGGAGTGTGCCTCTGAGACACTGGAGTGCAGATGTACTGTTCCATGAAAGATGGGTATTGGGGTGGTGCAATTAGGTTGAGTGAGGTGTAGGGGGCAGATGGAAAGTGTGGGTCATGGAATGGGGGTACCCGTACTGGGGGATAGGCTGGGAAACAAAGGATGCCTTCCGTGGGTGGGGGGTTCCAACCACACTTGGAATTATGGGGTGGCCAATTATGGGCTCGGAGGACAAAAAGGGTAAAGTGTACAAGGGATTGGTGATGGAAGAGAAAAGGATGTCCTGTGAGGTTGACTCTCGAAGGGAGAAGGATGTGGATGAGGTTGGGTTGTAAGTGAAGGTAGATGTGATGACTACAATTTCTTCCATGGTGGGAGGTGGTGGTGGGGGTGGAGAAGGTGGGGATGGGGGGTGCAGGGGTGAGATGGGTGATGTCTAAACAAAAGTTTCAGCAGAGAGGTCAATGGTGGTGGTGGGGGTAGCTATGGTTTCGATGGTTGCGTCTGGTTCTATGATGGGTATTCTGATAGTATTACCTACTCGTGGTAATGTGTCGACTTTGCGTTTGTCATACCTCACGGACTGGCTGACTGCGGTGTGGACAACCTCCCGAACTCCTAACAATTTTGACACTAATTTGAGGGTGTTAATAAGATTTTTGATCCACTCCATCATCTGCTAGCATCTCTTGCATGAGTTGATGCCTTTCTTGCACTGCTTTGATCGTATCATATAACCTTTGTAGTTGAGCTGTGTATGCAGGTGCACGTACAAGTTCTTGCACTTCTTGTTGCTCATCTTGATGCCCTTGGTCATATTCCTCCTCATCTTCCTCATATTCTTCATCTTCATGGTCCTCTTCATCCATTTCAACTGTGGTAACAGGTACTTGGGAGGTCGTTGCCTGCGGTTGAACATTCTCCACTTGTTGTTCCTCTTCTGCCTCAAGATCTACGTCTCTTAACAATTGTTCAAAGTCTTCATTTGTGAGTTCTTCCAAGGGTGCGCCTCCGGGAAATTCAAGATCAATTGGGACGGGAGGAAATATCAAATTAGGGCCATTAGTGCTGTGTCTTGGAAGTCGTAGTGTGAATGGCCGAACCCTTTGTGGTGGTGGGGTAACGTCCGGTGTTAGGGTGGCTCCGCGTGGTTGAGCACAAGGTACTTGGACAGTTTCTCTCATCTTCTTGGAAGGGGGTCCCGTGGATGTCTGGCCTCTAAACTGCTGTACTCGATTCCACATCAGGGCCCGTTGAATAGGGATGTCATAAGCCAAACACCTATATATGATTCTAGTCAGAGCACAACATCCATATAAAACATGCTTCCGCGGCCATCGTTTGTGGGCTAGCTGTATCTGATCAATTATCCAGTGGGGTAAGTCGATGGTGAGGTTCTGTGTCTCTGCCAGATACAAATTAAACCATACCTTCTTGTGTGGCATGGTGAATCTATCTTGGGTAGGAAAAGCAAAGTGTTGCATGCACATTCGCAGATGTATTGCAATATTGGGCGTCATGGCCACCATGTCCTTGAGCTTGGTGAGGCTTCGATTCTTCATGTAATAAGGCACTAGGGTCTCCTTCGCTGTTGGAATATGCATTCCGCGTATATCTAGGGCCTCTCGCACTAAGTTGTTTGAGAGACTAAACCTTTTGAGCTCATTTCCTTTTGTCAGAGATGGGAGCACAAATGAGCTTGCACCTTTTGGGTTCTTGCTTGGAGTCAAGGTATTGATGAGATAGTAGCATCGCATGAAGTCAAGCTTTGGGAGCCGGGCACTGAAGTATGCATCCAATCTTGTCTTCTCCCATACCAGACGTAGACCTTCTGCATTTTGTAACTTTTCGAATTCTCTTGTAAAGAAGTGGTATTTACCTTGCTTCCCATTGAAGTCCAACTCTGACTCCCATAGGTATGGTCCCTCTCCCAAGGGTCTTGCAACTTCACTAAACCAGTGGGAAGCTTTTCCTACAGGCATAGTATGGCCACTTGGGGGGTCCGCTATTGGTATGATTTGGATGGCCTGCAACTCTTCTGGTCTTTCATTTGTCTCCGGCATAATGGGTAAACTTTCTAAATCCACCACTTGCTGACTCGTTCCTGCTTGAGAGCTTGTTCCTGCAGCCTCAGCCATGTTGAAGAAATCGCTGCCGGTTCTGTGAGAATATATGAATAAATGTTAACATTGCTATGGACACAAAATGACACTATGTCCCCGTTACAACATTAACTTGATGAATTGTGATGTAGTTAGTCGGTTAGTTAGTGCTCGCGTGGATGTGAGTGTGAAGTGTGGTTAGCTGATGCTGAATACCTATGAGCTAATTTGGGGGTCGGGTGCAGTGTGGATGCAGTTAGTAAGTGGAAGTGGCTTTACAAACGGGTCAGGTGGTTTATTACAAGGTTTGGGTTGCCGAACATAGTGGATGGCACTCTGTTTTCATTTTCTGGAGACTCTAAAGGGATTGATCAGAATATCAACTTGAAATTGAGGCTTTTTAGGGACCCATTTACCAGTGATTCTACTCGTGCTCATGGGTGAATATGTTTTCGTGCATGATGTATAAGAGTGGGTATCAGCTGTTTGAGTGAGTGAACCATGTTGTACAAGGTGTGGTTTTTGTGTAGCTATTTGAGCCCGCAAGCAAGCCTTAGGCACCCAAATTTGTCTTGATTGTGGGCCAACCTTCATCGACTTCTTGGGTACCCAGATAAACTTCACTTTTATAGAAGAATTTTTGGAGGACTTCTTATTAGTGTCTTGTTGTTGATCACTAATAGGAAGTTGAGCCAGTTGTTGTGGCTTGACCGCAATAGGATGCTCGCCTTTCCACACCCACACTTGTTTTGATGGTTGAGACACTGTGCTTCGTATTTTCTTTGGGCTTCGAGCATAAGTCATCTGCTTCTTCTGCTGCGGGTTCCTTTTCTGATTGTGCAATTAGCCTCTCCAATCTTTCTAGCAGTCCATCAAAGTGCAACTGCGTCTTAGCTGAACTAGAGATGTTAAAGAGGCGACTGGCTTCAAACATGGTTTGAGCCAATTCCACCATCTTATCACAGATTTTAGTTCGTTCAAGCTCTAGTTCTGCTCTAGGGTAACACTTTTCATGATCCTTCACGTTTGGCCCTTCTTGGATTCTAGCCTGATAGGCCTTAAGCATCATGTTTAGGTCCTCGGGAGTGGGATCTGCTAATACTGATCCTACTCTAGGGGGTGGTGGGGTCGCATGAGGCAGGTTGAAAGGTGGTGGATTGGATGGAGATGGGAATGGTGGTGGTGGGGTAGTGTGAGAGGGAGGTTGAGATGTAAGTTCGATTATCTTGGCTCTCGTTTCCCTTAGGCTTTCCTCGAGTTCACTCATCTTCTTTGCCCATTGTCTTTTCATTCTTTCTCAACTATCCTTCCAAGCTCTAGTCCTCTTCTTTGTCATGCTCTCCGTTTCACTAACATCTGGGCTCTTTTCCTAGCCTACACCTTGGTTTTGCTGCAATGCTTGAAACTCTAATGACCACTTGCACTGGCGCAGTGGAGGTTACACTTCCTGAAGAGTCTACTACTAACCCAATAACATTGATAGGAGTGATTTTTGGCATATTATTGGGATTCTTTGGGCAATCTCATAAGAGATGTTCCTTTCCGCAATCTTGACAAAAGCCCTGTATTGTTACTGACTGGGGTTGTGTAGGTGCAGGCATTGGGCAATCACGAATGAGGTGATCTCCCTAACATTGATAGCATGGCCCTCTAGGAAATGGGGGTCTTACTTGCCTAGGTTGAGGTCTAGAGTTGGAGTTTGCATACATGACATTTGCATACTCTAGATCCCAACTAGGTTCACTCGGTTCTTCACTATAGTAGGATTCACCATGTTCAGGAGACTGCATGTAGTAAGCCTGGGGGCTATCAATATGTGTGGAATCAAAGCTATGGTCACTAGGGTCACTTTCTGAAAGCAATGGTGTCACTGGCACTATGGATCTATTCAGGTTCTCTTCTGCAGCTGCATACTTTACTGGGATCACATTCATGTGGATACTAGTTCTGATATCTTCCCTGTTGTGGATATGGCGGACGGTAGGTTTGCCTCACTGCTTGCTTATTGTAGGGGCAGTCTTGTGCGGTATGATTGGTCTACCTCCGTTCTATGGTGCAGTATTGGCTACTAGGATTCACTTGGGGTTGAGTCATAATGGGACATACGTTCGCCATATGGTCACCTCCGCAAGTATAGCACCGCTTAACTGGGGCAAATCTTGGAATTTGTTTACTGGAGACTCCTAGCTTCTGAGCTACTTTCTCGGCGAGTTCCTCAATAGATGTTGATTGAGTGGAAGAGAGGCTAGTAGAACTATCTGAGTCTTTGTAGATTTTTGAAAGTTCCAATTCCTCTCCTAGGTTATCCTCAATGTCTATGCACATGCGTACACACTCTTCTATGGTCCTAGGATCCTTTAAGTACACATATGATCTCAACTTTGTACTCAGCAGTCCATCTAGGAATAAAGCCACTTCTTTGGCTGATGTGGGTAACTCAGACACAGGGCATCTCTCTAGGTATTGCCTAAACCTTCTTCCTGCAAGCCTAACCGTCTCTTGAGGGGTTTGCTTGAAGCTATGAATCAGTGAAGAAGTGTTATGCCTTATGCCACTCTTAGAGAACTCAATAATGAAAGCCTCTAGAAGTTGGTCTATGTTCCTGAAGTGTCTCTCATTTAGTGGTTGAAACCACGTAAGTGCGGTGTTCCTAAGGGTTAGACCAAAGGCATTGTATTGCGTGAATAGGTCCTCGACTTGTTCAACTCTCAAAACTTGCCTAAACTCGACCACATGATCATATGGGTCTCCTGTGCCATCGAAGTAGTTTTTCATGGATTTATCCAGCTGTGTAGGTCTCAAAGTCCTCGTGTGCTCTCTAGGTCTTGGTAGAGGGAATTCATCTACATTTCTTGGATTTCTTGGAGCTCTAAGCCTCTCAGGTTCCACTCTATCAGTTTCCGTTCTCGTTCTTTCTCTTCCCAATGGGTTGACGAAACTCACTTCTAGCCTATCTCTACTTCTGTCCCTATGAGCTCCATGAGCTTGGGACGTTCCAGCTCCTGGGTGGCCATAAGAGACATTTGATCTTGGTTGGGGAAAAATAAATTCAGCCTTCCAAGTGTAGGCATGCCTACCATGTTCTGTGATCCCAAAGATCCTCTCTGAAGTGTTGTCTAGATAGGTCACTTTGCCTGGGCTATCAGGGTCTTTGAATTCATAGATCGTGATCGTTCCTATCTCATTAGGCTGATCAGGCTTATACCTCCAAAAAGCTTCGTCAGTCTCTCGGTTCAAGAGAAAACCTATGCTCTTGTTGTCCTGGGGAATCCACTCTGGTGCGATCATTCTAGTAAGAATGGATTTGCCTCGAGGTGTTTTAGGCTCTCCCCCTATGTTTACTTGCTCTAGGTCACCTATGTCCGTTTCTGGAATCACATTCCCGAATTCGTTTGTCCTATCTGGGTGACTGGTGACCACGTAGCCTAACTGAGCAATCCTAATTTTTTCCCAAGGTACAGCCTCGTTGCCGATCAATTTGTATCAGTCACTTGGTTCTTTTTAGTTGATTATCGTGTTTATGATCTTGTCTGATCTCACATCGTGAGGAATACTTGAGTTAATTTCCGCACTTTAAGTTGATCGTTCCATGTTAAGTTTTTTTCCCCTAAAGTTATCGGTCACACACAGGTTATCTCTTGACTTGAACTTAATTTCTTAGATAGTCTTTGACTTGTCTCGTGCCTATCGTAGCCCTGACTTACTTCTAGCACTACTCGCACTTATTTTGAGCTAGGAATTGACAAAGGGGATTGAGAATAATCCAACCTCACTTGTAGATCCCTTGCCCCTTTGGTGCTCAAGAACTCGGTTCTCAAGCTTGCCAAAAAACCCTCGCTTTGGATACTCTATAGTTTAATGGACCTGTAAAAAGTCCCAATGTTAGCTACTCAAAAAACATGCAAAAGCAGTGCACAACAATTCGCTCTCTCGCTCTCTCTCACAAGTGAAATGAGGGAAATGGAAGGAGGAAGGAGATATGATAAAAAAACTGAAATTTTTGCGATGATGGAGATGGAGGTGGAAGATGGTGAGGATGATGTTGGTGATGATGATGGTGAATCAAGGAAGAGAAAAGTAGTAAAAAGTAAAGAAATTACCTACAACGCCAATGTCACAACTCTACGTCTTAACATCACACGCTCGTCCTCAAAGCTCGATCCCCGGCAATGGCGCCAAAATTTGGTGTAGCTCAGTGATGAGTAGCACCTCCTTTAATGTCAATCCGGGAAGACATGAGGATGGTATGAAGACCTCGAACAAGTGATGACACAAGTGCGTGAGTGAGAAACACACTAACATGCACACACATACACACACTCACACACAAGGCAAGAACAAAGAGAGAGACAATGGAGTTCTTTTAGATTTCTCAAAAGTGCTCTTACAAGTTCAATTCTACAACAAGCTAACCTAAAAAATGAGCTCTCTAGCTCTATTTATAGTTTTTGACTAGGTTTTGGCCCTGTCCAGACCTAGTGTCCGGCCTAGTTAAAAATTAGGTTCTATGGCCTATTTGGGGGTTCAAACGGAGTCTAAAAGATGTGAAAATTGATAGGTAGGTACTTCTAAAGCTCCTCAAGCTCAAGGACTCCTTGGCTTGCACAAAATGGAGCTACAAAAATATGAAATGGTATTTACAATGATTGTTAGTGATGAGAATCACTGTTATAAAGATGTTGATTTGGAAAAATTTGAAGGGCCTATGTGCCAGATCTACGTCGACTGTTTTGTCTACTTAATCCTTCGCTTTGCTCTGACTCTCTCCACTGGCTTCCTTGTCTTGTCAGCCCTTGGGTGCCCTGACTGCTATCAACAGCTCTGTTGTGCAAAAATTGCGATCTGAGCTCGTTTCGACCTCTGAATGCATTATCGTAGTGCTTGTGCATGCTATTTTGTCTTTTTGTACCAAAGCTATATACCAATTTTGGTTCGCCAGTATAAGCGTCTCGAAGTCTGGTACAGGTTTGGCAAAATTCGTATGGGCAATTTTGTTCAACTTTTGAGATACAATCAATTTTTTACATCAAGGTATTTTAGTCACCATCCATGGATGAAAGCAGTGATGTATTTTGTATGTTGGCTATTGAGGATAAGTTGGATGGTACCAACTACCCGTTGTGGGCTTATATGATGCGACATGTATTGGTTGCAAAAGGATTGTGGAACATTGTGCAGGGTGTTGAAAAACGTCCTATCACACCTGCAACTATTACAACTACAGGTACTGAAGCTGATGCAGATGGTGTCAAAGATGATGATATTCTGCATATTCTTGTTCCTGCCGCAGATTCTGCTACACCTACTACATAGCAAATTTGTTGGGATGGCAAAGATGCCCAAGCACATGCATTGATAGCTTTGTCTATCAAACATGCAATTATTCCTCACATTCGCTCCTGTAGAATAGCTAAGGATGCTTGGGATACACTTACCACATTGTACCAAGCTAGGAATGAGGCTCGTGTTGCTTACCTCCAAAAATAGTTGGAGAGTGAGCACATGAATGAAGGTGATTCTATGGACAATTTTCTAACAAAGATCAAAGACTTGAAGGAACATTTGATTTCTGCTGATGAGGTTATACCAGATAGCTCACTTGTGCAGACCGTTCTGAATGGTCTTCCTAATTCATATAAGAGTTTTGCATCTACTCTTTGGTTGATGATGAAAGGCAATCCAAATGCCTTGTCATTTGAGGAGTTAGTCTCTATTCTGTTGCAGGAAGATCAATCCAGGTAGAACAGGTCCATTATGCATGTTGCAGATCAAGCTTTCCTGGCTAGTCAGAAGGGCAAAGGAAAATGGATCTCTTCAGCTAGTAAGCAAAAATCTGCTAATTTTGCACAATCGAAGAGGGAAGACAAAGATGAAAAGTAATCAGAAAAGCAAAAATTGTTTTGCAAGTACTATAAAGGAAATGATCATATCATAAAGAACTGTCCAAAACTGGCTGCTAAAGAGGCAAAGAAGAAAGAGGCTAGAATGGTTGTTGTAGAGGCCTCTACACCAAAAATAGATTCTGCTAAACTTATGCAGGAAGAAGAATGGGCATTTACTATTGTTTGCAATTTTGACCCATCTTCTCATGAGTAGTGCATGTCTGCAATAGACTTAGATGTTTGGTACTTTGACAATGGGACAGTTTCTTCTCTTCACTCGAGCTTAACCCTAGAGGGAATACTGTTACATGTGCCAACAAATCCTCTTATCTTGTTATCGGAGTTGATAAGATCATTTTGACTATTGCTGATGGTAGCTCTTTCACTTTGTCAGATGCTTTGTTTTTGCCAAGGATCAAGAAAAATCTGTTATCAGTTTCTGCATTAGCCAAGATTGGCTTGGTTCTGAAATTTGTTGAAGACAGATGTACAGTTTCTGATGTGTCAAATGGCGACGTGATTATTGCTTTTGGCATTTTATGTCATGGGATGTATAAGCTCATAGACTATGAAAGATTTGTAAATGATTCGGCATGTGCAGTACATGATTCTCAGGCTATGTCAGATGCAAAGCTTTGGCATGCATGCTTTGGTCATATGAATTTTGCTAGTTTGCTACACCTACAAAAATCTGAAAATGGTGTCCTCTTTGCCCAAACTTAAGGCACCCGAAAAACATGTTTGTGAAGGCTGTATTTTGGGCAAAATGCAGCATTCCTCCTTTCCAAAAGATGGTTCAGTCTGGGCTGCTTAGAAATTACAGCTTGTACATAGTGATGTCTGTGGTCCTATGCAGACACCTTCTTTTGGAAATTATCTTTACTTCATGACTTTCATCGATGATTTTTCTAGGCATGCATGGGTATATCCATTGAAGGCAAAGTCCGAAGTGTTCATGTGCTTCAAACAGTTTTTGGTTTTGGCTGAAAATCTGTCAACATGTAAAATCGGCACCCTCCGTTTTGATCGAGGGGGGGCATATATGTCTTTTGAATTTAATGCATTTTTGGCTAAACGTGGGATAAAACACCAGTGTACAGTGTTGTATACACCTCAACAGAATGGAGTTGCTGAATGAAAGAACATGTCACTCATGGAGATGGTGAGGTGCATGGTCAAGACTCACACTTTACCACATAGTTTTTGGCTTGAGGCTATCATGTGTGCAGCATATGTACTTAACAGGTGTCCCACTAAAGCGTTGCAGTCCATCACTCCATATGAGGCTTCGCATGATCGCAAGCCATCTGTTGCTCATCTGCATGTTTTTGGTTGTTTGGCATATGCATTAGTGCCTGAACAACATCACAAAAAATTGGATGGTAAAGCAGTAAAATGTATTTTTGTTGGGTACAGTTCTGAAAGTAAAGGCTATCGTCTATATCATCCATAGAATAAACACATTCTAGTTAGCCGTGATGTTGTTTTTGTGGAAGATGCTATTCAACCATTGCTTTCATGCACTAAGGAGACATTTGTTAGCTCCACATACATGTATGATACTATGCTGCGGTGGACAGTCTAGTGCTGGTCCTAATGTGGCAACTTCCCAACCTTTGCAGGTTTCATGTGATGATGCAGATCATCCCATTTCTGATGCATATTTACATGATGCACTTATTGATGAGAGAGCTGATATTGAGGAAAAACTATGCCAAAATGTATAGTGCAAACTTTGCATGACAACAAATTAGATGCACCTGTGTCATATCGTAGTTGATCAAGCTCTCATAGTGCCTCTTTTGCATCAAATTGCTATGCTATGGCTGAATCTAGTCTCTGTGATGAGAATGAGCCTGTTTCATTTGATGAAGCACAAAATTCAAAAAATTGGATGGTTGCTATGCAATCGGAATATGATGCTATAATGAAGAACAATACTTGGTCTTTATGTGACTTGCCTCCTAGCAAGAAGGCCATTGGCACTAAGTGGGTTTATAAGCTAAAGTGTAAGTCTCATGGACCAATTGACAAGTATAAGGCTAGTCTTGGTGCAAGAGTTTATGCACAAGAAAGAGGCATTGATTTTGATGAGACGTTTGCACCTACATGCCGTATGACTACTGTTTGGAGCATCTGTGCACTTGCAACCCATGATGGTTGGAAGTGTATGTTTTTCATCCCCATGGCTTTGTGCAGAAGGGGCATGAAAACCAGGTGTGTAGGTTAAAGAAGGCATTATATGGCTTAAAGCAAGCACCACGTGCTTGGTATGAGAAGATACATGCCTATCTGATTGCACATGGTTTTGAGAACAGTCCAACTGAGAGCACCTTATATGTTAAGCGTGCTATGATGTGTTTCTGATCATTGTTGTCTATGTTGATGACATCCTACTCACTGGTCCTAATGAGAAGCATATTTCTGATTTTAAGGCCGATTTGCATGCCTCATTTGAGATGTCTGATTTGGGGCATTTGCATCACTATTTGGGCATTCAATTTATGCAAGTTGATGGTTGGATGGCCTGGTGTCAAATGAAATATATTGACACATTATTGCAACATTTTGGCCTCGATGACTATACGTTCATTGCCACTCCTATGGAGACATGTTTACAATTGAGTCTTCATGATGCTAGAGATGCATTTGATGATGTCCGCTATCAACATGCTATTGGATGTCTGATTTACTTATGCATTACTCGGCCAAATATTCAGTTTGCTATCTCACATATGAGCAGGTTTATGCATTGCGCAGGTGTCAAGCATTGGCAGGCCGTTAAGCGCATCTTTTGCTACTTGAGTGGTACTGGAGTACTTGGGTTGTTTTATCCCAAGGGGGGATCACTACTGCCAGATTTGCATGCTTTTTCTAACTCACACTAGGTTGGTTGCTATGACACTCGTGTGTCCACTAGTGGCTTTTGCTTCATGCCTGGTAGCTCATGTATATCTTGGTTGAGCAAGAAGCAGCCTACTGTGGCCACTTCTAGTTGTGAGCCTGAGTATAGGACAACTTTCACAATGATTGTTGAGTGTGTGTGGCTCAAACGCCTTATGGCTGATTTGGGTGTTGGTCAATTTTCTGCCACCACCATCTTCACTGAGAGTCAGAGCGCATTGGCAGTTGCGAGGAACCCTATGTTCCATGCTCGCACTAAGCACATTGAGGTGCATTATCATTATGTCAGGGAGAGGTTCTTTGCTAGGGAGATCAGCTTGGCATATGTGCCCATGCAAGAAAACATTGCAGACCTTTTCATGAAGTCTTTGCCTAGGGAGAAGTTTGAAGCTTTTCGCAAAAGCTTTGGGCTTACTTCCTTTTGTGGAGTATTTCAACATAGCTTGGCACTTCCTTATAGATGAGTGCCAGCTACTTGTTCACGGCATCACTCCCAGGGGGGATTTGTTGATATATTTAGGTAGTGATGTCTGTGAACACTCTAGGAACACCGGGGCACTTTTTTTCCTCTTTAGGAGGTTTTTTTACCTGGCTTGTATATATGCCTATTACCCTAATGGGCTACTTATGTTTGTACTTTTAGTGGTAATACATTTAGTATTGTGTGTTGTGCTCCAAGATTCTTCTTCTTCGTTGTGTTGTTCGCATGCTTCCACAGGCATCTAACTTCAACACGCCATTATATCAAGTCGACATAAAAAATGCTTTTCTCAATGGAGAACTACAAGAAGAGGTATACATGAGCCGACCAATTGGATTTGAAGATGGAAAACATCTGGACTTTGTTTGCAAGTTGAAAAAGGCACTTTATGGCTTGAAGTAAGCACCAAGAGCATGGAATTAGAGATTGGCAGAATATCTAACTAAGTATGGATACAACCCAAGTAATGCAGATCCCTCATTGTACATGAAGAAGGAAGAAAATAGAGAGGTATATATTTGCATATACATCGATGACCTCATCATAACAGGAAATGATGTTACATGGATTAAATATATAAAAAGGAAGCTTGGTAAGGAGTTTAAAATTTCAGATCTTGGAGAGCTGAAATATTTTTTAGGAATTGAAGTTGTTTACTTCCTAAGATATTTTGCATGAATAAATTAGACAAAGAGGACTTTCCAAAAATTTCTAAACCAATTAAAATGAATAAGGGAATAGATAGAGACAAATCTATCAATGTAGGCTTATAATGCAATGTTGTATCTATGTATATGTAGAGATATCTTAGGAGAAAACTAAGCAAGTAGGGGTGTAGCTTGAACAAGCAAGCAGGGGGCATGGTTTCTAGATTAGTAAAATTCTAATATGACTCACAATGAAATTTTCCCCACAGGTATCTTCTTTCATGAGGTACATGGTTGTATGTATTGACAAGTAAAAAAGGTCCCCTACAATATAGGTTTAACCAAAAGTCATGGAATTTGATGTCAGTTTTCATGCAGGTACACATCACAACAGAATGACATTGCTGAATGAAAAAATAGACATATTCTAGAAATAGCAAGAGCTTGATGGCTGAGAAGAATATGCCTCATTGTTATTGGGTAGAAGTTGTGCATACTGCTATATACATCATGAACAGAACTCAGACTACTGTTGTACATCAAGTTACACCTGAAGAGAAGCTTATAGGTGAAAAGCCAAATTTATCACATATGAAAGTATTTGGCTGTATTGCATATGAACATGTTCTAGATTAGTTGAGGATGAAGCTTGATCCAAAAGCAAAAAAATGTATCGTCATTGTATACTCCCTTGAACAAAAGGGATATAAATGTTATAACCCACTCACATGACAAGTGAAGGTGAGCAGGGATGTGGTATTTGACAAAATGTCAAGCTTCTATGTAAATGCCAAAGATGGGCTTAATCTTGAATCAAATGACAAAGAAAATGTTGAAAAATAGAGTGCAGAATCTCAAGCAATACTTCCAAATCAAACCCATGGAGTGGAAGATTATGTGGAAATTTCAATCCATTTCAAATTACTCAAATACATCCAAGAAAGGTAAAGAAAAGCTTTCTGCTACTAGTAAAACATGTGCAGGTTTTGAAGATGTTGATGAAGATTCAAGTGGTTCAAAAAAGAGTCTTGATGAGGAACTTGGATTGCCCTATGTGAAGACTCCAGGAGTAAGAAAGGCACATGTAGATGATACAAGGAGAAGTGACCCTAGACCAAGAAGATCTGGGAGGATGTAGAATTCAGTGCAACGATTGACATATGATAGTTACATGGTTCGTCATTGTGCCTACATGACAAAGGTAATACAAGATGCCGAACCCTCTTGATTTGCAAATGCAATTGGAAATGAAAATTGTGAAAAAACTATGGATGAGGAGATGGCTGCACTTTATGGAAATGATACATGGAAGCTGGATCTGTTGCCCCAAGGAAAGAAACCCATAGGCTGCAAGTGGGTTTACAAGGTAAAGCACAATGTTGATGGTAGCATAAGCAAGTACAAAGCATGATTGGTAGCAAAAGGATATGCACAAACATATGGAATTGATTATGAGGAAACATCAGCTCTGTAGCTAAAATGTCTACTATCATAACACTTGTTGCATTAGCTATAGCAAAAGGATGGACTTTGCATCAGATGGATGTGAAGAAGGCTTTCCTCCATGGTGAGCTACATGAAGAAGTATACATGGACCAGCCACAAGGATATGAAAATTCAAAGAATTTAGAATATGTTTGGAGGTTGCAAAAGGCTTTGTTTGGGCTTAAGCAAGCTCCTCGTGCATGGCATGGAAGGATTGCTAATTACTTAACCACAATTGGGTTTTCTATGTCTGATGTAGATCATTCACTATATGCGAGGAAGGGTGATGATGGCATCACAATTGTGGCTATTTATGTTGATGAATTGATTGTAGGTGGGGATAATAAAGAAAGCATTAAAGAGTTAAAGAAACTTCTTATGCATGAATTTGAAATGAAAGATCTTGGTGTGCTGCACTATTTCTTGGCCATTGAGTTTATACATACAAAAACAGGTATATGGATGTCGCAAAAGGCAATATGCTTTGAATATGCTGCAAAAGTATGGTATGGTTGATTGTAAGCCAATTTCTATGCCATTAGATTAGAATTTGAAGTTAGATACTATATCAGGTGAAGCATTGGAAAATGCTACTATGTACATGAAAATTGTGGGAAGTTTGATATATCTCACAATAACGAGGCCTGATCTTAGCTACACTGTTAGACTTGAAAGTCAATTTATGCAGGTTCCCAAGACGCCACATTTAGATGCTCTCATGCACACTCTATGTTATGTGAGTGCTACTTTGGATTATGCATTGTTTTATGAAGCTGGTGAAGATTTGTATGTTCATGGATACTCCAATGCAGATTGGGCTGGTAGCATTGCATATAGAAGATCTACTAGTGGCTTTCTATTCTCACTCCAGAATGCAGCTATTACATGGAGCAGCAAGAAGCAACCCACTATTGCTTTATCGAGTATAGAGGCTGAGTATAGAGGTGTTGCAATGGCAACATATGAGGTGTCATGGCTAGAGATGCTACTTGCAGATTTAGGTGTGGAAGTGCAAAAGCCTATCACCATCTATTGTGATAATCTTAGCAGCATACAATTAGCACGAAACCCTGTTTTTCATGCGAGATCAAAGTATCGAGGTACATTATCACTTCATCAGAGAGAAGGTATTAGCAGGTGATATTGATCTTGTTTACATGAGAATAGATGAGTAGGTTGTTGATATTTTCACTAAAGAACTTGGAACAAAAAAGCTAAAGAAGTTTCGAAAGATGCTTGGATTAGAGGACATGGCATTGAGCTTGAGGGGGAGTGTTGAGATATCAAGCTCAACATGTGATGATCCAGGATAATCTGTATCACTTTTTCATTTCTCTAACATGTATAGTGGTCATGCCCATATATGTCAGGGACACTTCATTGAGCTTTATTAGATTTATCTACGAAGAGTGACGGCACATTTGTTTCTTGCTAGCTCACTCATTCGCAGACATTAGGTTTTTCCTTAGGTATTGGTCTATATATATTGGACTTGTTGTATTCTTGTTTTTTAGGTCATTCGTGTACATTCCTTTTATGTAATAGAAGAAGAAGAAGAAGACAATTCTTCCTTGCCTCAATATGTGTGTGCTTCTCCCTGATTGTGAAATTGTTTGTGTGAGCTCTCTTCCTTATCTCCTTCCTTGAGAAAAATTTGTTATCAAAAATTGACCCTCATGCTGAAAGTTCTGACTAGACCCATGAAGATAGTCCACAAGCTTATTACATAGAGTCACCTGAGCAAAGTAAGACTTATCCATATCTATATGAGGCACTACCTATGGAACTGAATTGGAAGCTAGAATACTCCAATGTCATGTATAGAAATCCTAAGCCTTGGCCCCAATTGAGACAAATGAGACCACAAGCCTCTAGATGAACATGTTTTAGATGCTGCTTTATCCTGAGTGTGGCAAGGAACATCTCCCAAGAGATTGTCCAAGGAACCCCTCTAGTGCACCCAAAGTTACACCCATTAATACGGTAGGCTTAGTGGTGGATTCAAGTTCAAGTAGTGTTAACGTGGCTCCTATATAGGCAGTCACTAGGGCACAAGCCTTACAACATGATAAAACATCTAAGCGATAAGAGCCAAGTGAATCAAGAGAACCTAGGAAAAGGAAATCAAGAACATGGAAGGATACCACGGAGAATGCCAATCATAAGTGGACTAAAAAGTTATCCAAACTAGAAGAAAGCTTGAGGGACACTAAAAGAGAAATCGAAGACATTGCATCTCAGAACCCTTTGCAAGCCAAGAATCCATCTACTCTTCATTCCATGCCACCCCTCATTGTAGATAGACTGCAACCAGGGTCTGTTCTTGCAGATCCAACCCTAGAAGGTTTGGACATGATGTTCAAGGCCTACCAGGCATGACTTCAAGAAGGGCCAACAACTAAAAACCTAGACAACAACTACCCTAGGGCATATTTAGAGATTGAATGGATAAAAATATGCATGAAAATGGTAGAACTGGCTTAGGCTATGCTCGAGACCAATCAATTGTCCAATCAGACAAATTCTATCAAACTGGGTTTGCATTTTCAGGGCTTACTAGAAATATTAGAGCAGTTGGTAAACAAGCTACAAGTTTCTTTACCTCCATAGGTTCAACCAATTGTTGAAAGAGGAAACTCACCCCCAATAAAAGCTTACATTCGTGATTCCACATATGATGGAACACCTCTTTCAATTTAGCAATACTCTCAAGAGTTATTGCGGGAAATACAAGAAGAGAAATGGGCCAAGGAGAATGGTAATACCCCTCCTATTCTTGAAATTGATGATCTTCATGATCAATTTCCCCAAGACATTCCATCTATTTATGGAAACCAAGTAGAGAAACAAGAGGATGAAAAATTGGATTTTGAATCTAATTCTTTGCAAGAGTTTCCATAATTCACAGGCCCATGGGAATTTGAATCTCTCCAGATTAGAGATCCCACAATATTGGTAAGAGATGAAGACTCAGTGGTTCCAAGAAACACTGAAGTCATCAAGAACACTAAGGTGCAGTGTCATCTCACCTTAGAAGAGTTGCTCAAAGTAAAACCTGAGTTATGGAAACATGTGGTGAATCAGGTTGTCGAATTTGGTTCCAATGTGTCAAAAGAAGGCTCTAAGAAAAAAGTCCTAGACATAACTCTAGACAAAATAGGAGATATGAGTGAAGGTGAAGAAAGTAATACTTATCTTTCAATCACCTACCAAGGTCACGAAACCAAAGCTATCTTAGATTCAGGTGTTGGGGTTGCAATTGCAACCACCTCCTTGTGGAAGCAATGGGGCAAACCTGCATCAAGACCAACTAGAATGAAGCTTCAAATGGCTAATGACCATATTCAAAGACCTCTAGGATTACTACAAGGGTTAACTCTGACCACTCATGGTGTAGAGTTTGAACGCAACTTTGATATATGTGACTTTGGAAAAAATAACGTCTATGAAATGATCTTAGGAAGACCCTTCCTATAGCAACTACAAATAGTACAAGATTGGGGAACCAACTCCTTGTACTTGTAACACTTAGGGGTCACAACCAAAGTCAATTTGAAGGATTATACCTTTAGAGATGTACCACCCCTAATGTGGAATCTTATCCACAAGGTGCAAGAAGATTCAATCTCTGTGCTTTCTAAAAGTTCTTCAGATCCCTCTTGGATGCATGAAGATACTCACTTGTGGATGTGCAAGGTTGTAGAGGAAGAGGAAAGATGCTTAAAAGCAAGAGAAAAAGGAACTTCTCAATGAGACACACCGATTAGAGACCCAACCTACACACCGATGACCTTTCCAGATGAGGAGTTTGAGCTTCACGATTGGGCTGAAGTCTTAGCCACCATGGACATTGTTGTCAATGAAGAATAGTGGACACCTCATTGTGATGAGGAGGGTTATGATATCTATGTGTTCATGTGTGAGCCCTTGCTAGAAGAATGTGACCTTAGTGATGTCATAGAAGAAGAAGAGGACGATGATGATCTAAAATGCACTATGATGGATAGTTGCTTTAATTCAGAGGAGCACTATCTAGAAGATGTAGGAGTATTCACCAAAAAGAAGAAGAACCTCTCACAAGCATTAAAACTGTAAATTCAAGGGGGAAAGTGAAGAAAAAGAAAAGAAAAGCAGTGAAACAAGTAGAGGAGGAATCATTGTTCAAAATACCAGAGAATTTCAAGAAATATGAAGTTGCAAACTAGAAAATTTTGGTATGAATGCCTAAGAGAGAGGCCATCACAGGAGAAGCATATGATAATAAAGAAAAAGCTAAAAAAACTGTTTTAACCATTGAAGAGAATGAAGAGCGATGTACATACATAGGAGAAGACCTATAGAGACGTGAAGGGAGTAGATCCGAAAATATGCTCTCATACAATCCCCATGATGGCTAATGCTAAGCCCACCAAACAGAAGCCCTACACATATAATGACACTTATGCAACAAAAATAAAGGAAGAAATCAACAAACTAAATGAAGCTTGATTTATCTATGAGAATGAACATATTGAATGGGTGTCCCCCATTGTAGTGGTGCCCAAGAAGAATGGAAAGTTTTGAGTGTGTATTAACATTAAAAACATTAATGCCGCTACAATCAGAGATAACTATCCGCTTCCAATCATGGAACATCTATTGGAGCATATTGCAAGGAAGGAAGTTTATAGCTTTCTTGATGGATTGTCACGTTATAGCCAAGTAGCAATTGCCCTAGAAGATCAACACAAAACAACCTTTGCCACAAAATGGGGAATCTTTGCATTTTGCATGATGCCATTTGGGCTCACCAATGCTCCTTCAACATTCCAAAGGCTCATGTGTCATGTCTTCAAAGAGTTCTTGAAAAAGTCCTTAGAAGTGTATGTGGATGATTTATTGCTCATTCCCAAGAAAGCAGATACCCCATCCCTGAGCTTAGATAGATCTCCAACAAGTGTAGAGAATATCGAGTTTATTTGAACCCAAAGAAGTGTGTGTTCATGGTAGATCAAGGTAAGATCTTAGGTCATATTGTTTCTAAGAACAAAATATCAACAGATGAGGACAAAGTCCGAGCTATAGTAGAGTTGCAAAGGCCAAGGAAAGTTAAAGAGGTACAAGCCTTTATGGGCCACTACGGATATTACCGTAGATTTATCCACATGTATGCGATCATAGCTAAACCGCTTTATGCTTTGTTGACAAATTTTGAGTGGAAGGACGAATGGGAAAATTCCTTCAATGAGTTGAAGAGATGTTTGTGCATAGCACCAATACTAACCACTCCTGATTGGAATAAACATTTCCATGTCCATGTAGATGCATCCAATTATGCAATAGGATGTGTGCTATCACAACTATTATATTTGGTCAATAAACCTTGCAATACTGGACACTTAGTAAGATGGTTCCTCTTACTAGTGGAATACGACTTTGAAGTGGTTGTTAGGAAAGATAGGAACCACCTCAAAGTGGATCATCTTTCTCGCATCACTTCAGGAGAGCCACCAAAATGAGTGTCTGATGAGTTGCCTGATGCTTATCTGTTGAATTTAGAAGTTGCTCCTAAATGGGCAAATACGTTGGTACCTATCCTAACCTTTGGATCCACAAATAAGAATGTGAAAACAAAAAAGAGGAAATTGTAAAATCACAGAGATATCAAATATTGGTAGGTAGCATGTACAAACAAGATATAGAGGGTGTACTAGTCTGTTGTGTCGAGGACGAGGAACATGGTAGTTGGTTGCAACAAGCCCATGAAGGATTGCTAGGAAATCACTATTCTAAACAACGAACATTGATATTAATGTGGGAACTTGTTGTTACTGTGATAAAGTGGAGGATCTTTCCCATGTATTTATAAACTATTGGAATGCCCAAAGATTTTGGAAAAGTATTAACACTTATTGTACTACCACTGGTCTGCCTCCTTGGGATTCAGTGAAATCTTGACTGGTGAAAGTAATAAGATGGATGTTGCTTTGTGGAAGATTTTGAGATCCCACATTTTGTGCTATATATGGAAGAATATGAATCATAACTTTTTTCTAGTATTCCCAAGGATTTCATATTTTCTTATAACTCTAGCTTCAAAAGAATTTTGAGAATTTGTATTAAGTCCATTAAATATGGTCCCCTTGAAAACTCCAATCCTCATGGAGTAGTGTATGACTATGGCTACAATAGATGGAGGGACAAAACGCTTTCATTGTATTATGCTCCTAGGATGAACTTGGGCCATTTCCTGGACATGATGTAATTTTTTCTTCTTTAGGGAACCTGTCCTTGTACTATAACATCTTCCTGTATTAATATTAATTCTTTTCTTTTGTTGCTAAAAAAAGGTGCAAGCGATAGGTTTTTCTAAGCAGCATGCTTTTAGAGAAAGGTTGGAGCTTTACAAGAACTCTAACTCCAGAGTTTTAAGGCTATAAAATGAGGAGTCTTCTCTGGTTTTATGCCTGGTAGTTTGTATACTTTAAAATTTGGAGAATAAATTCGGAATTGCTGAAGGGTGCTCCATCTAAGGATTCACTCTACCATGTATTGCTACCAGGCAGTGAATATATGAAACTACTGTTCTATTGTGAGAGAATCATATAACCATACAAATCTGACATTCTGAAGTATAATTCTACTATGCAACTGTCACAAAGTTAGAGACATGCTGTTCTGACATGAATCCAACATCATTATTGTTCTGAATTATTATTCTCTCTCTTCTTAGTTATATCTAGGGAACCTTCTCCATCTAGGGAACCTTCTCCATCGGATATGATCTCTCATAGTTCATCTTGCATTTCATCTTTTAATCTCTGACAAGCTAAGAAGAATATGCAAGTCATATTAATCGGAAGTGAAGCACTTGCTAAAAGGATGCGGATCTAGTTGTATTATTTATGTGTTCTTTCCAAGTCAACACAGATAGATACTCTAACTTTAGATTTAACACATCTTCCATGTCCAAGGTTCACTATTCCTTGCGAAGGCATCAAATTTTAATTGTCCAACGGACATATTTGCAAAAGACAAAGGTGCTCGGATTTTTTGCATCCTCATGTAGGTGGAACTCTGCATGTGTTTATATGTGTTTTAGAAGAATTTGAATCTTGTAGACTCTCAAAAATCATGCCAGCTTGCAAGATCATGTCGATGATAGAGAGTCCATACTAATATGGAGGGACTTTGGATAACATAAGCTTTTCCCATACTTGTGTATATATACGTTTGATTGCACAAAGTTATTTGAAAGATGTTCATATTTCACACAAAAATAGGAATTCAGATATTAATAAGTTAAAAAGTTTTTTTTTTTAAAAACTTTTTATCTATTTTGCATACGAACTTGACAGAAAAGCGTTGGTTTTTCTATACCTAATGTTTCGGTTACTATATTTAAAAATAAAATATCTAATGACAACAGGGTGGTCACACGTTGGAGTTGGATATTTATTAAGTAACGAAATTTGAATTGTTCTTGCCGTGATGCTTTTCAAAGGGTGATGATTGAAGCTGGTCAAATTATTAGGAATTCATTAAGGAATGATCGTGCTTAAGACTATGATGATTTTTCTAAATTGATACCTTTTGCTCGAATTCAACCAAATCTAGCCATTTTATTTTCAATTATAACTGACAGGAATAAAGACTTTATTATTAAAGTTTTGTTTCCATGTGCCAAAGTTTTCTCTGCCAAGCATAGACACAATTTTATCAACTTCACTTGAAACAACCCACATGCATTGACATTTGGGAATTGACAGTTGGAGCTGATCCGCCCAACTGAGCGCCTTCACAGTGTTGATATAATTAGGTAGTGATGTGTGTGAACACACTAAGACCATCGGGCACTTTTTTCCCTCGTTAGCAGGTTTTTTCTGTGGCTTTTATATACACCTACTACCATAACATGTTACTTATCTTTGTACATTCTAGTGGTAATGCATTCAGTATTGTGTGTTGTGCTCCAAGCTTCTTCTTCTTCCTTGTGTTGTTCGCGTGCTTGCATAGACCTTGAACTCCAAGAATTGGTATCAAAGCAGGTCATTGCTTCATCTAGGGCATCTTCGACACCCCTCTAATTACAGTCTCAGAATGGCAACAAAGTTTAATGACCATACTCAGGGTGCTAAAATCGTAATCTAAGCTCAATTCGGCCTCTGAATAAACTATCACAATGCTTGTGCAGGCTATTGCATCTTTTTGTGCCAAAGATATATATATATATATATATATATATATATATATATATAGGTTGCAGTACGCTAGTATAAACGACTCCAAGGCTACTATAGGTTTAATAGAAATCCTCACGGTAGTTCTATTCAACTTTTTGAGATATAGTCAATTTTTTGCATCAGAGTATTTTAGTCAGTGGTCATGGTTGAAAGGAGTGATGTATTTCACGTGTAAATTGTTGAGGATAAATTGGATGGTACGAATTACCCATTGTGGGCTTATATGATGCATCATGTATTGGTTGCAAAAGGACTATGGAATATTGTGCAGGGTGTTGAAAAATGTCCTATTACACCTACAAATATAGGTACTAAAGCTGATGCAGATTGCATCAAAGATGGTGATATTTTGCAAATTCCTGTTCATGCAATGATTTCTGCTGCACCTACTCTAGAGCAAATTCCTTGGGATGGCAGAGATGCTTAGGCACATGCATTGATAGCCTTGTCTATCAAAGGTTCCATTATTCCTCACATTCGCTCTTGCAAAACATCAAAGGATGCTTGGGATACACTTACCACATTGTACCATGATAGGAATGAGGCTTGTGTTGCTTACCTTCGAAAAATAGTTGGAGAGTGAGCATATGAATGAAGGTGATTCTATGAACAATTTTCTAATAAAGATCAAAGATTGGAAGGAACTATTAATTTTGGTTGATGAAGTCTTGCCTAACAGTTCACTTGTGTAGTTTGAATGGTCTTCCCAATTCATACAAAAGTTTTTCTTGTACTCTGCATTTTGATGATGAAAGGCAATCCAAATGCTTTAACATTTGAGGATTTAGTCTCTATTCTGTTGCAGGAAGATCAGTCTAGCCAAAACAGATCCATTATGTGTGTTGTAGATCAAGCTTTCCTAGCTAGTCAGAAGGGCAAAGGTGAATGGAGCTCTTCTACTAGTAAGCAAAAATCTGCTAATTTTGCACAATCGAAGGAGGATGACAGAGACGACAAGAAAACAGAAAAGTAAAAATTGTTTTGCAAGTACTGTAAAGCAAATGATCATGTCATAAAGAATTATCCAAAATTGGTTGCAAAAGAGGCAAAGAAAAAAGAGGCAGGAATGGTTGTTGCAGAGGCCTCTACACCAAAAACAGAGTCTGCTAATCTAGTGTAAAATGAAGAATGGGTGTTTACTAATGTTTGCAGTTTTGACCCATCTTCTCCTAAATAGTGCATGTCTGCAATAGACTCAGATTTTTGGTACTTTGATAGTGGGGCAACCAAACATATTACCTCAGAGTGCAGTTTCTTTGCTTCATTCAAGCCCACCTCTATAGGGAATACTATCACATGTGCCAACAACTCCTCTTATCCTGTCATGGGAGTTGGTAAGATCATTCTGACTACTACTGATTGTAGTTCTTTTACATTGTTAGATGCTTTATTTATGCCAGGGATTGAGAAGAATCTGTTATCAGTTTCAGCTTTAGCCAAGATTGGTTTGGTTGTGAAATTTGTTGACAATATATGTACAATTCATGATCAGTCCAATGGCAACATGATTATTGCTTCAGGCATTTTATGTCATGGGATGTATACGCTCATAGTCCATGAGAAATTTGTGAATGATTTAGCATGCACAATACATGATTCTCAGGCTATATCAGATGCAAATCTTTGGCATGCATGCTTTGTTCATCTGAATTTTGCTAGTTTGCTACGCTTGCAGAAATCTGAAATGGTGTCCTCTTTGCCCAAGCTCGAGGCACCTCGTAAACATGCTTGTGAAGGCTGTATTTTGGGAAAAATGTAGTGTTCCTCCTTTCCAAAAGATGGTTCAATTCGAGCTACTAAAAAATTACAGCTTTTCATAGTGATGTATGTGGTCCTATGCAGACACCCTCTTTTGGAAACTATCTTTACTTTGTGACTTCCATTGATGATTTTTCCAAGAAGGAATGGGTATATCCATTGAAGGAAAATTTCAAAGTGTTTATGTGCTTCAAATAGTTTTTGGTTTTGGCTTGAAATCTATCAGCATGTAAAATGGGCACCCTCCATTCTTATTCTTCTGACTTTAATGCATTTTTGGCTGAATGTGGGATAAAACATCAGTGTAAATAGCCATATACACCTCAATAGAATGGAGTTTTTGAATGGGAGAACATGTCACTCATGGAGATGGCAAGGTGTATGGTTAAGAGTTAGGCTTTACCACATAGTTTCTGGCTTGAGGCTATCATGTGTGTAGCATATGTACTTAATAGGTATCCCACTAAAGCACTATATTCTATCACTCCATATGAGGCTTGGCATGGTTGCAAGCCATCTGTTGCTCATCTACATGTTTTTGGCTGCTTGGCTAATGCATTAGTGCATAAACAACAATGCAGAAAATTGGATGATAAAGCAATGAAATGTATCTTTTTTGGGTATAGTTCTGAAAGCAAAGGCTATCGTCTGTATCATCCATAAACTAAACACATTTTTGTTAGTCATGATGTTGTCTTTGTGGAAGATGCTATTCAGTTGTTACTTTCATGTACTAAGAAGACATCTATTAGCTCCAAAGACATGTATGATACTTTGTTGCCTCTTTTTATAGGTGGATAGTCTAGTGCTGGTCCTAATGAGGCAACCTCTTAGCCTTTGAAGCTTTCATGTGATGATGCAGATCATTCCATTTCTGGTGCAAATTTACATGATGCACATGTTGATGAGAGATCTGATATTGAAGAGGCAAAAACTATGCCAAAATGGCTAGTGCAGACTCTGCATGATAACAAACTAGATGCACCTCTATTATATCATACTCGTTTAGGCTCTCATACTATCTCTTTTGCATCAAATTGCTATGCTATGGCTGCCTCTAGTCTCTTTGATGAGAATGAGTCTGTTTCGTTTGATGAGGCACAAAATTTAGAAAATTGGATGGTTGTTATGCAATCTTAATAAGATGTTGTAATGAAGAATTGTACCTAGTCTTTGTGTGAATTGTCTCCTCACAAGAAGGCCATTGGCACTAAGTGGGTATATAGGCTGAAGCGTAAGCCTGACAGAATAGTTGATAGGTATAAGGCTAGGCTTTTTGCAAAGGGTTATGCTCAAGAAAGAGGCATTGATTTTGATGCGAAATTTTCTCCTACTTGCCGAATGATTACTATTCATAGCATTTTGTGCACTTGCAACTCATCATGGTTGGAATCTACATTAGTTGGACATTAAAGTTGCATTTTTGAATGGTGATTGGCATGAAGAAGTGTATGTTTTTCAGTCCCATGACTTTGTGTAGAAAGGGCATGAAAATGAGGTGTGCAGGTTAAAGTAGGCATTATATGGTTTAAAGCAAGCACCACATGCTTGATATGAAAAGATACATGCCTATCTGATTGCACATGGTTTTGAGAATAGTCCAATAGAGAGCACCTTATATGTTGAGCATGCTAATGATGTGCTTCTGATCATTGTTGTGTATGTTGATGACATGCTACTCATTGGTCATCATGAGAAGCATATTGCTGATTTTACGGCTGATTTGCGTGCCTCATTTGAGTTGTTTGATTTGAGGCATTTGCATCATTGTTGGGCATTCAATTTATGCAAGTTGATGGCATAATAGATTTGAGTCAAACAGAATATATTGACACATTATTGCACCATTTTGGCCTTGAAGACCGTATACCTATTGCCAGTCCTATGGGGACAGGCTTACAATTGAGTCTTCATGATGTTGGATATGCATTTGATGTTGTTCTCTATCAGCAAGCTATGGGATGCTTGATTTAGTTATGCATTACTCATCAAGAAATTTAGTTTGATATCTCACAGATGAGCAGGTTTATGCATTGCCTAGGTATCAAGCATTGACATGCAGTTAAGCACATCATTTGGTGCTTGAGTGGTACCTAGTTACTTGGATTGTTTTATCCCAAGGGGGAATCATGAGCGCAAGATTTACATGTATTTTTTGATAGTGATTAGGCTAGTTGCTATGAAACTCGTGTGTCCACTAGTGGCTTTTGCTTCATGCTTGGTAGCTCATGTATATATTAGCTGAGCAAGATTCAGCCTACTGTGGCCACTTCCATTTGTGAGGCTTAGTATAGGGTAGCTTTCACAATGACTGTTGAGTGTGTGTGGCTCAGATGCCTAATGATTGATTTAGGTAATGGTCAGTCTTCTGCCACCACCATCTTCACTAACAGTCAGAGCGCATTGCTAGCTACAAGGAATCCTTTGTTCCATGCTCACACTAAGCATATTGAGGTGCACTATCATTATGTGAGGGAGAGGTTCTCTACACGAGAGATCAGCTTGGTATATGTTCCCACACAGGAGAACATTGCACACCTTTTCATGAAGGCCCTACCTAGGGAGAGGTTTGAAGCTTTCCACAAAGCTTTGGGCTTATTTCCTTTTGTGGATTGATTCCACATAGCTTGGCACTTCCATATACATGAGTGCCAGCTCCTTGTTCACCGCATCACTCCCAGGGGGGATTTGTTGATATATTTAGGTAGCGATGTGTTGGGAATTGAACTTACAACCTCCCGCTTAGGAGTGCGATGGGCTAACCAGTTGCCCCAAAAGCCATGGTTGAGGTTTACTTCCTAATCCTCTCTCTTAAGGTGTGGTTCAATGTAATAAAGTAAGTCTATGATCCAAGGGTCTGGCCGGTTCAGACAGATCTGAAATCGGACACCGTTTGGTCATCTGTGTGTATGACCAAAGATCTCGAGTCTAGACTTACTAGGAGGTCTTGTGCTCTTGTGAACCAAGTGACCCACTTAGCCTAGTGCTTAAGTCTCATGGATTTGAAGGAGGAGGTCTTGGGTTCAATCCCCATGGGAAACATGGCGAGAGTATTTTGCCCAAAGAGATCTAGAGCCTTCTAGAAGCATCCACTTGAGTTAACTCGAGTTAACTGGGACACTTGGCGCACATGTAGTTACATGGCTGACACATGGATGGTTAGTATCCACTTGCCCAAGAAGGCAGTCCCCTGGAGAGAGCTATATATAAAGGCATTTGGTTGGGAGGAGAGTTATCTCTCTAGCACGTGGTGGTCGTAATTCTTAGGTTGTTGCATTCAACCATCTCCCACTAGGATTATGTGACATTCCTTCCCGTTAGAATAGGCATTATCCTCAATGCTCACTTGTGGACCCCTCTAACTCTTGGACCCACTTTTCATGCATGAGTGCTTCGATCAACCTCAAACTCTAGCACATGGACCAAATTTGGACTTATCCCACCCTCCGTGAGTGCCCAAATGCCCATGTGCCTTCATCCAAGGCTAGTTTCACACTCACCATGGATAAGCACTTTTTCCAAGTGCCCACAAATGAGGCGCGAACCTCCATCTCGCCCAATTTCTCAACTAGGCTCTGATACCAATGTTGGGAATTGAACTCACAACCTCCCGGTTAGGAGTGCGATGGGCTAACTAGTTGCCCCAAAAGCCATGATTGAGGATTACTTCCTAATCCTCTCTCTTAAGGCATGGTTCCACCATCTCCTACTAGGATTATGTGACACGATGTGTGTGAACACAGTAGGACTGTCGGGGCACTCGTTTTTTTCCCCCGGCTTGTATATATGCCTACTACGCTAATGGGTTACTTATCTTTGTACATTTTAGTGGTAATACATTCAGTATTGTGTGTTGTGCTCCAAGCTTCTTCTTCTTCCTTGGGTTGTTCACGTGCTTCCGTATACCTTGAACTCCAACACACTCCACTTGAACCCAACATGAAATTCTAGGGCATCTCGATGAGTCTCAAAAGTTGGATGATAACTTGGAGTTGGCGGTAAGACTCATCATGAAGCCTAGCAATTCCAGGTATTCCTACTTATGTTTCCTTTGCATGAATATACACATTCCAAAATGAAATCTAATCTAGAAACCTTCTTCATGATATGAAATCAAGAATATGTGTGTATGTGATTTTTCTTTTGATGGCGCTTTGAACCTCCTAGTGAGAGACATTAAATGATGGACCCATACCTCATAGAACAAAGATTTTGGAAAAGATTAATGACCTGAAAGAAACCAATAGGAAGTTTTGTGGTGAAGATGTCACTAGTGATCTCGAAATTTACATTCCCGCATTTCACACAAGAAAAGAAATTCAGATATTAACACCTTAAAAAGTTTTCTTTTTTAATCTATTCTGCATACGAACCTAACCTGACAGGAAAGCGTTGGTTTGTTCTATACATAATGTTTTTTTTTTTTACTTTATTGAAAATGAATCTAATGACAACAGAGTGCTCATACGTTGGAGTTGGATATTTATTGAGTAACCAAATTTGAATTGTTCTTGCCGTAATGCTTTTCAAAGGGTGATGATTGGAGTTGGCCATATTATTAGGAATTCATTAAGAAATAATTGTGCTTAGAATTGATGATGATTTACCTAAATTATTACCTTTCTCTCTAGTTCAACCAAATCTAGAGATTTTACTTCCAAGTATAATAGGCGTGAATAAAGATTTTATTATTAATTTTTTTCTTGAAAATGTCACGAAGCAAAATTGCCAAGCATAAACGTGACTCCCTTGAGTTGGCTTAAAGCACGCTACGTGCACCGACATTCGGGAACTAGCAGTTGGAGTTGATCCACCCAACTGAGCACCTTCACAAGAGTGGCAAATTGATTCAAGTAGTCCTTTGCACAGTTTCATATAGTTCATTCAAGAGGGAACATTTTCCAGTAAGAGGCATCGAATCTCAATATGCCCATACTCCCCACACATGTAACACGTTATTGGGCAAAGACCATAGTCCAAAAACCTGATCACCAAAACCATTCTACATGTTGGGGTTAGCAAGAGAAGAAAAATATGATTGTATACGAGGAACATTATCGAGAACAGAGCCTGGTGTCACCACCATGGGTTGAGCGATAGGAGCCAAGGGCTTAGATGTTATTGCGGATTGTCTCTAGTATGCAGGCAATTGTGGCTTTCTCGTTCCCTTCAGATAATAACATCTCCAAGCCTCATGCCCCAACTTACTACAAAACTAGTGCATTACCTTGTTAGGGCACTCTCCATGGGGATGCCCTTGTTAGTGACATATTGTACACCAGAGGCTCTCCTTAATTCCCATTCCCTAAGCTCTTCAAGTTCTCATTGGAGCTTGATAACAATGTCTTCTTTAGTACTTTGCAAACCTTTATTGCATTGAAAAGTCAATCCATCGCTCGATATGCCAAGTACCATTGTTAAAATGTACATGAGCCTACTCTATCCTAGTGGCCATGGCCACAAAATTCTTCAAGCGGAGTGCTTGGTGCCAGCAAGTCATGGAGCTTGTGCCTTCTACTAAGAGGATCTCAAGTTACTTCTTGATGAGAAAATCTCTGGGAGCATCTGATAACTTGTTCACTAAAGCCTTAGTCCTCATCATTTGTAGCTCAAGCGTAAGCACCACCTCCTTTACTTTTCAATCCGCGGAGATGTGAGGACCGGTATGAAAACCACGAGCAAGTGAAGGCACAAGTGAGTGAGTGAAAGCACACAAACATGCACACACATACACACACACACGCGCACAAGGGAAGATCAAAGAGAGGAACAATGGAAAGCTTCGATTGCAAAAGAGTTCTCTTACAAAAGCTCTACTCTCTAACAAGCTAACCCCAAAAATGAGCTGTCTAGCTCTTTTTATAGTTTTTTGACTAGTTTTGACCCTGTCCAGACCTAGTGTCCGGCCTAGTCAAAAATTAGGTTCCAGGGCTTATTTGAGGGCTCAAACGAAATCTAAAAATTATGAAAATTGGTAGGATGATACTTCTAATACTCCTCAAGCTCAAGGACTCCTTGGCTTGAACAAAATGGAGTTACAAAAATAGAAAATGGTATTTACAATGGTTTTTTTTGATGAAAATCATTATTGTTAGGGGATTCTTCTGAAAATTTGACATACACTTCTTGGAGCTCCCTACTTGCTCCTTCTACTTGTGTGTCCACCTCTTTGATGTGCTCCTGTGCTTTGTCCTTGACCTTCAACTTCAACACTCCCCCCCTCTCGAGTCTGTCGTCCCTGACAGACCCTTGTTGTAATGGTTGTTCCATGTAGTGCTTTGAGAGGTAGTGTCTGTTCAGTAGGAACAAGAGCCATCTTCCTTCCAAATGTGCCAGGGTTGGTTGTCTGATTCTTCATTTGACACTAAATCCCTTGGTATGCGCTCCTTCCTTGGATTCCAGCATGACTCGTGTCGTTGTGAGTCGCCATTGATGGCCTCTAGATCTTGTTAAGATGATGTTCATAGTAATCATGCCAAGTACTCATAACCCATGATGTCTGATGGGTAAGTGTGTTCCTGCATGGGTTGAGGAAAATATGTGCCTTGTGCACGGCCTTGTAATGTAGCCCTATGCATGCTTACTTGGAAAATGCATCGGAAGAAGTATGGTGCAAAAATTGGGGTTCTTGAGCTAAGTGCTCAAGGGTATGCCGACAGAGAGGTTTCCTAACCTATCATGGTTATGATGTTTCCAAAGTAAAGATACTTACCATGGAGAAGGTCGATCGATGTTCATCTCTTCGTGTTGTACACTCGGCCTTTAGGATGGAACATTGTCGATGAATGTCCATGTTGAAGGTCCACTGATGAGATCTTTTGAGTGGCTGATCCTGTCTCCTCTTTTCAACACATCATTTGCCAAATGCTGAGAATTGAATTTCTTTATATTTCAGTATACATACAAGGATTTGCATGGTACCAAAACTATCCCTTGCAAATATCTCCTTGGATGCTCTTGTACATATGGTAGTTAAGCATCTCTCAAGTTGCGGACCTTCAAGCTCTTCACTCCTACCCTGGTAAGGGGGAACCATAGTTGTGGATGCCATGTTCATGCCAAGTTCTTGACATCTACCAGATAAGGCAGCAATTACATCATCTGCTAGCCGAGACACACTTCTATCCAAACTGATGAATGCCTAGTAATCGATGGTTCCATCTTCAACTAAGCATGACTCATTCATGTTCCATGAGCGAAACCTGGGAACAAGTTCTTTCTCTCTCTTTTCCTTTTTTTTTTTTGAAACAATGTCACAAAACAAGAAGACAAAGTTTAGTATCAAAAAATGGTGTACATGTGTCAATGTGCTCTCGTGCATGGGACTCTCAATTGTGTCTATGCACGGCCATGTAATGTGGGCCTATATTAATGCATACTTTGGAAATGCATGACCTGAATGGTGCAAAAGACAAGGTTGTGCAAGGAGCACATGGTTGTCGCTCGTCGAGGCTTTCAATGTTATTTGTGGATGTTGATGCCGACTTTGGTGGAGGTATCCATTGGGTCTCGAACTGATGTAATCCTCCTTATTGGAGTCCATTTTAGAACAACATTTGGCACAGTAGAGATCACTTCAGGCATCTTCCGCTTTGGATGCTTTCTGAACTGGGGTATCCAGTGTGATTGGTGCTTTGGTTTGGGGGAGGCTACTAGTACTTTTGGCTTCCAAACCCATACCCTTTTTACACGTCTTCCTACTATGGTTGAAGAGGTGATTTGATCTTCTTTCAATCTCTGTATGCAGTTCTTACCCTTTTCTCTTTGTGGCTTCTTGGTTGAGACCTTTCGCATGTGGGAGAACATAGGTTGTTGTGGATGTAAGAGCTTCTTAGGTACCCACATCTCTAATCGCCCTTGTTGAGTTGCAGCTAAAGTCTTAGGCACCCAAACTTGTCGGATACCTTGTGGTTGAGTTTGTCCTAGCTTCTTCAGTCGTCTTCTGGCTTGGTGGGGGCCCTTGGAGGGGAATTGTGGGGTTAAGGCCGGTGGTTGCTCTCCTTTTCGTACCTAGATCTGCTTCATGCCCGACACTACTTTCCTTTGGAAATCCCATTGTCTATTTGATATAGCAGTTGTCCTGTTCTGTTGTGCTTGCCTTGTTGGTTGAGTTGTAGTGGTGGCATTAGTCCTTGCACCAGAGGAGGAATCCGCTTGTCTTTGAGCCGGTTCTTCCATGATTGAGTTCTCTTGCAACATAGAGCTTTTGACGCAGACAACATCTCTTTTGCTAAGATTAGTCCTAGGAGAACTATAAGATGTGACATTTGGATTTGTGAGCATGCCATTTTCTAGTTCTAATGTAAAGCATTGTCCCTGGACCCAAACTTGAAGAAGTTGACTTCTTAGGTTCAAGTTGACTGCATTGTCATAAATCCAATCTTGTCCTAAGACAAGTGGTTCTGTAAGGTTCTCATCTTGACACACTAGCACTTTGACTTTCATTAAAACATCTTGAAGGTAGATGGGAAGTTCCACCTCGCCCAAACAAGGGGTTTCCACACCTCCCAATCCTATGAGATAAGCTTCTATGGGATTGATGTTCAACTGCAAGTGTTGGCAGTAGGATAGTCTAACTGCACTACTTGCTGCACCTGAGTCAATCAATGCTTTCACAGTCCTTGCACCCTTTCCTTGTCCTATCTCTATGGTCACAAAGGGCGTTGGTCAATGACTTGAGAGGTAATTATGCCTGATTTTTGGCACATATCCATGTGATATTTTGGGGCTTTTGAGTTGACATCTAGGCCTAGTCGCCTTAACTTATTTCACCTAATATGCTCTCTGGCCTCTGCCTGTGCTTCTTCCCTCACCCTTAACTCCTCTTCTTTTCGTTTCTTAGCAGTGTTGAGTCTCGTAAGCATATCCTCTGTAAGAGAGGTTCTTGGTATAACTTGACTCTACATCCACTAATATAGTTTGGCAAGATATCTCCTTCTAGAGTGGCCAACTGAACTGCATCGCTAGTGGAAATTCTACTAAAATCATGGTCTGAATCCTCTTTTTTCCAACTTACGGGCATGTTGCTTTAGCGTATAAACCAGCACTAGATCTCCCTCTTTCAATCCTTTATCTTTGATGTGTGCGTCGAAGTATGCCTTTTGCCTTTTCTTTGCAGTGTAGATACCCGCTGCCGCTCGTAGCCTTGTCTCACCTAAGCGTTCTAAATCAAAGATCCTGGATGACAACTCATGTCCATTCCACTCATGCTCTTGTGCTACTTTTAAAGCTAGGATGAGGAAATCTAATGGTAGCACAGCATTTTGTCCAAATACAATCTGAAATGGGGTGGCATTGAGTACTGTTTTGTAGGCAACTCGATAAGCCCAAACAACATGATGAAGTTGTTTGTCCCAATTAGAACGTTTATTATTTACCAGTTTTGTCAATACGTTACAGAGGATTTTATTGGTGCTCTCGGCTTGTCCGTTAGCTTGTGGGTGATAAGGGGCGGACTTCTTATGTATCACCAAGAATTCTTGGAGAAGATTTTCAATTACCTCATTCAAGAAGTGTGTGCCTCTATCGCTTACTAACTCTATTGGTAGCCCATATCTCGTGAACACATTCTCGAATAAGAACTTAGCCGTAGTTTGAGCATCATTCTTTGTTGTGGATTTCACTTCGACCCACTTTGTAAGGTAATCTGTGGCTACATTAATATACTCTGCATGGGAGTTTCTAGCTAAGGGGTTAATAGGACCTATGAAGTCTATGCCCCACTTCAAAAATGCATGCCCTCCCATCATTGGCCGCAAAGGCATCTCGTCTTTTCTAACTGGATATTGTGCACGTTGGCATGTGTCACATTTCTTCACATAGGTATGAGCATCCATATGAAGAGTGGGCCACCAAAGTCCTGAGAATAGGATGGTCTTGATTACTCGATCAGGACCGAAGTGTCCACCTGTGACACCGCTGTGTGCAGTTTCTAAGACTTTCAAATAGTCTGATTCATGAACGCACAGTCTTAAGTAACCATCTTTGCCTCTTCGGTATAAGTTGTCTCCTACTAAGGCATAGCCTTGAGCCTCTTGCTCCATAGTTCGTCTTCTTGCTAGACTAGCCTCTTTGGGTAATCTTCCCGATCTCATAAACTCTACCAATGGAGCACTCCAATCAGGAATTAATGACACTTGATAAAGGGTTGCATGCTCCACTAGGGGTTTTTCCTGGCACACACGACAATTCTTAATCCACTCATGAATTTCTTTGTCCATGCTAAGCCAATACACTCCTAAACGTTTTAGATTCTGCAATGTTCGTTGTTTAGAATAGTGATTTCCTAGAAATCCTTCATGGGCTTGTTGCAACCAGCTAGTATGTTCGTCATCCTCGACACAACAAGCGAGTACACCCTCCGTATCTTGTTTGTACATGCTTCCTGCCAATATGTGATATTTTTGTGATTTTACAATTTCTTCTTGTGATGTTTTCACATTCTTATTTGCAGGTCCGAAGTTAGGACCGGTACCAACTTATTTGCCCATTTAGGAACAACTTCCAAATTGAACAGATAAGCGTCGGGTAGGTCATTAGACACTCCTTGAGGTGACTCTCCTGAAGTAATGCAAGAAAGGTGATCTGCTCGGAGGTGGGTTCTACCTTTCCTGACAACAACTTCAAAGTCATATTCCATTAGCAAGAGGAACCATCTTACTAAGCGTCCAGTATTGCAAGGTTTATTGAACAAATATAACAAAGCTTGATGATCAGTGAAAAAATTGAACTTGTTGGCCAATAAATAGTGTCTAAACTTCTTCAGAGCATATACCATGCCTAAGCCCTCTTGCTCAGTGGTGGTATAGTTTTGTTCAGCTGCGGTGAGCTGTCTACTAGCATATGCTATGGGCAAATCTAAGTTTCCTTCACCTGTGGGTTGTGCTAGCACACATCCTATGGCGTGATTGGATGCATCCACATGGACATGGAATGGCTTATTCCAATCAAGAGTGGTCAGTATTGGTGCTGTGCATAAACGTTTCTTCAGTTCATTGAAAGAATTCTTGCATTCGTCGTTCCACTCAAAATTAGTCAACAAGGCATAAAGGGGTCTAGCTATGATCACGTACATGTGGATAAACCTACGGTAATATCCACAATGGCCCATAAAGGCTTGTACCTCTTTAACATTCCTTGGTCTTGGCAGCTCCGCTATGGCTCGTACCTTATCTTCATCTGTTGAGATTCCATTCTTAGAGACAATATGACCTAAGATTTTACCTTGATGCACCATGAACACACACTTTTCTGGGTTCAGATACACCCGATATTCTCTACACTTGTTGAAGATTTGTCTGAGCTCAGGGATGTGAAATCTTCTTTCTTGGGAATGAGCACATAAATCGTCCACATATACTTCTAAGCTCTTTTGCAAGAACTCTTTGAAAACATGACACATGAGCCCTTGGAATGTTGCAGGTGCATTTGTGAGCCCAAATGGCATCACACAAAATGCAAAGATTCCCCACTCTGTGACAAAAGCTGTTTTGTGTTGATCTTCTGGGGCAATGGCTACTTGATTGTAACTTGAAAATCCATCAAGGAAGCTATAAACTTCCTTGCCTCCAACACGCTCGAATAGGTGTTCCGTGATTGGAAGCAGATAACTATCTCTGATCGTAGCGGCATTAACTTTTTTAAGGTTAATACACACTCGTAACTTCCCGTTCTTCTTGGGCACTACTACAATGGGGGACACCCATTCAGTATGCTCAATCTCATAGATAAATCCAGCTTCAATCAGCCTATCAATTGCTTCTTTTATTTTGGGTGCATATGTATCATTATATGTGTAGGGCTTTTGTTTGGTGGGCTTGGCATCAGTGGTCATGGGGATAGTATGAGAGCAAACTCTTGGATCTACCCCTTTCAAGTCTCTATAGTGCCACGCAAACACATCCCTATATTCCCTTAATAGAGCTACGAGCTCGATTTCTTCTCTTGCACTTAGGTCATCTCCTATATATGTGCATCTCTCTTCATTCTCTTCAATGGTCACTACAATTTTCTTGGTCTTTTCTTTATTATCATATGATTCTCCTATGATGGCCTCTCTCTTAGGCATGCGTACCAAAATTTTTGCGGTCATCAACTTCATATTTCTTGAAGTTTTCTGGTACTTCAAACAATGATTCCTCCTCTTCTGGTTTTACTCCTTGTCTTTTCTTTTTCTTTTGACTGCTCTCACTTCCATCCTTTGAATTTACCGTTTTAATACTTGTGAGAGGTTCTTCTTCTTTCTGGGTGAACACTCCTATATCTTCTAGATAGTGCTACTCTGAGTTAAAGCAGCTATCCATCACGATGGACTCTATATCATCGTCATTCTCTTCTTCTTCTATGGCATCACTAAGGTCACATTCTTCTAGCAGGGGCTGACACATGAACACTGAAATATCATAACCCTCCTCATCACAATGAGGTGTCCATTGTTCTTCATTGACAACAATGTCCATGGTGGCTAAGATTTCTGGCCAGCCATGAGGCTCAAATTCCTCATCTAGAAAGATCATCGGAGTGTAGGTTGGATCTCTAACTGGTCTATCTCCTGGCGAAGTTCCTTCTTCTCTTGCCTTTAAACGTTTTTCCTCTTCCTCTGCGACCTTGCACATCCACAAATGAGTATCTTCATGCAGCCATGATGGATCAGGTGAACTTTCTGAATGCACAGAGATGGAATCTTTTTTCGCTTTGTGGATAGAATTCCATTGTAGGGGTGGTACATCTCTGAAGGTGTAATCCTTCAAATTGACCTTGGTGGTGACCCCTAAGTGTTGCAAGTACAAGGAGTTGGTTCCCCAATCCTATACTATTGGCAATTGTCGTAGGAAGGGTCTTCCTAGGATCATCTCATAGACGTTATTTTTCTCAAAGTCACATATAGCAAATGTATGTTCAAACTCCACACCACAAGTGGTTAGAGTTATCCCTTTGAGCAATCCTAGAGGTCTTTCAAAATGACCGTCGACCATTTGAAGCTTCATTCTAGTTGGTCTTAATGTGGGTTTGCCCCATTGCTTCCACAAGGAGGTGGTCGCAATGGCAGCTCCATCACCTGAATCTATGATTGCTTTGGTTGTGTAACCTTGGTAGGTGAATGAAAGATAAATATTACCTTCTTCACCCTCACACATGTCCCCTATTTTGTCTAGAGGTATCTCCTGAACTTTTTGCTTAGAGCCTGTTTTTGGCTTATTGGAATCAAGTTCTGGAACCTGATCCTTCACATGATTCCATAGCTCAGGTTTTGGTTTGAGCAGCTCTTCTACAGTGAGATGACACTGAACCTTAGTGTTCTTCACGACATCAGTGTTCCTTGGAACCACTGAGTCTTCATTTCTTACTAGTATTGTGGGAGCTCTAATCTGGAGAGATTCAGATTCCCATGGGCTGGAAATTGAGGAAGTTCGTCTAGGGTATTAGAATCAAAATCTAATCTTTCATCTTCTGGTTTTTCTGCTTCATCTCCGTAAATAGATGGAATGTCTTGGGGAAATTGATCATGAAGATCATCAATCTCAGGAATAGGAGGGGAGTTACCCTTCTCCTTGGCCCATTTCTCTTCTTGTATTTCCCACAAGAACTCTTGAGAGTACTATTGAATTGAAGGAGGCATTCCAACATCCGTGGAATTAGGAACATAAGCTCCCATTGGTGGTGAACTTCCTCTCTCAATAACTTACAATGGGTGGTGGGGTGGGATGAGGTGGAGTGGATGGAGTTTCGGCATGCGAGGGGCTTTGAGATGCAATGTATTCTATGTTTGTTTTCGCTTCTTTTAAGCTTTCTTCTAGTTCCGATAAGTTTTTATTCCACTTGCGATTGGCCTTTTCTCTGGTATCTTTTCATGTTCTTGTTTTCCGCTTACTAGGCTCTCCTGATTCACTTGACTCCGATTGTTCTGTTGGTTTATCTTGTTTTAATGCTTGTGCGCTAGTAACTGCCTGTACAGGTGGCACATTACTGCTACTTGCACTTGAATCCGCCACTAAGCCTACCACATTAATGGGTGTAATCTTGGGTGCACTGGAGGGGTTTCTTGGACAATCTCTAGGAAGATGGTCTTTTCCACATTCAGGACAAAAAGCTTGTATTGTGATAACCAGACCTTGACTCGAAGATGGTGGGTGGGGACAATCACGAATGAAATGGTCACCTTGACATCTGAAACAAGATCCTCTAGGGGCTTGTGGTCTCATTTGTCTCAATTGGGGCCTAGGGTTAGGATTTGTGTACATGACATTGGAGTATTCTAGCTCCCAATTTTGCTCCATAGGTGGTGCCTCATATTGATACGAGTAAATCTCACTATGCTCAGGCGACTCAGTGTAATAAGCATGTGGACTACCTTCATGGGAGTAGTATGAACTATGAGCATGAGAGTCATTATCTGGTATCAATGGGGTTAGTGGCACCAATGCTCTATTTGGATTTTCCTCTCCCACAGCATACTTGACTGGAATCATGTTGGGAGGAGCTGGTGGTTGGTTTCCCAAGACTGGTTGTGGCCTATATTGTGCCTGATATTGCTATTGTGGTCGATAATATGGCTGTTGGTATTGGTTCTGATACCTACCTTGTTGGTAAGGTTGCTGATAAGTTTTTCTAACAGCCTGCCTATTGTAAGGACAATCTTGAGCTGTGTGGTTTGTGTATTTTCTCTCAATAGTGCAATATGGAACATTCCTTTCTCTAATGTTTTGGTTTTGCATTGGGCATACATTTGCCATGTGGTCGCCTCCGCAAGTATAACACCGATTCAATGGAGTGACTCTCTGTGTTTGTCTATTTTGGACTCCCAGTTTCTTGGCAACTTTCTCAGCTATATCCTCTATTTCCGTGGAGATTTTTGGAGAATGACTAGTAGAACTATCTGAATCCTTATAGATTTTGGACAATCCTAACTCCTCACCCAAGTTATCTTCTATGTCAATGCACGTACGCACACACTCTTCTATGGATCTAGGCTCTTTCAAGTACACATATGATCTTAACTTTGTGCTCACTAAGCCATCTAAGAACAAAGCCACTTGTTTGGCTGGTGTGGGTAACTCTGGAGCAGGGCACCTTTCTAGGTACTGTCTGAACCTTCTACCTGCTAGTCGCACTGTTTCTTGGGGTGTCTGCTTGAAACTTTGGATCAAAGATGACGTGTTATGTCTGATACCACTCTTGGAAAATTCTACAATGAATTCGTCTAGTAGCTGACCTATATCGCGATAGTTGCGACTACTCAATGGTTGAAACCAAGCCAAGGCAGTGCCCTTAAGAGTCAAACCAAATGCCTCGTACTGGGTAAATAACTTCTCAACCTGTTCAACTCTTAACACTTGTTTGAACTCAGCCACATGATCATAAGGATCTCCTGATCCGTCAAAATAATTCTTCATTGCCTTGATCACTTGAGTGGGTCTAAGGGTTCTTGTGAGCTCTCGGGGTCTAGTCAATGAAAAATCATGTTCATCTCTTTGTTGCCTATGTGCTTGATGTCTCTCTCTTTCAGGTCTTTCATTTTCAAATCCTGCTCTATTTCTGCCCACCGTGTGTGCAAAACTTACCTCAGGTCTCTCTCTAGTTCTTTCTCTCTGGGCTTCATGAGCTTGGGATGATCCTACTCCTTGGAGGCCATGGGAAACATTGGATCTTGGTGGAGGGAAAATCAATTCACTCTTCCAAGTATATGCATGTCTATCATGTTCTGTTACCAAGAAAATTTTCTCTGACGTGTTATCCAGGTAGAGAACTTTGCATGGTATCTCTGGGTCCTTGAACTTGTAGATGATGACTATGCCCAATTGGCTAGGTTGATCTGGCTTGAATCTCCAAAAGGCTTCCTCTGTTTCTCTATTTAAGAATAGTTCTATGCTTTTGTTATCTTGAGGAATCCAATCTGGAGTGATCACTCTGGTCAAAACTGACTTGCCTCTAGGAGTCTAGGGTCCTTGTCCTACATTTCCTTGTTCTAGGTCTCCTATCTCATTCTCAGGAATGATATTTCCAAACTCATCAGTCCTATCTGGTAGGTTGGTGACCACATACATGGTTCCTTCCTTATCAATGTATGAACCCTCTTCGAACTTGACCACTGGGTGTTCAAGTCCAAAGGGTTGATCTGGATTTTTGAGTTGGACCACTGATCGCCTCAAACCATCCTCATAGATGCGAGCACCTAATCGGTTGGTCCGAATATATTCCAATTGTATTTTATAGGGTCCTTCTGGTGTTTGTAGATGGGCAGTTCCTGAGCCAGCTGCAGGTTTCCCCATGCTAAAAGACATTTCTGAGTCACTTGTGTTAGAGTTTAGTACGTAAGGACAACCACTTAGTTGTTGTGCCCAAGACTTAGCTGTATGGTTGACACTGGACTGAGAAGATCTAATGCTTTGTCTATCCTTGGCTAGGTGTCTACCAGATCTCAAGTTCATAAGCTTTGGCTAAGAGTCCAAAATTTCCCCTTGGTATGGTGCAAAAATCCTTTGCAGTCCCCTTGGGTTCCAGGTCCTACCTAAAGGTCAACTGAAGGTCAAGCCTAAGCACCACCTCCTTTACTTGTCAATCTGCGGAGACGTGAGGACCGGTATGAAGACCTTGAGCGAGTGAAGGCACAAGTGTGTGAGTGAAAGCACACAAGCATGCACACACATACACACACACGTGCACAAGGTACGATCAAAGAGAGGAACAATGGAAGGGCTTTGATGACAAAAGAAATCTATTACAAAACTGAAATCTACAAGAAGCTAACCTCAAAAATGAGCTCTCTAGCTCCTTTTATAATTTTTTGGACTAGTTTTGGCCCTGTCCAGACCTAGTGTCCGGCCTAGTTAAAAATTAGGTTCCAGGGCTTATTTGAGGGCTCAAACGAAGTCTAAAAATTATGAAAATTGGTACGATGGTACTTCTAATACTCCTCAAGCTTGAGGACTCCTCGGCTTGAATAAAATGGAGCTACAAAAATAGAAAATGGTATTTACAATGGTTTTAGGGATGCAAATCACTATTTTTGTAGGGGATTCTTCTGAAAAGTTGACATGTACTTCTTGGAGCTCCCTACTTGCTCCTTCTTCTTGTGTGTCCACATCTTAGATCTGCTCCTATGCTTTGTCCTTGACCTTCAGATTCAACACTCCCCCCCTCTTGAGTCTGTCGTCCCTGATAGACCCTTGTTGTAGTGGTTGTTCCATGTAGTGCTTTGAGAGGTAGTATCAATTCTGTATGAACAAGAGCTGTCTATCTTCCAAATTTGGCAGCGTTGGTTGTTCGGTTCTTCATTTGTCACTGCAAGCCTTTGCAAGTCGTAGTCCCTTGGTATGTGCTTCTTTCGTGGATTCCCGCATGAATGCGTCGTTGTGAGCTTTCAAAGATTGCCAGTTGCTCAAAAGAGGTTATCAAGATTGAGTTGGAGCAACTGCTAGCTTCGAATTGCTTCCTAGGTATTGATGTTGCCCCCAGGATGTCCTCTAGCACTTCTAAAGATGATGTTCAGAGTAGTCATGCCAAGTACTCATAACCCATAGTGAATGATGGGTGAGTGTGCTAGTGCATGGGTTGAAAAAAGTATGTGCCTTGTGCATGGCCTTGTAATGTAGCCCTATGCATGCTTACTTGGAAAATGCATCGGAAGAAGTATGGTGCAAAAATTTGGGGTCTTGAGCTAAGTGCTGAAGGGTATGTTGATGAAGAGGTTCCCTACTCTATCATGGTTATAATGTGGCCCAAGTAGGAGATTCTTACCATAGTGAATGGTCAGTCGATGCGGATCTCTTTGTGTTGTACACCTGTCATTGTGATGGACCATTGGTTGGTCTATCGTTATCGATGAATGCCCTGGTTGATGGTCCACGGGGAGATTCGTCGAGAAAGTCGCATTTGCCAAATACCGAGAATTGAATTTCTTTATATTCCTTGACAAACAACATTAGGTAACTACACCGAGCTTAGTTTCACATATTCTCTTTGGCTCACCCTAAGCAGGAGTCTTCTCACCTTCAAGCCTTCCCTCCTACCATGGTAAGAGGAAACAATAGTTGTGGATGCTATGTTCATGCCAAGTGCTTGCCATCTACCAGATACGGCCGCAATAATAGCATCTACTAGCTGAGACCCACTTCTATCCAAGCCGAGCAATCAATGGTTCCACCTAATTAAGCATGACTCATTCTTGTCCCATGAGCCAAACCTGGGAACAAGCTCTCTCTCACTCTCTCTCTTTTTTTGGCTCCCTCTCTTTCTTCTTCCTTTTTTTTTTGGGAAAAAATATCACAAAACAAGAACACAAAAGTAAGTATCAATAGAAATATTTGACATATGTCAATGTGCTCTTGTGCTTGGGATTCTCAAGTGTGTCTATGCACGGCCGTGTAATGTGGCCCTATATTAATGCATACTTTGGAAATGCATGACCTGAATGGTGCAAAAGACAGGGTTGTGCAAGGAGCACATGGTTGTCACTCGTCGAGGCTTGATGTCACTTGTAGATGTTGATGCCATCTTTGTTGGAGGTATCCATTGTATCTCGAGATGACAACTGATCATTCCTCCTTATAGGGATCCATTTGAGAACGGTCTCCATCGACTGGGTAGTGATCACCTTTGGCCGCTTCATGTTTGAATGATTTCGTGAGGGTTTGATCCATCGTGGTTGGCTCTTTACTTTGGTGGATGCTATCGGTACTTTCGTCCTCCAAACCCATATCCTTGTAGAAGAGGTGCTTTGATCTTTGTTGGAGCTCTGTGCTTGATTTAGTCCTTTACCTCGCCTTGGTGTCTTTGTTGTGCAGGTTGTTGCCTTGAAGTCCCCCCTTGGATTTTTTCTGAGTTTAGGCTTGATTGCTTGGGATCCTTGGATTGGAAGTGATCTTTTTTGAGGATAAGTCATGGTAGGCCTAGACTATAGATTTTGAAGTCTAGTGTGAGGGGGCTGATTTTGTACAAGGGCTTTCTTTGGTACCCATATCATAGTGCGATTCGGTTGGGCTCCAAGTAATTTCTTGGCCACCCAAATTTGCTTGACATTACGGAGGGGAATCTAAGTTTACAGGAAGAGAGGCTCTTTCCACATTCCCCAGACATTTGGAGTCCTCCATCTCTCCATTCTCCAAGGTTGTCTGTGATTTACTCAAAGAGGGATTAGATTCAAAAACATGAGTAGAAAGAAAATTTTGTGCATGAAAAGCACATTCTTTGATCAAGTCTTCATCTATACAATGCATGACAAAGAATGTTTCCAAAAATTGCATATCATCCACCATAACAGGCAACACCACTTGACCCATGCAATCATAATGTTCCCCATCCATGAGGATAGAAGAATGAGTTTTGGTTGAATGTTCTCAAAGATAATGACCACTAGGTCAATATGAATTAAATTCCACTCACAATTAGGATTGATATAAACACCCAACCTTCTATGGTCATATCCTCTTCTGATATCCACAAAAGTATTATCATATTCTCTTGTTGCAAATAAGGATCCCACCCCCTTAGACATTTCCCCCGTTTCCTTGACTCCTTGCAATTTTTCTCTAGATGTTTCACCCTCTTGTGAGATTATTTCATGCACTTCATGTTTATCTCCCTTCTCTTTTCCCATCTTAGCCCCCTTTCTTCTCTCTTTTGCTTTTTTCTTTCCCATGACACAATTTTTCTCCCCCTTGGTTTGCTAGTCCCACTTGAAGCCCAACTTCAAATTATCCTATCTAAAAATCAACGCGTTATTCTTATAAAAAACAGTTGAGGCCGTGTAGGATTCGAAATCAGAGAATCGCGATCCTGTGAAACCAAGAGAATCGCGATCCTGTGAAACCAAGAGAATCGCGATGTTATGAAATCAGAGAATCGCGATTTTGTACCTAGAGAATTGTGTTTTCACAAAATCGTGGTTTTGGCTGAAAATCGTGATTTGTGAGAATCGCGATTTTGAGCAGAGAATCGTGTTTTTGAGAATCCGGATTTTGAGTAGAGGATCATGTTTTTTGAAAATCGCGATTGCTAACAGAGAATCGTGTTTTTACTGAAAGTCGTGATTTGTGAGAATCGCGATTTTGAGCTGAAAATCGTGATTTGTGAGAATCGCGATTTTGAGCAGAGAATCGTGTTTTTGAGAATCGTGATTTTGAGTAGAGAATCATCTTTTCACAGAATCGTGTTTTCACAAAATCGTGTTTTGAAAATCGCGATTTTGTCTCAAAATCATGGTTTTCAAAAATTTAGAGAATCGCGATTTTGAGCACAACCACAGAGTCGTGTTTTCTCAGAATCGTGTTTTTGACATGAAAATCGCGACTGCCAATAGAGAATCGTGTTTTTGAAAATCGTGTTCTAGAGAATCACGATTTTGTCTTAGAGAATCGTGGTTTCCAAAAATTTAGAGAATCGCGATTTTGAACACAACCACAGAATCGTGTTTTCTTAGAATCGTGTTTTTTTGGCTGAAAATCGTGATTTGTGAGAATCGTGATTTTGAGCACAACCATAGAATCGCGATTTTGAGAATGACCACAGAATCGTTGTGCGCGTGTGATCTTACCTTCCATTGTTCCTTTCTTTAATCTTACCTTGTGCACATGTGTGTGTATGTGTGTGCATGCTTGTGTGCTTTCACTCACACACTTGTGCCTTCACTCGCTCAAGGTCTTCATACTCGTCCTCACGAGTCTGCGGATTGACAAGTAAAGGAGTGAGTCAAAGCACAAGAGCTACACCAAAGAGGTGGACACACAAGAAGAAGGAGCAAGTAGGGAGCTCCAAGAAGTGTATGTCAAATTTTCGGAAGAATCCCCTACAACAATAGTGATTTTCATCACTAAAAACCATTGTAAATACCATTTTCTATTTTTCCAACTCCATTTTGTTCAAGCCAAGGAGTCCTTGAGCTTGAGGAGTATTAGAAGTATCATCCTACCCATTTTCATAATTTTTAGACTCCGTTTGAGCCCTCAAATAAGCCTTGGAACCTAATTTTTGACTAGGCCGGACACTAGGTCTGGTGTTGGCATATAAGTCAGATGAAGAGCATACTAGCGCAACAGAGTCGTCATGCACAATACGGCAACAAGGCCCAATCATTTTTTCCCATGGACCATTCACAACTCAAGTGATTTTAATCACTACACAAACATTGTAAATTCCGTTTTTGGTAGAATAGACTCCATTTTGTGCAAGCCGAGAAGTCCTCAAGCTTGAGGAGTATTAGAACTAGCTACATATCAATTTTCATAATTTTTAGACTCTGTTTGAGCCCTCAAATAGGCTCTAGAACCTAATTTTTAACTAGGCCGGACACTAGGTCTGGACAAGACCAAAGCTAGTTAGAAAACTATAAAAAGAGCTAGAGAGCTCATTTTTGGGGTTAGATTGTTTGTGAATTGAGCTTATGTAAGAGACTTTTTGACTAATGCAAAGAACTCCATTGTTCCTCTCCTTGTTCTTGCCTTGTGTGCGCGTGTGTGTGTATGTGTGTGCATGCTTGTGTGCTTTTCACTCACACACTTGTGCCTTCACTTGCTCATAGTCTTCATACTAGTCCTCACATCTCCACGGATTGACAATTATGAGGTGGATCTTCTCACGTTGGTACTCACCATTGTGCTAGAGTGACACCAAATTTGGCGCCGTTGCCGGGGAGAGAGCTTCGAGGACGAGCGTGTGATGGTAAGACGTCGAGTTGAGACATTGGAGTTATAGGTAATATCCTTCCTTCTCTTTATTTTTCTTCATTTTTTCCTTACTTTCGCATCACCATCATCATCATCATCCCCACCATCTCCCACCTCCATCTCCATCTCCACAAAAATTTCAGTTTTTTGGTCATATTACACTCCCCACCTCATTTCCCTCATTTCATTGTGAGAGAGAGCGAGAGAGAGCTTGCATGCTATCTATTTTTGGCGTGTTTTTGAGCTTTTGTTGCAGGAATTAGCTGTACCACCTTCTCCAGCAGCGTGCGCAGGTACGACAGACTCTGCACAGGTCCCGAGACGACGACCTCTGTCTGTCGCGACAGACAGAAAAACTTAATATTTTGTGAATGCGTGTTTGGCACGGTAACCTACACCATTAGGGCACTCTAAATCACTAGAAGTTTCTCAAAAATTTGCGTTTTTTCAGTCTATCGCGACAGACACCGTCTATCGCGACAGACACCGTCTATCGCGACAGACTTCGTCTATCGCGACAGACCAAACCACGACAGACGACAGACAGCGTCTATCGCGACAAACACCGTCTATCGCGACAGACACCGTCTATCGCGACAGACCAAACCATGACAGACGACAGACAGCGTCTATCGCGACAGACACCGTCTATCGCGACAGACAGAGCCCCACGACAGACCCCGTCTATCGCGACAGACACCGTCTATCGCGACAGACCAAACCACGACAGACGACAGACAGCGTCTATCGCGACAGACCAAACCACGACAGACGACAGACAGCGTCTATCGCGACAGACAGCGTCTATCGCGATAGACACCGTCTATCGCGACAGACACCGTCTATCGCAACAGACCAAACCACGACAGACGACAGACAACGTCTATCGCGACAGACACCGTCTATTGCGATAGACCAAACCACGACAGACGACAGACAGCGTCTATCGCGACAGACACCATCTATCGCGACAGACACCGTCTATCGCGACAGACACCCTCTATCGCAAGAGACAGATATTTTCGGCAAAAATTTAGGGGTAATTTTTTTGGAAATTTAGGCTAATGATGGGCTTATTTGCACTCTCAGATACTCACACACTCGCAAAGGCCTTAGAAAAATGCATTAAAACTCCTGAAAGGTTCTGTTTGTCTGTTTAACCCCCTAAACCCTGAACGGCCATAACTTTTTCATACGAAATCCATTTTTTGAGCTCTAGGGCTTGTCAGAAAGCTCGTGGCATATACTACGCGCCCTCAACTGTTTTTTATAAGAATAAGGCGTTGCTTTTGAGATAGGATATTTGGAAGTTGACACACTGAGGGGTGGGAACACCAAGGGAACTCTAGAGAAATTTTTAGCAATGCAAAAGGGGGAACAAGGGTCATTAAAAAGGTGTCTGAAATAAATTGTCTGTCAACTGAAGGATCAAATTGAAGCTAAACGTGGGATTCTTACAGGATCATCGAGAGCTCTTGAAGAAAGCAAAGTAAGTGCCAAGGCGAACAAGCTTGGGAACGTGCTTCCTGGGTAGACCAGCATTGCCAGGAGGAGCAACTTGAGGTTGGAACATCACTTAACCCCCTCAGTCTATTCTTAGCATAGGCTAAGTGCGAGTAGTTGTTCTGATCGACTAGGGGTACGATAGGAACACTCAAGTTGAAGAGCCCTTAATTTCTCAAGTGCAAGGGTAGGCTAAGTTGTAGTCAAGGGATAACTCAAAGGAAAAGAACTTAAACTAAGTGGACGCAGAACATCAAGTACGACCCACGAAAGTGCTCCTAATGACGCTTAATTAAAAACAAGAAAACACATCCAAAGGAACTTAAAAGAAACAAGTGACTGGTACCAAAGTATCAGCAACGTACAAAGGGCATATGAACCTTAGGTCAGGTAGACACCTAGGGAGAGACAGACAAAGTCTTAGATCTTCGGAGGCTAGTGTCAATCATACTGCGAGGTCTTGGGCCCAGCAGTTGAGCCATCATTCGTATTACCCTAGTTCGGAGACTAGCGAGTCCGAGACGTCCCACGGTATGGAGAGACCTACAGGAAGTTCTGGGGTGCCATATTTACATAGGGTGGAAGGCCCTTACAAAACGCAGTTGGAATACCTTAGGACCAACCGATTAGGTGCCAGCATCTATGAGGACGGCCTAGGAAGATCTGTGGTACAGATTAAGAATCCTGATCAATCCATTGGACTAGAGCACCCAGCTGTCAAGTTCGAAAACGGAGCGTACGTAGACAAGGAAGGGACAATATATGTGGTCACCAGTCATCCCGATAGGACTGATGAATTTGGGAATGTAGTCCCAGAATCGGACTTAGATGACCTAGAGCAAGAGAACATAGGAGTAGAACCGAGGACCCCTCGAGGGAAATCTGTTCTTACGAGGATTATCACACCAGTGTGCATTCCCCAAGATAATAAGAGCATAGATCTTCTTCTGAACCGAGAAACTGAAGAAGCCTTTTGGAGATATAAATCTGATCGGCCATTTGATATAGGAACAATCATGATCTATGAGCTTAAGGATCCTGATAGCCCAGGCAGAGTGACCTACTTAGATCACGCCTCAGAGAGGATCTTCGTGGTGACAGAAAATGATAGGCATGCTTACACTTGGAAAGGTGAAATCATTTTCCCCCAACCAAGGTCACATGTGTCCTACGGTCACCCTGGAGCGGGAACATCCCAAGCTCATGGAACTCAAAGAGACAGAAGTAGAGATAGGCCAGAAGTAAGCTTTGCTAACCCAGTGGGCAGAGAAAGAACGAGGACGGAAACAAATAGAGTAGAACCTGAGATACTTAGAGCTCACAGGAATCAAAGAAATGCGGATGAGTTTCCTCTACCCCGACCTAGAGAGCACACAAGGACTTTGAGACCAACTCAGCTAGTTAAGTCCATGAAAAATTACTTTGATGGCACAGGAGACCCATACGATCATGTGGCAGAGTTTAGGCAAGTATTGAGAGCAGAACAAGTGGAGGACCTATTCACACAATATAATGCCTTTGGTCTAACCCTTAGGAACACAGCCCTTACGTGGTTCCAACCATTGAATGAGAGACAATTTAGGTGCATAGACCAACTCCTGGAGGCTTTCGTTATTGAATTCTCTAAGAGTGGCATAAGACATAATACCTCCTCATTGATTCACAGCTTCAAGCAAACCCCTCAAGAGACCGTGAGACTTGCAGGACGAAGATTTAGGCAATATCTTGAAAGATGCCCTATTACGGAGCTCCCCACACCAGCTAAGCAAGTGGCTTTATTCTTGGATGGATTGCTGAGTACAAAGTTAAGATCCTATGTGTACTTGAAGGACCCTAGGACCATAGAAGAGTGTGTACGCATGTGCATTGACATCGAGGATAACCTAGGGGAGGAGTTAGAGCTTTCCAAGATATACAAAGAGTCAGATAGTGCCTCTAGCCTCTCTTCCACGCAATCCACATCAATTGAGGAACTTGCAGAGAAAGTAGCTCAGAAATTAGGTGTCACTGGTAAACAGATCCCAAGGTTTGCCCCTGTGAAGAGATGCTACACTTGTGGTGGCGACCACATGGCGAATGTATGTCCCATTATGGCTCAACCCCAAGTAAATCCTAGTAGCCAGTACTGCACCATAGAACGAAGATACACAAATCACACAGCACAAGACTGCCCATACAATAAGCAAGCTGTTAGGCAAACCTACCCTCAGCCATACCCTCAACCAGGCAGATACCAGAACCAATACCCACCACAACAGTATGTGAGGCCTCAGCAAACCTACCAACCACAATACCAAGCCCAGCAAAGGCCTCAGCCTGTGTTAGCCCAACAACCTCCAGCTCCATCCAACGTGATCCCTGTAAAGTATACAGCTGCAGAAGAAAACCTGAATAGAGCTATAGTCCCCGTAACACCATTGCTTTCAGAAAGTGATCCCAGTGACCATAGCTTCGATTCTACACATGTTGATAGTCCCCAGGCATACTACATGCAGTCTCCTGAACATGGTGAGTCTTACTATAGCGAAGAGCCAAACGAACCTAGTTGGGAATCAGATTACACAAATGTCATGTATGCAAACCCCAACCCCAGACCCCAACCTAGGCAGATAAGAACCCCATTCCCTAGAGGACCATGCTATCGATGTCAGGGCGATCATCTCATTCGTGATTGTCCCTTGCCTCCACCTACACAATCCCAGTCAGTAACAATCCAAGGTTATTGCCAAGAGTGTGGGAAAGAGCATCTCTTACGAGATTGCCCTAAAAATCCTAATAATATGCCAAAAATCACTCCTATTAACGTCATTGGGTTAGTAGTAGACTCCTCAGGGAGTGTGACCTCCACTGCACCAGTGAAGGTAGTAACTAGAGCTCAGGCATTGCAGCAAAACAAAGGGGTAGGCCAGGAAAAGAGCCCAGAAGTTAGTGAAACCGAGAGCATGACAAAAAAAAGAACTAGAGCTTGGAGAGATAGTCGTGAAAGAATGAAAAGGCAATGGGCAAAGAAGATGAGTGAACTAGAGGAAAGTCTACGAGAAACCAAGGCCAAAATCATAGAGATCACATCTCAACCGCACTCTCACACATTCCCACCGCTACCATCCCCATCATCCTCCATCCCTCCACCCTCTAATACACCCCACGTAACCCACCCACCACCCCGAGCAGGATCAGTATTAGCTGATCCCACTCCTGAAGACATAGACATGATGCTTAAAGCATATCAGGCCAGAATCCAAGAAGGGCCAAATGTAACGGATCATGACAAGTGCTACCCTAGAGCTGACCTAGAGATAGAAAGAACCAATCTTTGCGCGAAAATGGTCGCATTGGCTCAGACTATGTTTGAAGCCAGTCGCCTTTTCAATTACTCGGGCTCAGCCAAGACACAATTACACTTGGATGGACTTCTAGAGAAGTTAGAAGGCATAATTGCAAGATCTGCCAAGGAAGAAAAAAATCAAGGAAGAGATAAAGCAAGCAAAAACATGACCCATCCCCCAGCGGAAGTTTATGTGCCCAATTCCACTGAACCAGACAACCCCCCTTCACTGGAAAGAATGGAGAATCTAATGGCACATTCACAAGAGGAACTCGCCCCTCAACACCATGACAAGGTCAGTGTAAGAGCAGGTCTTCCTACCCAGAAAGCCTATGTGCCTGAAGCTTATGTGCCTAACTCTACGGAGCCAGACACATCATCTGTTCCCAGGTAGGATCACATAGGACAGTGCCAGAGATACCCTTGGATAAGATAGGAGACATGTGTGAAGGTGAAGAAGGGAACACCTATCTTCCCATTACCTACCAGGGGCACACCACCAAGGCAATTTTGGACTCAGGTGCAGGAGTTGCAATTGCCACCACTTCCCTATGGAAGCGTTGGGGCAAGCCAGCACTTAGGCCCACAAGGATGAAATTGCAAATGGCCGATGGTCACATAGAGAGACCCCTAGGATTATTAGGAGGAATAACTCTCACCACCTGTGGTGTCGAATTTGAGCATACCTTTGCTATATGTGACTTCAGCAAAAATCATGCCTATGAGATGATTTTGGGAAGACCATTTATGCGACAGTTGCAAGTGGTACAGGACTGGGGAACCAACTCCTTGTATTTGCAACACTTAGGAGTTATGACCAAAGTCAATATCAAAGATTACTCTCATAGAGATGTCCCTCCCATCCAATGGAATCCCATCCATAGAGCCAAAGAGGATACAAAATCTGTGCATTCCATAGGATCAGGATCCTCATGGATGCATGAAGACACCCACTTATGGATGTGCAAAGTAGCAGTAGAAGAAGAGAAGAGAGAGAAGGCCAGAGATATAGGTGCAAACGAAACACATAGACCCATTCAAGACCCAGCCTATGCACCTGTAGTATTTCCTGACGAAGAATTCGAACCCCACGGCTGGGCAGAAATCCTAGCAACAATGGATGTAGCCATCAATGAAGAACAATGGACACCTCACTGTGATGAGGATGGCTATGACATTTCAGTTTTCTCCATAGAGCCAATCATGGGAGAGGCAGTTCTAGAAGAATGCGAACCTATCCCTGATGCATTTGAGGATGCAAGTGACTCCGATCTAGAGTCAATCATTATGGACCCACCTTTTGCATCAGATGAAGAATACTTCCATGAAGTAGAATTTCAACCCCAGAGGCATGGAGAGCTTACAAATGAGGTGAGGTTAGCCACACAAGTAGCTTCTAAAAGCGGAGGAAAGAAAAGAAAGAAGAAGGAAGTCACGCTGGAGGCAGAAGAATCTTTGTTTGAGGTCCCTGAAAACTTTAAGAAATATGAGATAGACGATAGGAGGGTCATGATAAGAATGCCTAAATGTGAGGCACAAGCAGGAGAAGCCTATGATAGCAAGGAAACTACCAAGAAAATAGTTGTCGCCATCGAGGAAGGAGAAGAAAGATGCACATACATAGGTCATGACCTAACAGAAGAGGAAGAACAAGAGCTGATAGCTTTGCTAAGAGAATATCGAGATGTATTCGCTTGGAGCTACAAGGATTTGAAGGGTGTTGACCCAGACATATGCTCACACACAATTCCCATGACCTCAGATGCTAAACCCTCTAAGCAAAAGCCATATACATATAATGATAACTATGCTGCTAAGATCAAAGAAGAGATAGACCGCTTGGTGGAAGCCGGATTTATCTATGAAATTGAGCACACTGAATGGGTATCCCCCATTGTAGTGGTGCCCAAGAAGAACGGCAAATTACAAGTTTGCATTAACTTGAAAAAGGTTAATGCAGCCACTATTAGAGATAGCTATCCTCTTCCTATCACTGAGCATCTATTAGAAAGGGTAGCAGGCAAGGAAGTGTACAGCTTCCTAGATGGGTTTTCGGGCTACAATCAAGTAGCCATTGCACCAGAAGATCAGCATAAAACGGCTTTTGCCACAGAGTGGGGTATATTCGCTTTTAGGGTAAATCCATTCGGGCTGACCAATGCTCCCGCAACCTTCCAAAGGCTGATGTGCCATGTATTTAAAGAGTTCCTGAGGAAGAATTTAGAAGTCTATGTTGATGATCTTTGTGCTCATTCCAATATTAGACAAACCCATATTCCTGAACTCAGACAAATCTTTGACAAATGTAGAGAATATCAGGTCTGCCTGAACCCAGAAAAATGCGTTTTTATGGTCAGGCAAGGCAAGATCCTAGGGCACATAGTGTCGAAGAATGGCATATCTACTGACGAAGAGAAAGTGAGAGCCATAGCGGAGCTACCTAGGCCAAGGAATGTCAAGGAAGTACAAGCTTTCATGGGGCATTGTGGTTACTACCGCCGGTTCATTCACATGTATGCTGTCATTGCAAAGCCCATGTACGGACTTCTGACTAACTTTGAGTGGACGGATGAATGTGAGAATTCCTTCCAGGAGCTTAAACGAAGATTATGTTCAGCACCAATCTTGACCACTCCAGATTGGAATAAGCCTTTCCATGTTCATGTGGATGCATCCAATTATGCTATTGGGTGTGTACTCGCACAACCTACTGGTGAAGGTAATATGGATCTTCCAATTGCCTATGCCAGTAGACAATTGAATGCAGCTGAACGAAATTATACCACTACAGAGAGAGAAGGCTTAGGCATGGTATATGCAGTCAAGAAATTTAGACACTATTTGCTTGCAAATAAGTTTAAATTTTTTACTGATCACCAAGCATTGCTATATCTCGTGAACAAGCCATGCAATACAGGAAGATTAGTAAGATGGTTTCTCTTACTAATGGAATATGATTTCGAGGTTGTGGTAAGGAAAGGGAGGACTCATTTGAGAGCTGACCATCTTTCTAGGCTCACATCTGGAGAAGCCCCACAAGGAGTATCAGACGACCTTCCTGATGCTTACTTGTTTAACTTGGAAGTAGTACCGTAGTGGGCTAAGCCATTGGTACCAGTATTGACATACGGGCCTAACCATCCAGTAGTAAACACACAGAATAGAGAGGTTGTGAAAGCCCAAAAGTACCACATCATGGCAGGAAGTATGTACAAGCACACAGATCAAGGAATCTTGGCTTGTTGTGTGGAAGAGGATGAGTACGCTAAATGGTTGCAACTAGCACATGTAGGTGCATTAGAGCAACACTATTCAAAACACCGAACCTTACAGACACTAAGGAGACTCGGAGTGCATTGGCCAACTATGGAAGCTGATGTCCAAAAGTTGTGCAAGGAATGCCCAATCTGTCGCACTAAACCACCTGTGGAACATGCCACTCTTTATCAAGTGTCCATAGTGCCAGATTGGAGTGAACCACTAGTATCCTTCCTGAGGACGAAAACATTTCCTCCAGATATGACCTTGGCTAGGAAAAGGAGTTTAGAACAAGAAGCCCAAGATTACTCACTCATTGGTGATAATCTATATAAGCGTGGTAAAGATGGTTACCTAAGGCTATGTGTCCATGAGAGTGAGTATCTCAAGATCTTGGACACTGCTCACCAAGGTGTAGCAGGAGGACACTTTGGACCAGATCGGGTGATCAAGGCAATACTATTTGCGGGCTTCTGGTGGCCAACCCTTCACATGGATGCACATGCCTATGTGAAACGGTGTGATGTCTGTCAGAGAACTCAGTATCCTATACGAAAAGATGAGATGCCATTGAAACCTATGATGGGTGGACGTGCATTCTCTAAGTGGGGAATAGACTTCGTGGGTCCTATTAATCCCCCAGCTAAGGGTTCTCATGCAGAATACATCATCGTTGCGACAGACTATCTAACTAAGTGGGTAGAGGTAAAGGCTACGACAAAGAACGATGCTCAAACAACTGCTAAATTCTTGTTCGAGAATGTGTTCACAAGATATGGGCTACCTATAGAGCTTGTAAGTGATAGAGGCACTCATTTCTTGAACGAGGTGATTGAGAATCTACTCCAAGAATTCCTGGTAATACACAAGAAGTCTGCCCCCTATCACCCTCAAGCTAATGGACAAGCTGAGAGCACTAATAAGATCTTATGCAATGTACTGACGAAATTAGTGAACAATAAACGCTCTGATTGGGACAAACAGCTACACCATGCTGTTTGGGCATACCGAGTTGCCTACAAAACGGTACTCCAAGCCACCCCCTTTCAGATGGTATTTGGCCAAAACGCTGTGCTACCTTTGGACTTCTTAATACCTACGTTGAAAATAGCACAAGAGCACGAATGGACAGGTCATGAGCTCTCCTCTAGGATCTTTGACCTTGAACGATTAGGAGAAACAAGACTGAGAGCAGCTGCAGGAATCTATGCAGCTAAGAAGAGGCAGAAGGCATACTTTGATGCCCATGTGAAGGAAAAGGGTTTGAAAGCGGGAGATCTAGTTTTAGTCTACACATTGAAACAACATGCAAGGAAGCTAGAAAAGAGAGGCTACGGACCTATGATCATCAATAGAATCTCAACAAGTGGAGCAGTGCAACTAGCCACTTTAGAAGGCGATGTTCTCCCAAACTATATTAGCGGATGCAGAGTTAAGTTGTATCAGGAACCCCTCACAGAGGAAATGCTAAGTCGACTCAACACTGCTAAGAAACGCAAAGAGGAAGAAAAGCGAATTCGAGAAGAAGCTCAAGCAGAAGCCCTAGAGCGCATACGAAGAATGAAATTAAGAAGACAAAGTAGAGAGCATCCCAGGCAAGACACATATGCAGATCAAGGATATGACGTGGCTATGTGTGAAGTTTCAGGTGTTAGCTCACATAGAATAACTGACCGACGTCCTTTCATGACCTTAGATATAGGACAAGGGAAGGGTGCAAGGACTGTAAGAGCCTTGATTGACTCAGGTGCAGCCACTAGTGCTGTTAAATTGTCTTACTGTCAAGAGTTGCAATTAACTGTCAATCCTGTGGAAGCATATCTCATAGGATTGGGAGGCGTGGAAACCCTTTGCATAGGCGAGGTGGAACTTCCCCTCTATATTCATGATGAGGCAATGACAGTTAAAGTACTAGTGTGTCAAGATGAGGATCTCACTGAACCTCTTGTCCTAGGTCAAGACTGGATCTATGACCAAGCAGTCAACTTAAACCTAAGAAGTGGACTTCTTCAGGTATGGGTGAATCAAACTAGAATTACAATTGAGTTAAATAATGGAGCACTCAAGGAACTAGAAAAAACACGGACTCCTGGTCCCTCCAGGGGTGCACATGAAGTTGATCATGCTGTTCTTGTCCAAGGCTATGTGATGCAGAAGAATGAAGATCTCAAAAAAAGAGTCAGAACCACAAGGGAACTCCCTTCTTTTCCAAAGGCCAGAAGGAGGCAGCAACTAAGGGCAGATCAATCACTGAAGACTCTCCGGGCGAGAGACCAAAAGAACGCGCGAAGCAGAACAACTCAGCCGATGAAACAAATGTGGGTGCGGAAAGACGAGTTGCCGGCCGTAACTAAGCTGCAACACCGGTCTCAACTTCCTATTAGTAATCAACGACTTGATGCTAATAAGAGGACTCCTAAAACCTCTGTTGAGAAAGTGAAATCCATTTGGGTACCCAAGAAGTCGATGAAGGCTGACCCACAATCAAGACAAATTTGGGTGCCTAAGGCTTGCTTGCGGGCTCAACTGTCCCCACACAATTCACATCATACACGACAGGGTTCACTCGCTCAAGCAGCCGCCACCCACTCTTGTCTGATACACTCGAACACACTACTACCTAGAAGCACGCACAGACTCACTCGTAAATGGGTCCCAATGGTACAACAACTCCCAGCAGAATTACTCACGCAACCCTCCCGAATCTCCACAAAACCAAGACCCAAAGCCATCCACTGTATTTGGAAACCTAAAACTTGTTAAAAACCCCCTAGACCCCAGTTGTAAATCCATGCCCACCTACTAACTACGTCACTCTCACACTACATCATTCCACTTAGTTCTTAGGTCCAACCAATTCCTAACTACACACACAAGCACCGAGCACTTATTAACCTACTAATCTCTCCCGAACCTCATGATAATGTTGTAATGGGGACAAAAACGATTCTAACTTGTCCTTTACAATATTAACACATGTTTCTACATTCTCACAGAATCAGAAGGCAAGAAGTAACATGGCAGAAGCGACAGGTCCGAGCTCACAAGTAGGAATACTTACTGCAGGAATCGATGTGGATAGTCTACCTGTGGATGTGCCACCAACTGAACGACCTGTGGAGCTACAACACCTTCAGCAAATTCCGGTACCGGATCCACCCACAAGGATCACAGACAGAGTCCATGCCAATTCCCATTGGTTCAATGGCATGCCAGGTCCATTAGGAGAGGCCAAGTATATATGGGAATCTAAGTGCGAGTATGACAGATCATGGGTTCGATTTCAATTTTTCTCCAAGGAGTTCGAGACTCTACAGAACACCGAGGATCTCCAGACCATATGGCAACGTGCAGGGCTAGCAGAATACTTTGAAGCACCACTACCTAAACCAGATCTCCTCCGATGCTACTATTTGGTCTCCACATTACAAGCAAATGAAGAAAAGGACAAACCCGGCTCATTTGTTCTTCCTTCCTTGCTGGGCAACAACGAGTTGAAGAGGTTTGAGCTTACTGTGGAGTTGGTGAGCGACGCTTTGAATATGCACGGCACACATGTACCCTCTGAAAAGTATGCCCTCGTTCCTACTAACATGAAGGATAGGAAACTATTGAACTTAAAGACATGGCAGCACTCACACCAAACGTGTCCATCCCTCTCCGTATGTGCATGCAACATTTTGCTTTCCCCGGCCAAGACCGCTTCACACAACCACACAAGAGAATCTGGTTCGCTCTCTACTTAGCGGAAGCAGGTGCGTTACCAATTAAGCTACCGGTATGGATTATAAGCAAATAAAAGGTCTTCTAGGAAATTAGTGGTGAACGGTTGCTGTGCAATCACACGCATTATTTACCGGTGCCTAGCATACGATGTTCCCATTGCACGTGCCTTAACTTGGGCACAATTACAAATGTTTAAGAAGCTCAAGACGTTCACACATCAATCCAAGCGCATGAGGGGTGCGATCCCTTGTGTCCAGACAAGGGAAGTTCTGACTACTCCGGAAGCATCGCCACGAAGGGAGACCACTGTACCTCCCTTTACCATTAGGATACCCAGGTCGGGATCTGAAACTACGACACAAGCTACCCCTTCAGCTCCTCCTGCTCCACCTGAATTTGAATTTGCGGCAACTGGAGATGCTGAAGGAATGGACCCCCAGGACTTCGAAGCATTCTTACAAAGTACACAATTCTCTGATGTGGAGTTTTATTCAGATACAGAGGAACAAGGCACATCTTCACAAAGAAGAAGAAAATCTACAGACGGCCGACATGTACATTGGAGCGATGCTCAGCAAGGTCAACAACAAGGACACCTAGAAGAAGAAGGAGCTTATGAAGAGGAGACCACTGAAGCCCCAGCCTATACAGCAGAACTCCGAAGGCTGTATCAAATTATGGAAAGAGTGCGATCGCAACAACTACTCACCGAACAGAGCAGTAGAGTACTCATGACTCAGCTGTTGGAAGAAGCAGGAGTTGACTCAGAATATAGGGAAGGTCTCTTATTGATGGCAGAAACATATGGGGTAGTGGAAGCAGTGCGCACTGCCATTAGGAGGTCTCCAGTTCAATATGATCCACGAAGGTTCCAGACACGACCACGCTCAGGTAAGAATATCCAGATTCCCATTACAACTGTAGAAGAGCCAACTATTACATCTGAACCCATCAGGACAACCGCCCAAGCAACCGAAACGGCTAGCCAAGAGCACCCAGTCACCCATGAGGAATCCACCGAGCCACTACCACCCACACCCCCACCATCGCCTCCTAGAGCAGAAACAGTGGAAGTCACCTCGACCACTCAACCCACCGAACCAACCTTCATCTTCCGTACTCCCATCTCTATTTCAACCCTATTCTCTACCTCTGATAACCCAATCTTTGAAGCAACCCCCATCACTACACAATCCACCGAACCGCTCATAGAGCCTGCCCTAGGACAACCATCCCCCATGCCCTCAGCCATAGGTCATCCTGACCCTAGATCCACATTCATGGGTTTTCCTGCTACCACGCAACCCGTGATGCCCTCCTCAAATCTACGACCTCAACCCCCGACCTCCATCTCTCCATTTCTACAAACCCTCCATAACCTCCTTGCTAGAACTTTTCAACCCAGGTCTCAACCATTTCCTTTCTTTTCAGCTCCCCACCCCACTTCTCATCTATTCACCACTTTCACACACACACCACCTACCATTCCAATGTATATGGCAGACCCCACACTCGCACCCACTCGTGAAAGCATGGACATTTCACCACCCACGGCACCTCCCCCCACGATTCCACCTCCTCCCATTCCCCCTCCACCAATTTCACCCACACACACGACTTCAATAGACACATCATTCACTCTTCCCCTTCCCCAATTCCCTTCCCATGCATCTTCCACTGTAAACACCACCCACTCATCTATAGGAAATGCATTGGACACCATGCTAGCTTGTATATCAAACTTAAGGACATATTACAATCAGCTCCAGCAACAGAATGAACGCCTGCACGAGCACTCAGAGACACTACAGCACCGCCTTGCTACACTAGAGGAGGAAAATGCTCGCCTCCACACACAATTCCAAACTCTCCAAGAGGCTCATGGCATATTGGAGGTACAGTTACAGAACACAGATCAGGAAGCGATACAGGTAGTAGAAGGTCACCTACGGACACAGCTGGAACGGAATCCAAAGCTTCAGCGAAATATGGCCCTACTCAAGCGACATCTTGCGGCCTCTCAGGAAGAGAATCGACGTCTGCAAGTACAAAATCAAGAGAACCTAGAAGCAGCTATTGAAAGCACACCTGGGGCACCCATCAGCCCATCAAAGTTTCAAGCAGTGACCCCCGATAATATCAAGATCATATTGGAAGACTATGCCATGCTGCTTGAAGCACATGACCAGCTATCAGAGGAACTGGGACAACTGAAGCAGAAACACCAAAAAGAAACAACAGCAGCCACTCCAACCACCCCCTCCACGGCTTCACTTCTCACAGACTCAGAAGCCTTAAAAGATCTCCAGAAACAGGTCACCGAACTGCAAGCACGTCTACTACAATATGAGAGACCAGCTTCCCCTCCAGAGGCTCCCACTGACGAAGAAGTAGTACAAATTCCAGTGGAACAGACATTTGAAGAAGATTACGATCCACAACCCTTCCCAGGAGGCCAACAAACGGAAGAAGCTCAGGACACATTCGAGGCACCACGGCCTCCATGGCTACGTCAAGTGGAGGAAATCGGGAGTTCTCACGAAGAGCGCACAGTAGTGCAAAATCAGGCCATGAGGGTCATAGAGGAAACTGTGCTACAATCTGCTTATTTCAAAAACCTCTCATCGAGACGCCTTATCCTCTCATCCGAACTCCAATACAGGCCTTATTATATTATCTTGGCTGATTATAATGCAGAAATACAGAGAGTCACGGGTCAGATTCCTACCTTTGCTACCCAATTTCAACCCGAAGACCTTCCTCCAGAAGCGCAAAAAGGCAAAATTCGTCAACCCACCTGGTGGCAGAAACTTCTAGAGACATATCCAGAAATGCTACGCACATGGAACAATGCGCCTTTACATATCCTATATAATCCATGCTACGGTCCAGTTCCACGCCGCAGGTCTTGGAAGGCATTCAATATCAAAGTGCAGAACAACGCGCAATGCAAGGAATGGCTGAACTACCCATACATTGCGCCACCACAGGGACCACCGTCGGTAGCATACATGATGGGAACAATTCGCCATTGGATGCCGCGATTGAAGCCCATGCCAGATGTAGCAGCTCAAATGATGCTTAAAATTTTAGATATGATGCAGGTCGTCCTGAAAACTTTTAGAAATGCAGCCGCACCACAGATACGCCTCCCGGGGTTTAGCAATGGAAATTATGATTTGGTGTATGACATGAGCACCACCCCTAGTATTCGTGTGGCTTACGCCTGGCATGCACGCATCAAATATCTCCCTGCATGTTACAAACAGACCTTCGAAGAAATGTTCAGATCAGGGTTTTGGGAGTATCACTCGGAGATCTTTGCACCGATGCCAACACACCTGCTCCATCTCTTTGCTTGTGAACAAGCAATGTACTCTGAGTACTACACCACCCCGCAACCAGAGGCCCCTGGCGCAATAAATTGGGATGCATTGGAAGCTGATCTAGCAAGAGGCTTAAGGATAGGAGAACACGAACTTGCCACCAATGTCATCCAATACTATATCGACCACCCGATAGAACAGAGGTCTGTCAGGGGCGACAGACGCTAGGAAGGGGGGAGTGTTGGCATATAAGTCAGATGAAGAGCATACTAGCGCAACGGAGGAGTCATGCACAATACGGCAACAAGGCCCAATCATTTTTTCCCATGGACCATTCACAACTCAAGTGATTTTAATCACTACACAAACATTGTAAATTCCGTTTTTGGTAGAATAGACTCCATTTTGTGCAAGCCGAGGAGTCCTCGAGCTTGAGGAGTATTAGAACTAGCTACATATCAATTTTCATAATTTTTAGACTCTGTTTGAGCCCTCAAATAGGCTCTAGAACCTAATTTTTAACTAGGCCGGACACTAGGTCTGGACAAGACCAAAGCTAGTTAGAAAACTATAAAAAGAGCTAGAGAGCTCATTTTTGGGGTTAGATTGTTTGTGAATTGAGCTTATGTAAGAGACTTTTTGACTAATGCAAAGAACTCCATTGTTCCTCTCCTTGTTCTTGCCTTGTGTGCGCGTGTGTGTGTATGTGTGTGCATGCTTGTGTGCTTTTCACTCACACACTTGTGCCTTCACTTGCTCATAGTCTTCATACTAGTCCTCACGTCTCCACGGATTGACAATTATGAGGTGGATCTTCTCACGTTGGTACTCACCATTGTGCTAGAGTGACATCTGGACAGGGCCAAAACTAGTCAAAAAACTATAAAAAGAGCTAGAGAGCTCATTTTTGAGGTTAGCTTGTTTAGAGAATAGAGCTTTTGTAAGAGAACTCTTTTGCAATCGAAGCTTTCCATTGTTCCTCTCTTTGATCTTACTTTGTGCGCATGTGTGTGTATGTGTGTGCATGTTTGTGTGCTTTCACTCACGCACTTGTGCCTTCACTTGCTTGTGGTCTTTATACTGGTCCTCACATCTCCACAAATTGACAAGTAAAGGAGGTGGTGCTTACGCTTGAGCTACACCTTCAGGTGGGACCTGGAACCCAAGGGGACTCCAAAGGATTTTTGAACCATACCAAGGGGAAATTTTGGACTCTTAGCCAAAGCTTATGAACCTAAGATCTGGTAGACACCTAGGCAAGGATAGACAAAGCATTAGATCTTCTGAGTCCAGTGTCAACCATACAGCTAAGTCTTGGGCACAACAACTAAGTGGTTGTCCTTACGTACTAAACTCTGACACAAGTGACTCAGAAATGTCTTTTAGCATGGGGAAACCTGCAGGTGGCTCAGGAACTGCCCATCTACAAACACCAGAAGGACCGTATAAAACACAATTGGAATATATTCGGACCAACTGTCACTCTAGCACAATGGTGAGTACCAACGTGAGAAGATTCACCTCATAATTGTCAATCCGTGGAGACGTGAGGACTAGTATGAAGACTATGAGCAAGTGAAGGCACAAGTGTGTGAGTGAGAAGCACACAAGCATGCACACACATACACACACACGCGCACACAAGGCAAGAACAAGGAGAGGAACAATGGAGTTCTTTGCATTAGTCAAAAAGTCTCTTACATAAGCTCAATTCCCAAACAATCTAGCCTCAAAAATGAGCTCTCTAGCTCTTTTTATAGTTTTCTAACTAGCTTTGGTCTTGTCTAGACCTAGTGTCCGGCCTAGTTAAAAATTAGGTTCTAGAGCCTATTTGAGGGCTCAAACAGAGTCTAAAAATTATGAAAATTGATATGTAGCTAGTTCTAATACTCCTCAAGCTCGAGGACTCCTTGGCTTGCACAAAATGGAGTCTATTCTACCAAAAACGGAATTTACAATGTTTGTGTAGTGATTAAAATCACTTGAGTTGTAAATGGTCCATGGAAAAAATGATTGGGCCTTGTTGCCGTATTGTGCATGACTCCTCCGTTGCGCTAGTATGCTCTTCATCTGACTTGTATGCCAACACGCCCCCCTTCCTAGCATCTGTCGCCCCTGACAAACCTCTGTTCTATCGGGTGGTCGATATAGTATTGGATGACATTGGTGGCAAGTTCGTGTTCTCCTATCCTTAAGCCTCTTGCTAGATCAGCTTCCAATGCATCCCAATTTATTGCGCCAGGGACCTCTGGTTGCGGGGTGGTGTAGTACTCAGAGTACATTGCTTGTTCACAAGCAAAGAGATGGAGCAGGTGTGTTGGCTTCGGTGCGAAGATCTCCGAGTGATACTCCCAGAAACCTGATCTGAACATTTCTTCGAAGGTCTGTTTGTAACATGCAGGGAGGTATTTGATGCGTGCATGCCAGGCGTAAGCCACACGAATACTGGGGGTGGTGCTCATGTCATACACCAAATCATAATTTCCATTGGTAAACCCCGGGAGACGTACCTGTGGTGCGGCTGCATTTCTAAAAGTTTTCAGGACTACCTGCATCATATCTAAAATTTTAAGCATCATTTGAGCTGCTACATCTGGCATGGGCTTCAATCGCGGCATCCAATGGCGAATTGTTCCCATCATGTATGCTACCGACGGTGGTCCCTGTGGTGGCGCAATGTACGGGTAGTTTAGCCATTCCTTGCATTGCGCGTTGTTCTGCACTTTGATATTGAATGCCTTCCAAGACCTGCGGCGTGGAACTGGACCGTAGCATGGATTGTATAGGAGATGTAAAGGCGCGTTGTTCCATGTGCGTAGCATTTCTGGATATGTCTCTAGAAGTTTCTGCCGCCAGGTGGGTTGACGAATTTTGCCTTTTTGCGCCTCTGGAGGAAGGTCTTCGAGTTGAAATTGGGTAGCAAAGGTAGGAATCTGACCCGTGACTCTCTGTATTTCTGCATTATAATCAGCCAAGATAATATAATAAGGCCTGTATTGGAGTTCAGATGAGAGGATAAGGCGTCTCGATGACAGGTTCCTGAAGTAAGCAGATTGTAGCACAGTTTCCTCTATGACCCTCATGGCCTGATTTTGCACTACTGTGCGCTCTTCGTGAGAACTCCCGATTTCCTCCACTTGACGTAGCCATGGAGGCCGTGGTGCCTCGAATGTGTCCTGAGCTTCTTCCGTTTGTTGGCCTCCTGGGAAGGGTTGTGGGTCGTATTCTTCTTCAAATGTCTGTTCCACAAGAATTTGTACTACTTCTTCGTCGGTGGGAGCCTCTGGAGGGGAAGGTGGTCTCTCATATTGTAGTAGACGTGCTTGCAATTCGGTGACCTGTTTCTGGAGATCTTTTAAGGCCTCTGAGTCTGTGAGGTGAAGCCACGGAGGAGGTGGTTTGAGAGGCTGCTGTTGTTTCTTTTTGGTGTTTCTGCTTCAGTTGACCCAGTTCCTTTGATAGCAGGTCATGTGCTTCAAGCAGCATGGCATAGTCTTCCAATATGATCTTGATATTGTCGGGGGTCACTGCTTGAAACTTTGATGGGCTGATGGGTGCCCCAGGTGTGCTTTCGATAGCTGCTTCTAGGTTCTCCTGATTTTGTAATTGCAGGCGTCGATTCTGTTCCAGTTGTGTCCGTAGATGACCTTCTACCACTTGTATTGCTTCCTGATCTGTGTTCTGTAACTGTACCTCCAATATGCTATGAGCCTCTTGGAGAGTTTGGAATTGTGTGTGGAGGCGAGCATTTTCCTCCACTAGTGCAGCAAGTCTGTGTTGTAGTGTCTTCGAGTGCTCTTGCAGGCGTTCATTCTGTTGCTGGAGCTGATTGTAATCTGTCCTTAAGTTTGATATACAAGCTAGCATGGTGTCCAATGCATTTCCTATAGATGAGGGGGTGGTGTTTACAATGGAAGATGCATGGGAAGGGAATTGGGGAAGGGGAAGAGTGAATGATGTGTCTATTGAAGACGAGTGTGTGGGTGAAATTGGTGGAGGGGGAATGGGAGGAGGTGGAAGCGTGGGGGGAGGGGGAGGTGCCGTGGGTGGTGAAATGTCCATACTTTCAGGAGTGGGTGCGAGTGTGGGGTCTACCATATACATTGGAATGATAGGTGGTGTGTGTGTGAAAGTGGTGAATAGATGAGAAGTGGGGTGGGGAGCTGAAAATAAAGGGAATGGTTGAGACCTGGGTTGAAAAGTTCTAGCAAGGAAGGTATGGAGGGATTGGAGAAGTGGAGAGATGGAGGTCGGGGGTTGAGGTTGTAGAGTTGAGGAGGGCATGAAGGGTTGTGTGGTAGCAGGGAAACCCATGAATATGGATCTAGGGTCAGGATGACCTATGGCTGAGGGCATGGGGGATGGTTGTCCTAGGGCAGGCTCTATGAGCGATTCGGTGGATTGTGTAGTGATGGGGGTTGCTTCATAGATTGGGTTATCAGAGGTGGAGAATAGGGTTGAACTAGAGATGGGAGTACGGAAGATGAAGGTTGGTTCGGTGGGTTGAGTGGTCGAGGTGATTTCCACGGTTTCTGCTCTAGGAGGCGATGGTGGGGGTGTGGGTGGTAGTGGCTCGGTGGATTCCTCATGGGTGACTAGGTGCTCTTGGCTAGCAGTTTCTGTTGCTTGGGAGGTTGTCCTGATGGGTTCGGATGTAATATTTGGCCCTTCTGCCGTTGTAATGGGGATCTGGATATTCTTACCTGAGCGTGGTCGTGTCTGGAATCTTCGTGGATCATATTGAACTGGAGACCTCCTAATGGCGGTCCGCACTGCTTCTACTACCCCATATGTTTCTGCCATCAATAAGAGACCTTCACTATATTCTGAGTCAACTCCGGCTTCTTCCAACAGCTGAGTCATGAGTACTCTACTGCTCTGTTCGGTGAGCAGTTGTTGCGATCGCACTCGTTCCATAATTTGATACAGCCTTCGGAGTTCCGCTGTATAGGCTGGGGCTTCCGTGGTCTCCTCTTCATATGCTCCTTCTTCTTCTAGGTGTCCTTGTTGTTGACCTTGCTGGGTGTCACTCCAATGTACATGGCGGTCGTCTGTAGATTTTCTTCTTCTTTGTGAAGATGTGCCTTGTTCTTCTGCATCTGAATAATACTCTACATCAGAGAGTTGTGTACTTTGTAAGAATGCTTCGAAGTCCTGAGGATCCATTCCTTCAGCATCTCCAGTTGTAGCAAATTCAAATTCCGATGGAGCAGGAGGAGCTGAAGGGGTAGCTTGTGTCGTAGTTTCAGATCCAGACTTGGGTATCCTAATGGTAAAGGGAGGTACAGTGGTCTCCCTTCGTGGCGATACTTCAGGAGTAGTCAGAACTTCCCTTGTCTGGACACAAGGGATCGCACCCCTCATGTGCTTGGATTGATGTGTGGACGTCTTGAGCTTCTTAAACATTTGTAATTGTGCCCAAGTTAAGGCACGTTCAATGGGAACATTGTATGCTAGGCACCGGTAAATAATGCGTGTGATTGCACAGCAACCGTTCACCACTAATTTCCTAGAAGACCTTTTATTTGCTTCATACAATTGATCTATAATCCATACCGGCAGCTTAATTGGTAACACACCTGCCTCCGCTAAGTAGAGAGCGAACCAGATTCTTTTGTGTGGTTGTGTGAAGCGGTCTTGGCCAGGGAAAGCAAAATGTTGCATGCACATACGAAGAGGGATGGACACGTTTGGTGTGAGTGCTGCCATGTCTTTAAGTTTCAATAGTTTCCTATCCTTCATGTTAGTAGGAACGAGAGCATCCTTCTCAGAAGGTACATGTGTGCCGTGCATATTCAAAGCAGCGCTCACCAACTCCACAGTAAGTTCAAACCTCTTTAACTCGTTGTTGCCCAGCAAGGAAGGAAGAACAAATGATCCTGGTTTGTCCTTTTCTTCATTAGCTTGTAATGTGGAGACCAAATAATAGCATCGGAGGAGATCCGGTTTAGGTAGTGGTGCTTCAAAGTATTCTGCTAGCCCTGCACGTTGCCATATGGTCTGGAGATCCTCGGTGTTCTGTAGAGTCTCAAACTCCTTGGAGAAAAATTGGAATCGAACCCATGATCTGTCATACTCGCACTTAGACTCCCATATATACTTGGCCTCTCCTAATGGACCTGGCATGCCATTGAACCAATGAGAATTGGCATGGACTCTTTCTGTGATCCCTGTGGGTGGATCCGGTACCGGGATCTGCTGAAGGTGTTGCAGCTCCACAGGTCATTTAGTTGGTGGCACATCCACAGGTAGACTATCCACATCGATTCTTGCAGTAAGTATTCCTACTTGTGAGCTCGGACCTGTCGCTTCTGCCATGTTACTTCTTGCCTCCTGATTCTGTGAGAATATAGAAACATGTGTTAACATTGTAAAGGACAAGTTAGAACTGTTTTTGTCCCCATTACAACATTATCATGAGGTTCGGGAGAGATTAGTAGGTTAATAAGTGCTCGGTGCTTGTGTGTGTAGTTAGGAATTGGTTGGACCTAAGAACTAAGTGGAATGATGTAGTGTGAGAGTGACGTAGTTAGTAGGTGGGCATGGATTTACAACTGGGGTCCAGGGGTTTATTACAAGTTTTAGGTTGCCAAATGCAGTGGATGGGCTTTGATCTTGATTTTGTGGAGACTCTGAAGAGTTTGATAGGGGTATCTGCTTGAAGATGAGGCTTTTTAGGGACCCAATTACAAGTGATTCTACTAGTGCTCATTAATATGTGTCCGTGCGTGATGCGTAAGACTGGGCCTCAGATGTTCGAGTGAGTGAAACATGTTGTACCGGTTGCGGCCTTGGTGTAGCTATTTGAGCCCGCAAGCAAGCCTTAGGCACCCAGATTTGTCGTGATTGTGGGCTGGCCTTCATTGACTTCTTGGGTACCCAAATAGACTTCACCTTCGCAAAAGAATTAATGAAGGACTTCTCATTAATGTCATGTTGTTGACTACTAATAAGAGGTTTTGGCCGTGGGGTCGGCCTGGTCTGAACAGGGTATTCGCCTTTTCGCCTCCATACTTGCTTCCATGGCTGAAACAATCTGCTTTGCTCCTTTTTTTGGCATTTAGTATCGGTAGTGTTCTGCTTCTTCTGTATTTGATCTGCCGTGGGTTGTTGCAACCTTCTGGTCTTTGGAAAAGAAGGGAGTTCCGTCCTCTCCCTGGCTCCGTTGTTGAGATTAGCCTCTTTCTGCATCATACAGTTTTGGACAAAAATAGCATTGTCAACTTCATGTGCGCCCCTGGAAGGACCAGGAGTTTGTGCCTTGCCTAGTTCCTTGAGTGCCTCATTTTCCAATTCAACTGTAATTCGGCTATGATCTACCCATACCTAAAGAAGTCCACTTCTTAGGTTGAGGTTGACTGCATGATCATAGATCCAGTCCTGACCCAAGACAAGAGGCTCAGTGAGGTCCTCATCTTGACACACTAGTACTTTGACTGTCATCACTTCGTCTTGAATGGAGATGGGAAGATCCACCTCGCCCATGCAAGGAGTTTCCACACCTCCCAATCCTATGAGATATGCTTCTATAGGATCGACAGTTAATTTCAATTCTTGACAGTAAGACAACTTGACAGCACTAGTGGATGCACCTGAGTCAATCAAAGCTCTTACAATCTTTGCACCCTTTCCTTGTCCTACTCCTAGGGTTAAAAAAGGCCGTCGGTCGATTATTCTATGGGAATGCCCACCTGAAGTCTCGCACATGGCCATAGGATAGCCTACAGATTCTTGAGTGTCAAGCATAGGCGGGTCTCTGCCTTGTCTCCTCAATTTCATTCGTCGGATGCGTTCTAAAGCTTCTGCCTGTGCTTCTCTTCTAATTCGTTTCTCTTCTTCTTTACGTTCCCTGGCAGTGTTGAGTCGATTTAGCATCTCTTCAGTAAGGGGTTCCTGATATAACTTGACTCTACATCCACTTATGTAACTTGGTAGAATATCGCCCTCTAAAGTGGCTAGTTGAACTGCGCCACTTGTGGAGATTCTATTGATAATCATTGGCCTGTAACCTCTTTTCTCTAATTTCCATGCATGCTGCTTCAATGTGTAGACTAGGACTAGGTCGCCTGCTTTCAAGCCTTTATCCTTCACATGTGTATCAAAATATGCCTTTTGCCTCTTCTTCGCTGCATAGATTCTTGCTGCAGCTCTCAATCGTGTTTCGCCTAGACGTTCAAGATCAAAGATTCGAGAGGAGAGTTCATGGCCTGTCCAGTCATGCTCTTGTGCTACCTTCAATGTAGGTATCAAAAAGTCCAGGGGTAGCACAGCATTTTGCCCAAATATGATCTGAAAGGGGGTGGCTTGGAGTACCGTTTTATAGGCAACCCGGTATGCCCAAACAGCATGGTGTAGCTGTTTGTCCCAATCAGAGCGTTTATTGTTCACTAGTTTAGTCAGCACATTGCATAAGATCTTATTAGTGCTCTCAGCCTGGCCATTAGCTTGTGGGTGATAGGGGGCCGATTTCTTATGTATCACCAAGAATTCTTGGAGAAGGTTTTCTATGAATTCATTCAAGAAGTGTGTGCCTCTATCACTCACCAACTCTATTGGCAATCCGTACCTCGTGAATACATTTTCAAATAAGAACTTTGCTGTTGTTTGAGCATCATTTTTTGTAGTAGCTTTCGCTTCTACCCACTTGGTTAGATAGTCTGTGGCCACGATGATATATTCAGCATGTGAACCCTTAGCCTGGGGATTAATAGGACCAACAAAGTCTATTCCCCATTTAGAGAACGCACGTCCGCCCATCATAGGCTTCAGTGGCATCTCATCCTTGCGTATAGGGTACTGAGTTCTCTGACAAACATCACACCGTTTCACATAGGTATGTGCATCCATGTGAAGGGTTGGCCACCAAAAGCCTGCAAATAGTATTGCCTTGATTACCCGATCTGGTCCAAAGTGTCCCCCTGCTACACCTTGGTGAGCAGTATCCAAGATTTTGAGATATTCACTCTCATGGACACATAGTCTCAGGTAACCATCTTTACCACGCTTGTATAGATTATCACCAATGAGTGAGTAATCCTGGGCTTCTTGTTCTAAACTCCTTTTCCTAGCCAGAGTCATGTCTGGAGGGAATGTTTTCGTCCTCAGAAAGGATACTAGTGGTTCAGTCCAATCTGGCACTATGGACACTTGATAAAGAGTGGCATGTTTCACAGGTGGTTTAGTGCATCAGATTGGGCAATCCTTGCACAACTTTTGGACATCAGCTTCCATAGTCGGCCAATGCACTCCGAGTCTCCTTAGTGTCTGTAAGGTTCGTTGCTTTGAGTAGTGTTGCTCTAACGCACCTACATGTGCTAATTGCAACCATTTAGCGTACTCATCCTCTTCCACACAACAAGCCAAGATCCCTTGATCTGTGTGCTTGTACATACTTCCTGCCATGATGTGATACTTTTGGGCTTTTACTACCTCTCTATCCTGTGTGTTTATTACTAGGTGGTTAGGTCCGTATGTCAACACTGGTACCAATGGCTTAGCCCACTGCGGCACCACCTCCAAATTAAACAAGTAAGCATCAGGAAGGTCATTTGACACTCCTTGTGGGGCTTCTCCCGATGTGAGCCTAGAAAGGTGATCTGCTCTCAAATGAGTCTTCCCTTTCCTTACCACAACCTCAAAATCATATTCCATTAGCAAGAGAAACCATCTTACTAATCTTCCTGTATTGCATGGCTTGTTTACGAGGTATAGCAATGCCTGATGATCAGTAAAAAATTTAAACTTATTTGCAACAAATAGTGTCTAAATTTCTTAACTACATATACCATGCCTAAGCCTTCTCTCTCAGTAGTGGTGTAATTTCGTTCCGCTGCATTCAATTGTCTACTGGCATAGGCAATTGGAAGATCCATATTACCTTCACCAGTAGGTTGAGCAAGCACACACCCAATAGCATAATTGGATGCATCCACGTGAACATGGAATGGCTTATTCCAGTATGGAGTGATCAAGATCGGTGCTGAACATAATCGCCGTTTAAGCTCATTGAAGGAATTCTCACATTCATCAGTCCACTCAAAGTTAGTCAGAAGTCCGTACATGGGCTTTGCAATGACAGCATACATGTGAATGAACCAACGGTAGTACCCACAATGCCCCATGAAAGCCTGTACTTCCTTGACATTCTTTGGCCTAGGTAACTCGGCTATGGCTCTCACTTTCTCTTCATCAGTGGATATGCCATTCTTTGACACTATGTGTCCTAGAATCTTGCCTTGCCTGACCATAAAAACGCACTTTTCTGGGTTCAGGAAGACTTGATATTCTCTACATTTGTCAAAGATTTGTCTGAGTTCAGGAATATGGGTTTGTCTAATGTTGGAATGAGCACAAAGATCATCAACATAGACTTCTAGATTCTTCCTCAGGAAATCCTTAAATACATGGCACATTAGTCTCTGGAAGGTTGCAGGAGCATTGGTAAGCCCAAATGGCATTACACGAAAGGCAAATATACCCCACTCTGTGGCAAAAGCTGTCTTATGCTGATCTTCTGGAGCTATGGTTACTTGATTGTAGCCCGAAAATCCATCGAGGAAGCGGTACACTTCCTTGCCTGCTACTCTTTCTAAGAGATGCTCTGTGATAGGAAGCGGATAGTTATCTCGAATTGTGGCTGCATTAACCTTCTTCAAGTTAATGCATACACGTAATTTACCATTCTTTTTGGGCACCACAACAATGGGGGATACCCATTCAGTGTGCTCAATTTCATAGATAAATCCAGCTTCAACCAGTCTATCTATCTCCTCTTTGATCTTGGTAGCGTAATTATCATTGTATGTATATGGCTTTTGCTTAGAAGGTTTGGCCTCCGAGGTCATGGGAATAGTGTGTGAGCAGATGTCTAGATCAACACCCTTCAAATCCTTGTAACTCCAAGCGAATACATCTCTGTATTCTCTTAGCAAGGCTATCAATTCTTGCTCTTCTTCTTCCGTCAGGTCATGTCCTATGTAAGTGCATCTCTCTTCTCCCTCTTCCATGGCTACCACAATTTTCTTTGTGGTTTCTTTGTTATCATAGGCCTCTCCTGATTGTGCCTCTCGTTTAGGCATTCTGATCATGACTCTCCTGTCATCTATCTCATACTTCTTAAAATTTTATGGGACCTCAAACAAAGATTCCTCCTCTGCTTGTGTGACTTCTTTCTTCTTCCTTTTCTTTCCTTCTTCCTTAGGAGTTACATGTGTGGCTAGCCTTACATCATTTGTAAGCTCTCCATGCCTCTGGGGTTGAAATTCTACTTCATGGAAGTATTCTTCATCTGATGCAAAAGGTGGGTCCATAATGATTGACTCTAGATCGAAGTCACTCGCATCCTCAAATGCATCAGGGCTAGGTTCACACTCTTCTAAAACTGCCTCTCCCATGATCAGCTCTATGGAGAAGACTGAAATGTCATAGCCATCCTCATCACAGTGAGGTGTCCATTGTTCTTCATGGATGGCTACATCCATGGTTGCTAGAATTTCTGCCCAGCCGTGAGGTTCGAATTCTTCATCTGGAAAAACTACAGGTGCATAGGCTGGGTCTTGGATTGATCTATGGGTTTCTTTTGCACCTATCTCCCTGGCTTTTTCTCTCTTCTCTTCTTCTACTGCTACCTTACACATCCATAAGTGAGTGTCTTCATGCATCCATGAGGATCCTGATCCTAGGGAATGCACCGATTCCGTATCATCTTTGGCTCTATGGATGGGGTTCCATTGGATAGGAGGGACATCTCTATGAGAGTAATCCTTGAGATTGACTTTGGTTGTAACACCTAAGTGCTGCAAATACAAGGAATTGGTTCCCAATCCTGTACCACTTGCAACTGCCGCATAAATGGTCTTCCCAAAATCATCTCATAGGCTTGATTTTTGCTAAAGTCACAAATAGCAAATGTGTGCTCAAACTCTACACCACAAGTAGTGAGAGTTATCCCCTCGAGTAGTCCTAAGGGTCTTTCTATGTGCCCGTCAGCCATCTGCAATTTCATTCTCGTTGGCCTGAGAGCTGGCTCGCCCCATCGTTTCCATAAGGAAGTGGTAACAATTGCAACTCCTGCACCTGAGTCCAAGATGGCCTTGGTTGTGTATCCCTGATGAGTGATGGGGAGATATGTGTTTCCCTCTTCGCCCTCACTCATGTCTCCTATCTTGTCTAAGGGTATTTCTGGCACTGTTCTCTGGGATCCTACCTGGGAACGAGGTTTTGCTATCTCGGGCACTTGATTGGCTACACGTTTCCACACTTCTGGTCTAACCTTAAGCAGCTCTTCCAAAGTGAGATTGCACTGCACTTTGGTGTTCTTCACTACCTCTGTGTTCCTAGGTATGACTGAATCTTCGTTTCTTACCATGACTGTAGGTGCTCTCATACAGGTGGACTTTGCTTCCCATGGGCCTGTGAAATGGGGTAGTTCTTGTAAAGAATTAGATTCGAAGTCTAATCTTTCTTGAGATTGGGCACTCTCCTGCTCTCCATAAATGGAAGGAAGGTCTTGTGGGAATTGATCGTGTGTGTCATCCACAAGTTCAATGGGAGGAGGAACTTCACTCTCTTTAGCCCATTTCTCTTCTTGAATCTCTCGCAAGAATTCTGGTGTGTATTGATTCATAGAAGAAGAGGTGTCTGGTTCAGTGGAGTTAGGCACATAAGCTTCAGGCACATAGGCTTTCGGTGGGGGATGGGTCATGTTTTTGCTTGCTTTATCTCTTTCTTGATTTTTTTCTTCCTTGGCAGATCTTGCAATTATGCCCTCTAACTTCTCTAGAAGTCCATCCAAGTGTAATTGCGTCTTGGCTGAGCCCGAGTAATTGAAAAGGCGACTGGCTTCAAACATAGTCTGAGCCAGTGCGACCATTTTCGCGCAAAGCTTGGTTCTTTCTATCTCTAGGTCAGCTCTAGGGTAGCACTTGTCATGATCCGTTACATTTGGCCCTTCTTGGATTCTGGCCTGATATGCTTTAAGCATCATGTCTATGTCTTCAAGAGTGGGATCAGCTAATACTGATCCTGCTCGGGGTGGTGGGTGGGTTACGTGGGGGGTATTAGAGGGTGGAGGGATGGAGGGTGATGGGGATGGTAGCGGTGGGAATGTGTGAGAGTGCAGTTGAGATGTGATCTCTATGATTTTGGCCTTGGTTTCTCGTAGACTTTCCTCAAGTTCACTCATCTTCTTTGCCCATTGCCTTTTCATACATTCACGGCTATCTCTCCAAGCTCTTGTTCTCTTCTTATTTTGGCTCTCAGTATGGCTAGCGTCTGGGCTCTTTTCCTGGCTTACCCCTTGGTTTTGCTGCAATGCTTGAGCTCTAGTGATTACCTGCACTGATGCAGTGGAAGTGACACTTCCTGTGGAATTGACCACTAACCCAATAACATTAATCGGAGTGATTTTTGGCATATTGCTGGGATTCTTGGAACAATCTCGTAAGAGATGTTCCTTTCTGCACTCCTGGCAAAAGCCTTGGATCGTCACTGATTGGGGTTGTGTAGGTGCAGGCATGGGGCAATCACGAATGAGGTGATCCCCCTGACATCTGTAGCATGGTCCTCTAGGGAATGGGGGTCTTACCTACCTAGGTTGAGGTCTAGGGTTGGGGTTTGCATACATGACGTTTGTGTAATCTGACTCCCAACTAGGTTCATTTGGCTCTTCACTATAGTAGGACTCACCATGTTCAGGAGACTGCATGTAGTAGGCCTGGGGGCTATCAACATGTGTAGAATCGAAACTATGGTCACTCGGGTCACTTTCAGAAAGCAATTGGGTTACCGGGACTATAGCTCTATTCAAAATTTCTTCTGCCGCTGCATACTTTACCGGAATTACATTAGTTGGGGCAGGGGTTTGTTGTGCTAACACGGGCTGAGGCCTTTGTTGGGCTTGATATTGTGGTTGATAATTTTGTTGAGGCCTAGTATACTGTTGTGGTGGGTATTGATTCTGGTATCTGCCTTGTTGAGGGTATGGCTGAGGGTAGGGTTGCCTAACCGCTTGCTTATTGTATGGGCAGTCTTGCGCGGTGTGATTGGTGTACCTTCGTTCTATGGTGCAGTACTGGCTACTAGGATTAACTTGGGGTTGAGCCATAATGGGCAGACATTCGCCATGTGGTCGCCACCACAAGTATAGCATCTTTTCACAGGGGCATACCTTGGGATCTGTTTGCTAGTGACACCTAATTTCTGAGCTACTTTCTCTGCAAGTTCCTCAATTGATGTGGATTGCGTGGAAGAGAGGCTAGAGGCACTATCTGAATCTTTGTATATCTTGGAAAGCTCTAACTCCTCCCCTAGGTTATCCTCGATGTCAATGCACATGCATACACACTCTTCTATAGTCCTAGGGTCCTTCAAGTACACATAAGATCTCAATTTGGTGCTTAGCAATCCGTCCAAGAATAGAGCCACTTGCTTAGCTGGTGTGGGTAGCTCCGAATCAGGGCATCTTTCAAGATATTGCCTAAATGTTCTTCCTGCAAGTCTCACGGTCTCTTGAGGGGTTTGCTTGAAGCTGTGAATCAGCAAGGAGGTATTATGTCTTATGCCACTCTTAGAGAATTCAATAATGAAAGCCTCTAGGAGTTGGTCTATGCTCCTGAACTGCCTCTCATTTAGTGGCTGAAACCATGTCAGGGTAGTGTTCCTAAGGGTTAGACCAAACGCATTGTACTGCGTGAATAGATCCTCCACTTGTTCAGCTCTCAAGACTTGCCTAAACTCAGCCACATGATCGTATGGATCTCCAGTGCCATCGAAGTAGTTCTTCATGGACTTAACTAGCTGAGTTGGTCTCAAAGTTCTTGTGTGCTCTCTAGGTCATGGTAGAGGGAACTCATCCGCATTTCTTTGATTCCTGTGAGCTCTAAGTATCTCAGGTTCTACTCTATTTGTTTCCATTCTTGTTCTTTCTCTGCCCCCTGGGTTGGCAAAGCTTACTTCTGGTCTATCTCTACTTCTGTCTCTTTGAATTCCATGAGCTTGGGATGTTCCAGCTCTAGGGTGACCATAGGATACATTCGATCTTGGTTGGGGGAAAACGAATTCACCCTTCCAAGTGTAAGCATGTCTATCATGTTCTGTAACCACAAAGATCCTCTCTGAAGCGTGATCCAAGTAGGTCACTCTTCCTGGGCTATCAGGATCCTTAAACTCATAGATCATGATTGTTCCTCTATCAATTGGCCGATCAGATTTATACCTCCAAAAGGCTTTGTCAGTCTCTCGGTTCAGAAGCAGATCTATGCTCTTGTTGTCTTGGGGAACCCACTCCGGTGTGAGGATTCTAGTAAGAACAGATTTCCCTCGAGGGGTCCTAGGTTCTTCGCCCATGTTTCCTTGCTCTAGGTCACCTAAGTCCGTTTCCGGGACCACATTCCCAAATTCATCTGTCCTATCGGGATGACTGGTGACTACATATATTGTCCCTTCCTTGTCCAAGTATGCTCCATTTTCAAACGTGACAGCTCGGCGCTCTAGTCCAATGGATTGGTCAGGGTTTTTAATCTGGACCACCGCTCTTCCTAGGCCGTCCTCATAGATGCTAGCACCTAATCGGTTGGTCCTAAGGTACTCGAGTTGCATCTTGTAAGGGCCTTCCACCCTATGTAAATATGGCACCCCAGAACTTCCTGTAGGTCTCTCCATACCGTGGGACATCTCAGACTCGCTAGTCTCAGAACTAGGGTAATACGAATGATGGCTCAACTGCTGGGCCCAAGACCTCACAGTATGATTGACACTAGCCTCTAAAGATCTAAGACTGTGTCTGTCTCTCCCTAGGTGTCTACCTGACCTAAGGTTCATATGCCCTTTGTACGTTGCTGATTCTTTGGTACCAGTCACTTGTTCCTTTTAAGTTCCTTTGGATGTGTTTTCTTGTTTTTAGTTAAGCGTCATCAGGAGCACTTTCGTGGGTCGTACTTGATGTTCTGCGTCCGCTTAGTTTAAGTTCTTTTCCTTTAAGTTATCCCTTGACTACAATTTTGCCTACCCTTGCACTTGAGAAATTAAGGGCTCTTCAAACTTGAGTGTTCCTATCGTACCCCTAGTCAATCAGAACAACGACTCGCACTTAGCCTATGCTAAGAATAGACTGAGGGGGTTAAGTGATGTTCCAACCTCAAGTCGCTACTCCTGGCGATGCTGGTCTACCCAGGAAGCACGTTCCGGAGCTTGTTCTCCTTGGCACTTACTTTGCTTTCTCCAAGAGCTCTCGATGATCCTGTAAGAATCCCAAGTTTAGCTTCAAGTTGATCCTTCAATTGACAGACAATTCATTTCAGACACTTTTTTAAAGATCCTTGTTCCCCCTTTTGTATTGCTAAAAATTTTCTCTAGAGCTCCCTTGGTGTTCCTACCCCTCAGTGTCTCAACTTCCAAATATCCTATCTGAAAATCAACGCATTATTCTTATAAAAAACAGTTGAGGGCGTGTAGTATATGCCACGAGCTTTCCGACAATCCCTAGAGCTCAAAAAATGGATTTCGTATGAAAAAGTTATGACCGTTCAGGGTTTAGGGGGTTAACCAGACAAACAGAACCTTTCAGGAGTTTTAATGCATTTTTCTAAGGCCTTTGCAAGTGTGTGAGTATTTGAGAATGCAAATATGCCCAAAATTTAGCTTAAATTTCCAAAAAATTTACTCCTTAATTTTTGCCGAAAATGTCTGTCTATCGTGATAGACGGTGTCTCTCGCGATAGACACAAACTATCATGGGGGGCTGTCTGTCGCGATAGATGGTGTCTGTCGCGATAGACACAAACTATCGTGGGGGGCTGTCTGTCGCGATAGACGGTGTCTGTCGTGATAGACACAAACTATCGTGGGGGGCTGTCTGTCGCGATAGACGGTGTCTGTCGTGATAGAGTGGTCTGTCGCGATAGACGGTGTCTGTCGCGATAGAGCGGTCTGTCGCGATAGACGGTGTCTGTCGCGATAGAGTGGTCTGTCGCGATAGACGGTGTCTGTCGCGATAGAGCGGTCTGTCGCGATAGACGGTGTCTGTCGCGATAGAGTGGTCTGTCGCGATAGACGGTGTTTGTCGCGATAGACGCTGTCTGTCGTCTGTCGTGATTTGGTCTGTCGCGATAGACGGTGTCTGTCGCGATAGATGGTGTCTGTCACGATAGACGGTGTCTGTCGCGATAGAGTGGTCTGTCGCGATAGACGGTGTTTGTCGCGATAGACGCTGTCTGTCGTCTGTCGTGATTTGGTCTGTCGCGATAGACGGTGTCTGTCGCGATAGACTGGGTCTGTCGTGGAATTTTGGTCTGTCGCGATAGACGGTGTCTGTCGCGATAGACTGAAAAAATGCAAATTTTTGAGAAACTTCTAGTGATTTGGAGTGCTCTAATGGTGTAGGTTACCGTGCCAAACACGCATTCACAAAATATTAAGTTTTTTTGTCTGTCGCGACAGATAGAGGTCGTCGTCCCGGGACCTGTGCAGAGTCTGTCGTACCTGCGCACATTGCTGGAGAAGGTGGTACAGCTAGTTCCTGCAACAAAAGCTCAAAAACACACAAAAAATAGATAGCATGCAAGCTCTCTCTCGCTCTCTCTCACAATGAAATGAGAGAAATGAGGTGGGGAGTGTAATATGACCAAAAAATTGAAATTTTTTTTATGGAGATGGAGATGGAGGTGGGAGATGGTGGGGATGATGATGGTGATGATGGTGATGCGGAAGTAAGGAAAAAATGAAGAAAAATAAAGAGAAGGAAGGATATTACCTATAACTCCAATGTCTCAACTCGACGTCTTACCATTCACACGCTCGTCCTCGAAGCTCTCTCCCCGGCAACGGCGCCAAATTTGGTGTCACTCTAGCACAATGGTGAGTACCAACGTGAGAAGATTCACCTCATAATTGTCGATCCGTGGAGACGTGAGGACTAGTATGAAGACTATGAGCAAGTGAAGGCACAAGTGTGTGAGTGAGAAGCACACAAGCATGCACACACATACACACACACGCGCACACAAGGCAAGAACAAGGAGAGGAACAATGGAGTTCTTTGCATTAGTCAAAAAGTCTCTTACATAAGCTCAATTCACAAACAATCTAGCCTCAAAAATGAGCTCTCTAGCTCTTTTTATAGTTTTCTAACTAGCTTTGGTCTTGTCCAGACCTAGTGTCCGGCCTAGTTAAAAATTAGGTTCTAGAGCCTATTTGAGGGCTCAAACAGAGTCTAAAAATTATGAAAATTGATATGTAGCTAGTTCTAATACTCCTCAAGCTCGAGGACTGCTCGGCTTGCACAAAATGGAGTCTATTCTACCAAAGATGGAATTTACAATGTTTGTGTAGTGATTAAAATCACTTGAGTTGTAAATGGTCCATGGAAAAAATGATTGGGCCTTGTTGCCGTATTGTGCATGACTCCTCCGTTGCGCTAGTATGCTCTTCATCTGACTTGTATGCCAACACCAACTGATTAGGTGCTCGCATCTATGAGGATGGCTTGATGTGATCAGTGGTCCAACTAAAAAATCCAGATCAACCCTTTCGACTTGAACACCCAGTGGTCAAGTTCGAAGAGGGCTCATACATTAATAAGGAAGGAACCGTGTATGTGGTCACCAACCTACCAGATAGGACTGATGAGTTTGGAAATATCATTCCTGAGAATGAGATAGGAGACCTAGAACAAGGAAATGTAGGACAAGGACCCCAGACTCCTAGAGGGAAGTCAGTTTTGACCAGAGTGATCACTCCAGATTGGATTCCTCAAGATAACAAAAGCGTAGAACTATTCTTGAATAGAGAAACAGAGGAAGCCTTTTGAAGATTCAAGCCAGATCAACCTAGCCGATTGGGCATAGTCATCATCTACGAGTTCAAGGACCCAGAGATACCAGGCAAAGTTGTCTACTTGGATAACACGTCAGAGAAAATTTTCTTGGTAACAGAACATGATAGACATGCATATACTTGGAAGAGTGAATTGATTTTCCCTCCACCAAGATCCAATGTTTCCCATGGCCTCCAAGGAGTAGGATCATCCCAAGCTCATGAAGCCTAGAGAGAAAGAACTAGAGAGAGACCTGAGGTAAGTTTTGCACACACGGTGGGCAGAAATAGAGCAGGATTTGAAAATGAAAGACTTGAAAGAGAGAGACATCAAGCACATAGGCAACAAAGAGATGAACATGATTTTCCATTGACTAGACCCGGAGACCACACAAGAACCCTTAGACCCACTCAAGTGATCAAGGCAATGAAGAATTATTTTGACGGATCAGGAGATCCTTATGATCATGTGGCTAAGTTTAAACAAGTGTTAAGAGCTGAACAGGTTGAGGATTTGTTCACCCAGTACGAGGCATTTGGTTTGACTCTTAAGGGCACTGCCTTGGCTTGGTTTCAACCATTGAGTAGTCGTAACTATCGCGATATAGGTCAGCTGCTAGACGAATTCATTATAGAATTTTCCAAGAGTGGTATCAGACATAACACATCATCTTTGATCCAAGTTTCAAGCAGACACCCCAAGAAACAATGCGACTAGCAGGTAGAGGGTTCAGACAGTACCTAGAAAGGTGTCGTGCTCCAAAGTTACCCACACCAGCCAAAGAAGTGGCTTTGTTCTTAGATGGCTTACTGAGCACAAAGTTAAGATCATATGTGTACTTGAAAGAGACTAGATCCATAGAAGAGTGTGTGCGGGCGTGCATTGACATAGAAGATAACTTGGGTGAGGAGTTAGGATTGTCCAAACTCTATAAGGATTCGGATAGTTCTACTAGTCATACTTCAAAAATCTCCACGGAAATAGAGGAGATAGCTGAGCAAGTTGCCAAGAAGCTGGGAGTCCAAAATAGACAAACACAGAGAGTCACTCCATTGAATCGGTGTTATACTTGCGGAGGCGACCACATGGCTAATGTATGCCCAATGCAAAACCAAAACATTAGAGAAAGGAATGTTCCATATTTCACTATTGAGAGAAAATACACGAACCACACAGCTCAAGATTGTCCTTACAATAGGCATGCTTTTAGACAAACTTATCAGCAACCTTACCAACAAGGTAGGTATCAGAACCAATACCAACAGCCAAACTATCGACCACAACAGCAATATCAAGCACAATATAGGCCAGAACCAGTCTTGGGAAACCAACCACCAGCTCCTGCCAACGTGATTCCAGTCAAGTATGCTGTGGGAGAGGAAAATCCAAATAGAGCATTGGTGCCACTAACCCCATTGATACTAGATAATGACTCTCATGCTCATAGTTTAGACTACTCCCATGAAGGTAGTCCACATGCTTATTACACTGAGTCGCCTGAACATAGTGAGATTTACTCGTATCAATATGAGGCACCACCTATGGAGCAAAATTGGGAGCCAGAATACTCCAATGTCATGTATAGAAATCCTAACCCTAGGCCCCAATTGAGACAAATGAGACCACAAGCCCCTAGAGGATCTTGTTTAAGATGTCAAGGTGACCATTTCATTCGTGAGTGTCCCCACCCACCATCTTCGAGTCAAGGTTAGGTTATCACAATACAAGTTTTTTGTCCTGAATGTGGAAAAGACCATCTTCCCAGAGTTTGTCCAAGAAACCCCTCCAGTGCACCCAAGAATACACCCATTAATGTGGTAGGCTTAGTGGCGGACTCAAGTGCAAGTAGCAGTAATGTGGCACCTCTACAGGCATTTACTAGGGCACAAGCATTAAAACAAGATAAACCAACAGAACAACCGGAGCCAAGTGAATCAGGAGAGCCTAGTAAGCGGAAAACAAGAACATGGAAAGATACCAGAGAAAAGGCGAATCGCAAGTGGAATAAAAAGTTATGGGAACTAAGAAAGCTTAAAAGAAGCGAAAACAAAAATAGAAGACATTGCATCTCAAAGCCCCTCGCATGCCGAAACTCCATCCACTCCACCTCATCCCACCCCACCACCCATTGTAAATAGACTGCAACCAGGGTCTATTCTCGCAGATCCAACCCCTGAAGGTTTGGACATGATGTTCAAGCCCTACCAGGCTCGACTTCAAGAGGGGCCAACAGCTGCAAATCTAGACAAGAGTTACCCTAGAGTGGATTTAGAGATTGAACGGATGAAAATGTGCATGAAAATGGTAGAACAAGCTCAAGCTATACTTGAGACTAGTCAAAAGTTGAATGAGACAAACTCTGTCAAACCAGATTTGCATTTCCAAGGGTTATTAGAAAGATTAGAGCAATTGGTAAACAAACCACAAGTTTCTTTACCTCCACAGGCTCAACTAGTTATTGAGAGAGGAAGCTCACCACCAATGCGAGCTTATGTTCCTAATTCCACGGATGCTGGAATGCCTCCTTCAATTCAATAGTACTCTCAAGAGTTCTTGCAGGAAATACTAGAAGAGAAATGGGCCAAGAAGAAGGGTAACTCCCCTCCTATTCCTGAGATTGATGATCTTTTGATCAATTTCCCCAAGACGTTCCATCTATTTACGGAGATGAAGCAGAACAACAAGAAGACGAAAGATTAGATTTTGAATCTAATACCCTAGAAGAATTGCCTCAATTTCCAGGCCCATGGGAATCTGAATCTCTCCAGATTAGAGCTCCCACAATACTAGTAAGAAGTGAAGACTCAGTGGTTCTAAGGAACACTGATGTCGTGAAGAACACTAAGGTTCAATGTCATCTCACTGTAGAAGAGCTGCTCAAAGCAAAACCTGAGCTATGGAATCATGTGAAGGATCACGTTCCCGAACTTGATTCCAATAAGCCAAAAACAGGCTCTAAGCAAAAAGTTCCAGAGATACCTCTAGACAAAATAGGGGACATGTGTGAGGGTGAAGAAGGTAATACTTATCTTCCAATCACCTACCAAGGTTACACAACCAAAGCAATCATAGATTCAAGTGTTGGTCTTGCCATTGCGACCACGTCCTTGTGGAAGCAATGGGGCAAACCCACATTAAGACCAACTAGAATGAAGCTTCAGATGGCCGACGGTCATTTTGAAAGACCTCTAGGATTGCTCGAAGGGATAACTCTAACCACTTGTGGTGTGGAGTTTGAACATACATTTGCTATATGTGACTTTGAGAAAAATAATGTCTATGAGATGATCCTAGGAAGACCCTTCCTACGACAATTGCAAATAGTACAGGATTGGGGAACCAACTCCTTGTACTTACAACACTTAGGGGTCACCACCAAGGTCAATTTGAAGGATTACACCTTCAGAGATGTACCACCCCTATAGTGGAATTCTATCCACAAAGCGAAAGAGGATTCTATCTCTGTGCATTCGAAAAGTTCACCTGATCCTTCATGGCTGCATGAAGATACTCATTTGGGGATGTGCAAGGTCGCAAAGGAAGAGGAAAAACGTTTAAAGGCAAGAGAAGAAGGAACTTCGCCACGAGATAGACCAATTAAAGACTAAGCCTATACACCGATGATCTTTCCAGATGAGGAGTTTGAGCCTCATGGCTGGCCAGAAATCTTAGCCACCATGGACATTCCTGTCAATGAAGAACAATGGACACCTCATTGTGATGAGGAGGGTTATGATATCTCAGTGTTCATGTGTCAGCCCTTGCTAGAAGAATGTGACCCTAGTGATGTCATAGAAGAAGAAGAGAATGACGATGATATAGAGTCCATTGTGATGGATAGTTGCTTTAACTCAGAGCAGCACTATCTAGAAGATATAGGAGTGTTCACCCAGAAAGAAGAAGAACCTCTCACAAGTATTAAAATGGTAAATTCAAAGGATGGAAGTGAGAGTAGTCAAGAGAAAAAGAAAAGAAAAGCAGTGAAACAAGAAGAGGAGGAATCATTGTTTGAAGTACCAGAAAACTTCAAGAAATATGAAGTTGACAAGCGCAAAATTTTGGTACGAATGCCTAAGTGAGAGGCCATCATAGGGGAATCATATGATAATAAAGAAAAGACCAAGAAAATTGTAGTGACCATTGAAGAGAACGAAGAAAGATGCACATACATAGGAGATGACCTAAGTGCAAGAGAAGAAATGGGGCTCGTAGCTCTATTAAGGGAATATAGGGATGTGTTTGCATGGCACTATAGAGACTTGAAAGGGGTAGATCCAAGAATTTGCTCTCATACTATCCCCATGACTGCTGATGCCAAGCCCACCAAACAGAAGCCCTACACATATAATGATACATATGCAGCCAAAATAAAAGAAGAAATTGATAGGCTGATTGAAGCTGGATTCATCTATGACATTGAGCATACTGAATGGGTGTCCCCCATTGTAGTGGTGCCCAAGAAGAACGGGAAGTTGCCAGTGTGTATTAACCTTAAAAAAGTTAATGCCGCTACGATCAGAGATAGTTATCCACTTCCAATCACGGAACACCTATTGGAGCGTGTTGCAGGCAAGGAAGTTTATAGATTCCTTGATGGATTTTTAGGTTACAATCAAGTAGCCATTGCCCCAGAAGATCAACACAAAATGGCTTTTTCCATAGAGTGGGGAATCTTTGCATTTCGTGTGATGCCATTTGGCACCTGCAACGTTCCAAAGACTCATGTGTCATGTCTTCAAAGAGTTCTTGCGAAAGAGCTTAGAAGTGTATGTGGATGATTTATGTGCTCATTCCCAAGAAAGAAGATTTTACATCCCTGAGCTCAGACAAATCTTCAACAAGTGTAGAGAATATCGAGTGTGTCTGAACCCAGAAAAGTGTGTGGTCATGGTGCGTCAAGGTAAAATCTTAGGTCATATTGTTTCTAAGAATGGAATCTCAACAGATGAAGATAAGGTACGCGCCATAGCGGAGCTGCCAAGGCCAAGGAATGTTAAAGAGGTACAAGCCTTTATGGCCATTGTGGATATTACCATAGGTTTATCCACATGTATGCGATCATAGCTAGACCCCTTTATGCCCTGTTGTCTAATTTTGAGTGGAAGGATGAATGCGAGAATTCTTTCAATGAACTGAAGAAACGTTTGTGCAGAGCACCAATACTGACCACTCCTGATTGGAATAAACCATTCCATGTCCATGTGGATGCATCCAATCACGCCATAGGATGTGTGCTAGCACAACCCACAGGTGAAGGAAACTTAGATTTGCCCATAGCATATGCTAGTAGACAACTCACCGCAGCTGAACGAAACTATACCACAACTGAGCGAGAAGGCTTAGGCATGGTATATGCTGTGAAGAAGTTTAGACACTATTTATTCGCCAACAAGTTCAAGTTTTTCACTGATCATCAAGCTTTGTTATATTTGGTCAATAAACCTTGCAATACTAGACGCTTAGTAAGATGGTTCCTCTTACTAATGGAATATGATTTTGAAGTTGTTGTCAGGAAAGGTAGAACCCACCTTTGGGCAGATCACCTTTCTCGCATCACTTCAGGAGAGTCACCACAAGGAGTGTCTGATGAATTACCCGATGCTTATCTGTTCAATTTAGAAGTTGTTCCTACATGGGCAAATAAGTTGGTACCAGTCCTAACTTTTGGACCTGCGAATAAGAATCTCAAAACATCACAAGAAGAAATTGTAAAATCACAAAAGTATCACATACTGGCAGGAAGCATGTACAAACAAGATACTGAAGGTGTATTAGCTTGTTGTGTCAAGGATGATGAACATAGTAGCTGGTTGCAACATGCCTATGAAGGATTGCTAGGAAATCACTATTCTAAACAACGAACATTGCAAATCTAAAACGTTTAGGAGTGTATTGGCCTAGCATGAACAAAGAAATACATGAGTGGATTAAGAATTGTCCAATGTGCAGAGAGAGACCACCAATAGAGCATGCCACCCTTTATCAAGTGTCATTAATTTCTGATTGGAGTGCTCCATTGGTAGAGTTTATGAGATCGGGAAGATTACCCAAAGAGGCTAGTCTAGCAAGAAGACGAAGCATGGAGCAAGAGGCTCAAGGCTATGCCTTAGTAGGAGAAAACCTATATCGAAGAGGCAAATGGTTATCTAAGGTTGTGCGTTCACGAATCAGACTATTTGAAAGTCTTAGAAACTGCACGCAGCGGTGTTGAAAGTGGACACTTCGGTCCTGATCGAGTAATCAAGACCATTCTATTTTCAGGACTTTGGTGGCCCACTCTTCATATGGATGCTCATACCTATGTGAAGAAATGTGACACATGCCAACGTGCACAATATCCAGTTAGAAAAGACGAGATGCCTTTGAGGCCAATGATGGGAGGGTGTGCATTTTCCAAGTGTGGCATAGACTTCATAGGTCCTATTAACCCCCCAGCTAGAAACTCCCATGCAGAGTATATTATTGTAGCCACATATTTCCTTACAAAGTGGGTAGAAGTGAAAGCCACAACAAAGAATGATGCTCAGACTACGGCTAAGTTCTTATTCGAGAATGTGTTCAGGAGATATGGGCTACCAATAGAGTTAGTGAGCGATAGAGCCACACACTTCTTGAATGAGGTCATTGAAAATCTTCTCCAAGAATTCTTGGTGATACATAAGAAGTCTGCCCCTTATCACCCACAAGCTAACGGACAAGCCGAGAGCACCAATAAGATCCTCTGTAACGTATTGATAAAACTAGTGAATAATAAACGCTCTGATTGGGACAAACAACTTCATCATGCTGTTTGGGCTTATCGAGTTGCCTACAAAACGGTACTCAATGCCACCCCATTTCAGATGGTCTTCGGACAGAATGCTCTGCTACCATTAGATTTCTTAATCCCTGCCTTAAATGTAGCACAAGAGTATGAGTGAAATGGACATCAATTGTCCTCTAGGATCTTTGATCTAGAACGCTTAGGTGAGACAAGGCTACGAGCGGCAGCAGACATCTATGCTGCAAAGAAAAGACAAAAGGCATACTTTGATGCACACATCAAGGATAAGGGACTGAAAGAGGGAGATCTAGTGTTGGTTTACACACTAAAACAACATGCCTGTAAGTTGGAAAAACGAGGATATGGACCCATGATTATTAGCAGAATTTCCACTAGCGGTGCAGTCCAATTGGCTACTTTCAAGGGTGATATCTCGCCCAACTATATTAGTGGATGTAGAGTCGAGTTATACCAAGAACCTCTTACAGAGGATATGCTTACGAGACTCAACACTGCTAAGAAGCGAAAAGAAGAGGAGTTAAGGGTGAGAGAAGAAGCACAAGCATAAGCCAGAGAGCATATTAGGCGAAATAAGTTAAGGCAACTAGGCCTAGATGTCAACTCAGAAGCCCCAAAATATCACATGGATATGTGCCAAAAATCGGGCATAACTACTTCTCAAGTCATTGACCAACGTCCCTTTGTGACCATAGAGATCGGACAAGGAAAGGGTGCCAGGACTGTGAAAGCATTGATTGACTCAAGTGCAACAAGTAGTGTAGTTAGACTGTCCTACTTCCAAGACTTGCAGTTGAACATCAATCCCATAGAAGCTTATCTCATAGGTTTGGGAGGTGTGGAAACCCCTTGTTTGGGCGAGGTGGAACTTCCCATCTACCTTCAAGATGTGCCAATGAAAGTCAAAGCGCTAGTGTGTCAAGATGAGAACCTTACAGAACCACTTGTCTTAGGACAAGATTAGATTTATGACAATGCAGTCAACTTGAACCTAAGAAGTCAACTTCTTCAAGTTTGGGTCCAGGGACAATGCTTTACATTAGAACTAGAAAATGGCATGCTCACAAATCCAGATGTCACATCTTGTAGTTCTTCTAAAACTAATCTTCTTGAACAAGATGTTGTATGTGCCAAAAGCTCTATGATCCAGAAGGATTCAATCAAGGAAGGAAAGTCGCAAAGGCAAGCAAAATCTCCTTCCTTTTTGAAGAGTAAAGCATCCATAGTAGTTCAACCTCAGAAGCAAGCACAACAATTCAAGACAACTGCTATAGCAAATAGAAAGACACCCTTCAACAAAAAAGAAGTTTCAAGCATGAAGCGGATTTGGGTATGCAAAGGAGAGCAACCACCAGCCTTGCTCCCACAAATCCCATCTAGGCAAGCCAACCAGGCCAGAAGACGAAGGAAGAAGCTTGGACAAGCTCAACCACAAGGTATCTGACAAGTTTGGGTGCCTAAGAAATTAGCGGCAGCTCAACAAGGGCGATTAGAGATGTGGGTACCTAAGAAGCTCTTACATCCACAACAACCTATTTTCGCCCACATGCGAAAGGTCTCAACAAAGAAGCCACCAAGAGAAACGGGTAAGAACCGCATACAGAGAATGAAAGAAGATCAAATCACCTCTTCAACAATAGTAGGAAGACGTGTAAAAAGGGTATGGGTTTGGAAGCCAAAAGTACAAGTAGCCTCCAAGGAACCAAAGCGCCAACCACACTAGATACCATAGTTCAGAAAGCATCCAAAGAGGAAGACGCCTGAGGTGATCTCTACAGTTCCAAATGCTGTTCGCAAATGGACTCCAATAAGGAGGATTACATCAGTTCGAGACCCAATGGATACCTCCACCAAAGCCGGCATCAACATCCGCAAATAACATCGAAAGCCTTGACGAGGGACAACCATGTGCTCCTTTGGTGTAGCTCAAGCGTAAGCACCACCTCCTTTACTTGTCAATCCACGGAGACGTGAGGACCGATATGAAGACCTTGAGCGAGTGAAGGCACAAGTGTGTGAGTGAAAGCACACAAGCATGCACACACATACACACACACACACACACACAAGGTAAGAACAAAGAGAGGAACAATGGAAGGGCTTTGATTACAAAAGAAATCTATTACAAAACTGAAATCTACAAGAAGCTAACCTAAAAAATGAGCTCTCGAGCTCGTTTTATAGTTTTTTGGACTAGTTTTGGCCCTGTCCAGACCTAATGTCCGGCCTAGTTAAAAAATAGGTTCCAGGGCTTATTTGAGGGCTCAAACGAAGTCTAAAAATTATGAAAATTGGTACGATGGTACTTCTAATACTCCTCAAGCTCGAGGACTCCTCGGCTTGAACAAAATGGAGCTACAAAAATAGAAAATGGTATTTACAATGGTTTTAGTGATGGAAATCACTATTTTTGTAGGGGATTCTTCTGAAAAGTTGACATGTACTTCTTGGATTTCCCTACTTGCTCCTTCTTCTTGTGTGTCCACCTTTTAGATGTGCTCCTATGCTTTTTCCTTGACCTTCAGCTTCAACACTCCCCCCCCTCTCGAGTCTGTCGTCCCTGACAGACCCTTGTTGTAGTGGTTGTTCCATGTAGTGCTTTGAGAGGTAGTATCAATTCTGTATGAACAAGAGCCGTCTATCTTCCAAATTTTGCAGCGTTGGTTGTCCGGTTCTTCATTTGTCACTGCAAGCCTTTGCAAGTTGTACTCCCTTGGTATGTGCTTCTTTCGTGGATTCCTGCATGAATGCATCGTTGTGAGCTTTCAAAGATTGTGAGTTGCTCAAAAGAGGTTATCAAGATTGAGATGGAGCAAGTGCTAGCTTCGAATTGCTTCCTAGGTATTGATGTTGCCCCTAGGATGTCCTCTAGCGCTTCTAAAGAGGATGTTCAGAGTAGTCATGCCAAGTACTCATAACCCATAGTGAATGATTGGTGAGTGTGTTAGTGCATGGGTTGAAGAAAGTATGTGCCTTGTGCACAGCCTTGTAATGTAGCCCTATGCATGCTTACTTGGAAAATGCATTGGAAGAAGTATGGTGCAAAAATTTGGGGTCTTGAGCTAAGTGTTGAAGGGTATGTTGATGAAGAGGTTCCCTACTCTATCATGGTTATAATGTGGCCCAAGTAGGAGATTCTTACCATAGTGAATGGTCAGTCGATGCGGATCTCTTCATGTTGTACACCTGTCATTGTGATGGACCATTGGTTGGTCTATCGTTATCGATGAATGCCCTGGTTGATGGTCCACGGATGGGAGATTTGTCGAGCATCTGGTCCTGTCCCCTCTCTTCAAAGTCACATTTGCCAAATACCGAGAATTGAATTTCTTTATATTCCTTGACAAACAGCATTAGGTAACTACACCGAGCTTAGTTTCACATATTCTCTTTGGCTCACCCTAAGCAGGAGTCTTCTCACCTTCAAGCTCTTCCCTCGTACCATGGTAAGAGGAAGTAATAGTATGGATGCTATGTTTATGCCAAGTGCTTGCCATCTACTAGATACGACCGCAATAATAGCATCTCCTAGCTGAGACCCACTTCTATACAAGCCCAGCAATCAATGTTTCCACCTAATTAAGCATGACTCATTCTTGTCCCATGAGCCAAATCTGGGAACAAGCTCTCTCTCACTCTCTCTCTTTTTTTTGGTCCCTCTCTTTCTCCTTCCTTTTTGTTTTTTTGGGAAAAAATATCACAAAACAAGAATACAAAAGTTAGTATCAATAGAAATATTTGACATATGTCAATGTGCTCTTGTGCTTGGGATTCTCAAGTGTTTCTATGCACAACCGTGTAATGTGGCCCTATATTAATGCATACTTTGGAAATGCATGACCTGAATGGTGCAAAAGACAGGTTGTGCAAGGAGCACATGGTTGTCACTCATCGAGGCTTGATGTCACTTGTAGATGTTGATGCCATCTTTGTTGGAGGTATCCATTGTATCTCGAGATGACAATTGATCATTCCTCCTTATAGGGATCCATTTGAGAACGGTCTGTGATTGGGTAGTGATCACCTTTGGCTGCTTCATGTTTGAATGATTTCGTGAGGGTTTGATCCATCGTGGTTGGCTCTTTACTTTGGTGGATGCTATCGGTACTTTCTTCTTCCAAACACATATCCTTGTAGAAGAGGTTCTTTGATCTTTGTTGGAGCTCTATGCTTGATTCAGTCCTTTACCTCGCCTTGGTGTCTTTGTTGTGCAGGTTGTTGCCTTGAAGTCCCCCTTGGATTTTTTCTGAGTTTAGGCTTGATTGCTTGGGATCCTTGGATTGGAAGTGAGCTTTCTTGAGGATAAGTCATGGTAGGCCTAGACCATAGATTTTGAAGTCTAGTGTGAGGGGGCTGATTTTGTACAAGGGCTTTCTTTGGTACCCATATCATAGTGCGATTCGGTTGGGCTCTAAGTAATTTCTTGGCCACCGAAATTTGCTTGACATTACCAAGAAAATGTGATTTGTGTTTCTTGAAGTGAGGGTCTTTTGGGACTTCTATGTGAGTTTTTTGAGAAAACTCACCTGTACATGGGGAATGCAACAAGGGTTGATCTTCTATACATACATCAGGCTTATACAAGGGATCAATGGGTTGTGTGCTTTTAGATTGAGCTAGAGGTTCATCGATACATTTATCCTTATTACACATAGAATCCCTAGATGTACAAACGGGTGATGGATTGTGGTGATTGACCATAGATTCGACATTACTATCCACCTCATTGATACAAAGTATTTGTTGATCCTCTCCTTCTTGATGATCCGAGTGTAGATCATCCCTACTTGTTCCCAGGTTTGGCTCATGGGACAAGAATGAGAGGGAGCAAAAAAGAGAGAGAGAGTGAGAGAGAGCTTGTTCCCAGGTTTGGCTCATGGGACAAGAATGAGTCATGCTTAATTAGGTGGAACCATTGATTGCTGGGCTTGGATAGAAGTGGGTCTCAGCTAGTAGACGCTATTATTGCAGCTGTATCTGGTAGATGGCAAGCACTTGGCATGAACATAGGATCCACAACTATTGTTTCCTCTTACCATGGTAGGAGGGAAGAGCTTGAAGGTGAGAAGATTCCTACTTAGGGTGAGCCAAAGAGAATATGTGAAACTAAGCTCGGTGTAGTTACCTAATGATGTTTGTCAAGGAATATAAAGAAATTCAATTCTCGATATTTGGCAAATGCGACTTTGAAGAGAGGGGACAGGACCAGATGCTCGACAAATCTCCCATCCGTGGACCATCAACCAGGGCATTCATTGATAACGATAGACCAACCAATGGTCCATCACAATGATAGGTGTACAACACGAAGAGATCCGCATTGACTGACCATTCACTATGGTAAGAATCTCCTACTTGGGCCACATTATAACCATGATAGAGTAGGGAACCTCTTCATCAACATACCCTTGAGCACTTAGCTCAAGACCCCAAATTTTTGCACCATACTTCTTCCAATGCATTTTCCAAGTAAGCATGCATAGGGCTACATTACAAGGCCGTGCACAAGGCACAAGGCCCTTCCATTGTTCCTCTCTTTGATCTTACCTTGTGCGCGTGTTTGTGTATGTGTGTGCATGCTTGTGTGCTTTCACTCACACACTTGTGCCTTCACTCGCTCAAGGTCTTCATACCGGTCCTCACGTCTCCGCAGATTGACAATTAAAGGAGGTGGTGCTTACGCTTGACCTTCACTTGACCTTCAGGTGGGACCTGGAACCCAAGGGGACTCCAAAGGATTTTTGAATCATACCAAGGGGAAATTTTGGACTCTTAGCCAAAGCTTATGAACCTGAGATCTGGTAGACACCTAGGCAAGGCTAGACAAAGCATTAGATCTTCTCAGTCCAGTGTCAACCATACAACTAAGTCTTGGGCACAACCACTAAGTGGTTGTCCTTACATACTAAACTCGGACACAAGTGACTCAGAAATGTCTTTTAGCATGGGAAAACCTGCAGGTGGCTCAAGAACTGCCCATCTACAAACACTAGAAGGACCCTATAAAACACAATTGGAATATATTCAGACCAACCGATTAGGTGCTCACATCTATGAGGATGGCTTGAGGCGATCAATGGTCCAACTAAAAAATCGAGATCAACCCTTTGGACTTGAACACCTAATGGTCAAGTTCGAAGAGGGTTCATACATTGATAAGGAAGGAACCATGTATGTGGTCACCAACCTACCAGATAGGACTGATGAGTTTGGAAATATCATTCCTGAGAATGAGATAGGAGACCTAGAACAAGGAAATGTAGGACAAGGACCCCAGACTCCTAGAGGCAAGTCAGTTTTGACCAGAGTGATCACTCCAGATTGGATTGCTCAAGATAACAAAAGCATAGAACTATTCTTGAATAGAGAAACAGAGGAAGCCTTTTGGAGATTCAAGCCATATCAACCTAGCCAATTGGGCATAGTCATCATCTACGAGTTCGAGGACCCAGAGATACGAGGCAAAGTTGTCTACTTGGATAACACGTCAGAGAAAATTTCCTTGGTAACAGAACATGATAGACATGCATATACTTGGAAGAATGAATTGATTTTCCCTCCACCAAGATCCAATGTTTCCCATGGCCTCCAAGGAGTAGGATCATCCCAAGCTCATGATGCCCAGAGAGAAAGAACTAGAGAGAGACCTGAGGTAAGTTTTGCACACACGGTGGGCAGAAATAGAGCAGGATTTGAAAATGAAAGACCTGAAAGAGAGAGACATCAAGCACATAGGCAACAAAGAGATGAACATGATTTTCCATTGACTAGACCCCGAGAGCACACAAGAACCCTTAGACCCACTCAAGTGATCAAGGCAATGAAGAATTATTTTGACAGATCAGGAGATCCTTATGATCATGTGGCTGAGTTCAAACAAGTGTTAAGAGCTGAACAGGTTGAGGATTTATTCACCCAGTACGAGGCATTTGGTTTGACTCTTAAGGGCACTACCTTGGCTTGGTTTCAACCATTGAGTAGTCGCAACTATCGCGATATAGGTCAGCTGCTAGACGAATTCATTGTAGAATTTTCCAAGAGTGGTATCAGACATAACACATCATCTTTGATCCACAGTTTCAAGCAGACACCCCAAGAAACAGTGCGACTAGCAGGTAGAAGGTTCAGACAGTACCTAGAAAGGTGCCCTGCTCCAGAGTTACCCACACCAGCCAAACAAGTGGCTTTGTTCTTAGATGGCTTACTGGGCACAAAGTTAAGATCATATGTGTACTTGAAAGAGCCTAGATCCATAGAAGAGTGTGTGCGGACGTGCATTGACATAGAAGATAACTTGGGTGAGGAGTTAGGATTGTCCAAACTCTATAAGGATTCGGATAGTTCTACTAGTCATACTTCAAAAATCTCCACGGAAATAGAGGAGATAGCTGAGCAAGTTGCCAAGAAGCTGGGAGTCCAAAATAGACAAACACAGAGAGTCACTCCATTGAATCGGTGTTATACTTGCGGAGGCGACCACATGGCTAATGTATGCCCAATGCAAAACCAAAACATTAGAGAAAGGAATGTTCCATATTGCACTATTGAGAGAAAATACATGAACCACACAGCTCAAGATTGTCCTTACAATAGGCAGGCTCTTAGACAAACTTATCAGCAACCTTACCAACAAGGTAGGTATCAAAACCAATACCAACAGCCATATTATCGACCACAACAGCAAGATCAGGCACAATATAGGCCACAACCAATCTTGGGAAACCAACCACCAGCTCCTGCCAACGTGATTCGAGTCAAGTATGCTATGGGAGAGGAAAATCCAAATAGAGCATTGGTGCCACTAACCCCATTGATACCAGATAATGACTCTCATGCTCATAGTTTAGACTACTCCCATGAAGGTAGTCCACATGCTTATTACACTGAGTCGCCTGAGCATAGTGAGATTTACTCGTATGAATATGAGGCACCACCTATGGAGCAAAATTGGGAGCCATAATACTCGAGTGTCATGTACACAAATCCTAACCCTAGGCCCCAATTGAGACAAATGAGACCACAAGCCCGTAGAGGATCTTGTTTAAGATGTCAAGGTGACCATTTCATTCGTGACTGTCCCCACCCACCATCTTTGAGTCAAGGTCAGGTTATCACAATACAAGCTTTTTGTCCTGAATGTGGAAAAGACCATCTTCCCAGAGATTGTCCAAGAAACCCCTCCAGTGCACCCAAGATTACACCCATTAATGTGGTAGGCTTAGTGGCGGATTCAAGTGCAAGTAGCAGTAATGTGGCACCTGTACAGGTAGTTACTAGGGCACAAGCATTAAAACAAGATAAACCAACAGAACAATCGGAGTCAAGTGAATCAGGAGAGCCTAGTAAGCGAAAAACTAGAACATGGAAAGATACCAGAGAAAAGGCCATTCGCAAGTGGAATAAAAAGTTATCGGAACTAGAAGAAAGCTTAAAAGAAGCGAAAAAAAAAAAGAAGACATTGCATCTCAAAGCCCCTCGCATGCCAAAACTCCATCCACTCCACCTCATCCCACCCCACCACCCATTGTAAATAGACCGCAACCAAGGTCTGTTCTCGCAAATCCAACCTCTGAAGGTTTGGACATGATGTTCAAGCCCTACCAGGCTCGACTTCAAGAGGGGCCAACAGCTGAAAATCTAGACAAGAGTTACCCTAGAGCGGATTTAGAGATTGAACGGATGAAAATGTGCATGAAAATGGTAGAACAAGCTCAAGCTCTACTTGAGACTAGTCAAAAGTTCAATCAGACAAACTCTGCCAAACCATATTTGCATTTCCAAGGGTTACTAGAAAGATTAGAGCAGTTGGTAAACAAACCATAAGTTTTTTTACATCCACAAGCTCAACTAGTTATTGAGAGAGGAAGCTCACCACCAATGGGAGCTTATGTTCCTAATTCCACGGATGCTGGAATGCCTCCTTCAATTCAACAGTACTCTCAAGAGTTCTTGCGGGAAATACAAGAAGAGAAATGGGCCAAGGAGAAGGGTAACTCCCCTCCTATTCCTGAGATTGATGATCTTCATGATCAATTTCCCCAAGACATTCCATCTATTTACGGAGATGAAGCAGAACAACAAGAAGACGAAAGATTAGATTTTAAATCTAATACCCTAGAAGAACTGCCTCAATTTCCAGGCCCATGGGAATCTGAATCTCTCCTGATTAGAGCTCCCACAATACTAGTAAGAAATGAAGACTCAGTGGTTCCAAGGAACACTGATGTCGTGAAGAACACTGAGGTTCAGTGTCATCTCACTGTAGAAGAGCTGCTCAAAGCAAAACCTGAGCTATGGAATCATGTGAAGGATCAGGTTCCAGAACTTGATTCCAGTAAGCCAAAAACAGGCTCTAAGCAAAAAGTTCCAGAGATACCTCCAGACAAAATAGGGGACATGTGTGAGGGTGAAGAAGGTAATACTTATCTTCCAATCACCTACCAAGGTTACACAACCAAAGCAATCATAGATTCAAGTGTTGGTCTTACCATTGCGACCACCTCCTTGTGGAAGCAATGGGGCAAACCCACATTAAGACCAACTAGAATGAAGCTTCAGATGGCCGACGGTCATTTTGAAAGACCTCTATGATTGCTCGAAGGGATAACTCTAACCACTTGTGGTGTGGAGTTTGAACATACATTTGCTATATGTGACTTTGAGAAAAATAACGTCTATGAGATGATCCTAGGAAGACCCTTCCTACGACAATTGCAAACAGTACAGGATTGGGGAACCAACTCCTTGTACTTACAACACTTCGGGGTCACCACCAAGGTCAATTTGAAGGATTACACCTTCAGAGATGTACCACCCCTATAGTGGAGTTCTATCCACAAAGCGAAAGAGGATTCTATCTCTGTGCATTCGAAAAGTTCACCTGATCCATCATCGCTACATGAAGATACTCATTTGTGGATGTGCAAGGTCGCACAGGAAGAGGAAAAATGTTTAAAGGCAAGAGAAGAAGGAACTTCGCCACGAGATAGACCAATTAAAGACCCAGCCTATACACCGATGATCTTTCCAGATGAGGAATTTGAGCCTCATGGCTGGCCAGAAATCTTAGCCACCATGGACATTGCTGTCAATGAAGAACAATGGACACCTCATTGTGATGAGGAGGGTTATGATATCTCAGTGTTCATGTGTCAGCCCTTGCTAGAAGAATGTGACCCTAGTGATGTCATAGAAGAAGAAGAGAATGACGATGATATAGAGTCCATTATGATGGATAGTTGCTTTAACTCAGAGCAGCACTATCTAGAAGATATAGGAGTGTTCACCCAAAAAGAAGAAGAACCTCTCACAAGTATTAAAATGGAAAATTCAAAGGATGGAAGTGAGAGCAGTCAAAAGAAAAAGAAAAGAAAAGCAGTGAAACAAGAAGAGGAGGAATCATTGTTTGAAGTACCAGAAAACTTCAAGAAATATGAAGCTGACGACCGCAAAATTTTGGTACGAATGCCTAAGCGAGAGGACATCATAGGGGAAACATATGATAATAAAGAAAAGACCAAGAAAATTGTAGTGGCCATTGAAGAGAATGAAGAAAGATGCACATACATAGGAGATGACCTAAGTGCAAGAGAAGAAATGGAGCTCGTAGCTCTATTAAGGAAATATAGGGATGTGTTTGCATGGCACTATAGAGACTTGAGAGGGGTAGATCGAAGAATTTGCTCTCATACTATGCCCATGACTGCTGATGCCAAGCCCACCAAACAGAAGCCCTACACATATAATGATACATATGCAGCCAAAATAAAAGAAGAAATTGATAGGCTGATTGAAGCTGGATTCATCTATGAGATTGAGCATACTGAATGGGTGTCCCCCATTGTAGTGGTGCCCAAGAAGAACGGGAAGTTGCGACTGTATTAACCTTAAACAAGTGTAGAGAATATCGAGTGTGTCTGAACCCAGAAAAGTGTGTGTTCATGGTGCGTCAAGGTAAAATCTTAGGTCATATTGTTTCTAAGAATGGAAACTCAATAGATGAAGATAAGGTACGCACCATAGTGAAGCTGCCAAGGCCAAGGAATGTTAAAGAGGTACAAGCCTTTCTTTGCCATTGTGGATATTACCGTAGGTTTATCCACATGTACGCGATCATAGCTAGACCCCTTTATGCCCTGTTGTCTAATTTTGAGTGGAACGACGAATGTGAGAATTCTTTCAATGAACTGAAGAAACGTTTGTGCACAGCACCAATACTGACCACTCCTGATTGGAATAAACCATTCCATGTCCATGTGGATGCATCCAATCACGCCATAGGATGTGTGCTAGCACAACCCATAGGTGAAGGAAACTTAGATTTGCCCATAGCATATGCTAGTAGACAGCTCATCGCAGCTGAACGAAACTATACCACAACTGAGCGAGAAGGCTTAGGCATGGTATATGCTCTGAAGAAGTTTAGACACTATTTATTGGCCAACAAGTTCAAGTTTTTCACTGATCATCAAGCTTTGTTATATTTGGTCAATAAACCTTGCAATACTGGACACTTAGTAAGATGGTTCCTCTTACTAATGGAATATGATTTTGAAGTTGCTGTCAGGAAAGGTAGAACCCCCTTCGGGCAGATCACCTTTCTCGCATCACTTCCGGAGAGTCACCGCAAGGAGTGTCTGATGAATAACCGGATGCTCATCTGTTCAATTTAGAAGTTGTTCCTAAATGGGCAAATAAGTTGGTACCACTCCTAACTTTTGGACCTGCGAATAAGAATGTGAAAACATCACAAGAAGAAATTGTAAAATCACAAAAGTATCACATACTGGCAGGAAGCATGTACCAACAAGATATTGAAGGTGTATTAGCTTGTTGTGTCGAGGATGATGAGCATTGTAGCTGGTTGCAACAAGCCCATGAAGGATTGCTAGGAAATCACTATTCTAAACAATGAACATTGCAGAATCTAAAACGTTTAGGAGTGTATTGGCCTAGCTTGAACAAAGAAATACATGTGTGGATTAAGAATTGTCCAATGTGCAGAGAGAGACCACCAATAGAGCATGCCACCCTTTATCAAGTGTCATTAATTCCTGATTGGAGTGCTCCATTGGTAGAGTTTATGAGATCGGGAAGATTACCCAAAGAGGCTAGTCTAGCAAGAAGACGAAGCATGAAGCAAGAGGCTCAAGGCTATGCCTTAGTAGGAGACAACCTATACCAAAGAGGCAAAGATGGTTATCTAAGGTTGTGCGTTCACGAATCAGACTATTTGAAAGTCTTAGAAACTGCACACAGTAGTGTTGCAGGTGGACACTTCGGTCCTGATTGAGTAATCAAGACCATTCTATTTTCAGGACTTTGGTGGCCCACTCTTCATATGGATGCTCATACCTATGTGAAGAAATGTGACACATGCCAACGTGCACAATATCCAGTTAGAAAAGACAAGATGCCTTTGAGGCCAATGATGGGAGGGTGTGCATTTTCCAAGTGGGGCATAGACTTCATAGGTCCTATTAACCCCCCAGCTAGAAACTCCCATGTAGAGTATATTATTGTAGCCATAGATTACCTTACAAAGTGGGTAGAAGTGAAAGCCACAACAAAGAATGATGCTCAGAGTTAGTGAGCGATAGAGACACACACTTCTTGAATAAGGTCATTGAAAATCTTCTCCAAGAATTCTTGGTGATACATAAGAAGTTTGCCCCTTATCACCCACAAGGTAACGCACAAGCTGAGAGCACCAATAAGATCCTCTGTAACGTATTGACAAAACTGGTAAATAATAAACGCTCTGATTGGGACAAACAACTTCATCATGCTATTTGGGCTTATCGAGTTGCCTACAAAACGGTACTCAACGCCACCCCATTTCAGATGGTCTTCAGATAGAATGTTGTGCTACCATTAGATTTCTTAATCCATGCCTTAAAAGTAGCACAAGAGTATGAGTGGAATGGACATGAATTGTCCTCTAGGATCTTTGATCTAGAACACTTAGGTGAGACAAGGCTAGGAGCGGCAGCAGGCATCTATGCTGCAAAGTGTTGGAGCAAGTTTATGACAAGCCTAAGTATTGGCTTGAGTCTCACAAAGTCTTAGAAGACGCTTTAAAAAGAAGACTATATAAAGTTCACTTGTGAACTACCTCTTGTAACTTTTGAAGAGTTTACTTAATGTAAAAGTAAGAGAATCTTAAGTGGTTGAGTCCACTTGATCAAGAATGGAAAGAGGAGCCACGAATTCGTGATTTGTGGTAGGTAGAGAATCAAATCAATCATTGATTGATTGGAGAGTGATTGGGGGAAGTTAGCCTCCCAAACTCAACTATAAATAGATGGCAGTTTTAGTCGTGGTTAGAGAGACCTATGTGAAGACCTCCAAGAGCTGGGCTTTATGCCATATCAAGGTGTGATTACAAGGCACACATATGTATCAGTAAGTCATTGTATTGTACAAGCAATATACTTTCATTTTCATGACTATTTGAGTTCATCTTTCCATGTTCTTGTGAAGTGTACTACTCACTGCCGTTACTCTTAGTTTTCTCAGTCAGCTTGCAGAGATGTTTTCTCTGAGCTTGGTGCATCATTTTCAGTGATTTAACTTGGTAAAGTTAGCTCTATAAGTCTACTATATTCTCACAAATTTTCATGTCATTTGGATGTTGTAATCTTCAGTTATGTTCATTTGAAGTCAACAGGGTCTGTTCATCTTCACTTCTCTGTCAGGTACCCGACTTTTTCACTCATCTTGTCAGAGCCATTTCTCAGTGGTTACTTATCCAAATTCAGTTATTTAAAGCTTGTTGGATTCAACTTACTGTCTAGTATACCAATACAAATTTTCAGAATCATTGGATTTCTACATTTTGAGTTATGTTGATTTTTCTGCTCACTCATCTATTTCTGTAGCAGCCCGTGAAAATCGGGATGATGTCATCATTTGTTAAAACTCATTCTTAGTGTGTGGTTCATTATTTTTGATGATATTACTCTTGAAAGTTAGCTCTTTAAGTTGCCTAGACTTCCCCAAGAGGAATTGAGCTAATTGCTGCTGTGCTCAGAGAATTATGTAAAACACTAGACAGGTGTATGAACCAAGAATAGCAATTTTTCTTCTCTGAGCTAACTCCAACTTATCTGTTTTGATCTATCTTTTTGAGAGTGATCTTCCAAGGTACATAGGGTGTCTAATACATCCATTGGCAAGCTAAAAGGGCCCACCATCTACTCCTGGAGTTCATTTGGCTGGTGTAGATCAAGGATTTTGCAACACCTCTTCATCTTCAAACACATACTTATCCATCTCTTCACAGTGGTATCAGAGCAAGGTTGGACAACATGGCAGATGGATTTCCTTCATCAATTGACAAATTGGACGGAGGTAACTACTCAGCTTGGTCATTAAGAATGGAAGCTTATCTCCAAGGTAGAATTTTATATGGTTATGTGGCTGGAGATGAAGTTATGCCAAGTTTCAGGAACAAAATAAAACCAACACAAGAAGAGCAAGAAAGATTGAGCACATGGTGCTCCAAGGATGCACTTGCAAGGTCTTATCTCCTCAACTCTATCTCAGATTTTTTGTTGCCTCACATTAGAAGTTGTAAGACATCTCAGGAAGTTTGGGATGCACTTGAAGCTTTCTTTTCTTCAAGTACCAAAGCTAGGAAGCGTCAACTATGGCTGGAGTTCACAACTCTCAAGAAGGCTCCCAAACAAAATGTGACTGATTTTGTCACAAAGCTCAAGGACATAGCGGATCAGTTGGGAAGCATTGGAGAGGTAATAGATGAAGAGAAAATTGTAAGGCAAGTCATCAATGGCTTGAAGGCAGATGATAAGTGGGAAGCATTCACCACAGCTATGGATTTGTACATGGACATGCATGTACCTGATTTCAATACACTCATTGGACAACTACTTACTCAAGAGGCAAAGCTTATCAAAAATGGAGAAAGCTCTAAAGGTAATCAATCTTCAGCTTTATACACTGATAAAAGCAAGTCCAAAGATAACAAAGGAAAGGCAAAGAAAGTGGATGATGAAGCAAGTACATATCAAGCTAACTATGCAGGTAGAGGAAGACATGGCAGAGGTAGAGGAAGAGGAGGTAGACAAGGCAGGGGGAGATCTCAAGACTCCAACTCATGTTCTATTTGTGGATTAACTAATCATACAACTGAAAATTGCTTTAGAAATTCCAGGTCAAAGAGGCAGAGGATACAATAGAGGAAGTTATGGCTACTCAAGAGGAAGGTTCAACAACTACCATGGCAACTACAACAACTACAATCATTCAAACTATCAAGGAGGCTACAAAGGAAGGAGAGACTACAATAACTACACAGAAGACTCAAACAAAGAGGATTCATTATTGATCATGAACATGGCTATGCCAAAAGGTAAATCTGATGAGCATGTTTTCTACATAGATTCAGGTTGTTCAAATCATGTGGCAAGAAATGTGGCACTCCTATCAGATTTAGAAGATCCAAGGAATAAGCATGAGGTACAAACAGGAGATGATACAAAACATCCTGTGGAGAAAATAGGTAATGTCAAAGCACCTGATGGAAACATCAACCTACTCAGTAAGGTACTCTATGTCCCTACCATTACAAAGAATTTGATAAGTGTTGGGCAGATAGTAGAGAAAGGGTTGCAAGTCAGGTTCACAAAAGCAGGAGCATTTGTTGAAGATCCAAGTCAAGGATTCAGAAGAATTGCAAAAGGTGAAAAGACAGGTAGATTGTTCACATTTGAATTACAGGACACTAGAAACATTGCTCTCTTTAATTATGGTAGTCAGACACTCACAGAATTGGAAGTATGGCACAAAAGGTTAGCACATATTGGTGAAAGGTCATTAAAGCAAATCTGCAGGGACCAAAGTGTACTTGGACTTCCTAATTTTTCAAAACAACATATGATTTATAAGTGTAGTGCATGTCAATTTGGAAAGTCTCACAGGTTACCATTCATGAAGAAAGGTTATATGCATGGAGATCTCTTGGAGTTGGTTCATACAGATGTATGGGGACCTAGCAAGGAAGCTTCAATATGTGGATCAAGGTATTATGTTTCCTTTATTGATGATTGCAGCAGATGGACTATCCTATTCTTTATGAAACACAAAGATGAAGTTTTTTCATGTTTCAAAAGATATTTGGCTCTTGTGGAGAATCAAACAGGTAAATCACTAAAAAGGCTAAGGTAAGATGGAGGGGGAGAATACTTCTCCCATGATTTTGATTCTTTTCTTCAAGAAAGAGGAATCAAAAGAGAGGTAACTACAAGGTACACTCCTGAGCAAAATGGAGTGGCAGAAAGGAGGAATAGGACAATTGTTGAAGCTGCAAGGTCTATGTTAAATGAAAAGCATTTACCTAATTACTTATGGGCTGAGGCTGTATCTACAGCCACTTACTTGATTAACAGGTTTCCTTCAAAATCCCTTGATGGGATGACTCCATATGAGGCTTGGAATGGAAGAAGACCAAGCTTAGATCATTGTAAAATTTTTGGATGTATTGCTTTTGCTCATGTTCCTTCACAGGTTAGAGGCAAGATGGATCCAAAGGCAGAAAGGTGTGTATTTATTGGATATGACAACAATCAAAAGGGCTACAGGTTATACAACCCTACCAACAAAGGATTCTTGGTAAGCAGAGATGTAGTTTTTGATGAGAACAATTCATGGTATGAAGATTCATGCAGGAAGGTCAATTTACCATATAATCTTGAAGAAGATTTTCCAAATCTTGGTAGAGAACAACCGAAGATTGAAGAACAAGACACCTCAGAGGATGATGAAGAAAATCTCACATGGAAAAGATCAAAGCATGGAAGTCTAAAGGTAAAGCAAAATTGCAGGAACTTGGACATGAGGCAGAATCATCACATCATGGCCTAAGAAGATCTATGAGGGAAAAGAAAAAGCCAGAAAGGTATGGGTTTGACACCTCATTAGTAACTAAACATTCTATCTACATAGCACAGGACATAAACCAAGAGGAGCCATCATCATTTGAAGAGGCCAAAGCAAAAACAGAATGGAAGCATGCAATGAAGGAAGAGATTGAAGCACTTGAGGAAAACAACACTTGGGATTTGGTGCCCAAGACTTCATCCATGAAGGTAATAGGCTCAAGATGGGTCTATAAACTCAAGAAGAATTCTGATGGTTCCAGTAACAGGTATAAGGCAAGGCTTGTAGCAAAAGGCTTTGCACAAACTCAGGGAATTGATTATGAGGAGACCTTCTCTCCTGTGGCAAAGATGCCTACTATTAGGGTTTTGCTTAGTATTGCCTCTTCCAAGAATTGGAAGATACTATGTAAAGAATGCATTCTTGAATGGTTGGATAACAGAAGAGGTATATATGGCACAACCACCTGGTTTTGAGAATCAAGTTTATCCTGATTATGTGTGTAAACTTAACAAAGCATTGTATGGTCTCAAGCAAGCTCCAAGAGCTTGGAATTTCAGGCTTGTTTCATTCTTGCAGGACAAAGGCTTTCAACCAAGCAAGGCAGATCCTTCACTCTTTATTAAAAAGAGTAATTCCGAGGTCATCTACCTATGTGTATATGTAGATGATATTATATTGACAGGAAATGATGCAGATGGTATGAAGAAGATCAAAGATCAGATGAGAGAAGAGTTCAAGATAAGTGATTTGGGTTCACTTACCTACTTCCTAGGTTTGGAAGTTGTCTACAAAGATCATGGTTTGTTTCTCACTCAAAGGAAGTACATTAAGGACATATTGGCAAAATTCAAGATGCAAGATTGTAAGATTGCAGGTACTCCAATGGAGGTCAATCACAAACTGAGCTCACATGAAGGTGAACTCATAGAGGACATCACATCATATCAAAGTCTAGTGGGTAGTCTCAACTATGCCACATTGACAAGAGTAGATATATGTTACAATGTGAGTGTGCTAAGTCAATTTATGCACACACCAAGGAAACCACATATGGATGCTGCCAAAAGGATTCTCAAGTATCTCAAAGGAACCATAAATGAAGGACTTTATTATCCTTATGTATCTGATTTAGGTTTGAAGCTATTTTCTGATGCAGATTGGGCTGGCTCCAAGGAAGATAGAAGGAGCACTTCAGGTTATCTTACCTTTGCAGGTTCAAAGCTTATTTCATGGTCATCCAAGAAGCAACCCACAGTTGCTCTCTCTTCTACTGAAGCTGAATATAGAGGTCTTGCCATAGCTACACAAGAAGCTCTGTGGATGAAGACATTGTTCAAAGATCTTGGATTGGAGTTTGGAACTCCAACTATTTTTAGTGACAATATGAATTCTATTCACTTAGCTGCTAATCCTATTTTTCATGCAAGGACTAAACATATTGAAGTTTATCACTATGTACGAGAGAAGGTTCTAACCAAAGAGATTCAAATATCATATGTGTCCACTCATCAACAATGTGCAGATATTCTAACCAAAGCATTGGATGGTACAAAGCTTTGCAAATTCAAGGCTATGATTGGTTTGCAGGTAATCTTGGAAGATTGAAGACCTCAAGCATACTTGGCTTGAGGGGGAGCTGTTGGAGCAAGTCTATGACAAGCCTAAGTATTGGCTTGAGTCTCACAAAGTCTTAGAAGAAGCTTTAAAAAGAAGACTATATAAAGTTCACTTGTGAACTACCTCTTGTAACTTTTGAAGAGTTTACTTAATGTAAAAGTAAGAGAATCTTAAGTGGTTGAGTCCACTTGATCAAGAATGGAAAGAGGAGCCACGAATTTGTGATTTGTGGTAGGTAGAGAATCAAATCAATCATTGATTGATTGGAGAGTGATTGAGGGAAGTTAGCCTCCCAAACTCAACTATAAATAGATGGCAGTTTTAGTCGTGGTTAGAGAGACCTATGTGAAGACCTCCAAGAGCTGGGCTTTATGCCATATCAAGGTGTGATTACAAGGCACACATATGTATCAGTACGTCATTGTATTGTACAAGCAATATACTTTCATTTTCATGATTATTTCAGTTCATCTTTCCATGTTCTTGTGAAGTGTACTACTCACTGCCATTACTCTCAGTTTTCTCAGTCAGCTTGCAGAGATGTTTTCTCTGAGCTTGGTGCATCATTTTCAGTGATTTACCTTGGTAAAGTTAGCTCTATACGTCTACTATATGCTCACAAATTTTCATGTCATTTGGATGTTGCAATCTTCAGTTATGTTCATTTGAAGTCAACAGGGTCTGTTCATCTTCACTTCTCTGTCAGGTACCCGACTTTTTCACTCATCTTGTCAGAGCCATTTCGCAGTGGTTACTTATCCAAATTCAGTGATTTAAAGCGTGTTGGATTCAACTTACTGTCTAGTATAACCATACAAATTTTCAGAATCATTGGATTTCTATATTTTGAGTTATGTTTATTTGTCTGCTCACTGGTCTATTTCTGTAGCAGCCCGTGAAAATCGGGATGATGTCATCACTTGTTAAAACTCATTCTCAGTGTGTGGTTCATTATTTTTTATGAGATTACTCTTGAAAGTTAGCTCTTTAAGTTTCCTAGAATTCCCCAAGAGGAATTGAGCTAATTGCTGCTGTGCTCAGAGAATTATGTAAAACACTGGACAGGTGTATGAACCAAGAATAGCAAGTTTTCTTCTCTGAGCTAACTCCAACTTATCTGTTTTGATCTATCTTTCTGAGAGTGATCTTCCAAGGTACATAGGGTGTCTAATACATCCATTGGCAAGCTAAAAGGGCCCACCATCTACTCCTGGAGTTCATTTGGCTGGTGTAGATCAAGGATTTTGCAACACCTCTTCATCTTCAAACACATACTTATCCATCTCTTCACACAAAGAAAAGACAAAAGGCATACTTTGATGCACACATCAAGGATAAGGGACTGAAAGAGTGAGATCTAGTGTTGGTTTACACACTAAAACAACATGCTCGTAAGTTGGAAAAACGAGGATATGGACCCATGATTATTAACAGAATTTCCACTAGCGGTGCAGTCCAATTGGCTACTTTAGAAGGTGATATCTCGCCCAACTATGTTAGTGGATGTAGATTCAAGTTATACCAAGAACCTCTTACAGATGATATGCTTATGAGACTCAACACTGCTAAGAAGCGAAAAGAAGAGGAGTTAAGGGTGAGAGAAGAAGCACAAGCAGAAGCCAGAGAGCGTATTAGGCGAAATAAGTTAAGGTGACTAGGCCTAGATGTCAACTCAAAAGCCCCAAAATATCACATGGATATGTGCCAAAAATCGGGCATAACTACTTCTCAAGTCATTGACCGACATCCCTTTGTGACCATAGAGATCAGACAACGAAAGGGTGCCAGGATTGTGAAAGCATTGATTGACTCAGGTGCAACAAGTAGTGCAGTTAGACTGTCCTACTGCCAAGACTTGTAATTGAACATCAATCCCATATAAGGTTATCTCATAGGTTTGGGAGGTGTGGAAACCCCTTGTTTGGGCGAGGTGGAACTTCCCATTGACCTTCAAGATGTTCCAATGAAAGTCAAAGTGCTAGTGTGTCAAGATGAGAACCTTATAGAAACACTTGTCTTAGGACAAGATTGGATTTATGACAATGCAGTCAACTTGAACCTAAGAAGTCAACTTCTTCAAGTTTGGGTCTAGGGACAATGCTTTACATTAGAACTAGAAAATGGCATGCTCACAAATCCAGATGTCACATCTTGTAGTTCTTCTAAGACTAATCTTCTTGAACAAGATGTTGTATGTGCCAAAAGCTCTATGATCCAGAAGGATTCAATCAAGGAAGGAAAGTCGCAAAGGCAAGAAAAATCTCCTTCCTTTTTGCAGAGTAAAGCATCCATAGTAGTTCAACCTCAGAAGCAAGCACAATAATTCAAGACAACTGCTATAGCAAATAGAAAGACACCCTTCAACAAAAAAGCAGTTTCAAGCATGAAGTAGATCTGGGTACGCAAAGGAGAGCAACCACCAGCCTTGCCCCCACAAATCCCATCTAGGCAAGCCAACCAGGCCAGGAGACAAAGGAAGAAGCTTGGACAAGCTCAACCACAAGGTATCCGACAAGTTTGGGTGCCTAAGAAATTAGCGGCAGCTCAACAAGGGCGATTAGAGATGTGGGTACCTAAGAAGCTCTTACATCCACAACAACCTATTTTCTCCCACATGCGAAAGGTCTCAACAAAGAAGCCACCAAGAGAAATGGGTAAGAACCGCATACAGAGAATGAAAGAAGATCAAATTACCTCTTCAACAATAGTAGGAAGACGTGTAAAAAGGGTATGGGTTTGGAACCCAAAAGTACAAGTAGCCTCCACCGAACCAAAGCGCCAACCACACTGGATACCATAGTTCCAAAAGCATCCAAAGAGGAAGACGCCTGAGGTGATCTCTACAGTGCCAAATGTTGTTTGCAAATGGACTCCAATAAGGAGGATTACATCAGCTCGAGACCCAATGGATACCTCCACCAAAGCCGGCATCAACATCCGCAAATAACATCGAAAGCCTCGATGACCGACAACCATGTGCTCCTTTGGTGTAGCTCAAGCGTAAGCACCACCTCCTTTACTTGTCAATCCGCGGAGACGTGAGGACCGGTATGAAGACCTTGAGCGAGTGAAGGCACAAGTGTGTGAGTGAAAGCACACAACCATGCACACACATACACACACACGCACACAAGGTAAGAACAAAGAGAGGAACAATGGAAGGGCTTTGATTACAAAAGAAATCTATTACAAAACTGAAATCTACAAGAAGCTAACCTCAAAAATGAGCTCTCTAGCTCCTTTTATAGTTTTTTGGACTAGTTTTGGCCCTGTCCAGACCTAGTGTCCGGCCTAGTTAAAAATTAGGTTCCAGGGCTTATTTGAGGGCTCAAACGAAGTCTAAAAATTATGAAAATTGGTACGATGGTACTTCTAATACTCCTCAAGCTCTAGGACTCCTCGGATTGAACAAAATGGAGCTACACAAATAGAAAATTGTATTTACAATGGTTTTAGTGATGGAAATCACTATTTTTGTAGGGGATTCTTATGAAAAGTTGACATGTACTTAGAGCTCCCTACTTGCTCCTTCTTCTTGTGTGTCCACCTCTTAGATGTGCTCCTATGCTTTGTCCTTGACCTTCAGCTTCAACACTCACCCCCCTCTCGAGTCTGTCATCCCTGACAGACCCTTGTTGTAGTGGTTGTTCCATGTAGTGCTTTGAGAGGTAGTATCAATTCTGTATGAACAAGAGCCGTCTATCTTCCAAATTTGGCAGCGTTGGTTGTCCGGTTCTTCATTTGTCACTGCAAGCCTTTGCAAGTCGTAGTCCCTTGGTATGTGCTTCTTTCGTGGATTCCCGCATGAATGCGTCGTTGTGAGCTTTCAAAGATTGTCAGTTGCTCAAAAGAGGTTATCAAGATTGAGTTGGAGCAACTGCTAGCTTCGAATTGCTTCCTAGGTATTGATGTTGCCCCCAGGATGTCCTCTAGTGCTTCTAAAGATGGTGTTCAGAGTAGTCATGCCAAGTACTCATAACCCATAGTGAATGATGGGTGAGTGTGTTAGTGCATGGGTTGAAAAAAGTATGTGCCTTGTGCATGGCCTTGTAATGTAGCCCTATGCATGCTTACTTGGAAAATGCATTGGAAGAAGTATGGTGCAAAAATTTTGGGTCTTGAGCTAAGTGTTGAAGGGTATGTTGATGAAGAGATTCCCTACTCTATCATGGTTATAATGTGGCCCAAGTAGGAGATTCTTACCATAGTGAATGGTCAGTCGATGCGGATCTCTTCGTGTTGTACACCTGTCATTGTGATGGACCATTGGTTGGTCTATCGTTATCGATGAATGCCCTGGTTGATGGTCCACGGATGGGAGATTCGTCAAGCATCTGGTCCTGTCCCCTCTCTTCAAAGTCGCATTTGCCAAATACCGAGAATTGAATTTCTTTATATTCCTTGAGAAACAACATTAGGTAACTACACTGAGCTTAGTTTCACATATTCTCTTTGGCTCACCCTAAGCAGGAGTCTTCTCACCTTCAAGCTCTTCCCTCCTACCATAGTAAGAGGAAACAATAGTTGTGGATGCTATGTTCATGCCAAGTGCTTGCCATCTACTAGATACGGCCGCAATAATAGCATCTACTAGCTGAGATCCACTTCTATCCAAGCCCAGCAATCAATGGTTCCACCTAATTAAGCATGACTCATTCTTGTCCCATGAGTCAAACCTGGGAACAAGCTCTCTGTCTCACTCTCTCTCTTTTTTTTGCTCCCTCTCTTTTTTCTTCCCGTTTTTTATTGGGAAAAAATATCACAAAACAAGAACACAAAAGTTAGTATCAATAGAAATATTTGACATATGTCAATGTGCTCTTGTGCTTGGGATTCTCAAGTGTGTCTATGCACGGCCGTGTAATGTGGCCCTATATTAATGCATACTTTGGAAAAGCAATGACCTGAATGGTGCAAAAGACAGGGTTGTGCAAGGAGCACATGGTTGTCACTCGTCGAGGCTTGATGTCACTTGTAGATGTTGATGCCATCTTTGTTGGAGGTATCCATTGTATCTCGAGATGAAAACTGATCATTCCTCCTTATAGGGATCCACTTGAGAACGGTCTGCAATTGGGTAGTGATCACCTTTGGCCGCTTCATGTTTGAATGATTTCGTGAGGGTTTGATCCATCGTGGTTGGCTCTTTACTTTGGTGGATGCTATCGGTACTGTCTTCTTCCAAACCCATATTCTTGTAGAAGAGGTGCTTTGATCTTTGTTCGAGCTCTGTGCTTGATTCAGCCCTTTACCTCGCCTTGGTGTCTTTGTTGTGCAGGTTGTTGCCTTGAAGTCCGCCCCTGGATTTTTTTTTGAGTTTAGGCTTGATTGCTTGGGATCCTTGGATTGGAAGTGATCTTTCTTGAGGATAAGTCATGGTAGGCCTAGACCATAGATTTTGAAGTCTAGTGTGAGGGGGCTGATTTTGTACAAGGGCTTTCTTTGGTACCCATATCATAGTGCGATTCGGTTGGGCTCCAAGTAATTTCTTGGCCACCCAAATTTGCTTGACATTACCAAGAAAATGTGATTTGTGTTTCTTGTAGTATGGGTCTTTTGGGCCTTCTATGTGAGTTTTTTGAGAAAACTCACCTTTACATGGGGAATGCAACAAGGATTGATCTTCTATACATACATCAGGCTTATACAAGGGATCAATGGGTTGTGTGCTTTGAGATTGAGCTAGAGGTTCATCGATACATTTATCCTTATTACACATAGAATCCCTAGATGTACAAACGGGTGATGGATTGTCGTGATTGACCATAGATTCGACATTACTATCCACCTCATTGATACAAAGTATTTGCTGATCCTCTCCTTCTTGATGATCCTAGTGTAGATCATCCCTGCTTATGGTTTCCAGAGGGGAATCTAAGTTTACAGGAAGAGAGGGTCTTTCCACATTCCCCAAACATTTTGAGTCCTCCATTTCTCCATTCTCCAAGGTTGCGTGTGATTTACTCAAAGAGGGATTAGATTAAAAAACATGAGTAGAAAGAAAATTTTGTGCATGAAAAGCACACTCTTTGAAAAGATGATTTTGTCCCCAATTATCACAAGGCGGATAATCATTAGGATTTCCGATAGATATATATGTAGAAGCGCGCATAATAGGTGGAGAAGGCACCTCGAATTCTTGATGATTTTGTGTAATGAACCTTTGGGTGCCAATGATCAAGTCTTCATCTTTACAATCCATGACAAAGAATGTTTCCAAAAATTGCATATCATCCACCATAACAGGCAACACCACTTGACCCATGCAATCATAATGTTCCCCATCCATGAGGATAGAAGAATGAGTTGTTGGTTGAATGTTCTCAAAGATAATGACCACTAGGTCAATATGAATTAAATTCCACTCACAATTAGGATTGATATAAACACCCACCTTCTATGGTCATATCCTATTCTGATATCCACAAAAGTATTATCATATTCTCTTGTTGCAAATAAGGATCCCACCCCCTTAGACATTTCCCCTGTTTCCTTGACACCTTGCAATTTTTCTCTAGATGTTTCACCCTCTTGTCAGATTATTTCATGCACTTCATGTTTATCTCCCTTCTCTTTTCCCATCTTAGCCCCCTTTCTTCTCTCTCTTGCTTTTTGCTTTCCCATGACACAATTTTTCTCCCCCTTGGTTTGGTAGTCCCACTTGAAGCCCAACTTCAAATTATCCTATCTAAAAATCAACGCGTTATTCTTATAAAAAACAATTGAGGCCATGTAGGATTCGAAATCAAAGAATCGCGATCCTGTGAAACCAAGAGAATCACGATCCTGTGAAACCAAGAGAGTTGCGATGTTATGAAATCAGAGAATCACGATTTTGTACCTAAAGAATCGTGTTTTCACAAAATCGTGGTTTTGACTGAAAATCGTGATTTGTGAGAATCGCGATTTTGAGCAGAGAATCGTGTTTTTGAGAATCACGATTTTGAGTAGAGGATCGTGTTTTTTGAAAATCGCGATTGCTAACAGAGAACCGTGTTTTCACAGAATCATGTTTTTGCTGAAAGTTGTGATTTGTGAGAATCGTGATTTTGAGCTGAAAAATCGTGATTTGTGAGAATCACGATTTTGAGTAGAGAATCGTGTTTTTGAGAATCGTGATTTTGAGCAGAGAATCGTCTTTTCACAGAATTATGTTTTCACAAAATCGTGTTTTGAAAATCGCGATTTTGTCTCAGAATCGTGATTTTCAAAAATTTAGAGAATCGCGATTTTGAGCACAACCACAGAATCGTGTTTTCTCAGAATTGTGTTTTTGACATGAAAATCGTGACTGCCAACAGAGAATCGTGTTTTTGAAAATCGTGTTCTAGAGAATCGCGATTTTGTCTCAGAGAATCGTGGTTTCCAAAAATTTAGAGAATGGCGATTTTGAACACAACCACAGAATCGTGTTTTCTGAGAATCGTCTTTTTTTTGCTGAAAATCGTGAGTTGTGAGAATCGCGATTTTGAGCACAACCACAGAATCGTGATTTTGAGAATGACCACAGAATCGTTGTGCGCGTGTGATCTTACCTTCCATTGTTCCTCTCTTTGATCTTACCTTGTGCACGTGTGTGCATATGTGTGTGCATGCTTGTGTGCTTTCACTCACACACTTGTGCCTTCACTCGCTCAAGGTCTTCATAATGGTCCTCACGTCTCCGCGGGTTGACAAGTAAAGGAGTGAGTCAAAGCACAAGAGCTACACCAAAGAGGTGGACACAGAAGAAGGAGCAAGTAGGGAGCTCCAAGAAGTGTATGTCAAATTTTCGGAAGAATCCCCTACAACAATAGTGATTTTCATCACTAAAAACCATTGTAAATACTATTTTCTATTTTTCCAACTCCATTTTGTTCAAGCCAAGGAGTCCTTGAGCTTGAGGAGTATTAGAAGTATCATCCTACCCATTTTCATAATTTTTAGACTCCGTTTGAGCCCTCAAATATGTTGATATATTTAGGTAGTGATGTGTGTGAACACTCTAGGACTGCCGGGGCACTTTTTTCCCTCTTTAGGAGGTTTTTTCCCCCGGCTTGTATATACGCCGATTGCCCTAATGGGCTACTTATCTTTGTACATTCTCTAGTAATACATTCAGTCTTGTGTGTTGTGCTCCAAGCTTCTTCTTCTTCCTTGTGCTGTTCGCGTGCTTCCGCAGACGTCTAACTCCAACAATTGGTATCAGAGCAGGTCGTCGCTTCTTCTAGGGCGCCGTCGACACTCCTCCGTTTGCAGTCTCAGATTCGCACGAAATTTGGTGAGCATACTCAGGGTGTTTCCGAGATCAAAACTGCTTTGCTTTGTCGTGCCGAAATCGCCATCTGAGCTCGTTTCGGCCTCCGAACGCACTATCGCAGTGCTTGTGCAGGCTATTTCGTCCTTTTGTGCCAAAGGTATATACCAGTTTCTGTTCGCCAGTTTAAGCGTCTCGAAGTCTGCTACAGGTCTAGCAGAACTCGTTTGGGCAGTTCCGTTCAACTTTTTTAGATACAGTCAATTTTCTGCATCAAGGTATTTTAGTCACCGACCATGGCTGAAAGCAGTGATGTATTCCGTATGTTGGCTGTTGAGGATAAGTTGGATGGTACCAACTACCCATTATGGGCTTATATGATGCGACATGTACTGGTTGCAAAAGGATTGTGGAACATTGTGCAGGGTGTTGAAAGACGTCCTGTTACACCTGTAACGACAGGTACTGCAAATACACGTGTTGGAGCTGATGAAGATGGTGTCGAAGATGATATTCCGCAGATTCCTGTTCGTGCTACTGTTTCTGTTGCACCTACTGCAGAGCAGATTCGTTGGGATGGCAGAGATGCCCAGGCACATGCATTGATAGCTTTGTCTGTCAAACGTGCCATTATTCCTCATATTCGCTCTTGCAGAACAGCAAAGGATGCTTGGGATACACTTACCACTTTGTACCAGGCTAGGAATGAGGCTCGTGTTGCTTATCTCCGAAAACAGTTGGAGAGTGAGCACATGAATGAAGGTGATTCTATGGACAGTTTTCTTACAAAGATCAAAGACCTGAAGGAACAATTGATTTCTGCTGACGAGGTTATACCAGATAGTTCACTTGTGCAGACCGTTCTGAATGGTCTTCCTGATTCATATCAGAGTTTTGCCTCTACTCTTCGGTTGATGATGAAAGGCAATCCGAATGCCTTGTCATTTGAGGAATTAGTCTCTGTTCTGTTGCAGGAAGATCAGTCCAGGCAGAACAGGTCCATTATGCGTGTTGCAGATCAAGCTTTTCTGGCTAGTCAGAAGGGCAAAGGAAAATGGAGCTCTTCTACTAGTAAGCAGAAATCTGCAAATGCTGCACAATCGAAGAACCAGGATAAAGATGAAAAGAAATCAGAAAAGCAGAAATTGTTCTGCAAGTACTGTAAAGGAAATGATCATATTATAAAGAACTGTCCAAAACTGGCTGCTAAAGAGGCAAAGAAGAAAGAGGCTGGAATGGTTGTTGCAGAGGCCTCTACACCAAAAACAGAGTCTGCAAATCTTGTGCAGGAAGAAGAATGGGCGTTTACTACTGTCTGCAGTTTTGACCCATCTTCTCATGATCAGTGCATGTCTGCAGTAGACTCAGATGTTTGGTACTTTGACAGTGGGGCGACCAAACATATTACCTCGCAGCGCAGTTTCTTCTCTTCACTCGAGCCTGCCCCTACAGGGAATACTGTCACATGCGCCAATAACTCCTCTTATCCTGTTATGGGAGTTGGTAAGATCATTCTGACTACTGCTGATGGTAGTTCTTTCACTTTGTCAGATGCTTTATTTGTGCCAGGGATCAAAAAGAATCTGTTATCAGTTTCTGCATTAGCCAAGATTGGCTTGGTTGTGAAATTTGTTGATGACAGGTGTACAGTCCATGATCTCTCAAATGGCGATGTGATTATTGCTTCTGGCATTTTATGTCGTGGGCTGTATAAGCTCATAGACTATGAAAGATCTGTGAATGATTCGGCATGTGCAGTTCATGATTCTCAGGCTATGTCAGATGCAAAGCTTTGGCATGCACGCTTTGGTCATCTGAATTTTGCTAGTTTGTTACGCCTGCAGAAATCTGAAATGGTGTCCTCTTTGCCCAAACTTGAGGCACCTGGAAAACATGTTTGTGAAGGCTGTATTTTGGGCAAAATGCAGCGTTCTTCCTTTCCAAAAGATGGTTCAGTTCGGGCTACACAGAAATTGCAGCTTGTACATAGTGATGTCTGTGGTCCTATGCAGACACCCTCTTTTGGAAATTACCTTTACTTCGTGACTTTCATTGATGATTTTTCCAGGCATGCATGGGTATATCCACTCAAAGCAAAGTCCGAAGTGTTCATGTGCTTCAAACAGTTTTTGGTTTTGGCTGAAAATCTGTCAGCATGTAAAATGGGCACCCTCCGTTCTGATCGAGGGGGGGAATATATGTCTTCAGATTTTAATGCATTTCTGGCTGAACGTGGGATAAAACACCAGTGTACAGTGCCGTATATACCTCAACAGAATGGAGTTGCTGAACGAAAGAACAGGTCACTCATGGAGATGGCGAGGTGCATGGTCAAAAGTCAGGCTTTACCACATAGTTTCTGGCTTGAGGCTGTCATGTGTGCAGCATATGTACTGAACAGGTGTCCCACTAAAGCGTTGCAGTCTATCACTCCATATGAGGCTTGGCATGACCGCAAGCCATCTGTTGCTCATCTGCGTGTTTTTGGTTGTTTGGCATATGCATTAGTGCCTGAACAACATCGCAGAAAATTGGATGATAAGGCAGTAAAATGTATTTTTGTTGGGTACAGTTCTGAAAGTAAAGGCTATCGTCTGTATCATCCACAGACTAAACGCATTCTGGTTAGCCGTGATGTTGTCTTTGTGGAAGATGCTATTCAGCCATTGCTTTCATGTACTAAGGAGACATCTGTTAGCTCCAAAGACATGTATGATACTTTGATGCCTCTTTTTACAGGTGGACAGGCTAGTGCTGGACCTAATGAGGCAACTTCTCAGCCTTTGCAGGTTTCATATGATGATGCAGATCATTCCATTTCTGATGCAGATTTACATGATGCACTTGTTGATGAGAGAGCTGATATTGAGCAGGCAAAAACTATGCCAAAATGGCTGGTGCAGACTTTGCGTGACAGCAAATTAGATGCTCCTTTGTCATATCGTACTCGTTCAGGCTCTCATAGTGCCTCCTTTGCATCAGATTGCTATGCTATGGCTGCATCTAGTCTCTGTGATGAGAATGAGCCTGTTTCTTTTGATGAAGCACAAAATTCTGACAATTGGATGGCTGCTATGCAATCTGAATATGATGCTATAATGAAGAATGGTACATGGTCTTTATGTGACTTGCCTCCTGGCAAGAAGGCCATTGGCACTAAGTGGGTATACAAGCTGAAGCGTAAACCTGATGGTACAGTTGACAGGTATAAGGCTAGGCTTGTTGCAAAGGGTTATGCACAGGAAAGAGGCATTGATTTTGATGAGACCTTTGCACCTACATGCCGTATGACTACTGTTCGGAGCATTTGTGCACTTGCAGCCCATCATGGTTGGAATGTACATCAGTTGGACATTAAAACAACATTTCTGAATGGTGACTTGCATGAAGAAGTGTATGTTTTTCAGCCCCGTGGCTTTGTGCAGAAAGGGCATGAAAACCAGGTGTGCAGGTTAAAGAAGGCGTTATATGGTTTAAAGCAAGCACCACGTGCTTGGTATGAGAAGATACATGCCTATCTGATTGCACATGGTTTTGAGAACAGTCCAACTGAAAGCACCTTATATGTTAAACGTGCTAATGATGTGCTTCTGATCATTGTTGTCTATGTTGATGACATGCTGCTCACTGGTCCTATTGAGACACATATTGCTGATTTTAAGGCTGATTTGCATGCCTCATTTGAGATGTCTGATTTGGGGCATTTGCATCACTATTTGGGCATTCAATTTATGCAAGTTGATGGTGGAATGGCTTTGTGTCAAACGAAATATATTGACACATTATTGCAGCGTTTTGGCCTTGAAGACTGTAAGCCTATTGCCACTCCTATGGAGACAGGTTTACGATTGAGTCTTCATGATGCTGGAGATGCATTTGATGCTGTTCTCTATCAGCAGGCTGTTGGATGCTTGATTTACTTATGCATTACTCGGCCAGATATTCAGTTTGCTGTCTCACAGATGAGCAGGTTTATGCATTGCCCAGGAGTCACGCATTGGAAAGCGGTTAAGCGCATCTTTCGCTACTTGAGTGGTACTCGGCTACTTGGGTTGTTTTATCCCAAGGGGGGATCACTACCGCCAGATTTGCATGCTTTTTCTGACTCAGATTGGGCTGGTTGCTATGACACTCGTGTGTCCACCAGTGGTTTTTGCTTCATGCTTGGTAGCTCATGTATATCTTGGTTGAGCAAGAAGCAGCCTACTGTGGCCACTTCCAGTTGTGAGGCTGAGTATAGGGCAGCTTTCACAGCGACTGTTGAGTGTGTGTGGCTCAGACGCCTTATGGCTTGGGTGTTGGCCAGTCTTCTGCCACCACCATCTTCACTGACAGTCAGAGCGCATTGGCAGTTGCGAGGAACCCTGTGTTCCATGCTCGCACTAAGCACATTGAGGTGCATTATCACTATGTCAGGGAGAGGTTCTCTGCTGGGGAGATCAGCTTGGCATATGTGCCCACGCAGGAGAACATTGCAGACCTTTTCACGAAGGCTCTGCCTAGGGAGAAGTTTGAAGCTTTCCGCAAAGCTTTGGGCTTACTTCCTTTTGTGGAGTGATTTCCACATAGCTTGGCACTTCCTTATACATGAGTGCCAGCTCCTTGTTCACCGCATCACTCCTAGGGGGGATTTGTTGATATATTTAGGTAGTGATGTGTGTGAACACTCTAGGACTGCCGGGGCACTTTTTTCCCTCTTTAGGAGGTTTTTTCCCCCGGCTTGTATATACGCCGATTGCCCTAATGGGCTACTTATCTTTGTACATTCTCTAGTAATACATTCAGTCTTGTGTGTTGTGCTCCAAGCTTCTTCTTCTTCCTTGTGCTGTTCGCGTGCTTCCGCAGACGTCTAACTCCAACAAAATAAGTCCTGGAACCTAATTTTTGAATAGGCCAGACACTAGGTCTAGACAGGGCCAAAACTAGTCAAAAAACTATAAAAAGAGCAAGAGAGCTCATTTTGGAGGTTAGCTTGTTTAGAGAATAGAGCTTTTGTAAGAGAACTCTTTTGCAATCAAAGCTTTCCATTGTTCCTCTCTTTGATCTTACCTTGTGCGCGTGTGTGTGTGTATGTGTGTGCATGTTTGTGTGCTTTCACTCACGCACTTGTGCCTTCACTTGCTCGTGGTCTTCATACCGGTCCTCACATCTCCGTGGATTGACAAGTAAAGGAGGTGGTGCTTACGCTTGAGCTACACCTTCAGGTGGGACCTGGAACCCAAGGGGACTCCAAAGGATTTTTGAACCATACCAAGGGGAAATTTTGGACTCTTAACCAAAGCTTATGAACCTGAGATCTGGTAGACACCTAGGCAAGGATAGACAAAGCATTAGATCTTCTCAGTCCAGTGTCAACCATACAGCTAAGTCTTGGGCACAACAACTAAGTGGTTGTCCTTACGTACTAAACTCTGACACAAGTGACTCAGAAATGTCTTTTAGCATGGGGAAACCTGCAGGTGGCTCAGGAACTGCCCATCTACAAATACCAGAAGGACCCTATAAAACACAATTGGAATATATTCGGACCAACCGATTAGGTGCTCGCATCTATGAGGATGGCTTGAGGCGATCAGTGGTCCAACTAAAAAATCCAGATCAACCCTTTGGACTTGAACACCCAGTGGTCAAGTTCTAAGAGGGTTCATACATTGATAAGGAAGGAACCATGTATGTGGTCACCAACCTACCAGATAGGATTGATGAGTTTGGAAATATCATTCCTGAGAACGAGATAGGAGACCTAGAACAAGGAAATGTAGGACAAGGATCGCAATTTTGAGCTGAAAATCGTGATTTGTGAAAATCGCGATTTTGAGCAGAGAATTGTGTTTTTGAGAATTGCGATTTTGAGCAGAGAATCGTCTTTTCACAGAATCGTGTTTTCACAAAATCGTGTTTTGAAAATCACGATTTTGTCTCAGAATCGTGGTTTTCAGAAATTTAGAGAATCGCGATTTTGAGCACAACCACAGAATCGTGTTTTTGACATGAAAATTGCGACTGCCAACAGAGAATCGTGTTTTTGAAAATCGTGTCCTAGAGAATCGGGATTTTATCTCAGAGAATCGTGGTTTCCAAATTCAGAGAATCGCGATTTTGAACACAACCACAGAATCGTGTTTTCTCAGAATCGTGTTTTTTTGGCTGAAAATCGTGATTTGTGAGAATCGTGATTTTGAGCACAACCATAGAATCAGGATTCTGAGAATGACCACAGAATCGTGTTCTTTTCAAAAGGCTTTTAGGTGGGAAACAGAGAATCACGATTTTCAAAAAAAATTCGAATTTTCAGAGAATCGCGATTTTCATCACAGAATCGTGTTTTTTGGCGGGGACTTCGAATTTCTGAGCGCCGAGCAATGGCGAGCTCCGTATGTGCAGAAAATCATGAAAAAACACAGCGCTTGCACTCTCTTGCACTTCCTAACTTCTCCTCGCACAATAATGCATGAAAGATGGTTTGAAAATGATGAAAATGCACTAAAAAACAAGAAAGTTCTATGAAGAAGAAGATGGAAGAAGATGGAGATGGTGATGATGATGAAGATGAAGAAGAAAAATCAGAAAATGAACAAAAATGACAGTTTTTTTACCTTCCAACGTTGCAAATCTACGATCTTACCATCACAACGCTCGTCCTCGAAGCTCTCTCCCCGGCAACGGCGCCAAAATTTGGTGTAGCTCAAGCGTAAGCACCACCTCCTTTACTTGTCAATCCGCGGAGACGTGAGGACCGATATGAAGACCACGAGCAAGTGAAGGCACAAGTGAGTGAGTGAAAGCACACAAACATGCACACACATACACACACACGTGCACAAGGTAAGATCAAAGAGAGGAACAATGGAAAGCTTCGATTGCAAAAGAGTTCTCTTACAAAAGCTCTATTCTCTAACAAGCTAACCCCAAAAGTGAGCTCTCTAGCTCTTTTTATAGTCTTTTGACTAATTTTGGCCCTGTCCAGACCTAGTGTTCGGCCTAGTTAAAAATTAGGTTCCAGGGCTTATTTGAGGGCTCAAACGAAATCTAAAAATTATGAAAATTGGCAAGATGATACTTCTAATACTCCTCAAGCTCAAGGACTCCTTGGCTTGAACAAAATGGAGTTACAAAAATAGAAAATGGTATTTACAATGGTTTTTAGTGATGAAAATCACTATTGTTAGGGGATTCTTTTGAAAATTTGACATACACTTCTTAGAGCTCCCTACTTGCTCCTTCTACTTGTGTGTCCACCTCTTTGATGTGCTCCTGTGCTTTGTCCTTGACCTTCAGCTTCAACATCATTAGATCAAGAAATGACTCACCTTTCCTTAAATGGAGATTCTCCAGTTTGTCAAGTACTTGCTCTGTTGAGTTTCTGAGTTTGAAAGCTACAGAGAACTCTTCCTTCATTGCATACCATGTTGCAAAGTGGTACTCTTCAAACTGATAGAACCATTTGTCTACCAGCCCATCTAATATTGTTGGGAATAAAGTCTTGAATGCGTTGGTATGCCTTTCTAAGCCACATCTCTTACACAAAGCAAGAAAACATCTAACATGACACCCAAGAATCCCTTAGAAATTTATATAGCTTCAAGATTTCTCGCTTGTCAATGGTCTTCAAGATTTTGATTCCTTTGCCTCTATGATGTACTATCATTGCTACAACGTGTCCTTGTAGGGACTGGCCTCTTGCACAGGTAAGATGCAATAATCTCAAGCTCGTCATTCGAAAAGTCATTGAAGGCAGAGAAGGATAGTTAGTGGCATGAAGAGACGAATCATGTTGGAGGACCAGACCATGCTAGATCATCGAAACTAGAGCCACCAAAATGCCAAATCACTGAGGCTTGGGATGTACTAGGAGACTCCAAATCGCGTAGCCACTAAGGTGGCTAAATACCAAAATCATAAGACAGTAGACTAATAGATAGTAGAGTTCACTCTAACTCATCTTTCTTTGTTGAATTTCATAAGCCTTTGTTCTACGACATTTCATGACTTTTATATATATGTATATCTATATGTATATGCATATGCATATGCATATGCATATGTATATGTATATGCATATGCATAAGTATATGTATATGTATATGTATATGTATATGTATATGTATATGTTATATGTATATGTATATGTATATGTATATGTATATGTATATATGTATATGTATATGTATATGTATATTTATATGTACATGTACATGTACGTGTGTGTGTGTGCCTCCTACTTTTTGGAAGTCGGCCATATCTCCTCTGATATGTAAGCTCTCTGGAAAGGCGATTTCTATCATTAGACAAGGGGTGTGCTGAGCCCACATGAAAACAGAGACAATGAGATCAGTGGGCACTCGACGGTGGACCTTCCAAAGAGCGATGAATTGATGTCGTCTACTCTCTCGCATAGGAAAGCCAGCAGCTATTGTCGCATGGGGATGGGGTGGCCAGAGGTAGAAACAGACGCATGTGTACGAGCCATTGAGATCGTGTGTGTTGGCGTTTCTTGCATGTCCATTCCGTCTATCTTCACAGTTTGGCGAAGAGGAGAATCGGTCCAAGTTCCAAACGGCGGCAAGCCTTGGCAGTGCCAGTCGTAATCCCGACGTCATGTTGCCGGCGTCAGCGATGACACAAGCGATAATGGAGCTCCTGAGTCGTAAACATATCCGCCATCATCACTTGTCATTGACTTACGATTCGCGCCCTACCGTACTAGAAGTCAAGCGGCCATTGGTTATAAACTCTAATTTGAGCAACATCCACACGTTGACGCTCAAGCCCACTGCCCAGGCTTCAAAAAAATACTCATGAAAATTTGAGCTTCTTGTGAAGGCTTCATTAGAATACAGGTAAACTTAAATTGCATGTACATTATAGATAAATACAAACATAGGTATTCTTGTATCGATGTTCTACAAATGGGATGCATGCAATTGATATTAATTTCTGTTTATTGATGATACATACATTTACAGAAAGATGGCATATCATGCCCTCATCTTCAGCGTTGTGGTCTGCTTCAAGTGACAAAGCTTGAAAAGCCACTTTTCCATAGAAAATATTACATATAATAGATCTCACTAGATGCTACAACTCAGATGTGTCTACTTGTCCTTTGGAGGAAGCACTTAAGATATGAAAAAATCATGCAATGATTCTCCTTATATATAGATACTTACACGTAACCCTTCAAGGAAAAGGTAGATGCCCACATTGTAGAAAAATTCTACAAGTGAACATGCATAGTACCCATGGGACCCTCTGTGCATTGGGCAAGCTGATCGGGCCTTTTGCCTTCACATGTACTATGCACTCCTTCATGTGTAATTTCAATTAATTCAAGTTATCAAGGAGAGTAGGCTTCACTCAAACTTCCTTTCTAACAAAAAATATATATCATGTTGTCAGAGACATTTGCTCTCTCTATATGATAAGATTAAAAATTTTAATGAACCACTCTGAATGGGAAGAGAGGCAGAGTTGTTGAATCAGTTTGATGATCTTAGATTGCATGGAAGCAAAATTTATTGTTTACAACTTGTGGATGAATGATGATAGTGAACTTGAGCTAGACTTTGAATTTGTTTACAAATGCCATTGATGACTCTTCGGCACATCATATATATAATGATTTCTCAAAATGGATATGATGATAAGATCAATATTCAAGGATGAAAAGTGAAGTCGAAGCTTCCATATTTAACCCTTGCAAATCGGAAGCAAAAGTCAATTAAAGACAAAAATAACCCAATGACTGAAGCTCTAAATATAGAGTTTTAGCACTATAAGGACTATGTTGACATCGATTGAAGGGAGGCCAATATACATTATTTATCTAGAAAATTTGGCGTGAGCATGATCTGATGACAGGGGGCCGGGAAAAAGTTCTGAGGATGACTTAACCACTATTGTGGAGGTCTGGTAGCTATCATCTCTGAGAGGAGGGATCGATGCACATATTATCTCAATCAAAACTGACAACCGTGAAGAGAACAATCCTTTGACTGACATGTTGAGAGGAAGGAGAAGTCTTGTGCAAAAGTGAAGAATTTGAGATGGATCCTCATCATATGTGATTCTCTAGAATGGTTGCACATCCGACAATGACACCTCTAATGAAAGCACTCCATCATATCTGACTGCCATGCTTCTATGATTCATTCAAAGCTCTATTCCATGTTAAGTTCTGATTTTGCTACATCCTCCTTTCTCTGGTGAATGCGACTCTGACTCTGAGTGAATCCACCCCTATTTATGTTTTGATCATTTCACCTTCAATAAGCATACATGTAGTTTGCGAATTAATTCTTTCTCATAATAAAAATTTGTTGAATTGTTGTAATTGTTGTGGTTTCCATCAAAATTGTTGAAGCTTCCTCTTGAATATCCATAACCTCCTCTATTGTAGCCTTTGCCTCTTTGATTCTTGGAGTTCCTAAAGCAATTTTCAGTTGTATGATTGGTTAGTCCACAAATAGAACAAGGACTAGAATCTTGGGGTCTCCCCCTACCTTGTCTGCCTCCTCTACCTCTTCCTCTAGCATTTCTTCCTCTCCCTGCATAGTTAGCTTGGTGTGTACCTGCTTCATCATCCAATTTCTTTCCTTTCTCGTTGTTGTCTCTGAGTTTACTTTTATCAATGTACAAAGTAGAGGATTGATTACCTTTCAAACCTTCCCCATTCTTCATAAGCTTGGCCTCTTGAGTAGGTAGTTGTCCAATAAGTGTATTAACGTTTGGTACATGCATATCCATGTATAGATCCATTGTTGTAGTAAAGGCTTCCCACTTATGATCTGCCTTTAAGCCATTGAGGACTTGCCTTACAATTTTTTCTTCATCTATCACTTCTCCAATGCTTCCTAGTTGATCAGCAATAGCCTTGATCCTTGTGACAAAATCAATCACATTTTTCTTGGGAGATTTCTTGAGGGTTGTGAAAAACAACCATAATTGATTCTTTCTGGTGTTTATGCTTGAAGAGAAAAAGGTGTCAAGTGCACTCCACACTTCCTGAGAGGTTTTACAACTTCTAATGTGAGGCAACAAAAAATCAGAGATAGAGTTGAGGATATAAGACCTTCCAAGTGCATCCTTAGAACACCATGTGTTCAATCTTTATTGTTCTTCCTATGTAGGTTGACTTTTGTTTCTGAAACTTGGCATAACTTCATCTCTAGCTACATAACCATATAAGTTCCTACCTTGAAGATAATAATACATCCTTAATGACCAAGCAAAGTAAATACCTCTATCCAATTTTTTGATTGATGAAGGGAATCCATCTACCATGTTGTCTAACCTTGCTCTGATACCACTATGAAGAGATTGATTGTAGGTAGTGAAGATGAAGTGGTGCTACTGAAACTTTGCACTACACCATCCAAGTTGACTCCAAGGATATGTAGTTAGCCCTTTTAGATTGCAAGTTGAAGTATTAGATGCCCTATGTACCTTGGAAGATCACTCACAAACAGTTGAATCAAAACAGATAGGTTTGACCAATGGTGAACTTAGGAAAACTTTCTATTTTGGACATATATGCTCTAGTATTTTACTCAGTGCTCCTTCTTTGGTTAAAATTGACCCGAGATCTTTTAAAAATAGATAATTAGGAAGCAAAGTAATCTATTAGAAGTTATTTCAATGAAAATGAGTGAATATATTAAGAGAACTCAATTTAGCAAGTCAACTATGTGATCCCAACATTTTAGGAGGCAGTAGATGTGAATATATAGTAAGACTGTGGTGAATGTTTCTCACAACTAAAAAATCCAAATGAATAAAATATTGTGATCTGAAAGTAGACTTAGAGAGCTACAATTACCAAGTTAAATCATTGAAAAAGATGAACCATGCTCATAGAAATCATCTCTCCAATCTGACCAAAAAATTGAGATCTCTGACAGTGAACAGTACACTCACATAGACTTGAAATAATGGCATCAAGTATGTATGAAATCAAACATATATTACATGGAAGGTACAATAGACTTATTGATACATTCTATGAGCTATAAGATCATACTCAAATATGGCATGATTCTCTACTATGGAGTCTCTCTCTCTCGTGACTAGTTGAGTTACACATATACAGTGTGTTTTGGAGCCATAGTTTGAATTTGAATTCGTGCTCACCTAAAAGACTTTTCCTAAATTCTAGAGATAGATTCGTTTATGAGTTTGTGGAGTTATTGCATAACATCAAGTGGCTTCAACCACTTTTGATTCTTTTAAATGTCAAGTAGATGAATACTCAAGAAACTACAAGAGTGAGTTCACAAGAGAACTCTTCATCACTTCAAGTTTTTCTTTCAAGACCATGAGTTTGTGGTACTCAAGCTATCACATAGGCTTGCCAAGAATTTGCTCCAACATAACTTTGGTTTCATATTAGGATGATTAGGGAGGTTCAGAGTTTATTACAAGAAGCTTGGGAAGACATTTATCATTTCCATCTACTTATGCTACCAATCACAACTAGAAGGAGCTCTATTCTTCATGGATTTTATAAAATAAATGCTTATGATTATGCCATGTATTAAAACTCAACAAAAATGTATTATTCATTTGGGGTGTGGCTCGAAAATGCACAAAACAAATCAAGGTTTCTTTACCAAAAAATACTTATTGATTATCTGCATGCATAACCACTTTATTAGCCAACAAGTAATGGCTAAAATTTTATAAGCCAAAGACAATACCCAAACATTTTCTTTCAACAATTTTATAATTTGGTTCAATGGAAGTGAGCACCCTATTGGCATAATATAGAGGTTTAAACCAACCTTTCTCTCTTTCTCGCATCAAAATCACTCATGTTTCTAAGTGACAAGCATCAACAAACAATCAAAATGATAATGATTAATAAAAAGGAATCAAATTGGTTTGATCGCCAGCATCTTCTTAAGAAAATCAAAAGCTACTTGATGTTGCTCCCCCGATTAAGTACCACATTTTTCTTGGTCAAGTGAGTAAGTGGCATACATACACGAACACACTATTTCAATAATCTTTTATGCCATTTAATTTGGCTAATAAATTGCATTAGATTTCTCACTTTCTCTCGTGGATCTACATTGTTGATCTGATCTATTTTATTAGGATTTATAGTGTGCCCATCTTTGATAATAATATGGCCTAGAAAAACTCCCATTTTCACATAGAAAGCACATTTAGTAAGTTTGATGCCAATCCAAATTTCCTATGTTCTTAAAATATTTATGGAAATGCTGCAAATTGTATAATTTCTTACTAGATACACAAAAATCATTGAGAGATACCTTCGTGAAGGTAGTTAGATGAGGATTAAAAACATGCAAGAACCATTTTTGGAACATAGGTGGGCCATCTTTTGTTAAAAGAGTAAGCTCCTATTGAAGGTTTGAGAGGATCAATGAGAGTGAAGATTTTGCACAATATTCCTCAACCAAGCTCTCACCCATGCTAGCTCATTTGAATTTGAATATGTACTTAGCTTTTAGGTCATCGATTCTATTTCGTTGCTAAACTCATTTGACATGTATTCACCTCCTCCATCAGATCTTAATGTCTGAATATACTTCCCTGTCTAGTTTTCCACCATAACTTTAAAATTATGGAAGTGAGTGAACACCTCATTTTGCTCTTTCATAAAATATATCCATACTTTTCGTGTATGGTCATCAATGAAAGTAACGTAAAATCTGCAACCACCCATAGATGTGGTCTTTGCAAGACCCCAAACATCTGTATGTACTATTTCTAGCACATTCTCACTAACATGCTTGTCATGCAGAAATGATGCTCTTGATTGTTTACCAAATTGACATGTTGCACATACCTTTTGCATTTCAACGACCTTGAAATTCGGTAGTCCACTGATGATCTCCTTTGACTGCATCAATTTCAGCCTTTGCAGAGTTTTTATGTCCAATTCGTTTGTGCCAGATCTCTATATTATCAATAACTCCTGCACCTTTTGCAAACATGGCTGCATTCATTTCAAGAATTTTCATATTTAAGGTGAACATCCTACTCACTTTGTTTCCTTTGGCAATCAATCTTCCATCCTATTTGTACTCTTCTACATATAACCCATCGGCACTGAACCTGACTTGTAATCCCTGGTCAACCATTTGTCCAACAGAAACCATATTCTTTGTTATATTTGGAACATGCAGCATATCAGCAAGATGTTTTACCTTTCCATCCTCCATAGATAGTGCTATGTTTCTTGTATACTCGATAGGGTGTGATGTGTCATCACCTATTTCAACATATCCAGAAATTGGCAATTTTTGCAAAGTACTAAACCATTTTGCACGACTTGTCATGTGATTTGAAGCACCTGAATCAACATACCAAACATTATAATTTGATTTTGAAACACCAACAGACATCGTATTCATCATGTGATGTTGAACCATGAACAACTTCTCAAAATCATAAGTACTTGTGGATGCATAGTTGTATTGCTACCTTCTGTTATTTTGATTCTTTAACCTACAATCATGTTCAAAGTGTCTAGGTTTACCACAATTCCAACATCCTTTATTGTCATTACCTGAATCATTTCTTTGGAAATTTCTACGACCTCTTTGGCTCCCCCTGCCTTGAAATTGTCCTCTTCCTCTTGCATCATTCTCTTGTTGACCTTTGTCTTGGTTATTGTGTCCTCTTCTGCTTCCGAAGCCTTTGCCTCTACCTTTTCCTCTTCTAGAGTAGAATATCTACTCAAAACTGGGTTTTCCTTGGGTGTTTGAATCCTCACCAAGATTATTTTCTTCAATAATTAGCATAGATACCAGATCAACAAAATTTGGAATATTTTCCCTGATCTGTATAGAAGTTCTAAACTGCTTATATGTAGCTCCTAAACCATGAAGGCACACTTCCACCTTATCATCATCATCTACATTCATGCCAATAGATGCAAGTGACTCACATATGCTTTTGATTTTCAGAGTGTAGTCACTTACCAACATGCCCTCTTTCTCCAGTGTATGCAGCGCGTTCTTGAGTTGCAATTTCTGTGCCTTTGTATTGGTCTCATACAATGTGACCAAACTGTTAGAAGCCTCTTTTGGAGTTTTGGCATCCTGTATGTGTCCAATCATGCTATCCTATATGCTAATAGATGGCCAATACATTACCTTTCTTGCTCCTTGATTCCATTCTTCATACACTCTTAATGGTCTGCAGTCCGATTCCTCTCTAGTAAATGCGGAGCATTTGTTCTCTCCTTCGATGTACTTCGAGTAGCCTTTTCCCATCAAGAAATTTGTCATCCTGAATCTCCAAGCATGGAAGTTGTTCTTGTCTACCTTATCGCTCATAAGCTAACTCATTCCATTTGCATTTGCCATTTCTGTAGCTATTCACAACACTGCAAAACACTACAAGCAACACTTCTGCTTGAACACTATCGCACTATGGCGTGATAGTTTGATCTCAGAAAAACATAGTTTTCATGTATCAACAGTACACAAAATCGCTTGAAATTTTGGATCTCGAATATATGAGTGTTTTTGAACATGACAAAAGTTACAGTTTTCCAAACTGACCTGGTTTTTGTATGGGCCCCACCTTGCGATCTCAAAACCGAGGTCGCGATGGCTTCAAAACTTTGGTCTAACAAAAACAAGTGACCCCTATAGGGATAGCTCAAGAAAATATTTTGAGGTCTTCTACCTTCACGCCAATTTTCATAGCAATTTGAGGTCGTTTGTGAATCGCACTTTCTCCATGCCTTCTCGCGTGCTCTTCACCGTCAGCCTTCTCCACGAGCTCTCTAGAACCACATTGGCTCTGATACCATGTCACGAGGAAGGAGATAAGGAAGAGAGCTTACACACACAATTTCACAATCAAAGAGGAGCACACACACAGATTTAGGCAAGGAAGAATGATCTTCTTCTTCTTCTTCTTCTTCTTCTTCTTCTTATATTACATAAAAGGAATGTACAAGAATGACCTTAAAAACAAGAATACAACAAGTGCAATATATAAAGACCAACACATAAGGAAAAACCTAATGTCCGCAAATGAGTGAGCTAGCAAGAAACAAATGTGCCATGAATCTTGGTAGATAGATCTTATGAAGCTCAATGAAGTGTCCTTGACATATATCGGCGTGACCAGTACTATACATGTCAGAGAAATGAAAAAGTGATATGTGTTATCCTGGATCATCACATGTTGAGCTTGATATCTCAACATATTTGTGTTCTCCTCTACCATTGCATACTAAACTGGGATCACATTGACAGAAGGCGAAGTTCGTTCCCTAGGATGGTTGTGTCCTATATGGTGCTTGATATTGTTGTTGGTACTGAGGTTGATATTGTTGTTGTTGCCTATGATATGGTTGTTGATATTGGTTCTAGTACCTACCCTATTGGTAAGGTTGCTAATAAGTTTTCCTAGCAACCTACTTATTGTATGGACAATCTTTAGCCCTATGATTCATGTATTTTCTCTCAACCATGCAGTATTGAGCATTCATTTCTCTCATGTTCTAGTTTTGTATTGAGCATATGTTAGCCATGTGATTGCCTCCACAAGTATAACATCCTTTCAACGAGGTGACCCCTGGTGTTTGTATATTTTGAACTCCTCACTTCCTGGCAACCAACTCTACTATATCATCAATCTCAATGGAGGGTCTGGAAGTATGATTAGTAGACTTGTCGAAATCCTTATAGAGTTTGGAGAATTCGAACCCCTCACCCAAATTATCTTCTATGTCAATAGGGAAACTTGTTTTGCTTGTGTAGGTAATTCAGGTGTAGGACATCTCTCCACATATTGTTCAAATATGCATCTAGCTAGTGGAAACATTTTCTTGGGGTGTCTACTTGAAGCTATGGATCAAGGATGATGTGTTATGCATGATGCCACTCTTAGAAAATTCTATGATGAATTCTTCTAGCAGTTGACCTATATCTCGATAATTGGGACTATTTACGGGATAAAACCAAGTTAAGGTAATACCCTTGAGGGTCAAACCAAATGCCTTGAATTGCATGAACAAGTCCTCTACCTGTTCAGCTCTTAGCATTTGTTGAAGTCCTAGCCCATCAAAGTAGTTTTTCATTTTCTTGACTACTTGAGAGGGTCGAAGGGTTCTCGAGTACTCTCGGGGTCTAGGTAATGGAAAACCATGTTCATCTCTTTGATGCCTATGTGCTCTATGTTTGTCTCTTTTAGATCTTTCACCCTCAGGTCGTGATCTATCTCTACCCACAATGTGTGCAAAGCTTACCTCAGTTCTCTCTCTAACTCTTTCCCTCTAGGTTTCATGAGTTTGGGATGATCCTTCTCCTTGGAGGGCATGGGAGACATTAGATCTTGGTAGAGAGAAAATCAATTCACACTACCAAGTGTATGCATGCTTGCCATGCTATGTTACCTAGAACATTCTCTCTGACGTGTTATCTAGATAGACAACTTTGCCTGGTATCTCAGGATCTTTGAACTCATAGATGGTGATTCTGCTTATTTTGCTAAGTTGATCTAGCTTGAATCTCCAAAAGGCTTCCTCCATTTCTCTATTCAAGAATAGTTCTATGATTTTGTTATCTTGGGGAATCTACTATGGATTAATCACTCTAATCAAGATAGATTTGCCTCGAGGAGTCTTGGGTTCTCATCATAGGTCTCCTTGCTCTAGGTCTCCTATCTCGTTCTCAAGAATGGCATTTCCAAACTCATCTATCGTGTCTGGTAAGCTAGTAACCACATACATGGTTCCTTGCTTATCAATATATGAACCCTCTTCAAATTCAACCACTAGGTGTTCAAGTCCAAAGGGTTGATTGGGATTTTTGAGTTGGACAATTGATCACCTTAAACCACACTCATAGATGCATACACCTGAATGGTTGGTCCTGATATATTCCAATGGTGTTTTATAGGGACCTTCTAGTGTCTGTAAATAGGGAGTGCATGAGTTACTCATGGGTCTCTCCATGTTATAGGACATTTCTGAGTCACTCATCTTTGAACTCTGCAAGTAGTGATAACTGCTGAGTTGTTGAGCCCACGACTTGACTGTATGGTTGACACTACCCTCAAATGATTTGATACTTTGTCTATCTTTTCCTATGTGTCTACCTGATCTTGAGTTCATCATCCTTGTCTACAAGTACACAATTCCCCTTTGTACTGTTCAAAATCCTTTGGACTCCTTTGGCTTCTAATGCCCCTTGAAGGTCAAATTCAAATTAGCCTATTTAAAAATCAACGCACTATAGAGCTCAAAAAATGGATATTTGATGAAAAACTTATGTCAAACGAGGCCCCTGGGAGTCAAAACACGGAAACAGGACCTCACGATACACGACAACTAGTAAACATCAATGAAACTTAAGAGCAAACAATACACAATACTTGCATTTACATGATACACGATATTGCCAAGCCACGATACACGAACTTGAGACAAATGATACACGATATCTGAACTATACGATACACGATACCTGAGCCTAAACAATACTTGGCTCTGACACAATACACGATACTTGAGGATGCACGGTACAATACTTTTCCTTGGATGATACATGATATCAGTCTTGATGATATGATACCTACCTTCGTGATACATGATACTTGGGAAGTATCATGATACACAATCTGGTGATACACGATACCAAATATTCTACGATACGATACTTGTGTATCCACGACACAAAATATGTGATACTCAACCTGGTGATACACGATACACGTGAGGTATCACGATACACGAGGAGATGATACACGATACTCATGAAGTATCATGACACATGGGAATTTTGGTATCGTGATACCTGAACTCAACCGGTCACGATACTTGGACTTTTTGAAGTCCAAATTAAAAACTTTTTGTAGATATGTGTACCTTATGCCTTCCTTGTTACCCATGTGTTTGTAGATGCAAAATATCTCTCCAAACTCATGATACAACACTCATGATACTTGATACAGGTCCTCTTACACCACATAACTGTGAATCAGATTTTTTGTGTTTTTTGAGAGTGCAAAGCTCCTTTTCAAGAGATTTCCTCATTTTTTTAGCTTTGAACTCCCTTTCGGCTTCTTGTTCGCAGCCACAGATGAAAAATGAGGTGTAAATGTGGTGAATATACTGTAAAAATGAAAAATTGCTACTAGGATGAAGATGGGAGGAGATGATGATGAAGAAGAAGATGAAGAAAAAACCAGAAATGAAAATGACTACTTTTTACCTTCCAGCATCACACATCTACATCTTACCATCACATGCTTGTCCTTTAAGCTCTTTGCCCGACAACGGCGCCAAATTTGGTGTCACTCTACCACAGTGGTAAGTACCAACATGAGGAGATCCACCTCATAAATGTCAATCCGCGGAGACGTGAGGACTGGTATGAAGACCGTGAGCAAGTGAAGGCACAAGTGCTTGAGTGAGAAGCAGACTAGCATGCACACACATACACACACATGCACACAAGGTAAGAACGAAGAGAGGAAGAATGGAAAGCTTCTATAACAAAAGAACTCTCTTAAAAAAGCTCAAATCTCTCACAATCTAATCCCAAAAATGAGCTCTCTAGCTCTTTTTATAGTTTTTTGAGTAGTTTTGCCCCTGTCTAGACCTAGTGTTCGACCTACTTAAAAATTAGGTTTCAGGGCTTATTTGAGGGCTCAAATGGAGTCTAAAAATTATGAAAATTGGTAGCTAGATACTTGTAATACTCCTCAAGCTTGAGGACTCCTTGGCTTGAACAAAATGGAGTTGCAAAAATGTGAAATGATATTTACAATGGTTTTTAGTGATAAAAATCACTATTTTTATAGGGATTTCTTCTGAAAATTTGACATGCACTTCTTGGAGCTCCCTACATCCTCCTTCTTCTTTCGTGTCCACTTCTTTGATGCACTCCCATGCTTTGTCTTTGACCTTGAATGTCAACAATGTATGTATGTATGTATGTGTGTATGTATGTATGTATGTATGTATGTATGTATGTATGTATGTATGTATGTATGTATGTATGTATGTATGTATGTATGTATGTATGTATGTATGCGTATATCGTTGGTGTATAAAACACCAAAATAACTAAGCTAAAGTGATATTAGAATACCTCCAGAACCATCATTAGCTTAGCAATACTCGATTTGAAACCTTTATCACTACACTTAGTGAAATCCAAAAATTTACTCTTCAGAAATCTGCACCTTTTCTTCTAGCTTCAAATCTCATCTGTATTAGCTTGATTCTTGTAAATTCTTCTGATCATTTGCTAATAGAAATTCTTGCTAATGTTAAGCAACACATTCCAAGAAAAAATTTCAAGTAATAGCTTTAGAATCTTTTGAATTCACTTCAACATTTGAACTATGTCTAAAATCTGAAAAATGACTTCATCGATTTGACATACCTTCACTATTACACTCATTTCTCTACGTACATGTCCTGATTTGCAAAGATCTTTTGGTCAATTGTAGTTGAAGGCAGTAGCGTCAAAATGAGCTATCATTCATGAAAAACTTTACATTGTGCTGTGAGATCTCACCTTTAGAAGATCAAGGAAAAGTGCGCGAGGAAACTCATAACTGTCAACTAACTTTCACACTGATATGAAATCACTTAGAAGTCTTTACACAAGAGGAATTAGATCAAATCCTTCTACACAAACATGTGTTATCTATTAGAGAAGATGTGTACAAAATGGCTTGGCTTCATTCTACTCATAGCCATGGAAAACTCTCCTACTCTTAGTAGTTCTTCCTCAACATCTCTCTCAGAAAACCGGACTTTTTCTCTACTCTCTTAATACTTACAAATGAAGTTCTCCTATACGTTTTTCGACTCAAATTGACTTATATACATATGTTTTACATCCTCCTAGTCTTAAACTCATAATTTTTAAGTTCTATATCAGAATTAAACTCTAATTTTGCACTATATTACAAGTGTGAAGTTGTCCCTTCACTTAGACTTGATTTTCTAAGTGCTTTGCTTTAACTTCTCTTTGTCTTTTTTCTTCCTTCATATGCCTTCATGTATTTATGTCTAATTAGTGAGTGAAGCCCCAACATATATATGATGTATGTATGTACTATATGCATGCATGCATGTATGTATGTATGTATACATTATATACAATAAATATATATACAATACAGTGTGTGTATATATATATATATATATATAAATATATATATATATATATATATATATATATATTATAGTATAAAAATATATATATATACTATATATATAGAGAGAGAGAGACTACTTGAAGGGAGTTGGGTACATACCTGATGGATGATTATTCCAATTCAAAACACTGATGACATGTTGAGAGGATGGCAAACTCCTAGTCATTTGAAGCAAGATCATATGGACTGCCACAAGCAACTACAAGCTACACTCGAAAAGATAAGCTCACTTGATTGAGTATTGTGGGTCCCAAAATCAATTGTATACCCCATCAGATTTTTTAGATGCTCTCATAGCCTATAAAAGACTATGAAGCCTCCAGAACACCTCAAAATTTCCCCAAATAACTTAGGAAGAATACATTCTATAGAAAAGAAATTATTTCTAAATTCTTCAAGAAAAAATCTAGCTATCTCAAATATATATATGGAAGTTGTAAAAGAACATGATGCCATCAAATTATTGCATCCTAATAACATAGAGAAAGTATTTCCCCATCTTTCTCAAGATTCAAGGATGATTGAGTAGAGACTATCAAAACAATTATCCTTATGACTAACCAACTTGAAGGGAAATGGAAATGATCTCCATAGAACAAAAACAAAAGAAAATCATAAAAGTTGGCGATTTCTCTCAAACATTTTAACACAAATTGATGCAAGTGATTTTTTCCTAAGAGGAAGGTTTATTCAAGATATTTGCTTTTGCAATAATCAAATAGTAGATCAAGTGGACAAATTTGTTAGCTCTACAAACATGATTTGTACAAAACATGGATGTGTAACCTAGAATATATAAAATATACATGATCATAACATGCTCACCTTTGATAATACAACTTTCCCTAATCCAATCTGTATTCCCAAACCATCGATAAGCAAATGTAAGCCTGATGGCTGACTTCCATAGTGTAAGAACATCTTATTCCACAAGTGCAAAGACTTTGTTATTTCATATGACTGCGTGCACAAGGTTTCCCATTGTTTGAAAGCATAGATCTTTAAATATCTATAATTGCAAATAAATAACAAGAGCCTAGCAATAGATGAGGAAAAAACGGACCAATAAATTTGAGAAATCATGAGTAATGCAATAGCTCAAAAGTCATTGATAAACATGTTAGTAAAACAAGTAACTGTTAGCATTAAGCTCAAAAATAGAAATAGATCAATAAAGTTAGATCCAAAAAATTTACAAGGTAAACCAACATCTAAATGGACTTCCACCCAAATCCTTAGTGTTCTTTTATTACACCATTAAAGTGCAATAGTTTAAGACTCAAAAACTAATAAAGCTTGCAAGGATAATGCTTACAGCGGGTAAGCGAAGATGCAAAACTGATGTTAATGCCCGATTCATATTGTAATGTTCTTTCCATAGAGTAACCCACAAATAGATTTAGATTTATCACTTGATGGGAGTAGACTATGAGAATCGTATATTACTCATAAACGTTGCCTAATGGGGATAGATTACAAAATGGGAACCACATAAAAACATCCATCAAATCCAGAATAATATGCATACAAACTTCATATAAAAATATATTTACAAACTTAGCTTTAGAGAAACATTCCTTATGTAGCAGATTGGTTTTATTCGGGATCAATAGAATGCCTAATCGTCATGAATCCACAAAATTCTTAATCATCATAAAACCAAAGAACGTTCACAAGTGAAAAAAGGCTCCAATCAAAGTGCATAAAAAACTGTAGAAATATAACCTCCTGTATAACCATATTTGTAAGCATAACAATATGAGGCATTATTCCATCTATCAAACCTTCACATCTTATGAATCAGACTTACAATGCGGGACAAGAAAAGCATGATTATTTTGTAAATATGAAGGTACTTAGAGAATAACAAAAAAGACACAAAATCAAGGCTTCAAAATACAGATTATCGTGATACCTGAACATCAATCAAATAAGCAACATGGATTTTAGCGTACCCGAGAGCAACATCAAGTTAGATAATATTATCTCATTAGACGACCAATAAAGATTTAACCAAGCCATTATAAAGGAAGCAAGAGTAAATCACTACTCATGAAGGTGGATGCAATTGGGACTATTTTTAAATGTTTAGAGTTCACTAAAAATAGCAAAAACAAATTTAAATGTCTATATATTTGGCTTTGGGCTAATATTGGCCCTAAGTATTTCCCTTGTGTATATGGTGTTGGAACATCAAGCTTACACTATGCTTGAGGTGGATTTGATCTACATCAAAAGCTATCACTTGGATTATGTTGAAAGAATATTTGTTGGAGAGTTCTTTTATTTATGCTCATTTATTGTATCTTTTTAAAAGCTTTTTCATGGATCTTTTACCATTGTAAAAGCCTAGAGTTTTACACATGTAAAAGTAGAAAACAAGAGCTACTCTTCCATGAATTTGAGGTGGTTGAGTTGCAATCAATGAATCAATCAATGATCTAAAAGTAGATCAAACTAGATCTTTCACTTTTCCTAGATTGTAGGAAAGTGAATTGATTCTCTCGAACAACCTTTACTGCCTTCATTTGAATTCAAAATCGACTTGTAGAAGTTGTGGAGGACTTCAAAAGTCTATACAAAGACTTCAAATCACTTGTACATTACATGGAAGCAATATACATACACTTGTGGCCATCGTTTTCTTGGTCCATTTTTTTGCATCGTCTTCTTCAACAATAATAAGCTTGTAGAGGCTACTGCTCTCTCTACAGAGCTTCAAACTGAATGAAATAGGACTCATTGGAAAGGTATTACTGTCTAGTTTATGTGACAAAATTTTCAAAGCATTTACTTGTATATCATTTGGAGAAATCTTAGTTTTTATGTCTTAGGGTCTATCTCTATGCATTCCTAAAAACTAGGAGGTACCATTTTTTAGTGTTAGATTCATTCCAAAAGCATATTTTCCTTATTTCTTGTACTCTTGTGCATTCTATACACTCAAACCTATGTGTATCACTCCAGAAAAAAGGATGTTTTCTAATTGTAATCATGCTAGTTGCTATGCGAATTTGAATTTCATTGTCTCATCCAAAGATAGTAAGTTTTTTTGAGCTAGTTAATGTGCAAACCTATTTGTTTTGTATCAACTCTTTCTCTTTGATCCTGCAAAGTACATAGTGCATTTTAGTGCACTTATCCCATGCCTATAAGGTCTATTTGAGTCTCCATAAGCTCAAGGGCTGGTCTTGTGCCAATTGGTTGGACCGAACTTCATCCCCTCACAACTCACTTTTCTACCTCCTACAAGCTTCTCCAAGTTCTTTCAATGGTATGCGAGCTTGATCAAGATGGGTGATGGCTTTCACTCAATGATTGAGAAGCTTGATTGACACAACTACGTGGCTTGGTGAATTAGAATGGAGGCCTATTTGCAAGGTAGAAATCTTTATGGATTGTAGCAAGTGATGAAGCTATGCCTATTCCAAGATCCAAAGGAGGACCTACACAAGAGGAGACAGATAAGCTCACCCTTTGGTGCACAAGGCATACTCAAGCAAGGTTGTGCATACTAAACTCTATCTCTGACTTTCTATTACCACATATTACAGGATGCAAGACATCTCAAGAAACTTGGGATGCCCTAGAGACTTTCTTTTCTGCTAGTACCAAAGCAAGAAAAAAACATCTTTGGAATGAGTTCAACCAAATGAAGAAGACACCTAAACAAACCATCATAGATTTTGTTACCAAGGTCACGGAGGTTGTTGATCAGTTATCATATATTGGAGAGTTGATTGAAGAAGAGGCTATCATGAGTCAAATCTCAATGGGATTCAAAGTGATTACAGCTTATGGTCTCATCACGGGTGTGCAAACTCCAGACTTCAACATCTTTCTTGGAAAACTCTTCAATCAAGAGGCCAAGAATAGCATAAAGGAAGGTAACGCCTATCATGGTAATTCAAGTAGTGCTCTATATGCAGATAAGAAGGACAGGAAGTTGAACAGCAAGAAGAAGGAAGAAGATGAAGAGGAGACTTCCCAAGCCAACTTTGAAGCAAGAGAAAGTGGAAAGGGAAGAAGAAAGGACCAAAGCATGAAAAAGCCAAAGGTCAGAATGTTCAACCTTGTGCCATCTGTGATAAGACCAACCACACCACTCACAATTGTTGGTTCAATGGGAAGACCCAAAAAGGGAAGAGGTGGATATGGCAACAATAGAGATTGAGGTGGACACAACTTCCACAATAATAATAGAGTCCATAATAGAAAAAACTTTAACAATTAATTAGAAGATCAAGCACATGAAGACTCATTGCTTCTAATGAATCTAATCCACAAAGAAGGTAAAGAATATGATCATTTGTTCTACATAGATTCAGGATGTTCAAATCATGTTACACGCAACATTGCTATTCTATCTCATATGGAAAGTCCAAAGCATAGACATGAAGTAAAAACAAGGGATGATACAAAGCACAATGTGGAGAAGATTGGTAATGCAAAGCTTCCAATGGCAGGACAAACATTCTGAGCAAGGTACTCTATGTTCCCACTATTACAAAAAACCTAATAAGTGTAGGCCAAATAGTTGAAAAAGGGTTGCAAGTTAGGTTCACCAACATGGAGCTTTTGTGGAAGATCCATGTCAAGGCTTTAAGAAGATATCCAGAGGTGAGAACATGGTAGGCTCTTAAATTTTGAAGTAGGAGAAACTACGAACATAGTTGTATTTAATTTTTGGTCTCAAACCCTAAGAGAGCTTGAGGTGTGGCATAAGAGACTTGCTCATGTGAATGAAAGAACCTTGAAGGATATATGCGGGTATCAAAGTGTTCTTGGACTTCCAAACATGTCAAAACAACACATGATCAACATGTGTGATGCATGTCAGATTGGAAAGGCACAAAGATAACCATTCAACCACAAAGGCTACATCCACAACAACTTATTGGACTTAGTACATACAGATGTATGGGGAACAAATCAAGAACCTTCATTGGCAAGATCAAAGTATTATGTCTCATTTACTGATGACCATAGTAGATGGACTATTCTATACTTTATCAAGAGTAAGAATCAAGTGTTTGAATACTTCAAAAAGTATCTAGCACATGTGGAGAATCATACAAGTAGATCACTCAAGAAGCTCATATCTAATGGAGGGGGAGAATACTTATGCAAAGATTTTGATGAGTTCTTGTAGGATAAAGGTATCAAAAGGGAAGTGACTACCAGGTACTCTCCTCAAATAAATGGACTTGCAGAGAGGAGAAACAAGACATTGCTTGGATCAGCTAGAACAATGCTTCAAGAGAAGAGTTTGCCACGTTATCTATGGGCAGAGGCTATTTCAATTGCTATGTACCTTGTCAATAGACTACCATCCAAATCACTTAAAGGTATGACTCCTTATGAAGCATGGCATGGAAGAAAACCTAGTCTTGGACATTGCAAGGTGTTTGGATTTTTAGCTTATGTTCATGTACCATCACAAATAAGAGGTAAGCTAGATGAAATGGCAACAAAGGCAGTGTTTATTGGCTATGAATAAACTAAGATGGGTTACAAGTTGTATAATCCTCCAACCAAGCAATTCACTACAACTAGAGATGTTGTGTTTGAAGAACACAGGTCTTGGTATGATAAAGACAAGCAAAAGGTAACTCTACCAGTGATTCTCATCAATTGGGAAGCAAGTAGGATACACAAGTTCAGGATCCAAGAAGTGATATAGATGATGAACAAGATGAAAGGGAAAATGATTAAAAACTATGGAAGTCAAGAGGCAAAGCAAAGATGCAAGAGTGTGGAGAATGCTCTAAGCAAGCACCTAGAAGATCAACAAGAGAGAAGAAACAACCTGAAAGGCATGGATATGATTCCTCCTTTGTTAGAAAGCATTCAATCTAGTTGGCAAAAGACTCAATTTCAGAGGAACCCTCAACCCATGAAGAGGAAAAGGGAAACCCTAATAAAAAAAGGTCATGAAAGAAGAACTAGATGCATTGAAGGAGATGGACACTTGGGATTTGGTTCCAATGTCACCAAATCAAAAGGTAATTCGTTACGGATGGGTATATAAAGGTGAAAGAAACTCAGACGGATCATTTCACAGGTACAAGGCAAGATTAGTTTCCAAAGGATGCTCATAAACTCATGTTATAGATTATGAGGAAACATTCTCACCAATTGCAAAGATGACTACAATCAAGACATTGATAAGTGTAGTTGCTACAAGAAATTGGAGACACCTCCAACTTGATGTAAAAAATGCTTTTCTAAATGGTTGGATAAATGAAGAGGTATACATGTCACAAACTCCAAGTTTGGAAAATCCTAATCATGCATCTTATGTTTGTAGATTTAAGAAAGCATTGTATGGATTGAAACAACCTCCTAGAGCTTGGAATTATAGGTTGGTTACATACCTTCAAGATCAAGGGTTCAAACTTAGCAACTCAGATCCTTCTCTATTCATCAAAAGGGATCACAATGAGGTTATCTATCTATATGTATATGTAGATGATATTGTTGTGACAGGTGATTATCTGAATGGCATTCAAAGGATCAAGAGACACATGCAAGAGGATTTCAAAATCAGTGACTTAGGTGACCTCATATATTTCCTAGGTATGCAGGTGATATACACAGATGAAGGAATGCATTTGACTCAGAGGAGATACATTCAAGATCTACTTCTGAAGTTCAAAATGGAGAACACTAAACTTGCATGTACACCTTTGGAGATGAATCATAAACTTAGTGTTTATGAAGGTGATAAAATTGAAGACATTAAAGAATATCAAAGCTTGGTAGGTAGCTTGATATATGCTACTCATACAAGAGCAGCCATCTCATATAGGGTAGGAGAGCTAAGCCAATTCATACACTCTCCTTTTCTTTAGAGGTTTAATCAAGTCAATTTTTTTCAAAAGGAAGTTCAACCATGGCCTACTCTCCCAGAATTTACTTAATAAAGAAGAAAATGATACAAATGAATGGGACAAGGGCCCTTGGGACCCCTGAACCCCAGAAAGTAGGGGCAAAACTTGGAGATCTAGAGTGCATTGTAAAGGAGGTTAATGACCCTCTCGTTGTTGGAGTTAGACGTCTGCGGAAGCACGCGAACAGCACAAGGAAGAAGAAGAAGCTTGGAGCACAACACACAAGACTGAATGTATTACTAGAGAATGTACAAAGATAAGTAGCCCATTAAGGCAATAGGCGTATATACAAGCCGGGGGAAAAAAACCTCCTAAAGAGGGAAAAAAGTGCCCCGGCGGTCCTAGAGTGTTCACACACATCACTACCTAAATATATCAACAAATCCCCCCTGGAAGTGATGCGGTGAACAAGGAGCTGGCACTCATGTATAAGGAAGTGCCGAGCTATGTGGAAATCACTCCACAAAAGGAAGTAAGCCCAAAGCTTTGCGGAAAGCTTCAAACTTCTCCCTAGGCAGAGCCTTCGTGAAAAGGTCTGCAATGTTCTCCTGGGTGGGCACATATGCCAAGCTGATCTCCCCAGCAGAGAACCTCTCCCTGACATAGTGATAATGCACTTCAATGTGCTTAGTGCGAGCATGGAACACAGGGTTCCTCGCAACTGCCAATGCGCTCTGACTGTCAGTGAAGATGGTGGTGGCAGAAGACTGGCCAACACCCAAATCAGCCATAAGGCGTCTGAGCCACACACACTCAACAGTCGCTGTGAAAGCTGCCCTATACTCAGCCTCACAACTGGAAGTGGCCACAGTAGGCTGCTTCTTGCTCAACCAAGATATACATGAGCTACCAAGCATGAAGCAAAAACCACTAGTGGACACACGAGTGTCATAGCAACCAACCCAATCTGAGTCAGAAAAAGCATGCAAATCTGGCGGTAGTGATCCCCCCTTGGGATAAAACAACCCAAGTAGCCGAGTATCACTCAAGTAGCGAAAGATACGCTTAACCGCTTTCCAATGCGTGACTCCTGGGCAATGCATAAACCTGCTCATCTGTGAGACAGCAAACTGAATATCTGGCCGAGTAATGCATAAGTAAATCAAGCATCCAACGGCCTGCTGATAGAGAACAGCATCAAATGCATCTCCAGCATCATGAAGACTCAATCGTAAACCTGTCTCCATAGGAGTGGCAATAGGCTTACAGTCTTGAAGGCCAAAACGCTGCAATAATGTGTCAATATATTTTGTTTGACACAAAGCCATTCCACCATCAACTTGCATAAACTGAATGCCCAAATAGTGATGCAAATGCCCCAAATCAGAGATCTCAAATGAGGCATGCAAATCAGCCTTGAAATCAGCAATATGCTTCTCAAGAGGACCAGTGAGCAGCATGTCGTCTACATAGACAACAATGATCAGAAGCACATCATTAGCACGCTTAACATATAAGGTGCTTTCAGTTGGACTGTTCTCAAAACCATGTGCAATCAGATAGGCATGCATTTTCTCATACCAAGCACGTGGTGCTTGCTTTAAACCATATAACGCCTTCTTTAACCTGCACACCTGGTTTTCATGCCCTTTCTGCACAAAGCCACGGGGCTGAAAAACATACACTTCTTCATGCAAGTCACCATTCAGAAATGCTGTTTTAATGTCCAACTGATGTACATTCCAACCATGATGGGCTGCAAGTGCACAAATGCTCCGAACAGTAGCCATACGGCATGTAGGTGCAAAGGTCTCATCAAAATCAATGCCTCATTCCTACGCATAACCCTTTGCAACAAGCCTAGCCTTATACCTGTCAACTGTACCATCAGGTTTACGCTTCAGCTTGTATACCCACTTAGTGCCAATGGCCTTCTTGCCAGGAGGCAAGTCACATAAAGACCATGTACCATTCTTCATTATAACATCATATTCAGATTGCATAACAACCATCCAATTTTCTGAATTTTGTGCTTCATCAAAAGAAACAGGCTCATTCTCATCACAGAGACTAGATGCAGCCATAGCATAGCAATCTGATGCAAAGGAGGTACTATGAGAGCCTGAACGAGTACGATATGACAAAGGTGCATCTAATTTGCTGTCACGCAAAGTCTGCACCAGCCATTTTGGCATAGTTTTTGCCTGTTCAATATCAGCTCTCTCATCAACAAGTGCATCATGTAAATCTGCATCAGAAATGGAATGATCTGCATCATCATATGAAACCTGCAAAGGCTGAGAAGTTGCCTCATTAGGACCAGTGCTAGCCTGTCCACCTGTAAAAAGAGGCATCAAAGTATCATACATGTCTTTGGAGCTAACAGATGTCTCCTTAGTACATGAAAGCAATGGCTGAATAGCATCTTCCACAAAAACAACATCACGGCTAACCAGAATGCGTTTAGTCTGTGGATGATACAGACGATAGCCTTTACTTTGAGAACTGTACCCAACAAAAATACATTTTACTGCCTTATCATCCAATTTTCTGCAATGTTGTTCAGGCACTAATGCATATGCCAAACAACCAAAAACACGCAGATGAGCAACAGATGGCTTGCGGTCATGCCAAGCCTCATATAGAGTGATGGATTGCAACACTTTGGTGGGACACCTGTTCAGTACATATGCTGCACACATGACAGCCTCAAGCCAGAAACTATGTGGTAAAGCCTGACTTTTGACCATGCACCTCGCCATCTCCATGAGTGACCTGTTCTTTCGTTCAGCAACTCCATTCTATTGAGGTGTATACGGCACTGTACACTGGTGTTTTATCCCACGTTTAGCCAGAAATGCATTAAATTCTGAAGACATATATTCCCCCCCTCGATCAGAACGGAGGGTGCCCATTTTACATGCTGACAGATTTTCAGCCAAAACCAAAAATTGTTTGAAGCACATGAACACTTCGGACTTTGCTTTGAGTGGATATACCCATGCATGCCTGGAAAAATCATCAATGAAAGTCACGAAGTAAAGGTAATTTCCAAAAGAGGGTGTCTGCATAGGACCACAGACATCACTATGTACAAGCTGCAATTTCTGCATAGCCCGAACTGAACCATCTTTTGGAAAGGAAGAACGCTGCATTTTGCCCAAAATACAGCCTTCACAAACATGTTTTCCAGGTGCCTCAAGTTTGGGCAAAGAGGACACCATTTCAGATTTCTGCAGGTGTAACAAACTAGCAAAATTCAGATGACCAAAGCGTGCATGCCAAAGCTTTGCATCTGTCATAGCCTGAGAATCATGAACTGCACATGCCGAATCATTCACAGATCTTTCATAGTCTATGAGCTTATACAGCCCACGACATAAAATGCCAGAAGCAATAATCACATCGCCATTTGAGAGATCATGGACTGTACACCTGTCATCAACAAATTTCACAACCAAGCCAATCTTGGCTAATGCAGAAACTGATAACAGGTTCTTTTTGATCCCTGGCACAAATAAAGCATCTGACAAAGTGAAAGAACTACCATCAGCAGTAGTCAGAATGATCTTACCAACTCCCATAACAGGGTAAGAGGAGTTATTGGCGCATGTGACAGTATTCCCTGTAGGGGCAGGCTCGAGTGAAGAGAAGAAACTGCGCTGCGAGGTAATATGTTTGGTCGCTCCACTGTCAAAGTACCAAACATCTGAGTCTACTGCAGACATGCACTGATCATGAGAAGATGGGTCAAAACTGCAGACAGTAGTAAACGCCCATTCTTCTTCCTGCACAAGATTTGCAGACTCTGTTTTTGGTGTAGAGGCCTCTGCAACAACCATTCCAGCCTCTTTCTTCTTTGCCTCTTTAGCAGCCAGTTTTGGACAGTTCTTTATAATATGATCATTTCCTTTACAGTACTTGCAGAACAATTTCTGCTTTTCTGATTTCTTCTCATCTTTATCCTGGTTCTTCGATTGTGCAGCATTTGCAGATTTCTGCTTACTAGTAGAAGAGCTCCATTTTCCTTTGCCCTTCTGACTAGCCAGAAAAGCTTGATCTGCAACACGCATAATGGACCTATTCTGCCTGGACTGATCTTCCTGCAACAGAACAGAGACTAATTCCTCAAATGACAAGGCATTCGGATTGCCTTTCATCATCAATCAAAGAGTAGAGGCAAAACTCTGATATGAATCAGGAAGGCCATTCAGAACGGTCTGCACAAGTGAGCTATCTGGTATAACCTCATCAGCAGAAATCAATTGTTCCTTCAGGTCTTTGATCTTTGTAAGAAAACTGTCCATCGAATCACCTTCATTCATGTGCTCACTCTCCAACTGTTTTCGGAGGTAAGCAACACGAGCCTCATTCCTAGCCTGGTACAAAGTGGTAAGTGTATCCCAAGCATCCTTTGTTGTTCTGCAAGAGCGAATATGAGGAATAATGGCACGTTTGACAGACAAAGCTATCAATGCATGTGCCTGGGCATCTCTGCCATCCCAACGAATCTGCTCTGCAGTAGGTGCAACAGAAACAGCAGCACGAACAGGAATCTGCGGAATATCATCTTCGACACCATCTTCATCAGCTCCAACACCTGTATTTGCAGTACCTGTCGAAGTTACAGGTGTAACAGGACGTCTTTCAACACCCTGCACAATGTTCCACAATCCTTTTGCAACCAGTACATGTCGCATCATATAAGCCCATAATGGGTAGTTGGTACCATCCAACTTATCCTCAACAGCCAACATACGGAATACATCATTGCTTTCAGCCATGGCCGGTGACTAAAATACCTTGATGCAGAAAATTGACTATATCTCAAAAAGTTGAACAGAACTACCCAGACGAGTTCTGCTAGACCTGTAGCAGACTTCGAGACGCTTAAACTGGCGAACAGAAACGGGTATATACCTTTGGCACAAAAGGACGAAATAGCCTGCACAAGCACTGCGATAGTGCGTTCGGAGGCCAAAACGAGCTCAGATCGCGATTTCGGCACCACAAAGCGAAGATGTTTTGATCTCGGAAACACCCTGAGTATGCTCACCAAATTTTGTGCGAATTTGAGACTGCAAACGGAGGAGTGTCGACGGCGCCCTAGAAGAAGCAACGACCTGCTCTGATACCAATTGTTGGAGTTAGACGTCTGCGGAAGCACGCGAACAGCACAAGGAAGAAGAAGAAGCTTGGAGCACAACACACAAGACTGAATGTATTACTAGAGAATGTACAAAGATAAGTAGCCCATTAGGGCAATAGGCGTATATACAAGCCGGGGGAAAAAAACCTCCTAAAGAGGGAAAAAAGTGCCCCGGCGGTCCTAGAGTGTTCACACACATCACTACCTACATATATCAACACTCGTCCCCCTCATGTGGGGCCCACTTGGATATAAGCTTATTGTTTTGGATCAAAAACACCTTATGATGTCTAAAGGGTGCGGACCCCTTACAGTTGAAGATTCTTTTGCCAAGGAGGAACAAAGACTTCTTGATCGACCACTCTTTAGGAGGGCGGCTAAAATTGTAGGCACATTGCTCCCTCCAAATCATCCAGAGACTTTCCCCTCTTATAGCATTCCAGAGAGCCATTGAGAAGCCGATTGCTTTGCCTAGAAGCGCTTGCTTCTAGGTGATTTTCTCTTGCAATCTCAAAATATTCCCCAGGGTCAGCAAGAGCAAGAGAGACTTAGGGCACATGAAGAAGATGTGACCCAAATCCTCAATGTTGTGATGGCAATGGTTGCACCACGGTAGAGCACCACAAATCTTGCTAGCCTTTAGATTGGTCAGATACCACGGTGGAGAATTTGCCACATGAGCACTAACTTTTTGATCTCGATGAAGTTGTGCCAGATAGACATGGACTTCAAATCCCAACGTAGCCTAGTCCAAGTCAGGCACCACTTCTTGTTAAGCATGATATGATAGTCCATGTTCTCCTTGATTCTAGGAATTTTGGACAAGCAATTGGTGTTGTACCAAATCACACCCTCATGGCACAATGGATCCTGCCCATTGAGGAGTCAGGTTTTTTATCGTTCCCAAGCAATGCATGTGCCCTAAATGAGAGTCCATTCTTCATAGTTCATGCTTATTTCAAGGCCTATGTCTTCAAAGCTAATCCATTGGTCAGTTCTTATTTCTAGAGGTGTTTTGAATGTCTAAAACCCTTGATCCAGAGCCTCTTAGCATTTTGGAGGTCCCAAGAAGCTACACCCCTAATGTCACTGATCAAAACCCAGATTGACTCATTTTGTTTGATACCGGCCACCCATTTCCAATCTTCTTTGATTCTGATAAATTTTTTGAACTTGTTCCAACTCTCCCATAGGGAGCACACAAGATTTGAGCCCTTAGGGGAAACCGGAATCAGGGAGAATAAAAGGGTAAGGAGGCCCAAGTCTTGCTATTTAGGGAGGCCAATGAGCATAATCATGTTCTTGTTCTTGAAAATGAGCCTAGCCCAAGAGGTCTCACAGTTGCACCAAGCTCTGATGATCCATTTTGTTGTCAACTTGTCAGCCATGTCTTCAATATCCATAATGCCTAGAACCTCACAATCCTTTTGGCTGATGGAGCTAGACCATTTAATTTTGGGAACCCCCTTCTATTGTGGTCCCCCATCCAAAGAAAGTTTCTACAGATTCTTTCCAATTTGTTAAGCTCTTGATCCTTCGGTCTCCGACAAGAGACAAAGAAAATGGTTGAGGAGATGAGGAAGGTATTAATTATCATGGCACGCCTTGCGAGGTTGATATGCTAACTTGTTGTCTAGTTTGGATAGGACCTAGTTCATTGAAATAACTCTCAAAAAATCTTCACTACTCTTAAAAAATTGTGATTCTTTCCCTTAATTATCAAAATTCTTCAAAAAGTCATGATTTCTTAAAGGTTTTCCACAAAGTAGAAATTTTATCCTCTCTTTTTTTCAATAAATCATAATTATTTGATTTTCTTGTATTTACTTTTCTCAAAAATAATGAACAAATTTTACAAGTCTCGTTTCCTTAAAAAAAGTCCCGATTTTATCCTCTTTCTCAAAAAGTCCTAATTTTTTTGAATTTTGTACAAAAATTCATGTTTACGTTGTTTCTCTAAAAATTTTCAAGTACCTATATTTTTTTCTTAAAAATTCACGATTTTTTTATTTTATGTTGTTTTTCACAAATTCACAATATTTTCCACGATTCCTTAAGAAAGTTGTGATTGCTTCCAAGATTTGGAATTCCTACCAAAATTTTATAAGTTCCTACTTTTTATATACTTTGTATCACATAGGACTCATTGTCTTGCCTTCCTAGTCACTATTTGAAAGAGATTACCTAGCATTCCTTCCTTTCACTTTGCATTCCACAACATTGATACTCTAATTGTGATATGTAAAATGAAGTTTACTTGTTATTTTGGCACTACTAATCTAGGTTACTCATTCTTCGAAAACTGCACCAAGAAAGATATTTCACCACTCCATTAATAGAACATCTATCCCATTGTAGAAAAAATGACTTGATTAAAGGTCTATCTCTTCCTCTCAACCAAGGCCAGATGACCATGAGGCTATTTGCAAATGACATGAACGCATTTGTGCATAATAATGATGCCATATTAAAGGTCTCTCTCTTCCTCTCAACCAAGGCCAGATGATCATAAGGCTATTTGTAGATGACATGAACGCATTCCTGCATAATGGTTTGACCAGCACTGAAACCTTTTGGGGGTGCCTTAACACATTTTGTGTGGCATCTGGCTCCAAAATAAATTACTCAAAAACGGCTTTCAGAGCCATCATCAGACCGCCACCCCAAATGTTGCTGGACCATGGTTGCCATATTATCTCCAAGGGTAGGGTCTTTCACCTACCAGGTATTCCGATGGGCTTTGGTGACTTTTTGAGAAGTTCTTTGACATGTTTTGAGAATGTTTCAAGCAAGCAAAACAAATATCATAAATCTTTGATTTTCCTTGAGAGATTCTCTTTGAAGAAACACTTATGTGCACACATAACTCAGTGATACTTTGATTTTCCTAACAAAGGAAGCAGAGAATCACAACGTTTTGAAACACAATAAATACTTGAAACTTTTTGGAGCCAACATAAATTATGAAATTTTTCGAGCTTTTCTTCACCTACATAAAATCCTAAATATCTCTAAAATG